>OX393551.1:17836705-18436705 GCA_947650365.1 Chamaelirium japonicum
CCATCTGATGCACCCGTTGTGTGCATCGCATGCACGCAGCAGTGCATCAGACGGTTGTAGTGCGGTGCCGCACTTACCGCATGCCCCTATATATATATATATATATATATATATATATATATATATATATATATATATATATATATAGAGAGAGAGAGAGAGAGAGGCGTGTTAGGCTGCGAAGTCGCACAGCCGCCGCCTAATGCACCGCTGCGTGCATCGCACGCACTGCAGCGGTGCATCAGGCGGCTACGGTGTGACACTGTACGCCGCATTTTATCATCTCCCTCTCTCTCTCTCTCTCTCTCTACATATATATATATATATATATATATATATATATATATATATATATATATATATATATATATATATATATATATATATATATATATATATATATATATATATATATATATATATATATATATATAGGGAAAGGGGAGCCTGGACTTGAGGCGCAGCGTCGTTGCTGCACCTCAGGCATTGTTTAACCATCCTAGAAGTTTTGGAATTTGACGAAATTTGGTGAGGGTATTGTAGGGTAAGATGATCAACCCCACCAATTTTCATCAAATTCCAAAAATTTTAGAGGATTCAAATGGTCGAAGCAAATTCTACCGTCTGTAGTCACCGTTAAAATCTGCAGATTTTGTTTCGACCATTTGACTCCCCTAGAAGTTTTGGAATTTGATAGAAATTGGTGAGGACGATCATCTTACCCTAGAAAACCTCACCAAGTTTCATCAAATTCCAAAACTTCTAGAGGGGTAAACAAGCGAGAGGTGCAGCAACAATGCTACATTTCGGGTGCAGGCTCCCCGCCCTCACATTTCGGGTGCAGGCTCCCCGCCCTCACCAATTTTCATCAAATGTTCGAACATTTATCGACCGTTCATTGTAACTGTTAATTTTGTCTAGCAAATTTGATGGCCCTAGAAGTCCTAGAATTTACTGATTTTGGTGAGGATGATCACTTTACCCTAGGCAACGCATCAGTCAAAAATCAACAAATTCAAAAACTTCTAGGGTGGTAAACAAGCGAGAGATGCAGCAACGAAGCGACACCTCAGGTGCAGGCTTCCTACCCTGGGGGCGGGGAGCCTGCACCCAAGGTGTAACATCGTTGCTGCACCTCTCCCTTGTTTACCCCCCTACAAGTTTTGGAATTTGATGAAATTTGGTGAGGGTGTTGTCTAGGGTAAGATGATCATCCTCACCAATTTTCATCAAATTCTAAAACTTCTAGGGGGGTCAAATGGTCGAAGCAAAATCTGCAGATTTTAACGGTGACTGTGGACGACTGATTTTGCTTCGACCATTTGAACCACCTAGAAGTTTTGGTATTTGATGAAACTTGGTGAGGATGATCATCTTACCCTAGACAACATCCTCACCAATTTTCATCAAATTCCAGAACTATTAGGATGGTCAAGCAATGCCTAAGGTGCAGCAACGACGCTGCACCCAAGGTCCAGCATCCCTTTTCCCTATATATATATATATATATATATATATATATATATATATATATATATATATATATATAGAGAGAGAGAGAGAGAGAGAGAAATGCTATAGTGCGGAAATGCACCGCTGCAGTCTGATGCACCGCTGCGTGCATGCGATGCATGCAGCGCGTGCATCAGACGGCTGCGGTGCCGCACTTACCGCATGCCGCAACATAGCATGCCCCTATATATATATATATATATAGAGAGAGAGAGAGAGGTATGCTTGGTTACGCTGTGCGCTGCGGAACCGGAAATGCGCTGTGCACAGCAGCCGTCGGATTGGAAGCGATCGAACAGTGGCTCCCTCTCCCGCATCGCACCGCAGACCTGCACCGCACCTCAAATCGGATCTCGCACCGACCCCGGCCACAACAGACCATCCGATAAAATCGAGCGGTCGCTACACTTTTCGCTGTTACTGTAGCGGCTACAGTAACAGCGAAAAGTGTTTCGGGCCACTCGATTCCCATCAAACTTTCTGATCGAACGGCCTGAAACACTTTTCGCTGTTACTGTAGCCGCTACAGTAACAGCGAAAAGTGTAGCGGCCGCTCGATTTGATCGGACGGTCTGCTGTAGCCGGGGTCGGTGCGGGATTGGATTTGAGGTGCGGTGCGTTTCGGGTCACTCGATTCCCATAAAACTTTCCGATCGAACGGCCCGAAATACTTTTCGCTGTTACTGTAGCCGCTACAGTAACAGCGAAAAGTGTAGCGACCGCTCGATTTGATCGGATGGTCTGCTGTGGCCGGGGTCGGTGCGGGATCGGATTTGAGGTGCGGTGCAGGTCTGCGGTGCGGTGCGGGAGCGGGAGCCACCGTTCGATCGCTTCCAATCCGACGGCTACTGTGCACAGCGCATTTCCGGTTCCGCAGTGCACAGCTCAACCAAGCATACCTCTATATATATATATATATATATATATATATATATATATATATATATATATATATATATATATATGGGCCCGGGAAGCTGAACTCGAGTTCACCAACTCGAATGGAGAGGCTGCCACGTGTCCTTAGAAAGTCAACAATTGCGGTTGGAGGTATTTATATATACACATATACGAGGGTATATATAAATCTATATACCCAGCCACAATTGTTGACTTTCCTTAGAACACGTGGCAGTTTCTCCATCGAGTTTACCATTTGAATGGTGAACTCGATTTCACCAAACCCTTTCCATATATATATATATATATATATATATATATATATATATATATATATATATATATATATATATATATATATATATATATATATATATATATATATATATATATATATATATATATATATAGGGTCGGGATCCGTGGGCAACTGGACATGTATTTTAGACATGTCGTCGAGTAAACCAACACTGAGGTTTCAAAATCTGCTGAATTTTTTTGAGGATGCTTACTTTGCCATAAATAACATATCCAGAAAAAATACACATATTCAGAAACCTCCAGGTGTGACAAATGTGCTTTTCAAATTAACGGTTAAAACACGGACGGCCAATAAGACTCAGCACATTTGCCAAACCTAGTGGTTTCAGAATCGGTTGGTTTTTTGTGGATATACAATCTATGGCAATGTGAGCATCCTCACAAAAATTCAGCTTATTTTGAAACCTCTATATTGGTTTACTTAACGACATGTCAAAATTACATGTCCACAGATCTCAACCCACATATATATATATATATATATATATATATATATATATATATATATATGGGGATGCTATAATGAGATGCACGCAGCAAGTGCATCAGACGGCTGACGTGCGGTGCCGCACATAGCGCATTATAGCATATCTCTCTCTCTCTGTATATATATATATATATATATATATATATATATATATATATATATATATATATATATATATATATATATATATATATATATATATATATACATATATATATATGGGTCGGGATCCGTAGACCCATTGTTTTTTGACTCATACTTTTACCAGTCATCCAAACCATTGGATAGAGGTTTCAGCATTTACTGATTTTTTGCGAGGAGAATCACATTGCTTTAGATTGTACATCCACAAAAAATCAGCACATTATAAACCTCTAGGTTTATCAAATGTGCTCCTCAAGTTAACGATTAAAATGGACAGTCGATAAAACCTTTCAGATTTGATACACCTAGAGGTTTTAAAATATACTGATTTTTTATGGATGTGCAATCTAAGGCAATGTGATCCTTCTCGCAAAAAAAATCAGCAAATTCTGAAACCTCTATCCAACGGTTTGGATGACAGGTAAAAGTGTGGGTCAAAAACCGATGGGTCTATGGATCCCGACTCTTTCTCTCTCTCTCTCTCTCTCTCTCTCTCTCTATATATATATATATATATATATATATATATATATATATATATATATAGAGAGAGAGAGAGAGAGAGAATTGGACAATTGATGCTCTTAATTGACTCTCTTGTAACATGACCACATGGACTGATGTGAGAGGTTGGGTGTGGTAGGGTGAGTTGGGGGTTATTAGTTTAGAGTGGCTGGCTAAACAAGTTCTATATTTATCATAATTATTTCAAGTAGTAGCATTCCTCAAGGATTCCCGAGGAGAGATTAGAAGTTTTGCTTGCCGGATGTCAACATAATTTGGCATATTTTCTTATCTTTTTGTAAATCTCCTATTCATCTTATGATCTTATAGGATGGCCTTTCCTAGATGCAAGCATTTGTTCTCATTTTATCGAAATTTTTCTAGGATACTGGTAGATGTAGATGGATAAAAGCATATTGTGAATTTTTTAGTTCCTTAAGATACCACAGCCACAGGCACCTTTGACTATCTTAGGATCCAAAACTCTTTTTTCCTATATTTCAGGTTTCTTGAAAAAATTTCATTATTGCTAATGCTAATTCCTGAAATAAATTCTTCAGAGATATCATTTCGAATTTAGTGGTATTCCTATTTATTTAATTCTTCTAACAAGAATATGCTTATTTGTCCCTGTGGTCTATTAGGAAAACCTTTATGTCAACCTAATATGTGTTATTAACTAGGTTTCACAGTAGGAAGAAACCAAAGTAACTTGGTTGGTATGTGAATATGCACATTTGCAAGCATCATTTATGACTGTATTCTATAGCCATGTATATATGTCGTCTACCTCTTCGTCCTGATTCTTTCCTAGTCTATGGAGCCTTGAAGGGTTGCTCTTACGTAAGGTTAAACCGCGTAACCAAAAAGATGGGTCTTTCACTCATACAAAAATTTCTTTGGTTAGGAATTGATTATTAATTCTTGAAGGATCGGCAAGTTAAGAATAATCAGTTGTAAATCAATTGAATCCCTTTATGGAACTTTCTTGATTAGAGTCAGTGTTTTCAGAGGCGGGGGCATAAGGTGGGGCATTTTGCCTACTGTGGGGCGGGGCGTAAGCCCCAGGGCGTGGGGCGTAAGCCCCATGAATTTTTATTTTTTTAATTTAAAAAAATATATAGAAATAAATAATATTATATAATAAAGTGAAAATAGATTAAAAACAAAAAAAATAAAAAAACTATGAGTAAAGTTATCAAACAAAGCATTTAAGCCTACAAACATGGTTGATAAATCACAAATATATAAAAAATGGTAATAAAAATGAACTTGTCATTGTCTTTCAATATCATTTAAGATCTAATTATAAGTTTCTAACCAAAATTCAAACTATCAATGTTTATATTCCATGATTCTACCATTCCATACATGATATAGAACCAATTTAAAACAACTTTAGTTCCCAAAATATCATAATCGTCATTCAAGAGATTAAGACACATATAAAAGATCACACGGTAGTAATCAAATCATTTTTTTTCAACTATGCAGATAAACTCCAATGGGGCGTAAGCCTAAGCCATTGGGGCGTAAAAGGCGTGCCCGGGCGTTCGGGGCGTACGCCACAGTGGTTCGAACGTAAGCCCCATAGGAATAAAGCCCCAGCTGGAGCCGCTCCGGACGTTTTAGGACCGCCCCGCCCCGGGGCGAGCCCCGGGCGTACCCTGGGGCGAGTTTTTTAAAACACTAATTAGAGTTGATGATAATTTCAAGCACCATAGGTACATATTCCCTAATATTGACAAGCAATATTTATCAGGTCATAATAACAGAGATTGAAGATTTTGTGATGTGACATTAGGAGTTTACTTAAAAAGCAAGAGGAATAAACTATGGGGAACAAAAGAAAAAAGAACATACTAACTGATTCAATCAACAGTACCATTAAAGGAATTGTCATAAAAAAGAGAATTATCCCTAAGTTTCTGTAACCATAACCATCTAAGCCTTGTCCCAGCTGTTTGGGGTTGGCTTTTTGAATCATTCGTCAATCATATCTGTTAAGGGGAATCCCTGGTATAAATAAATTTTTATCCTATTTTTTCTAAAAATTTCCATTGATGTATTACAAGTGATGCCTAACATCATTTCGTAGTTTGAGTTGGTATTTTACAACTAGTTCCAGACCTAACATGAAACCTAAACCGTTTTTTACCCAGGTATGGGACCAACATTGGAGGTTTTTCTAACCTTTCCGTGCACTAGCAAAAACTAAATAGTTGAAGACACTTGATGCAACAGTTAAGTTGGATCATAAGAGGGCTTTGATTTGCCATCATTATCTCTTTAGCCCACTTTGAGTCCTTAGGAGTCTGGTCTGGCCGTCTGAGTCTATTAGTGTTAGGAACATTCTTAACATTTTTCCCCCTTAGATTTTTTTAACTCTTGGGGAGGGGCATGATTATTGGCAAAAAGTTCCGATGGGTTTTAAACTAGGCAAGGCCGCAAGATTAACGGGGATAAGGCCAGCTGGAAAAAAACAAAAACTAAAATCCACTATAACAAATTTTGTAGGAGTTTTTAAGGAGGCCAGACTCCTTTAGCCATGGGAAGTCCGGAACCTTCTCTCACCCACTGCGTCCACTCGCGGGGGAGAGGAATCTCACAATTCCTCTCATGTGGGTGGAAGGATTTCTCCCTCCCGTGGTTTGTTTCTAGAATCCCAAGAGGGCCCGATGTCCTTATATTTCAGATTTCGACTCCTTTTCACTCCATTTTATTGGATTCTGCAGAGCCTTAAAAACTCACAAAATGAACCCCAAAATTAGGAAACAAAAAAAAAGAACAATAAGTCAACAAAATCTGATAATGTATAAGACTTATTCCATACCATAAAACATAACGATTGAGGAATATCCCATCTACTTGGGGTCAGCTTTATGGATCCTTCTTTCCCTGAATTCCGTTAAGGGTTATCTCTATTGTCAACAAACGTATTCCTATCTTTTATAACAATTTCCGCCAATGTTCCTTAGGACTTCCTCTTCGCCTTGGCCCTTCCACAATGATATGAGAGCTTCTCCTTTGACCTTCCACAATAAAATTGCATAAGATCTATTCCCTTTCAACCTGATCCTATTTTTTAGTCTTTAAATCCCTATTCTACCTGTAACTAAGGGTGAGCTATATATATAAATTTAGAATATAAAGATACAGAACCTAAAACCACCCGATTATTATGTTATATCTCTAGTATTACTATCGGTTGTTTGTTCTTGACAATTCAGACATGTTGCTATATTACTTGTTCCTTCAGGTTGTTTATTCGATCTAGCGAGGCTTTTGGATTGATCCGTCTCATTGAATCATCAAAATGCCATTGATTCCATTCAACATTATGAATCTGAATCAAGTAGTATCTGAATATTACTAATCCTTCATCAAGTGGGACCGGAGCGGGGCTGTCCACTCGTTCCATTGAGGAGCCTTGCTGAAGGCCAAGGCTACAAGTCGTGGACGAGTGCCAAAAATTAATGTGGGAAGTTGCGTCAATTACGCCAAAAAGATAAAGAGGTGGTTGAAGAGGAATGCCACATATTTCATGACTAGCATTGATCTTCCAGCGTGATGCACGAGTGCGATCGGGAACCAAGAATCGAGAACATCGCAAAATTCCCTTAGGTTTCTAATATGGGAATCTCGAGGACCTTGGAGAAGAGGCCTTATCTTGATCGAAAGCTAGTGCGAAGGGATGTTCTTAAGCGCAACGAAACAGCCACTTGGATTGTCAGGGATCTATAATTCAATGGAGAAGGTGGTGTTAATATGAAGTCCTATAATTTTTGAGAAGCATGCATGTGGAGGACTTTCTTGATTGGGAAGCTAGCACTGGCAAATACTTTTATTAAAAGTCGACATATGAGCGTTGAAAAGTTCTGAAGTTGAAAGGCAATGTGTTGGCATAGTGGAAGCACGTGGCAGAGCAAAGGTCATGACAAGGAAAACCAAAGATAGCATTGTGCGAGCATATGAGGCTTAAACCGTGCAAGCACTATCTATCTGCAGATTATTTCGTGACACTGTACAAGAAATTCTACAACATTCAACAAGTTTCACGGAACATGCAAGAATACACTGAAGGCTTTAATAGTCCGTTGGATAGAGTGGGGAATATGTTGTCTACAAATCATATCAGAATGAGATATATGGTGGGGTTGCAAACTTTGGTTTGTGATGAGATGAGCTTTGGTCGGATCACGACATTTGAGAATACTTTCTTGCCCACCTAGCTGAAGGAGTCATCATGACAATAGTGGAACCCATAGCTGCAAGGATGCCTATTAGACCCGGCACACACTAGGGAGTTGATTGCGGGGAAAAAATTGAGAAATGAGAAATCTACAATTCCAAATACATATCCTAAAGTTAAATAGATCAGTAGCAAGGATCGGATGAGAAAGAGACCATTTTGGGCTCTTCTAATCTTGAGAAGAACATAGGATCTATTCCTTGTTTCACTGGTGGAGAAAAAAGGCATTCTTCTTTCATGTGTCAAAACATAAGAACTTATCGAGCAGAAGTTAAGGAAGAAAAGCCAAAGGCTAGGGTGACCATGTGGTTGATGAGACGATGGAGGATAATGAGAAATATAGCAATTTGTGGTTGATGAGACGATGGAGGATAATGAGAAATATATCAATTTGCTACCTATCTGTTTTGTTACTTGGGGGATTTTGTCACCGTTGAAAGCCAAAGACATAAGACAGGAAGGGACAAAATATTTTCCGGATAAGGATAGTTTGTGGTAGAAAAGCGTGCAATGTCATTGTAGACGGAGAAATAGCGAGAACATGATCACTAAGGACATCGTGAAAAGTTGAACTTACTATCGGAGCTCATCCAAATCCTCATAAGGTAGTCTTTTTTTGCAAAGTGACGACTATCCCCATTACTTCTAGATGCCTTGTAAAGTGTATGGGAAAAGATTTCAGGGATAAGCTATGGTATCATGATGTGGATATGAATGTTTGTAATCTCCTTTTGGGTCTCCCTACGTTATATTATGTATAAGGGCATGGTTAACTTGCTAAATCAAGCACTTACACATTCAGGAACGATGGAAGGAAGATTGCTCTTGAGAATTTGGGTTCGAGCGGCCACTGGGGTCAAAACTTTAACAATCAGAAATTCACGTATATAACTCAACAAATTTGGGTATGAATCGGACTTCGACTGAATAGGGTATGGCCTGACCCTTTTCGGACAAGACTAGGCATAACTGGATCTGAACCAGCACGAACTGGGTCAAAATTGACCCAAACTAAACCAAACCAATGAATTGAATCTGAATCTAGGAATATTTGGATCTGGTGATGTTTCTGTTGGGATCAATCAAAATTCGAACTGCTTTGGTATAGGTTCCGATGAATCCGAACCATGAGGACGTAACATTTACTTCATCAAATGTCAAGCCTTCCATTTATTTTTTCTTATTCCAACATTTGAAGGAGAAAAGTAATAGAAACAAAGTTGCTCGACACATAACCAACCTTCGACACCTATCCATATGACCCCGAGGACTACTTTCTACTTCCACAGGATTATTGGGTTAGATTCTACAGGAAGGCAGCAACCATACAATTCCTATTCAGGGGTTTTTGGAGAAGCCGGCGGCGCACCAATTCCATTGTTGATGCCAAGTATGGAGGTGAATCAAGATTGTCCCATTGTAGGTGATCGATTGTATCATTCAGATAACAAAGCACAACAAGGGCTAAATGAGAAATCCAAAGACGAACATCAAAACACAACAGAGAGGTCGATAGACCAAGTAATAGACCAAGAGTATTTCCAAGTAAGGACATGTCTATGTAATGTTAGTTTTTGATCCAATGGCTTGGAAGATCCGCTCTGGGAAAGCATCGGGATCTTGACAGAGCAACTCACGAAGATGAATCCATAAGTTTCAAAGTAACTTTCATGCTTCTGGATGGAGTTGAGATCTCTTCAATCCATGAAAATTGTGAAGCCTAAAGGGACTTCGAGTCTTGGTCATTAGCCCCCAATTTCATCCCACTTTAAGCCCTTAGGGGTCTGATTTGAATGCATTACAATTAGGTGCATTTTTATTAGTTTTTTGCCGATTGGAGGGGCTTCTTTTTAGTTTTTAGAAAATGGCGAGGGGTCGCAAAAAGTTAAGACATGCTTGTGTAAAAGACTACCATTACTGGGCATGAGACTAGTTGAACAAAAAACAAAATAAATATGTTAGAACATGCTCTCTAAAGAGGTTTCAAGGATGTCAGGTTACTCTCCCCTCGGGAAAGGAGACTAAGACTAGCGGGGGGAGGGATTCCTTCATCTAGTGGTTTGTTTATGGAAGCCCACATGGGCCTGAATGCCCTTTTCAAAAGAAGAGTGTTAAAGCGGAAATTATCGATTATTGACTTATTTTCTTATGTCCAGCATCATTGTATATTCATGAAACTCAAAGTCCTTTTGTTGAATTATTCATCTCTTTTAGAAGCCCACATGGACCTGAATGCCCTTTTCAAAAGAAGAGTGTTAAAGCGGAAATTATCGATTATTGACTTATTTTCTTATGTCCAGCATCATTGTATATTCATGAAACTCAAAGTCCTTTTGTTGAATTATTCATCTCTTTTGCTTGTCTATTCACATCTACTTTGATTTTTAATTGATCCATCTCATCGGATCATCAAATCGACATTCATTGATATTGATTTCCTCAAATCGGATCAATCTCCTGCATCAACATTGCAAAGTACTTCCTAAGAAAATGTTTGGGCTATTTTTTACCTTGCCCCCCAGTTAATTGGGGTAGTTAAAAAATACCACCTCTAGATTTAATTTTCAAGTTTTGCTCCCCTAGAAAGCACTTTTCCAATAAAAAAAGACCATAGTTGTCAAGGCGCGCGCCTAGGCACCTGGAGACAGCTAAGGCCCAATGCGTCTAGGGAAAAAACACTAAGCGGCGGCCTAACTAGGCACACGCATAGTTTTAGTCATTGATTTTTTGTTTTTTTTTTTTAAGTAAAACTCATCCCGCCTCTGTCTTGATTGTTCATTTTGTTGTACACTTGTTTATACTATGTGTTCAATGTGTTGCATGCATTTGATTAAAATATGCTCAATTTCATGTTAGTAAGTGTTTGTATTCTCTTTGTTCATTTTGTTGTTTAGGTGTTTATACTATGTATGTGTCATTGTGTTGCATGCATTTAACTAGAATATACTCAATTTCATGCTAGTAAGGTGTTATATTGCTGCTTATGTACATATATACCTGCAAATATAGACTATACATATATAGATGTGCCTGTAGGATGCCTATGCACATAAGGCCACGCCTATGCACATAAGGCCACACCTAGGCACGCCTAGGCTCCCTCCGAGTGCCTAGCCTCACCTTGACGCCTTGACAACTATGAAAAAGACCATTAGGATTCATGATGGCAGGGTGTAAGACTCGAAAATTAAGACCATAGGGGTTATTTTTTAATTACCCCAATGAACTGGGTGGCAAGGTAAAAAAAAAACCAATATGTTTCTTAACTCTATAAGCTATAGTTCACATGAAAACTGCATGCCTGAAAGTATTCCAGACGACTATAAAAACAAGTTTGATTCCCACACGTTAAATAATTCTATGAAACAAAAGAAAGAGGAGAAAGCAGATGCCATATAACTTAATTTAAAAGTCCAGCTGGAAACCATCTGGGGAAACAGAGCTTGAATGTATTAAATTGAGTTATATAGTAAAAATCTTGCCCATAACTCATCTTCTTACTACATATGTTTTTAAAACTCAGCTGATTGACACATAATTCAAATTACAAGCTCGAAGCCATCAGCTAGCATACCTTAAACATAGGCCGAAAAAATGAGCAATTGGTTTCAAGTTAGTCAATTTTGAGCTCAACATTTCTTCTGATTGACTGAGCCATTTTCTTTTCAAGGTCATTCACATACCGAATTGATCCTTTAGAGGAGGTTGAAAGAGCTTTACAGTTCACCGAGCATGATTTCCATTTTATAAATTTGGCAGGTCTTACAAAGAAATGCATAAATGCTTCAAAGCCTGCTTCCAAATAAGAATGAAAGAAGAAAAAAAAGCCCCACAACGATAGAAATTACCAGGCTTTCTACGCCACTTCCGAGACCTTCAGCAAGCCCTGATAACAGATCCAAGGAGCAGACAGTAAACTCTTTATCATATTGTACACCAGCTGCAACATGATCAACCTGCACATCATATATTGACTAAAGATAATGACCGTCGTCATCATTGATAATGAATGTGTGGCATATTGATATGAAAAAAGCCATCAACAAGGGATATTGTTAGTTAAACCTAGTTTTCAAGTGGATTTTTGTTTAAAAAGGTACAATGAAAAGTCTGAAATGAGAGAGAACAAGATGCATCAAATCAAGTCAAACAGAATATCTGGTTACCACATTGACTACTTAGAAGAATGATGTTCTTTATATGCTGTTTGGATTTTAGTTGGGACTGCAACTTGGGTGGGTTGAACCCGGCTCAACCAGATCCCAATGGATTCTGGGAAGGGCTTGAGCTAATTTACTAGGACGGATGGGGTTCGGGTTAGAAAGTCAACCCAAACTAAATTTAGGTTGCGTTCGGGTCAAGGGGTCAGCCAACCCGATGCAATACAAACCCAATTTGAGTATAACATGTCACCTTATAGTCCCCACAAATCTTGTTCCTAGACATGTATGAATCCTATATTCCTATTCCCAACCCAAAGAGCCACAATCTCTAAAAAAGAAAATAGCATCTTATACTGAATAGACAATTTTTTTTTCAATTCACATCGCTGATCCTTGTTGAAGATGCCCATCAACTTCACAACAAACCCTCACCATGAAATTGTTAGTCTTGTATAATAAGGAGCAAGACTTGGAATGCTACAAAAAGCAATTGACCATACTCTGGTGGCCTGATTCACCAAATGAGAAAGACGACTCTTCAATTTTCTATCAAATTAAATAAGCAAAAGAATTGCCATAACTATCAACTTCTTATGGACCACATAATAGGGTAACTAATTTAAATAAGCCCTCTCTTACTATTAGGCTTCTAAAATAGATAACTCCCTCAAGTTATAGTGAGACTCATTCCAAAGGATAACATCAAGTTTAATTACCCAATCAAGTAGAAAAGAATCTATTTCAGATACTCTAGCATTTTACTCTTCAAATTTTAATTTCAGCACACAGAAGGTTGAATTCCAGTGCATAGAATTAGGACATAGTGATGCACGCAAGGTTCGTTAAAGAACGCAAGTGCTGAATTTAAACAATTAAAGATAAATTTCTACATGTATTAATTCAAATTTCAGCAAGGATAAAGAGAACTAATCATCATCCGATCATGCCCAAACAATTTTATTTTAGTGAAGTGATAAAACTAGCATGTGAACAATTAATTCCAGATTTAATAATAAAATTCCAGCAATACATAGAATGACAATATCGCAAACATAAGGCCAAAGCTTCAACAAAACATACATCCAAGCAAAATACAACCATATGGATGAGATTCTTTAGAAGCCAAATAGATTGAAAATATCAAATAAAATCAGCAATAGGCCGGTTTATGATGAGATTTATCACTTGAAAATATTGAGGGACAATTCAAACTGTGCTTTGGTCAATGCCGACCGCGATCAAGGACTCCGTTGTTGTAGATGAATGGACGGAAGAGGAGGTGTGGCCTAGAAGATAGGGATGAAGAAGCCGGGATGAATTGATCTTGAAGAAGAGATGATCTCCGTGGCGATCTTCCACGAATTCGCAGACGTGGCGATGAGGAAGAAGCTTGTGGAGAGAAGAAGACTAGAAGCAAGATAAATCCTCGTAATAGGCTCCAAACAAACGAACCCGCTTCTCCGTTCTAGGGTTTCAATTCATCAATCAATCCTCCTTCCATTAGGATTCTGGGGAGTCTTTTATAGGAAGGAAATAAGAAAAAGGAAAGAAAAGAGAGAGAAGGGAAGCCGCGGCGTGAGAGGAAGAGAAAGGGATCGAATGCATGCATCCCGAGGGGGTCGCGCACGCATGTATTTCCACGGGAGGTGAGAGAGACCGGGAAGAGAGGGGCGTCTTGGGGGTTTTAGCGCTTCTATGGCTCTTTAAATCTCATCCATTGAGATTTTATCACTTAAGATCCTATGACTACTAAACAAACACAAAAATGAGTCAGTTCGGCATATGTGACTCGAACTGGATGTGAACATGGCTTGTACCTACCCAAACCAAAAATAAAAAACATAAATAACTCAAGATCCACAAATCGGATCGATATAAAGTAAAAAACTAAAGTCATAGATAATCGAAATAGCTTTCCAATGATGCAGGCGGATCAGCGATCGGCCTCCTGGATCTCCGTGGGGAATCAAAATACGCCATTAGTTGTAAAAATATGCACGTCGGAGCTCGTCTGCATCAAGTCCCTTGGACTCAAAAGAACTCGACACCTATCAAGTAAGGTCCTGGATCCGACGGGAACTCCTGGAAGTAGTCGCAACCTCTACATCTGCTCCAACTGCTCTCCCGAGTCCGATAGCCAAGTAATCAGAACCAAGAACTAAGCGACTCCATCTGGCATCCTCTGTCCATCAACGCCAAGCGATGACCTGAAAGCATAAGCCAACATCCTCCACGGCACGAAAAGATCGTCAAGATATCCAGATAATTTCATGTGATAATAGGAATATAGGTTGATATGAAATTCAAAAAACATATGAAAGGAAAGGTCGCGGGAGCATAATGTGTTGCGGGTCATTGGCTTGCGCAACAAGCTATGGTTTCTCTGTGAGGCCATGGGTTGTGGGTGCAATATGTGTTGCTCGAGGTGGCCTGCGCACGTGGCAAAACAAGTGGATCCTAGACTAAGAAGATATGTCACACAATTATTGTCTGGATTTAATAAATAAAATAAGAAAATTAAATAATTCATCAAGCCACTTGTTAGGACTTCGTAAAAGTAAAAGTGATGGGCTTTTCAAAATCTAAAAGCACGTCTCATAAGTATCCATCATTAAAAAATGAACAAGAGTATCAAAATTTTCTTTAATGCTAAATTCAACACTTTGCCAATAATATGGATACACACGTGATTGGACTCCTGATGCAAATATGGTAGACAAATGGTGAATGCAAGTGCAAGTGATGCCTACAAACTCTAAATGTGATGTGCATGCCATGGAATACAAGATGTTGTCTAACCCCTTCACAACTATCAGTGAATCATAAAGACACCCTACTAAATCATCTACTAATGGCGATATGGGATGACTCTGACTTAAAAGAGTTTTAGGTTCAAGGGATCGCTTCCTATGAAAACACGTGGGCCATAAAGTGAAGTTGATGCCATCCTTAAGGAAGGTGTAGATGTTGACTTTTCTGTGATGTAGTGCATCTCGGTCGAACTGTCATGGACGCCCAAGAATGATATTAGCTACTTCCAAGGGAAGGACATCACATCAAACTTCATCTCGATATTGCAGCCCAATCGACAACTTAACCTCTAGCCAAGATGTTCTGTAAGGGTGCGCCAATTGTTTGACTTTCCAATTCTTGTTTCTAATTAACCCTTCACTAATTAAATTTTTGGTGCAACCTCCATCTATCATGACACAAAGGTCCATGCCAATGGTAGTGCAGACTATTCGGAATAGCTCGAATCTATGGTTCTTGCAATGAGGCTTTGGGGGTCCTCCACAGAGTTCGTGGGGTAATAACGCTCTAGGGGCCTGGAAGGATGGGAACTGGTGAATAACTAACAGTGGGACCGTCACGTCATCACCCTCCAAAACTAACTCATTAAAGTGTTTACCTTCCTCAGACTCGTGACTATCCTCTTCATTATCCGCAAGATTTGTATGTGGATTGAATTGATGTCGAGGACAATCGGCTGACTTGTGACCCGGCTGGTTGTACTTGAAACACTTAATCGTGCTTGAGTTGATTCCTACGACTCCTTTACCCTTCTCAATGGGTGTAGGAACTGTACCAGCTACATGGGAAGGTTCAAGGATTGGTCTACTAATAGCTCCGGATGGTGCCCTTGTGTTGTCATATCGTTGGGATGCAGATCGGGAGTGGTGAGACTCAACTTTCTTGGCCCGACGTTGTGCATCACTGACCTGATACAAGTCATGAACGGACACCACCTCTTAAATTGAAGGCTTTAGACCATTGAAGTACCTTGTGACGCTCTGCTCTTCATCTTCATGCATATCATTGCAAGACTGGAGCTTGTAGAACTCATTGGTGTAATTGACCACTGACTTGTTCTCCTGTCGCAGGTTTTGGAATTTTTGAAGCACACTGTTTGAAATCAGAAGGAAGAAACTTCTGTTGCATTTTTCTCCTCATGTGTGTCCAGGTGAAATCTTGTCATTTCCCTTTCGAACCCTCATAGTCTACAATTGTCTCCACCAGACCAATGCATGATCTTTTAATTTAAGACTAACAAACTTTACTTGTATGTCTCGAGGGTTTCCTTTCATTAGAAATACTGATCTATCCTCTCAGCCCAATCTAAGAACGCAAGATCTATCTTATCCTCAAACTCAGGAATTTCGATTTGGATACCCTTATCCCAGCCCTAATGGGATTTCGCTCTCCTCTGAGTTCTACTTCGCTTATCAGGCCCGTTAGACGAACTGACACTATCACCTCCTGACTCAAGATCTAACTCACTACGCTCGGGTGACGCTCTAGCCCTGTGCTCTTGATGGGGTCGAGGTGGGTTTTGGGCAGTGGTAAAGGACAAAGTCAAGGCTTCGATCTGGGTCTGAAGCATATCCATGTTTTCTTGTTGCCTTTTGAATGCATCTTGCCAAGTGCGGGGTGGGGATGGTTGTCTTGGTGGTTCAGCCATTGAGAAACTATTTAGAAGGTGCTAACAACTCACCACAGAGAGAAAGGGATAATCCTAATATGGATGCGAACACGCGGGATGTTAGTTTGCAAATTAATGCAAGGCACGAAACTAAAATGAAAAAGAAAGAAAAAAAATCCAGCATGTACACAATGATTCGAATGATGCAAGAGGACCGACCATTGCGTAAGAACAAGATGACTAGTGCGCTCTGATACCAACTTGATGCATGCAGGGTTCGTTAAAGAATGCAAGTGCTGAATTTAAACGATTAAAGATAACTTTCTACACATAATAATTCAAATTTCAGCAAGGATAAAAAGAACTAATCATCATCCGATCAAGCCCAAACAAGTTTACTTTAGCGAAGTGATAAAACTAGCATGTGAACAATTAATTCCAGATTTAACAATAAAATTCCAGCAATACAGAGAATAACAATATCTCAAACATAAGGCCAAAGTTTCAACAAAACATAAATCCAAGACAAATACAACCCTATGGATGAGATTCTTTAGAAGCCAAATAGATTGAAAAGATCAAATAAAATCAGCAATAGGCCGGTTTATGATGAGGTTTATCACTTGAAAATATCGAGGGACGATTCAAACTGTGCTATGGTCAATGTCGGCCACGATCAAGGGCTCTGTTATTGTAGATGAATGGGCGGAAGAGGAGGTGTGGTCCGGAAGATAGGGATGAAGAAGCCGGGATGAATTGATCTTGAAGAAGAGATGATATCCGCGTCGATCTTCCGCGAAGTCGTAGATGAGAGCGTGGCGATGAGGAAGAAGTTTGCGGAGAGAAGAAGAAGACTAAAAGCAATATGAATCTTCGTATGAGACTCCGAACAAGCGAACCCGCTTTCCGTTCTAGGGTTTCAATTCATCAATCAATATTCCTTCCATTAGGATTCTGGGGAGTCTTTTATAGGAAGGAAATAAGAAAAATGAAAGAAAAGAGAGAGAAGGGAAGCCGCGGGGTGAGAGGGAGAGAGGGATCGCGAGCACGCATCCTGAGGGGGTCGCACGTGTGTAATGCCACGGGAGGAGAGAGATTGGAAAGAGACGGGCAGCTTGGGGGTTTTCGGGCTTCTTTGGCTCTTTAAATCTCATCCATTGAGATTTTATCTCACTTAAGATCCTACGACTACTAAACAAACACAAAAATGAGTCAGTTCGGCATCTGTGGCTCGAACCGGATGCGAACGTGGCTCGCACCTACACAAACTAGAAAAAAAAAACATAAATAACTCAAGATCCACAAATCGGATCGACATAAAGTAAAAAAACAAAGTCATAGATAATTGAAATAGTTTTCCAATGATGCAGACGGATCAGTGATCGACCTCCTGGATCTCCGTAGAGAATCAAAATACGTCATCAGTTGTAGAAATTTGCACGTCGGAGCTCGTCTACATCACATTGAGCATCAAATTTGAAGGCAAGGACACTTGGAATCAAATAACTGGTCAAAAGGCTTATTAAATTTCTAGAAAAAAAGCATAACAATTCTAGTTGGATCTTTTCTTGCTTATCGTCGTCGAAGATTTCTTGCTTAGTTGCTTTATTAATGGCGAATCAGGAAGCCAATTTCTAATGAAGGGACTGAAACAAGGATACCATCTCTCCCCTTTCCTTTTCATTATTGTTGTGAACACTGTTTTAAAACTCGAAAAAACTCGACCGAGTCAGACCGAGTCGGCTCGACTCGGACAGATTTCGAGTCGAGTTATTTGGCCGAGTCAGAACGAGTTTGGAGAAAACTCGGCCGAGTCGGACCAGGTTTACTCGACTCGGCAGACTTTCGAGTCGAGTCCGAGTTTCGAGTTTTTGAACAATGGTTGTGAACGCTTTTGATGCCATCCTCCGTAGAGCTAGTGATGTAGCCTAATCAGACTACGATTTAACTTTAATACTTTATTTTTGTGGTCTTTTAATTTTGGTGTTCCATCGCCTGTCTTTGGACAAAGATCAAATGATCGGTTTGTTAGTTACACCTTTTTGACCCATGTGCTAGACTATGGTGCAGGGTTTGTTGCACCCAATTATCTCTTTGGGTTAGCCACTTTTTATTTAAAAGTTGATGAATAAAAATAATGCCATCCAGGATGACAGGAGGCGTCAGATGACGCATTCGACGGTGAAGCCAATAGCCAAGGCCATTCAAGTCATTATAGCCAATTAAATGCATACGGGGTGCCCATAGCATTTTTGACATTAAATGGGGATTTAAAACTTAAGTTGGCGGGTACCCTTGGCATAGAAAAGATCACGGGATCTTTTTTCCCGTGAAGAGATCGTGACCCCCCCCCCCCTCTCTGGTGCGTTCTTTTCCCGTGAACAAGGTCGCAACCCCCCTTTTCCTACACGGAAATCCCAAACGGGATTGGGTTTTCCGAGAGCAAGTCTCGAGTCCCTATTTTCTCTCCAACTTGCTCATGTTTTCAGCCCGCTTCTTTTCCTATTAGAAGGTGATCCTTGCCCTATATAAGGATAATGAAACCCTAATAGAGGGGATGGAGATTATGATAGATGAAATCACCTCTTGATGAGATTTTGAGAAGAAGTGTCCGTTCTTCGACAACCTCCGAGGAGATCTTTCTACTTCTAATCCTCTTCTTCCAATCCATCATCTTTCCCTCGCATCTTCAATCCGCTATAGGTATCACCGGCATACCTTTTCGTTACCCTAGTTTATTCTGCAACCATTACCAATCATTCCTTGGTACTTGGCTTGGCTTGGTAATATCGTTGGATGTTTCATCTTGGTTTTTCCTTTTATCTATGCATAATTATTCCCATTTGCTGAATTTATTATCTTGTAACGATTTTTTTTTGAATAATCCTTTTATAATACATGTTTTTGTTATCTGATGAAATATGAGCATGCTATCTATGACTAAGGATGTTTACTAATTAAAAATCCGATTTACATCAGCTAGTGACTCTAATCTCTTCTCTGGAGCGAGAGATAATTCTTGGTCCATTACCAATCTACATTTTGCGAATGACACAATCCTGTTTTGTCAAAGCCAAGAAGGTGCAGGTCCTGGTGCCCAAAGTCATCCTCTACGGGTTAGAGTTTTGCTCCGGGCTCCGTATTAATTTCTCCAAATCCTCCCATTTTTATAGAGGCTCTAATGCCAGTAGCACAGAATGTTAGCCACCATGTTAAATTGCCGCCAAAACCATCTTCCATTCAAATACCTAGGCTTCCCCATTAACAATACCAGATTGAAGAAGCATGATTGGACCAAGATGATCAAGATAGTGGAACTAAGATTGGTTGGATGGCGGAGTCGACATCTTTCCCTAGGAGGCTAACTCACGCTCGTTGACGCAGTCCCTTCTTCTAACCCCTTGTACTATTTAGCTTTTTCTATTTCATCCTGGTTTGGGTTATCAACAGTATAGTCATCTAGGCATCGTCTAGGCGCCGCCTAGGCCATCGCCTTGGCGTTTTGGACCCCCGACCGCCTAGGCCATGGCTAAGCGAGCGGTGAAATCTAAGCGGCCGCCTACGACACCGCCTAGGAGCCTAGTTTTGTAATTGGTTTTTAAAAAAAAAATTAGTCAGGTTCAAATTGAGTTTTCTTCGATTTCGTTTGGTTTTATAGGTCCATGTTGCTTTATCGATGGTTAACACCATGCATCATTAATGGGGAAAAAAAAAACTATTGTGTCCATGTTCTCAGGGTTTGAAGAGGAAAAAGTCGAAAGAGACATATAAGGATTATTCATACAAGAGTGACGATGATGTAGATGGTTAGGTGATTTAGATGAGTAATTTGAATTTTTATTTTTTTTTGGATACGTGGTTGTGAAATGTTCCAAAAATAATAGATTATCTAATATGGTTATATTTATGCTTATGTTATTTATTTGAATTTATGGCTATGATAGGGTTATGTTGCTCTTGCTGATATGTGATTAATATTTGCAACATATAATCATTATGGTTGATGCATAATTCCTATTTCAAGCAATAATAATGGTTTTGTAGCTTACCATACGCTCTGCATCATACCTATTATCAAATAGTATTATTTCGACCATATCTATCTCTAGAAATTAAATTTTATTATGCATAAAATCACAAATTACTTATGTAGATATATGACTTATATTTATTTAATATATTTAATTTTTATCGCCTAGGCCTCGCCTAGGCAGACCAAATCGCCTGGGCATCGCCTTGACTACACTGGTTATCAAGCATATCGACTCTATAAGAAGCTCTTTTTTATGGAAAGGTGATAATGGTCGGTCAGGCTCCTACCACCTAGTTAGCTAGGGAGTAGTTTGCAAATCCAGAGACCAAGGAGACGTCGGAGTCCTTAGACTAAGAGACTTCAACAAAGCCCTGCTGGACAAATGGTGGTGCGTATTCAACACAGCCAAGGTGATATTTGGTCACAAGTTATTAAGGTTTAGGCAAGGGACAGAAGCCTTGAAGCTTAAGGAAAGTGGTTTAAGAAATCCGAGTATTTGTAGAGATCCGTAGATTTAAAGATTAACCACATGTGTAGCGAGCATAACAAACTAGAAGATATGCTTGCTGGATTAGTAGTGACCTGGAAGATGTGAGAATACCCACAATACTCCAAAGGAGGTATTTTCCCTCTTATTGAGGCTGACCAATTGTTCTACTGCCTTAAATAATGTTTGCACTCAAATCATTTGAGAAAAAAGTCTAAAAAGATGATTGCGACAAGATTATGAAGGTGTGTGAGAAATCAATCCATGATTACAAGCATAGAATTTGAAAGAATCCAATACAAACACGTCAATAGAAGTAATCAGGAGCAATTAAAAACCTCAAGAGCATAATAAAATGACAATTAATGACCTTTGCTAATTGTTGGGTCTGGATAATGTTGATGCACCTCTGAAAAACTGGTTCAGCAAACTGAGAAAATCCTGGTCCTAAAGCCTGAAACATTTAAGTATTAAAATAAGGGACTGACTAGTTCCTTAATCATCACCCAAAAACTCCTAGACTTAAAAATATAAAAGGCTGAAAACATTAATCATATAGAGAATATACTCAGAGGAGAGGCACAATGCTCAACTAGTGACTAAGTTTAACTACTACTAGACAAAAAAAAGGGGGAAACACATGATACTTGTTATCGTAAGTAAATATATCAGACATAGTACATGTCCGTAAGTCTTCAAATTCCCATTTATTTTCCATTTGAGACCCCATCAGCCATTTTGGAAAAGCAAAATTCATCTATTTTTCCAATTTCTAGGTTGAAATCCTATTTAGAAGGATTTTGAAGTTGAGTGATACAAAGCTACCATAAAGGGTCGAATATACCAACTGTCAAGAGGAAAACTTCTCAAAAAGATCAAGTTCTCCAATTCTTTAACAGGGGAGTCAGCCATTTCATTGGCACACGTATAACACAGGAATGATGTTACATCAACAAGAGAATTAAAACTTCATACAGTAATGATGTTACATTAACAAGAGAAATTAAAACTTCATTTCAATGGATGCCTTCATCCGAAGTATACAGACATCTGGGAGTGCAATTGATCTGACAATGGTTAAGGATCTATAATCTTATACTACAGAATGTTGATCGCAAGGAAAAAATTGGTTAGCTATTAGGCTATTAGTTCATATATTAGTGCTTTGATGTAATTTTATACTTTTTAATTTCGTGTCCAGTGTTTGCAAACTGATAAACAAATTATCGGACAAAGGGAACAACAAGCATGATGAATAACAACAGATTTGGTACTAACATGCACAATCCATTAAAAAAAAACATAAAAACATAACTCAATACTACTAAATATCCACTTCGAGAAATGGACAGGATAGTAACTTCAAAGTAGAGATGTATATCTGATTGGTAGAATCTTTATTTGCTCTATTATGATAAAACTTCATATCACATTAAGAAAGAAACACAGGAGCCACAAATTCAATTGAAGCTTTTCTTTTTCTTTGGGAAGGGGAGGGGGGGATGAAGATTTCATTAGGAATTTGTTGAATAAGGGCAGACAGTTTTTAAAAAAAACTCTCAAAAAACTGTGACTAAGTGCACGGGAACTTATTTTGACAGAGAATAGTTTCCAGATTTAAGAAGAGAAACTTAGATTATAATGGTTATACACCATCAGAGCCCTAATTCTGAAAAGTTGATTCCTTGTTTGCTCTATTACGATTAAACAGCATATCACATTACGAAAGAAAGCAAATGAGCCCACAAGCTCATTAGAAATCAGAGTTTTTGGTAACATAGATTAGGAGTAATAGATATGGAAGTAATACGGGGGCCGTACGGTCAGAGCGTTCACATTTTACAGTATGAAACCACCCACTAAATAAGTCTAAACAAATACATAATGGCTACTCCGAATGTCCGATATCATTCTTTAAAAAGCCTTGGGTGCTGCTTTTAAAAAGCCACCTTGAGGCTCATTGATGTAGCTATATAAGCCCAGACATTCACATGGTGAAGCTCGTGGCTATAATCCGAGACATTCACATGGACACAAGTAGAGGGTGTCAAGCAAGGTACATAAATAGCAGCTTATTTACGAACTTTAAGTGTTAATTATGTAGGTTATCAATGGAAAACGGAGTAGAAATTCTTTAATTTTGTACAATGTTGCGCGGAGTGAAAATGGACCACTTAATTGCTTCCACATTTGTTACCTTTCATGAAAATTTTAAATAATGGATTAATGATGTATAGCACAAATACATTGTGGTGAACAATATACATATACTTCGTTTTACCAAGATATCACAATTTCCAAAAAAAAAAAACACAAATAACAAAACATACACATGAGAAAAATAGAGAATTACCCAGGGAACTAACTCAAGATGAGACCTAACCATAATTTTCTTAAGGACCGAACTAGAGACAGATCTAATTAAGCAACCATGAACAAAATTACAACAAGAGGGAGTTGGAGCCGGAGTATGGAAGTTGTTGCTTATAAACTGTCAAACGGTTTGGAGCATCCCGAGAAGCATTCATACAATTAAAGTGTCACGAACATAATTGATTGGTATCACATAATAAATATGATGTACTATATTTGGACAGTTAACATACATATGTATATACATAACTGGTTGCTACTAATAGAATTAGGTCACATATAAGTATCAACCTGTCACCTAATTAAAAGAGAACATGATCTTCATAACTTGGCAACCGGTTGCCAGTTCTAGGGAATTGGTTCTCTTCTATGACACACACACAAAAAAAAAAAAAAAACACATACATGACTGCGCACGTGCACATACACAGACACTAAATGCTATCAAACTCCCATTTTTATCTGTAATAAATAACAGTTGAAGCATCTGAAGTGGCTGAAAGGTTCCTTATTTGATAGCCCTCCCAGGAAGTATGGACGCTTCCTTAGAGATGTCGTGTACGTGTCCAACACGTGTCGACCACCGATGCTCATTGGACATGTCTTGTAAACATGTTAGATGCATCTCGCATGTGACCAATTTTTTTGTTATATTTTTTACCGGATACAACTTGGACCTTTCGAGGACACTTAAAAGAACAAGTGGACATGTGTTGGACACATGGTGTTGAACGTATAATATCTTGAAAAAACACGGATCTGTTTTTGTAATTTAGGAAAGTTATAGATTCCTTATTTAAACTTAGCTTATTGAAGGATTATTATAAGAAAAGATGAGTTTTTAAAAAACAAAATGTTTTTTCATTACAATGGACGTTGATTTTAATGAAAGATATGACAAATGTTATATATGAAATATTCATACCTTGTTATGAATTTTTGGTTTATGAAGGTTTTTCTCTCATTACTTTTCATTCATGTCCATATCAGTGTAGAAGGCGACGCCTAGGCATTTTTGAGCCCCCAACGCTTAGGTGCCCCTCCTACGCGGGCGGTGTTTCTAGACCGCCTAAGCACCTGGGCGGCTTTTTCTGGTTTTTTGATACAACTTTTATTGGGAAAATGCAACCACTCGAGGACCGTCTACATGATGAAAGTTTAACATGACTTCTTGTTGTTGAGGATAGTGTAAACAATGATGGGAGAATGCAAATAGAAGGAAGAACAACCACAAATAATTGAAGATACTAAAGTTTGTGGCAGTACTTATAGGGAGAGTCATGTTACCTAGGAAGCATGGACACTTCCCCAGGCCTCCCGCACCCGTGTCGGACACCGACACTCGTTGAACACTCGCTGGACACGCACCGGACACGCATGTGCCGTGTCTTACTTGCTTCCGGGAGCCGGACATGGTCGGACACTCCTCGGACACTGGCCGGACACTCCTCGGACACTCGGGACACTGCGGGTTGACGGATTGTTCGATATAGGGTCGGGTTACAAGCTGTGGTGATTCAGTTTTGGCTTCAACCTATCTGATTCTTTAAGTTTTGGCTTCACAGCCATTCTTTTGCATGTCATTTGAGCCTGAGTGTGATTCACTTGTCAGGATGGTTATGATGGACTGTTATGATTCAGGTTTGGCTTTAACTTATCTTATCCTCTGAGGTTTCAGATAGGTTGAAGTCAAAACTGAAACACAACCGTTATTTTCCATACCATTTAGAGCTATCTGCAATTCACCGATCGGGCTGGATGTTACTAACAATAGCGATCCAGTATGCATTAAATTTTCATTTTAGTTGTTTTCTATGAGGTTTTTTCGGTTATTGAAATATATATGAATTGCAAACAAACATAAAATATAAATATAAAAATAGTAATTTATTTTGCCATGTCACCGCCGTACCCGTGTCCTTTTTTAGAATTTGCCGTGTTGGCGAACCCGTGTCGTGTCGTACCCGTGTCCCCGTACCAGTGTCAGTGCTTCTTAGCATGTTACAAATGAAAGACAATAGTGATGATTTTGAAGTATATATTCTTGCTTAAATTGACAACTTCAGTTTTGATCCGTGTTAATTCTAACATCTTGAGCACTTAAAAACATATCATTTTATATTATTTACCAAATTTTTGTAATACAAATATAGAGAGGAAATGGGAAATGAGATGCCAGTCTATTTCGGGGTAATGGGCAGCCACCTATTTGAAAATTGAAACCCTTAAAAGTTTTAGAATGTGATGATTTTTTGTGAGCATAAGCACCTTATCTTAGAACACCCACAAAAAATCAGCACATTCTAAAACTCCTAGGGGCATCAAATGTTAATAGTTTTATCAAACGTCCGTTGTAATCGTTAATCTGAAATATAACATTTGATGCCTCTAATAGTTTTAGAATGTGCTGATTTTTTGTGGGTGTGCTATCTAAGGTAAGGTGCTTATGCTCACAAAAAATCATCACATTTTAAGACTCCTAAGGGTGTCAAATGGGTGGCTGCCCATTTCGTCGAAATAGACCGCCAGCCTATCCCCGTCTCTCCCTCCCTCTCTCTCTCTCTCTCTCTCTCTCTCTCTATATATATATATATATATATATATATATAGAGAGAGAGAGAGGGAGAGAGAGAGAAATACTATACTGCGGCATGCGGTACGTGCGGCACCTCACCGCAGCCGTCTGATGCACCGCTGCGTGCATGCAATGCACGCAGCGTGTGCATCAAACGGCTGCGGTGTGGTGCCGCACGTACTGTATGCCGCATTATAGCATGCCCCTATATATATATATATATATATATATATATATATATATATATATATATATATATATATATATATATATATATATATATATATATATATATATAGGGGGCGGGGAGCCAGCACTCGAGGTATAGCATCGCTGCTGCACCTCTCGCTTGTTTACCCCCCTACAAGTTTTGGAATTTGATGAGGGTGCTATCTAGGGTAAGATGATCATCCTCACCAATTTTCATCAAATTCCAAAACTTCTAAGGGGGTCAAATGATTCAAGTAAAATCTGCAGATTTTAACGGTGACTGCGGACGGCTGATTTTGCTTCGATCATTTGCCCTAGAAGTTTTGGAATTTGATGAAAATTGGTGAGCATGATCATCTTACCCTAGACAACACCCTCACCAAATTGTATCAAATTCCAAAACTTCTAGGATGGTCAAACAATGCCTGAGGTGCAGCAACGACGCTGCACCTCAGGTCCAGCATCCCTTTTCCCATATATATATATATATATATATATATATATATATATATATATATATATATATATATATATATATATATATATATATATATATATAGAGAGAGAGAGAGAGAGAGGAGCATGACTTTGTATGCCCATGCAAAAAATGCTTCAATATATGGTCCTCTATTAACATACATAGAGGTTTCCGAATTTGCTAATTTTTTGTGGATGTGATATCCATGTTAAGATGATCATCCTCACCAAAAATCAGCAAGTTCTGAAACCTCTAAATATTTCAAATAAGCTCATCAAATTATTGTTTGACATGGACAGGCGATACAATTTCTATCATTTTGATACACCTAGAGGTTTCAGAATTTGCTGATTTTTTGTGCGGGTGATACTATTGCTATAGATACCATATCTATCAAAAATCAACAAATTCTGAAACATCTAGGGCCATCAAAATGTTAGAAGTTTTATCAACCTTCCATTTCAACTGTTAATTTGATAAGCTTATTTGAAATGCTTAGAGGTTTCAGAACTTGCTGAATTTTTGTGAAGATGATCATCTTAACATAGATCACATCCATAAAAAATTATCAGATTCAGAAACCTCTATGTATGTTTATAGAGATGCATACATTAAGGCCTTCTTTGTATGGGCATACAAAGTCATGCTCATATATATATATATATATATATATATATATATATATATATATATATATATATATATATATATATATATATATATATATATATATATATATAGGCGTTGCTTCGCCTAGACAGGCCAAAACTCCTAAGCGTCGCCTAGCCGCCTTGACTACAATGGTCCATATTACATTTACTTTAGAGATCACACACACACACACACACACACACACACACACACACACACATATATATATATATATATATATATATATATATATATATATATATTTGTGTCCATGATGTGTCCTTTAAGATATGTCGTGTTCGTGCTTCCTAGTAGCCCTCTAGCTTCGCAGAGTCCTAGGATATCCTCATACACTCATTAGTTGTTTATAGTGTTCGTGTAATGAACATTAGTGTAGTCAAGCCTAGGCGATTTGGTCTGTCTAGGCGAATCGGTATATATATATATATATATATATATATATATATATATATATATATATATATATATATATATATATATATATATATATACTAGTGGAAGCCCGTGCCGATCGGCACGCAGCGGGCGCCTTCGGCGCAACTGTCGGCACGGCAACGACCACTTCGACGACTAAACACAATCGGTCATTTTTGGCGTCAGCACACACCTTCGACAGCAACACCTTATTCCGGTGGCCCTGCCCCGGTCAACCAGTGACCACCGTCACCGCCTACGTACTGTTAGGACGGTCATAGTGCCTGAAGTGGTCGCCTTCGATGGCAACACCCGTAGAGACCGAACTACACAGCCCATGGGAGGCCATAGCCCCCCCTAAATTTTGGGTTGGGTAAATTACACTTTGCCCCCCTAAAGTTTAGCACAAAAACACTTAACCCCCCTATAGTTTAAAAACTATATTTTGCCCCCTACACTTCAGTTTTAATCAGATAAAATTATCAAATGAGGAAATAAGTAGTTGGCAAAGGGGAGTATTGTGCTAACATTTCAAACTTTAGGATATCATTTGGAACAAAATAAACTACATGGGGGTTAACTGTTTTTAATCTAAACATCAGGGTGGCAAAGTACAATTTATCCTTTTGGATGTATCTCTCTCATGCCCCCCCCCCCCCCCCGGCTTGGTTAATTGTTTTTAGACTAACATCAGGGAATTTATCATTTTGGATTTATCTCTCACCCCGGCTCCGGTGGCCCTGCCCTGGTAGACCAGTGAGCCCTATACCACCATCACCACCCATTATTAGGACGGTCGTCGTCTCCAAAGCGGTCGCCTCTGACAGCAACACCCGCAGAGACCGAACTACACCCCTCCTCTAAATTTGGGTTGGGTGAATTACACTTTGGCCCCTTCAATTTAATTTTAATCTCTTTGTCTCAGGCCCCTCCCCCCCTCGGGTTAAGTGTTTTTAAGCCAAACATCAGGGGGCAAAGTGCAATTTAGCTTTCTTTTGGACGATGTGGCAGACCACGATTGGGCCGTAATTTTAAGCTAAACATCTGAGGCTTCAGTACTTCACTAACCTATGATATCCGACCCGATTCGGGTTGACCAGGTTGGTTAGGGTTGGGCTAAACGGCATGGGTTTGGGTTAGGATTGAGTTTTCTTAATCCGACCCTGAGTTCTTAGGTCACTTCAGCGGTTGGGATCGTCTCGAGGCTGTCCGACAGACCAAAATAATTTTTTTTGACTTTTTATATATAACCATCTGTTTATAGACGTCCGAACAATGGACCCCTGTTCGTGGAGTACGATACCACACACTTTTTTTCCCTTGTATACCTTCTGTCATCAAAGCCATCCAAACAATAGATCCTAGTATGAAGTACAACTCCAGACAATTATTTGACTTTTATACCTTTTGTTGCATTAGAGTCGTCCAAACAATAGACCCTAGTTCAAGGAGTACAACTCTACAAAAAAAAACTCCTATACTTTCTGTTTCATCAAAGCCGTCCAAACAATAGACCCGGTACTTGGGGGTCATTATGCGGACTTGGCAGATCATTCTTTAGTGTGGGTGGAGACCAAAAAGGTTTTATTTTTTATTTTTTGGGAAATAGAGACCAAAGACAGACATCATTTTTGCTACCCTATTCACTTGCCTACGGCCCAATCGTATGCTGCCACATTGTCCATTAGAAAGACCATAATAGAGCAAGTGTAGTCCTGTAGCTAGGGGTGGCAATCCTTGACCCGAGCCACCAACCCGACCCGAAGTTAGCAGGTTTGGGTTTGGCCTAAACGGGTTCAGGTCATAAACTGGTCGACCCGATTGACCCGTTTATTTAATGGGTCGGGTTCGGGTTTGTACTTATAACCCGATTGACCCGACTTGACCCGTTTACCAAATGGGTCATGTCAACCCAACCCAACCAACCCAATCAAACCCTGCCCAATTCGACTTGTCTTGACCCAACCCAGCAAGTATACATGGGTCCTGTTGACCCAACCCGGCCCGACCCGACCCGACCCGTTTAGTAAACGGGTCGGGTCGGGTCGGGTCAATCGGTTTATTAGGCAGGTCGGGTTTGGGTTTAAGTTTTTGACCCGTTTATGAAACGGGTAGGGTTCGGGTTTGAACTTATAACCCGATTGACCCGACTTGACCCGTTTACCAAATGGGTCGTGTCAACCCGACCCGACCCGAACCAACCCGACCCGACCCAATCAAACCCGGCCCAATCCGACTTGTCCTAACCCAACCCGGCAAGTTTACATGGATTCTATTGACCCAAGCCGAGCCAACCCGACCCGACCCTTTTAGTAAACGGGTTAAACGGGTCGGGCCGGGTCAACCTATGTCTCAACCCGACCCGAACCAACCCAATCCATTGCCACCTCTACCTGTAGCAAGTGTAGCCTATTATACCCTTTCTTTTGGATGATATGGTAGCCCACAATTAGGTAAAAAGCAAGTGTAGCAAATCGGATAGCATAAATGCTCTCTCAAAAAAACTGTGCAAAGGGGACCAGGTGTGTGTGTGTGAGAGTGTCTTGACCCAACCAAGCAAGTATACATGGGTTCTGTTGACCCAACCCGAGCCAACCCGGCCCGGGTCGGGTCAATCAGTTTATTAGGCAGGTCGGGTTTGGGTTTAAGTTTTTGACCCGTTTATGAAACGGGTAGGGTTCGGGTTTGAACTTATAACCCGATTGACCCGACTTGACCCGTTTACCAAATGGGTCGTGTCAACCCGACCCAATCCGAACCAACCCAATCAAACCCGGCCCAATCCGACTTGTCCTAACCCAACCCGGCAAGTTTACATGGATTCTATTGACCCAACCTGAGCCGACCCGACCCAACCCTTTTAGTAAACGGGTTAAACAGGTCGGGCCGGGTCAACCTATGTCTCAACCCAACCCATTGCCACCCCTACCTGTAGCAAGTGTAGCCTATTATGCCCTTTCTTTTGGATGATGTGGCAGCCCACAATTGGGTAAATAGCAAGTGTAGCAAATCGGATAGTAAAAATGCTCTAAAAAAAAGCTGTGCAAAGGGGACCATGTGTGTGTGTGTGTGTGAGAGAGAGAGAGAGAGAGATGTGGCAGCCCATAATTGGGTAATAAGCAAGTGCAGCAAATCGGATAGCAAAAATGGCTCTCCGAAATGGGCAGGTGGGGACCAAGGAGAGAGGGAAAGAGAGATTTCAGCCCAAGCAATGCAATCGGGTAGCAATAATGCTCTCCTAAATGGGGGGTGGGGACCACGGAGAGAGGGAGAGAGAGATTTCAGCCCATATAATAAAGAAGAGAAAGGATGTGCCACGTGTCATGTTTCGATTGGGTATAAGATATTTATCCATAGTGGAAAAACGTGTGAACAATAGTGTTATTACCAAACATATCCCTAATTTTTTACATAAAACCCCTCAAATATATTGTCATAGATTTTTTTACAATCCAGTCCTCAAATCATATATTACTTCCCCCATCAATCACATCCCTCCATCTCAACTCCATTTAAAATCAACCGTTTTTATCCCCCTTCCTAGGTGAATCTCACTCGTCTTAAGAGCTATTTCATTCATTCCTTATAAATCTCAACCTTTGTGTATATAATCGAACAGTCTGAAATATGTATGACATAGTGGCACGCTTGTAAATAAAATGAATGCGCTGTGATATATATATATATATATATATATATATATATATATATATATATATATATATATATATATAAAGAGAGGGGGGGGGGGGGGAAGAAAGAAAAAAATTTAAAAAAAATCAGAAAAAAATTCTAAAAGAATCAAGAAAAAGAAAATAAAAATATTAGGATTTAGGGTTTTAAGTTTAGTTTTAATTCAACTCAATTTTGAGTTAATTTAACTCAATTTTGAAAATTTTCCAAATTCTTATGAATCCATCATAAGAATTTTGAGTCAATTCAACTCAATTTTGAAATTGGATGTCTACAATCAGCCAATAAACTTATAAAAGAAAACCAAAAGAACGTAGTACGCCTATCACATCTTACAATGAACCCAAGAAAACTCAAACTCGAAAAATTTCTTCATGCATTCAATAATGGACCCCAGATACGAATCAGATTACTATTGAATATGGATGTGGGTTTTGAATCCTGTTTATTTTTAGCAGTGTTCTAAAAAGCGGTCTAGGCGGCCGCCTAGGCGGCGCCTAGGCGCTAGGCGGCCCCCCACCGCCTCGCCTAGGCCCTAGGCGCTCCAGAAAAGCGGCCAAGCTCCCAGGCGGAGCTAGGCGGCCGCCTAGGCGGTCTAGGCGGGGCAAGGCAGCCGCCTAGGCGGTCTAGGCGGGCTGAGGCTGGCCAGGCAAGCCAGGCGGGCTGAGGCTAACCAGGCGGGCCAGGCGGGTTGAGGCTGGCCAGGCGGACCAGGCGGGCTGAGGCTGGCCAGGCGGACCATGTTTGCTTTTGTTCTTGTTAATCACTCAATCTTGAATTATGGTTATATACTTGTTCTTTAAAATAATAGTTTGGGATAATCTTGAACTTATATTAATTTTTAAACATATATATATATATATTATATAATATCAAAATAATAATTAAAATAATTAAAAAAAGGTAAAACGCCTAGGCGCCGCCTAAGCGCTAGGCGGCCCCCCACCGCCCGACTAGCGCCTAGCGCTTTTTAGAACCTTGATTTTTAGACATGGATATGCAATTGGATCCATAAGAGTGATTTAGATTTGGATGTGGATGCATGTAGAATCCAACCTGTTGCCAACCCTAATTAACAGTAATCAACATATAAGTTGTGTCTATATAGTTTCGCTAACAAAGAAAATAAGAAGAGGAATATGATGAGGCAGAAGAAGAGGGAACTTTATAAAATTCGTAAAGAGGTCAAACCATAAATCAAGAAAACAACTGAAACAATCAAAACTACCCAAAAGCTTGTAAGGGAGGTTGCTTCTTTGTCTAGGAACTTAGTTTCCCTGCCTAGATCCTAAAAAAGAATGTGGAGTGCCTAATATTGAGTAATTCATATGTAAATAAAGACAACATTCAGCATGACTGAACAATACATTTATTCAAGGCACAAATGAAGGTCGAAAAGCAGGTTGAAAGGAAAGGTTGAAGAACTGTAATAAAATGGCATGTATATCAAACATAAATATATACCTGCGCTATAGAAGTAAAGCACTCAAGCAAAGGAAACAAATCTTTGTCCGAGTTTGATAGTTCTTGCCACTTTGAGATTAATGGAGGCATCAAAATATCAAGAAACTTCGACTGTGAGTAGCAAACATAAAGAATTAGCATAGGAAGCAAGGTATGTCTAAAACACCACAAACACAAGAATACGGTTCATGATTCACGCCTAAATTCTTGAAATAACAAAAAGAGAAGGGAAATGTAAGCACCAAAAAGTAAAGAATATTAATACCTGATTTAGCTCTCCTCCAACCGCATCTGCTAAAGTCCCAATTGCATCATAGACAATTCGTAGGTTTCGTCTCTAAAGACCAAAAAAGGCAGTACACAAAAGAAAAGGAGAAACCAAGAAAGTTTACTATAAAACATATAAAGGAAAAAGAATATGAAGGACATAGAGGCAATATTTGAAGGGTTATATTGATGAATTAAAGCATAACTTCCATGACACCATTCAGCATATATTATAGGGTGGATAAGAGAGATTAACGCATAAAAAGCTAATATGGAAACCTGATATTTGCCAAAAGCACATAAGAGGTGCTGCAATATGATTTCAAGGCGTGGCGCCAATTCCTCTGCAGCCTCCTACAAACCGCAAACCACCATCAACACATGCGCATAAATTAGAATCTGAGAATAATCATGAAACAAATTGCAGAAAAAAAAAACCTCTTCAAGAGTGGCGAAAGCTGAACAAGCAGCCTCCTGCACTCGCTTGTTAGTATCCAATATTCTACGAAGAAGCCCCATGAGAACTTGATCGAATTGTTCATGACCCTTTTGATGAGCAATGCCCTGCATTAAAAAAGTAACAAAATCAACATAAAAGTTATATTATTTTACAAGAATCATGAGTACATATGAGAATTCAAAGAGAAAATTAAGATATACCAAGAAAAATGAAACCATTAAAAAAAAGTATTGAGACGGTGGAATATATAAATTGCATACATCTAGGTGACAATATAGCTGTAAAAGACAATGCTCTTCACAATAAACATAGATAACCAAGTTTTCCCCTTCTAAATGATAGGAATGTGCACGAAACTTATTCACCATAAATTCGCATACTATTTCAGTCTATTTGTAACGGAGGGATAAATAACCATACCATAACCATCAAGCCTTGTCCCATCTTTTGGGGTCTGTCGTTATGAATCCTTCACCAATAATGTTTGTTAAGGGCTATCCTCGTTGTCTTTGAGTTTTTCAAAAAAAATTAACAACTTCCCCCATCTTATTTTATGATTCCCCTCCCCTTGACCCTTTCAAGGTAATACAAGACACTCTCCATATAGAAGCTGTATATGCTTTAAGTTGCATAGCATACCATACGTCTATGCTCTTTTTTATACATGCCCATACCCTATGTCTATGCTCTTTGTTGTACGTGATCATACCATATGTCTATACCTAGGAAGCACGAGCATAGACACGGATATGGACACGGGACACGTGAAATCCAAAAAAAGTAGGACACAGTCACACAAACACGATATGGGCACATATATTTATACATATATTCTGAAATATAGATAAGGACATGCAAGAAAATAATGAGAGAAGCCTTCATAGACAATAAATTTATAAGAAAACATAACTATTTCATATTTAACATTTGTCATGTCATCATTTAAAATCAACATCATAATAAGAGAAGGCATTGTATTTTTCAAAAAAAAAAAAGTAAACTCATTTCTAATTATAACCCACCAAATGAATTTAGTTTTATATAATGATTCCAAAAACATGCTTAAATTACAGAAAAGACCCGTGTTTCTTAAAATTATACTTTAAACCCCGTGTCCAATATGTGTCCACGTATGTTCTTAACGAGCCACGAAGTGTCCAATATGCATCGGGTGAAAAAAAAAGAAAAAAACTAGACACATATGAGAAGTATCAGACACGTGACAAAGGCGTGTCTGACAAGTGTTGATGCCCGACACGTGTTGGACACAGACACAACACCTCTAGGAAGTGTCCATCCTTCCTAGGTCTATGCTCCTTTGTACATCCATTATCCATCATTTTGTTTTCAAGCGGTTCAACTCCAACACTTACTCTAATATACTAAAAAATAGGAGGGATAGTGTGCATCTTGTCCTCAAGTGGTGCAACTCCAACACTTACTCTAATGTACAGAAAATAAGAGGGATAGACAACAGTCACTACACTATACTGCTCTTTACGATTATGAGTGTTAAACCCAAAAAGGAAAATGGAAAACAGGAATTTGGGAGTAAAAGCTTACTTTACACAATGGGGCAAATGCCCAATATATCACTATACAAAGAATGGGATCACCAAAGGGTGAGCATACCCAAAAGGGCCTAAAAGAGCCTATACAAGGATTAAGAATGAATCTACACACTCTAACACCCCCCTCAAACTCAAGGTGGATCATACACCAAGAGTTTGCCAAGGAGATATCGAAAACGTTGAATAGTGTGAGTCCCCGGGGAGATGAAGCAACCTCAAGGCCAAGGAATTAGCGAAGCAGGCCAAGGTCTTTCATCTCGAATTGCTGCTAGAGGTGCCTCTTCAGAGAATCGATAGTAGCAGTATCGTCACCGGTAATGATCATGTCATCAACATATAGAAGCAATATCGCATGACCATGATTAGAGGTGTGAGTGACATAGCATAGTCATTCATACTCTCTGTAAAGCCGGCTGCAAGCACTAAGAACCTAAAGCGCTCAAACCAAACCCGAGGAGCTTGCTTGAGCCCATAAATGGCCCGACGAAGACGGCAAAAATGCTGGGGAGGAGTCGAAAGACCAGGAGGGGGACTCATATAGACCTCCTCAGAGAGATCTCCATGAAGAAACGCGTTCTTCACATCCATCTGAAAGAGTGGCCAGTGACGAGCAGAAGCAACTGCTAACAGAGGCCGGACAGAAGTCATTTTCGCAACAGGAGCGAAAGTCTCCTCGTAGAGTCGTAGTCAATGCCATGCTCCTGAGTGAAACCACGAGCAACTAGACAGGCCTTGTATCTCTCAATCGATCCATCGAAGCGAATTTTGATCCGATAGGCGACAGCTGATAGGATCCTTCCCTGGAGGAAGAGGAACGAGCTCCCAAGTACCAGTCTGCTGAAGCGCCTGCAACTCCTCGGCCATAGCCTGCTGCCAGTGCAGAATCTGAATTGCCTCAAGATAAGTCTGTGGCTCCTGAAGAGAGTGAATAGTCGCAAGGACTGAAAATGGGGCGAGTAAGAAGCAATCTAAGAAAAGCCATAGCGCTCAGGTGGATGCCTTTCACGCTCAGGATAGCACGTAGAGGGAGCAGAAGACCCAACGTCACTAGTACCTGGGAATGGCAATGAAGGTGATAAACTTGAAGTGTATGCAGTAGAAGTGGTAGCAGGCGAATCAGGTGGAACTGGTGAAGCTGACAGTACAGGTGGAGCAGGTGCGGGCTGGCGACAAGTGTAGGTGTAAATAACAGGTGGGTGTGTGAGCTCAGGAATTGGAGCAGTGGTAGCATCAGGAGGCACGGGTAGGAAGAAGACCCAAAGAGGTACTAGATGTCTTGAGGAAAGACAAGTCCAAGGAAGAAAATGCTTCTGAGTAGAAGGGTGTGTCCTCGAAGGTCACGTGTCGAGATATGCGGATACGACGAACAGAAGGGTTATAACAACGCCAGCCCTTGTGCTCAAAACTGTACCCTAAAAAGAAACTTTGCTGACCGAGGAGTAAGCTTTGTACGCTCCCCGGGAGGAAGCAAAACAAAGCTAGTACAACCGAAAGTACGTAGAACTCTATAATTGGGAACAATGGGGTAGAGTCGCTAAAACGGGGACTGACCATAAAGAAGAGGGGAAGGAGTTCGGTTAATTAGATGAACAGAGGTAATAACAGTTTCAACCCATAAGTGGCGAGAAACTGAGGCAAAGAACAAAAGAGACCAAGCGGTCTCAAGAATGTGACGATGCTCCTCTCAGCAACCCCATTTTGAGCAGGCATATAAGGGCACGACTGCTGAGGTAGAGTACCGTGAGATAAAAGAATATCACGAAACTCGGAAGAAAGATACTCTCGAGCACTATCTGAGCGAAAAACCTTAACCCATTTCCCAAACTGAGTATGGACCATACTAGTGAAATCACGATATACCTGACATACATTGGACCTACGACGTAAGAATGTCACCCAGGTGAACCGGGAGAAGTCATCAATGAAACGACATAATAATGAAAGCCAGACATGGACATGACCGGTGATAGTCCCCAAATGTCCGAGTGCACAAGATCGAAAGAAGAGGTAGACACAGACTCACTGAAGGGAAAAGGATGAGCCGAGTGCTTAGCAAGCTGCCAACTCATGCAGGGAGAAGGAGAAGTGAATGAGAGATTACCCAAGTGACCAGGCTGGAAAATGCTTCGTAGGCGCATAGCAGAGGGATGTCCAAGGCGGCGATGCCAGAGGTCGACAGTGGAAAGAGTAGCAACATATGAAGCAGAGGAAGGCAAAGGCACATGAAGATGCTCCAAATTGTACAAGCCACCATGTCTCCGTCCTGTCCCAATCTGATGGCCAGTGCGAGGGTCTTCCACCACACAAGAGGATGCTGAAAAAGTAATGTTGAAACCGAGATCAGTCAATCTACTAACCGATATCAGATTGATCGACACACGAGGAGCATGGAGCACATCCGGAAATGAGACAACCACTGGGGTCAGAAGATAAGATAGAGCCAGAGCAAGTGATGTCCAAAGGAGATCCTTCGACAGTGCGAAGCTGCAGCTGAGGAGCAACACTGGTGCATTCGGTGAGAACAGTAGTATCGGAGGTCAAGTAATGAGTAGCTCCTGAGTCAAAGATCCAAGATCCGCTGGAGACTCAGATGACACTGACCATGGGAAGACGAATTGACACAAGAACCCCCAAAAGTCGCTTTGATCGCCATCGCACTGCACTTGACTTCACTACACCTCACAGTATTGCACTATACTGCACTGCATCTCACATCACATCAATGCACTGCACTTTATTTCACTGGTTCACTTCTCTGGTTTACTTCACAGCACTACACAGTACTTTACTACACTGGTTTACTTCACAGCACAGGACTTTACTTCATTGACACTTCACTGGTTTACGTCACAGCAGAACAGACAAGTGGAAAGTAAACCAGTGAGTAACATACAAAATGAGTAAACCGGTGAGGAAAATAAACCCCTGGACTGAACTGAACCGAGCTGAGTCAATTGCTGAACCAAACTAGGAAACTGTGAACCGAACTGAGCCAATTGCTAAACTGTGAACCAGTGAAGAAAATAAAACCAACCAAAGCTGAACCGACCAGTGAAGAGAATGAAAAGGCCTAGGCCGAACTGTTGGTTCACTGATCAACTTAAACCAAAGGGGCCCGGACCGAACAGCTGAGATGGCAATTAAGCTTAAGTGAAGAAGATCTCACCGTAGGTTTGATGAACAGCTGAGATGAAAACCCTGAGGTCACTATGTATTTAGGGTTTCCCCTTCGTCTCTGAGCCGCCAGCTTGAAATTGTTCAGATCTGACGAAAGAGTTCACAGCGTCTCAGCGCCTTCTTCCTCTTCGTCGAAGTCCGCAGTGATTCGAAGTAGCAAGGCGTTCGAATAACCTCTTTCTTCCTCTCTGTCGATTCGAAATCTGTAGGGACTGATTCCGATGAAAAATCCGATGAAGCTTGATGCAGACGACGCTCCAATGAGCTCTTTGATGCAGATGAAGCTTCGATGCAGATGATGCAGATGATGCAGATGAAACTTCGATGCAGATCTTGATGGAACTTCAATGCAGATGAATCTTCAATGAAGACTTAGATGTCGGTGTCGATGCAGGCTGCAGAGGAAGGTCGACTGAAGGCTTCGATGCGATGCTTGGATTGAAGGAAGCTCTACCAGAGACCCATTAGGGCTCTGATACCATGTTAGACCCAAAAAGGAAAATGGAAAACAGGAATTTGGGAGTAAAAACTTACTTTACTCAATGAGCAAATGCCCTATATATCACTATACAAAGAATGGGGTCACCAAAGGGTGAGCATACCCAAAAGGGACTAAAAGAGCCTATACAATGATTAAAAATGAATCTACACACACTAACAATGAGTAAGCCTGAATTAACAAGTACACCTTCAACGTGATATATAATAAAGGTTAACGGAAAGACTAAAAGTGCTCATAGTTGAATCATGTGATTAGTCTTTTACATCTCTTAACACATCCTATTTCTTGTGAGAATTAGTAGTACTCCAAGAATTGTAGTTGTATACCTAATTGCTTTCAAGCAATCTAGGACCAAACATATACTTAACAAAAATATGAGGTGAAATAGACATATCCCCATCCTAGTGTATTCTCACCCACATCAATTGCTGATTATATATGCTCAGTCTAGGGAATAGTTTCCTGATCTTGCACAAAGAAATACTTAGAACGATGGACAATCTAAAAACCACCACAATCAACAACATTGTCCCATGAAGATGTGGTCGGAAGGTGGGATACTACTCAAAGAAGAGAAGAAAGATAATGGAATAGAAAGGATCTAAGGTTGAGAAGAAAGAGAGAACAATCATAAAAAGGGGGAAATATAAAGTAATAATGACAACAATAACCATCAAGAATTGTCCGAATTTTTTGAGTTCAACATTAAGCCTATTATAACAATCATAGTAAGAAGCAATTGGTCCTATACATGATCAACAATTAAGGAAGGAAATGAAATAGCTAAATGATGACATGCAATATTGGTCAACAATAAACCCTATCCATCAAAACTCAAATACTCACATACTATAACCAATTTAGGGTGTAAAACGGGGTTGCTCCTCCGATAACTAAGATAGCCCATGTATTGGAAATGAAAGAGTTCTTAGCTATTTGTTTTTAGTTTGATTGGTCGGCTTTGTAATTCTTAGCATTTTAAATATACTGGTAGGGGTCTAGGCCGAACCCTCCCTCATCCACTGAGAGAGATTTCTCAAAAAAAAAAAAAACCAATTTAGGGTGTAGAACGAGGTTGCTCCTCCGATAACTAAGATAGCCCATGTATAACTTCTTGAAATATTTCCCACATAACTTGTTCTTTTCCCAGAGTTTACCTTTAGCAATCCCTATGTTAGAAGCAACATGTCTAATTGGGCCATGAATTTCAAATGTTTGGAAAATCTATATTGCTATTTCTTGACTCTTAAAGTAATCAATATTGACGTAATAAAAGTAAAAGACCCATGTCAATGGCAAAAATCCCAAATAATTGACTAATTTACAAAGCAAAGTCTCAAGAAATATTTCCTTTTTGCCTTTAATTGCATTTGAGGATGATTCCTGAAAAATAAAAGAAATATTTCTATTAACTTATGTGATTGTGTTCAAAATCTTGTTACTCGCATTCAAATTCAAAATAATAGCCAATCTTTAATTATTAAAATAAATGCATTCCATTAAGTGAGAAAAATAAAATTATTTCAATTGCTTATCTCATTTCTTTATGAAGCAAGGAATGTTGCAGGATTTCCATGAAACAAAAGTTTTCCTTATAGGAATCCTCGATGAATCATGCATTATATCAATACTTGTGCATGTCCGAGCCGATTGGCACGCTGCGGCCGCCAAATTTGTCAATTGTACCCAAATCGGCGTGTTAATCAACTGTGAAAGTCAAGCTGCTATGAATCGACCAGCACCCCAGAAACAGGTGAGCCCGAGAGAGAGAAAGATACAAACCAGGTAAACCTGGGGTGGTGGGTTGCTCACGGTGGTATCCCCAGGTTGCTTGCGGCTAGGCCTATCAATTAGGCCCTCCCAGAAGAGCACCCGGCCTAGCCCGGCCCGCAAAAGCCCGGCCTTCAAAGCTTGGCCCGGCCCGGTCCGACCTTTATATGTTAAAGGGACGGGTCGGGCTTAGTGTTTTCCAGCCCGGTTCGGCCTAACCCTTGTGGTAAATTTGGTGTGCGTATGATTTTCCGACATGTCACTAACTGCTTTTAATTACTCGTGCAAAAGTTAATGCTTCACTTGTGCTTTTAGCCACAAACTGATTCAACAGTAATTACCACAAATGATTATCACAATTAGACAAAAACGGTCCTTGATACCAAGACCAGTTACACATCTCTGCAGCTCCACATATAAAGAAGCCAGTTGCTTTAAAGAGTCCCCACAATAACCAGTACAAGATGGAGTGACACACACTATGTGTGCGCGTGTGTGAGTGAGAGAAAGAGAGAGATATGGTCACAAACCTATCTCCCCTCTTGACTAATGTTAACACATGTATGAAAGCTAGAGATATAAAGAAAAGAGCAGAAACGAGATGGAGATAGAGAGAGACGTGAGACGAGATGATGTTGTTATAGTGGTACTTGGTTGTTATTTGAGAAGCCGAAAGCCACTTCATCCATCAACAGTCCAGGATCCATCTAATGATTAATGATCTTCAAACCGGGACCCATGATGTGGATCTAAGCTCAGTAAGTTCTACAGCGAGATAAGCCCAGGCTTAGCCTGGACCAGCAAAGGGTCGGGCTAGAACTGGAGGATTTTAGGCCCTTAAGGGCCAAGGCCCGAACCCACCTGTAAATGTAAGGGCCGAGCCCGGGCTTACCAAGGCACGGCCCGTTGACAACCGTACTTGCCGGTGGGATCTTCGAGCTGCTTGCGGCAACACGAAGGGAAGGTGGGGGTAAGGGTTAGAGAGATAGAGGGGGAAAGAGAGGGAGAGAGAGAGAGAGAGAGAGACGAACCTGGGAGTGGAGGGTTGCTCACGGTGGGATCTCTAGGCTGCAATCATGATCGTAGAAGAGATGGATCTGCGGGGGGAATTGCAAGAGGAGATCGTGGTCGGGTTGTTGCGGCTGCAATCGCGAGACGATTATGAGGGTTTTGTGTTGTTTTACATTCGCTTGATTTGATGGGAGGAGGCTACCTCATGGAACCGAGGGGAAGGAGACGGACAGCCAGGATATATCCCGGTTGATTGTCTCGGAGCATTTTTGAGGATGGCAGAGTGGTAATTAACCCAAACTGTCGTAACATGTTATATAGATACCATTATTTCTTACCTTTATCTCTTAGTTCAAGAATAGTCACCAATCCAATAAATATTCAAATAACAAATTAAACTTGTTATTCTTAATGATTTATATAACACAACGAACTATAGGAAAGCCTCATATTTGCCCTATTTAAAAGGTGGAATAACTTTTAATTTAAATATGGACTTCAACCCATTAGGACTAACCTCACAAACAAATGTGGACATATATTTGCATGCTCACTCAGGTTAGCTAGGGGTCTACCAAAAGTTTCAATTGATTCCTGAAATTACCGACGCACGGTTCATCAGGAGCCGTGCCAGTTCCAGTGTATGTCACATTGCACAACTGTGCATCGGATAAAATACTAAATACATAATTGCCTTGTTCAGAAGGCACTAAGCAATGCTCACGGTATATTTAAAAATTAGATTCACTTATGTTTAGTCCTCGCTGGTGGATTAGAGTTGATTCATACAAGGTGGATTAATGTCAAGGGGTTCTCTCTCTCGCTACTCATGTACAACAGTTCAGCATAAGGTACATGTGTGATGCAATCATGCAAGGGCATAAGCATTACAAGATTTGCCTACATAAGTTATACTACAGCACCCACAGATGTTTTTACGAGGAAACCCTTCGCGGAAAAAACCTCGTAGGTTTCACACCCGATGGTGAGAGCAATCCAATAAGTAACAGGTCTAATTACAGACATGGGCATAAGAACACAACAGCCCTACTAGAAGTAAACCCTCCACACCTCACTGTCTTCCGTCTTACTCCTTCCAGCTCTTCGCAAGCTTCCTGCTCGGTCGTCTTCACCGTGCTCCAACACACATGGCCCTAGTTGCTCACCCGAGTCGCCGCTCGGACTCTCTTGATTCGCTCAAGCGGAGACACCAACACTCAACCTCACAATGTCGAACACGCTCTAGATGAATCGCACCCCACTAAAGGTGGTAATACCCAAGAGGGACTACTTCACCGAGATAACCTGCTCAACGGATCCCAAATGCATTATGCCGGTATAAAAACCGGCGACCTAATAAGGGGAATTAGAGTTCTTTTTGCCGATTCACTCGAGTAAGACTCGACCCTCTTCCGCTTCATACAGAATAACCAAACGTATGGGATTTACAAGGGTAAGACGAGATACGACCAATCAAATCACCGAAACCAATAAGGGATGAAACACAATTCATTTCCAATAGGAAAAAACATGTCTAGTAATCTAAAGAAGCTAGCACACATAGGCGAAAAACACCTTTAAGCATATAAGATCTTACCTTTGTAGTAGGCTTGAAGGGAGGAAGAAGGAAGAGTGATTTCCAAGGGCTTCTCTAGGCTAAAACCACTTTCTCCTCTAATTTTCCACACACTAAAGAGAGGAAATGGGCTTATATAGGATAGATGAATCCCAGGCCAAAACCAGCTTTTGGATCAAGATCTAATGGCCCAAAACCAAGTCAAACTTGGTAGACCAGCTCCTGGGTATTAGCAGTTCAAACGACCGTTAAAACTAGAGGCCAAAGAAACCCTGGGTCAGGGCTAATGGTTCGGACCCCCTGAACCCAAATGTCACAAGTGGTCCAAACCATCTTTGAACAGTACAACCTCTTCTTTAGCAGTCTGCACCATCGTTCGAACGCCAACACACTAAGGGTCTGAACGATGGTTCAGACCACTAGTGTGGACTTGCCACAAGCGGTCCAGACCAACATTGGTCGGTCTGACCTCTTGTCTAACAGTCTGAACCATTGTTTGGATGCCAACACACAGAATTCGAACAATGGTTCGGACCACTAGTGTGGACTTCCAAAACTTACAAAAAATTATAAGTGTTGGACTCCTCTCAATTTAGACTTCGACGAAACAAAAAAATAGGCACAAAACACAGTAAAATGTATGATCGATAAAATTGATGCATGCGCAATCGAAGAAATCATGTAAGTGCAAAAGCTTAATCCTAATTAGATTTCGGGGGTGTTTCCCCTGACCCAACCAAGTGGCACTGCCCCTTGGGACCCCACGAGCTCAGTGGGGAGCTCGACCCCCGTGTGCGTAGCACAAGTTGGTTCGACCCAGGACACAAAGTACACCTTGGCTAACCCTAACATGAAAATCAATTAAAATCATGTCGAATCCTCAAAAAGTGTGTAAAAGTTAAGAGATGCAAATGCATGCAAAACGATGCAATCGAGACATCCTACTATATCCCTATAATCTCACGCATCACACGACTCTCGTGTGAGCATCTAAATATGTGAGATAGAATGTTAAGTCTTCATATGATCGTGAACCGTTGTAATGCACTTAACTGATCTTCAGGAGTGCAAGTACTACCATGAGGCTTACATGTAATTTCTCACATATTAGTTTGGGCGAACAAATTAAGCCAACAAAGATAAGACCCCACAAGGGGTAACAATTCCCACCAATATGCACACCAGTAAATTAAGAACATAAATCTAGAAGCCCCAACAAGATGTCGTACCAAAAGGATTATATACAATCCACTCAGTACTTGTGAAGAGTTTAATCATTAATCAACTCTTCATCACCCCATCAAATAAGTGGAGGATTCATTTAAGTCATAGCGCCATAGTACATATAACTAAAATACCACTCAGGTGATTATTTAACCACTAAAGTCATGAGGTAATTTAAGAAATACATGCAAGACAATCCTTTAATAAAAAAAATGGTTTTATCCACAAATTAAAAACGTCCTAAAAGCAACCTATAGAGCTTAAGCACTTCATGTCAGACTATGGAGCACCTTCTAAAGAAAAAGACGCCATATGCCACAAAGGCATTTTAAATCTTTCCTTTCTACAATCCTAACAAAGCTGCCTTCATGTATGTTAGGTGGAACCACTTCATGCATTGAGGTTTCCCAAGGTCTTTCTTTGATGTAAATAAGAGGTGGCGCAAAAGGTTCCCCACCTATTGATGAAGAGGTTTAGGTTTAAAATCTCAAAGACTAGCAAACCTTGGTCTCTTTCTTTTTGACTTCTCCTCTTCCTTTACAACCTCGATCTTTTGCCGCACCTTCATACCTGGTGTAAAAAACCCTCTCTAGCCTGGTTGGTGACAAAAGCAAAAAAAAAGAGTTGCCTTCTCCCTCAAACCTTCGAATGTTGCCGCAACTTGGTGAAGTAGTAAACCCATAGGTAAATAATTAATCTTGATGGCTCTTACTGATTCCTTACCTCTGAACCTCATTCCTGGCATCCTCTATGATTGAAAGTAATCAGCAAACCCTTTGCTCCTTCCTTGACTTTCATATAGTGTTTTCTAGTTATATGCTAAAAGTTAATCTCTAGGCTAGCTTTCAGGGATCGACCCAAAGAAAAAAATTATGTCACTTCAGAGATTAAACATTATCGATGCAAAGGGTTGTTGAAATGACTGAAAGCAATAATATAGCGATGTTACATAGACGTTTATGCGAGTTAAGTTTGAAAATGGAATGGAAGGATATTATAAAACACCTCTAACTTGTGCCTTTCACATCCAATCTCAAACGGGAACTTCCATGCTAAAAGAAAGGGTTTTTTTCTGGATCCTTCAGTCGAGATGCTAGTGGAGGAAACTCATCTTACGCTCAATATATTGGGAGAAAGACTTCAAGTAAGAGGTGAAAGCTGCAAGGGTTGCTAAGGAAACAGTTCTAAAGTGAAAAGATTGTGGTAATGACTGAATACTGTTGATCAGGCAAATGACCGAGAAACATTATTTCCTTGCAAGTAAAGTTCTGCGTAATGCTTGCCCTAGAGGGACTAAAAGAATTTTTTTTCCCATCAATGATAAATTTGCTTGTAATTAAGCATTGCTGAAGGATTAGAATAATTGGTAAGTGATGCTATCACACTTGAATTAACATAATGTAGCCTGTGGGAAAACCACTTCATATATGTTGAATGAAATAAAAATGGTACAATTAGATGTTGTTACTACATGAACAGTAATAGCAACTTAGCAAGCAACAAAAGTGAAAGAAAGAAAAACCAACTTAAATTGGGTAGTCCAATCAAATTCATTTCAGAATTACCTGGACAATGAACTTGCTATAACGAGAAAGTGTCCAGCAGGTGATACTCCGTATAAGAGGAAAGTTATCATCAAGCAGCGGTATGAGGACGGTAACAATCTGCAAATTGAATATTAAGACTAGCAATTATTTCAATAGAGAAGAACTGGCTCCCGAGATTAGAAGCATTACAGATTACAAGTTTACAATGCCCATGAGACAAACACTGGCATACATTCAAATGCAGAGGATAGCATGTTCGGACTGAAAACAAATTATGAAGGCATCTGCCGCATCTTGACAATCTTAAATTAATATACCAACAGATATAAACAATAAAATATTTAATAAATAACATTAGATATCACTTCAAAAAATATTAGTTATACAATTGTTTGGTTTTGACAATATTTATTAGGTTTCAAAATACAATCAAAATATTAGTAAAAGGGATTACGGACACAATTAACTGTCTAGGGGTGGCGTTAATAGTGTCTCTTAGTTTCATATCTTCTTTGGTATCTATATGGCAGCTCAATGTAATTACTTTAGTCTTCAGAGCAGAGCGCTGAGTATGTTCTTTCTTGGTTGACTACTTTGACATTGTTAATAAATTGGCAATTATGGAGGTGAGATTCTGGTCCCACTCTCGGATTGTTTCCCGTCGATATGGAGTTGTACTTTCCCTTGAGCTGCCTACTAGCTCAGCTGGTAAGGTTTATAAGTGGCAATTATAGAGGTTTTCTTGTCCCACTCTCGGATTATTTCCCGTCTAGCTCAACCGGTAAGGTTTATAAGTTGGCAATTATGGAGGTGAGGTTCTTGTCCCACTCTCGGATTGTTTCCCATCGATATAGAGTTATAATTCCCTTGAGGTGCCTGCTAGCTCAACCGGTAAGGTCTCTTGGTGGCTGTACCAGAGTTGCCTTCATCCACTAAATAATTGGTAGAGTCCACACCATAATCCTCACCAGATGGGTACAGTCCACACCATAATCCTCACCAGATGGACAATGATGGATTCTCAAAACAAACAAAACAATATATATACAAAAGAAAAGAATAAAAGAGTCCATGTCAACTTCGAGTTGCAGCTTTAAGATTCTTGGTTATACAACAGCCCTTACAAGAGAGTGTTAGGTGCTGATTTATATCATAATTTGTATTCTGCAAGTTATGATGTTCCATATTTACTGCTGCAAACAAATTACTCACAGCAAATACACAAAATGCAACATGTAAGTTAGCCCAATGGACACAAAACAAAATTTAAGGTATAAAGAAAAATTCACTGACAGCAATTCTAAAAAAATATTATCCAAAATTACCAAACACAATAACTCACTGAAACACGAGAACTCTCATTATAGACAGCTCACTTAAAATCTTAAACAATAACATTCGCAGTTTAGTAAAAGTACCTCAGGAAGGTGGGGATATAGTCCATTAATACATCCCTCCGCTATGGCACCAATAGCTAAAACAGCAGCTTCCCTCTCCTTCCAGGCAGAGTCACTTGTAATTGATAGCTTGTGCTGCAAAAAGCAAAACAATACGATAACATGCCAATAAATTTGAAAAGAGCTATTTAACAGACATGAGCATTCAAGATTATAACTAATATTGTACAACCTGTATGATGCATCTGAGTTGATCCAAAAAAGTGAAGCATAATTTGTTCAAACTAAAGTGATTTGCTTCAGTCTATCTTCTCTCTCAAATATAACCTCCATAGATGTGATAAGATCACCATCACCCACATCATATCCCATTAAGATGGGCTCGACTATGGAGTGCAACTTTGATTAAGAAGGCTCCAAAAATAATTATGAATTTTTCACGCGGTTGTGAACCTCATGTCACAAATGTTGTCAAGTGCGATCGCATAACTCAGACTGAGCTTATCACAAATGTGCTCGCATATGTGATTGTGCAATAGCACATCTTTGTTGTGACAATTTGACACAAACTTAATTTAATTATTACTTACTATAAAGTTAAAACTTTTAAACCTTATTTGGACTATAGAAGGAAAATAAACTTCATTGAACCTTATGATGTTTATCGTTTTACAATCTGTATAAGATTAAAAAAAATTACAATCTAGGAAAGTTAACTCCCCATGGGCGTAACTAGCGTACTCCTTTCGCCCAACTCCTAATTTTTCTTTTAGATTTCTAAATAGGATGTCTTTTAATGTGGGTCTTCTTCAATTTATCATGCAGCTCTAGTACTTGTATCGTTCATTGTTTCTAAGATGTCTCTGCCTGCTGGTAATTTTCATTGAGTTTTCTCTTCGTGGCCTTCAGTTTTGCTCGAAGAGACGATTCTTCAAAATTATTCACATTCTGCTGGAGTAGCAAGGAGGGGGTCACTTTTTGCTGAGTATGACATAGAGGAGTCACTTTCTGCTGAGTACGAGAGGGGATTCACTTTTTGCTGAGCCATGGCCCTAAGGGGGGAGGGTGTTTTTGGATAGTCTCGCTGTTAACCTTATTCCCATCTGACCGAACGAATGGTTCAAGCATTTTTCTTTAAAGGATGTGACATGCGTAGAGCTTCTCGGTAATTTGATTCGTCTTGCTTTCGAGTTTTTCAGGTAGTCGCATGCAGCTACAAGGATGGCACAATCAAACATTTCGATGATGTCAGAGTTGCAGTTGTGCAAGAATTTCCTCCAATAATTAAGTGTTCTAGATGAACTCATCATATCGACGACGACCAAGAGATAATGACAAGGGGTGCTATGAGGAGGGGGAGAGGATGATGGATGAAGTGGGTAGGAAGAATTAAAAGTGGGAATGATTTATAGAAAACTTTTGGGGTCAGCCGCACAACTCCAAAGGTTCGAAATTTGACCATCGGAATTGTCCCTATGTGGCCGTACAAGTGCCTATGCGATCGCGCAACTCCAACGATTCGAAATTTGATCGCTGGAGTTGTGAGGCCGTACAAACACATATCCAACTGCGGGTCGCACAAGTCATGTGTTGCCACATATTGCTCCCTCGGACAGAGTCCACACAACAAATTCTACACAAGACTTTTGCATATGTGGTCATATATGTGCATATACAATCGCACATGTCAAGAGTGCCCTACACTGATGTCGAAACCTAACTAGGGAAACTTGGGAAGATAGTGGCAAGGATAAAAAAAAACTCGAAGACCATTTGGTAGGTCAGGAGACCTAACTTATTGATTACGCAATGTAAGCTCATGTGACCCTCCAAGGCCCCACCTCTGTGTGGGTGGGTGGGTGTGGGTGGGTGGGTGGGTGTGTGTGTGTGCGTGTGGGGGAGGGGGGTGTGTAAGCTTATGTGACCCTCCAAGGTTTATTGGCATTAAAGGTAGGTCAGGAGGCCTAACTTTATTGGGCTTTATTGGCATGCTGATATGACCCAAAATGTGTACACTACTTCCAGGTTCCTATTGTGTAATATCCTACACTCAATCTATCTGGCACCGGTATGTGAGCTGATGGCAGGCCAACACCACATCCATGCTAAGAAGACCCCAAATGTGTACACACTGCTTCCGCAGAAAGCAGAAAAGTTTTGTGCCTCATTTTTGCACAAAATTTTGATTACACTTCGCTGCATCATGATCTCTATAATCATTAAATAAATAAAGCAAGCATGCAAGGATCAAAATTTGCATAGAGAGCTCAATTCATTGGGTAGTAGAAAGGGAAAAAATCCAAAAACAACTATCAATCTGATTAAACAGTAGCAATTTAAAAACTTTTTCTGAAACTAGGACCAACAAGACATAGACAACTTCCTCCATCGTAGAAGTACACAACAGTCAAACATCCAGATTACCTGAATCAAAGGCATCAAAGTTGGAAGGATCTCATCACCAAATACATTTGAAAGAGTATCTAGCCCAGCTGCACTGCACTTCCGTAAATTCCAAACATTGACAGTGTCATCATCCTGTGAATGGCCACATTCAAGGATACATATAATTGAAAAAGCTCAAAAATTGAATAGTATGCCAAGGAGAGTAGTACTCGCGCCATTAAAGTAATTGACAATATAAAATAAATCAGGAAACAGAAAATATTTGGCTTAAAAGCATACATCTTCCACGTCATCAGATCCATGCAACCGTGATAAATGAAAACGCGGCTTGAGATCCTGTATAGCATAAAAAATTCTACATTTTTCAAACAACATAAATAGGACAAGAATCTACATTCATGAAGGTTAAATTAGCACAAAAAACTGAAGATATATTACTAAAGGGAAACCAAACCTGGTCCCTATCTGGGAAAGATTCATCGTCCTGTAAGAAAATGAAAAAATTTGTAAAAAAGCAGCAGATGTAACGAGACCCACAAGAACATGTAAGTGAAATTTGACCAATGTACCTCGGCATCAATAAGTGATTCATCATCATCAGCATATGCCATGTTTGACATCAAAACCTAGACATAAATGGAATCAACACATACATTACAACAAACTGTAAAATCATGAATAACAATTCAAACTTGACAGTTTTTATGAGGGAATAAGTTGTACTGGAATCAAGCGTGGCAAGAACTCTCTTAAACCATCTGGAGGCGAATTACCATCGCAATATGCCGACCTGAAAAGTTAGCACATAGTAACATGAACCGCTTACGATATTATAATCAAAATGGCATACTATCAAATAACAGTAACGAAATAGGAAACACTTGATTAGAGAAAAGAAATAAATGGGAACCTAGAGTTAAAATACATCGAGCAATAAACACAATAACTTAAATCTAATAACTAGATACTAAAATGGAGCCCTGCCTCTCCAAGTGGTGGCCTCCCCTTTCTCTCTCTTTTTTAATCTCGCGTGTAACAAAAGAAAAGGAAAAAAAAAAAGACCTTTCCTTTCACATTAAATATCACGTTTAATTTTTGTTGTGCTACGTGACTCCTCACTTTAATAGCCAGGTTTTTAATTTTCTACAACCATTAGTTTAGAGATTATGAGAGATCATAGTCTTTTACCTTGCATGCATTATTTCTCCATATTCCTCTCTTTAATATTGCATTTACTCCTCCACACTTCCGTTTCTGTTTTTCCCTGGCACTTCTGCATACAGATTGTTTTTGAAGGGTCATCATCTACTCTCTTCAACTTCCTTCATCCCAAATAAGCCATGAGTTTAATACCGGTAGTAATTGGATGCTGAAGAGAGAGAAGTGGAACGTCTCCTATTTATCTCTCTATATATCAGATGATCCGAAGAAGCGTTTTCTCCTCTTGCCCCTCTCCACGCGATTAGCCCCCCTCTGTAGTCAAGTTCTTTCTATGTTATTTTTCCTTTTCACCTTTTTGTTATTCATGTTCTTGGCTTTTTCATTTTTATAAACCCTAGAACATGGAAGTGGTACCTCTCTAACCCTAGAACATGGAAGGAGTGCCTTCAAATCCTAATCCAACAAGTTTTGTTCATACAATTGGGGTAAGCACGTGTCCCCTCATCAGAGTCATCGTTTGTCCTTTGGTCACTTAATTCTCTTGATCTTATTTTAACTTGTCAAAGCTCGGGTACCTGTAATCGTTTTAGATCTTAAGCATGGCCAGCCATATCCTCAAATTAGGGGTAGTGCTTCGTTAGGCACGCATATATCGCACATAGGGATATGATTTTGTTTCCAGTGTTTTTTCTTTTGTTTACATTAGTAAATCTTTTTCCTGTTTGCAGGATTGTGATCTGCTAAGGCTGGTAAGTTAAGGTTTTCAAGGCCAAAGAAGTAGTGGGTGGGTTTGATGAATAGGCCATGTTAACAGAACTTAAAAGTAGTGGGTTTCAGAACACATGGCCTTCTAACATCATAATAAGAAGTAAAGGTTTGATTAATGTAACATAATAAGAAGTAGTGTTCTGAAACCCACTACTTGTTTGGCTATATCTTAACAGAACATAAAAGGCCATGTGTTCTGAAAGTTAGGTATGCTTGAGAAGTATGATTAATGTTGCAAAACATCCCCCAATCTTTCTCTTTCCCCTATATTGACAAGTTCCTAATGCCTATATATTAAACAAAAGAAGATTTTAACTAGAAGCAAGTACATCTACTAATAAGTTCTGTAGCAGATTTTTTTTGTGATGAAAAACTATAGATCTCTAATAAATCAAATGTGAATTATACGAGCTATAAACACAGCAAAAAAACTTTCGGCAGAGGACATACCAAAATTCACAAGCTTCAAGAGCAACTTCATCATCTGGGTCCTTATTGGCTTGCAAGATATATTCGATAACATTTCTCGAATGTGGCTGCAACACGAGATCATTAACCACTTATAGAACAGCAACAATTTAGCCTTAGTTAACGAAACAACACTATAATCTGATAATTAAAAAACCGCCGCATGCAGCAAATTTTATTGCTCAATTATGTGATGAGTGACTAAATCCTCAAAAACAAGGATTAGGTTATGATGTACAAATCATTAACTGGACAGAAATAAAAGTTGCAGCATGCCATACAAAATGACTTGAAATCAGAAAATGAGGATTGAAAAAAAAATCAACCACATACCTCCAAGAAGGTTGGTCGGACTTCAATTAACTGAACCAATGCAGAGCAAACCTATGTATCACAAAAGACAAGAAATAAAACACCACACCAGAAGAATACTGTTCAACCATTTTCAAACTATGAGCAGTTTCCACTAATGAAGAAAGAGAATGCATCATAGCCATCAGGAAAAAAAAGAATATCAGCTAAGTTGCACTAGTTTGGAGCCAGTGAGTTCCATGTGTAATGATTGAGTAAAGTGTTGGCCCCACTAAGTCTGTTTGGACAAGTTTTCAGTCTGCTGCCACCGTGTTTAGAATTAGTGGCCCACTGTTTTGACAGAGTCCGTGTTTGGTGGAGCAGGAAGGCGAGCCACCCGGATTCACTGCAGTGAGCCGCCCACTTTTCTTCCGCTTTCTAGACGCAGGATTTTCACTCGTTTTAAAAAATACATGCTTCCACGGCAGGGTGGCTTACGAATGGGTGAGCCATCATGGTCGGGATTGACCAAGTGTCCAAACACGACCTAAAAGATCTAAATCAATGGTTGGAAAGGATAAGAGACTAAGTGTTTCAACTGATAGAGTGCAGATCACGGTCAATCGGTCATTGACCTATTTGAACTTTAATATGGAACCACAACAGATACAGTTGAGGTGCTACACAAGTTGGACCTGAAGAAAACCCACTATTACTATATGACTTCTTTATATGTGATTATATACTGGCTTTTATGATATTAAATAATTTCAAAAGCATTCTTTTGCTATTATGATTTGTATGATGAATGCATATGTTAAGCCCTTCAATATTATTATCATCCAGATGCCTAAAATTTGAATAGTTAATAAACAATTAAAGCTTTTCATTTCTCAGACAAAAATGAATACTTGTCATGTTAGACCAAGGACCTATATGAGAACCCTGAAGAGCTTTACATATTTTCCTTCCAATTATAGTTGAATATATTGCATGCAAAAAACATAGCCTCTCCTTCCTGCCAAGTGCCAACTAATCTTTAGACCTTAATGATGCACCCATACCTTGCCTAATAACCTTGAACAAATCATTTTTGCACCAATATAGAGGGTTGATCTGACGTTGATAGTTGGTCATAAAATTTTATAACATTTGACAAATCATACTTTGATCCGTAAAATTAATATTGTCGATGTTGATCTCAAGCCAAGATGAAGAAGGTTGAAGATTGATGCTAGGTTGACATCCAATTGCAAAACAACACGTAAAACTATGAAATGAATCCTAATATTTGTTAAACCTAGAGTGGCATGTTGTAAGTAACGTGTCACAACTAAACACGATTGTGTTGAGAAATGGGCAACGGTTTGCTAGGACAACCCTGTAAGAATTTGTGAGTTGGCATGCATAAGTTGTGTTAAGCACATATCAAGTTGTAAGGGTCCTAAACTCAGTACGAAAAGGTTTAAATCAAAGCTCCTTGGTGATGATCAAAGATTGGAAGACAGCTACTCTGATGCTCAATGCAGATGAAAGAAAGAGTTGAAAGTTACTTCAGGATCATCTTCACATGGCCTTCATGTAGACAACGTAAGTGACTTAGAGACCTTAAATCACCCTTGGTAACATAGTGCATAACATTTTTGCATTCTTGTATCATGCATTTACGTTCTAGGGAGTACCATTTGCATGTTAGTGAAGGTTGTTTCATTTCTTTAGATGGTTGTTTTTTAAATGTAAAACTTGGTTTGTAGTGATTTGATTTACGATTCTGATATATGAACATGGATTGATAGACCCATACTATGGTGCATATCTTATGTTTGATGAAATGCTTGAGTGGCAGTTTGAGTCGATTCTATTCATGCACTTAGATATATTGCTTATCTTGCAAATGCATGTGAATGCTAATAGCACTTGCCTGGATCACTTTGGATCATGTGAATTCAAATTGGTGTGAGATATTAGGACAACTTACCCATTGGATTATATGTTGATATATGAATAGGGGTTGGATAACTAATATGACTTATGCGACAATCGTTGTGCTCAATTTCATATATTTTAATTTGGATGGAATGAAAATCAGTATATGTGCTTCTGTGAACGTATTTTATAATTGTTTGAGTACATCTTTTCACCCACTTAAGTGTTTGAGGTATGAAGTTCATATGTGCAATGAAACCAAGATATTGCCTGAATGGCCTCTGAGAACACACCAACGTGCCTTATCGTTCGGAATCAATCCTATTTGGTACTATAGTTCATATCCACATATTTAATATGGATATGATCTTTATCTCAGTGTCAAACCATAAATTTCCATTGATTCCTCAGAGAGCCTCCGAGTTAACAGTCCTTATAAGAGAGATGCTACAAGGCTCACACAGTAACCCCATTATGGTGAGAAATTGAGATGCAAGAGTTTGATAGGGATAGGTCTCTCTTGGAAGCAATGTGTTGTAAAGAAGACCTATCGAATCGACATGAAGACAACAGTTAACAAACCAAACGGAACAAGGAAGGGCAATTGATGCAACTAGCACAGTTGATCACTACTTTTAGTTGTGCAAAGATTTTGATGTTGTAGAAAAAAATATAATTATCCCATCATATGCTCTTTTATTTTGAACACTTTTGGTTCTTATGTCGCATTGATCTGACGCTTTGTTTGAAAGTTATAGTCGCTTTTAATCTAGGCTAACTCAGGTGCAAGAGTTGTGTTTGCACCAACTTATCTAGTTGGTAAATTAATGAAGAAAACCTTGTGGTGAGCGCTTCGGAGAGTGAATCCCAATCATACCTCGATTCTTCAACTTGTCTTCTTTATCCCTTCATCCTCGCCATAAGTTTCTACCCTCTCTACCACCAAAATCGTCTCCAAACTAGTGGCAAATTAGTGCTAGTTGCTCTTCATCCTCCAAAGCTTCATCCGGCTTAGAACTTCGATCTTATCATTCACCCCTTATCTACCGCAACATCATCTACTCATGGAACGTGATTCGGAGAGCATCCGGCATCACCTTGGTACTTTTTGGGTTACAGATTTGTAGGTAACTTCGTTACAAAGGTATTTTTATAATCATTGTGCTTTTCTAGAGCTTTTTATGGCCATATAGCAAGTCTTTGATTAAAATCTAATCATTGTCCTGAATTTCCAGCACCTTTATTTTGGTTAGATCTTGATCCTATTTGGCCTTTCCTTGATCCACATCTTGTGGGGAAGTTCATCTGATATTAGGTGCATATGTTTTTATGCATATATTGTGTTGATTGGAGGATTATTAATAGTAAAATCGGATTTGAATTTGTATTTTCTATTGCGTGTGTTATAGCTTAGATCAATCTAAACTTGTTACATCTTGATAATCTTAATTGCTATCACATGTTTAGTTGGTTGAAAAGTATTTTGCTCTAAAGTATCATAGCTGAAATTTAATTGGTGAGTAGTACTTTGAAATCTTATCTACATACATCATCCGGTTAGCAAGCTCATCCTACATCAGCAAAAAGGATAGTCACACAAAGGAAGAGAATTAGATTTTCCACTAGTGATGCAGCATGATCAGCATCATCAGATCATCGCCGCATCTTCGGTTCATCGCCAGAGACCTTTATTTACATCCGTTTTTATTTTATGCTTGGAGGACGTTATCCATATGGGACTTGTTAGCCGTTTATTTCAGTTTTTGGCCATTTTCTATATTTTTGGCCTAATTTCTGCACTTAGTACTATTTTTGTTCTTGCCCAATTCATGGGGGATGTCCATGATCTCATCCGAGGGCTTTTCAGATTGAATCCGGGTCTTCTCGAATGAGTTTCTGCATGTTATTAATAAAATTCTGGGTGCGTGTGTTTGCGGGGTACCGACGGACGAGATTATATCTCGAAACCGATGGTTAGATAGCAAAATAACTCAATTTAGATGACGTGGCAACTTATGGGCTTCAATTAGGAGTTAAATGGGCTTATCTTAAGCCCAAAAGAGCTTCCCTTTGTGATGCCGCCCCCTCTCTCTCCCTTTTCCCGTGAACAGGTCACCCGACCCCTTGTTCCGTCCCCTCTCTTCTCTCTCTCTTCTTTCCCTTGTTTCTCTCTCTTTTCCTTGTCTTTCTTAGCCCTTTGCATCCCCACCATCCAACTCTTATTTCCCTTGATCTTAGCCATCCAAAAGGAAAACCCTAATGCTACAAAAAGATGAAGAAAGAATGAGATTTCAGTTTTTTTGATCATTGCTGAAATTTGTGCCTCTTCGTGAGAGCTTCCGGGAGAGACTCGTGTCCCCGATCCTCGCTGCATCCGCGACTTCGCCTCGTAAAGGCCTCGGTGTTGTTTTTCCGAAGGTTCCAGCTTCTCCCAACGTCCGGTCTTGCTCCGTGTGCGGGATTATCGACGCATCCTCGCAATCGACCCACGGCAGGAAACCCCAGGCAGTATCTATCCTTTATTTTATTTCCCCCTCGCCTCCGCATCGTTTTTCCATTGTTTCCATTGCCTCTGCTCCGCATCGCAGCCGTAACCGTCCTTTTCATCGCTAGTTGAAGCCCTAACATATGCCTACTCATTAGATTTGCTATCTTTAGTCTGTCGGTCACCCTTGCAAGCATATTTAGCCAATTTTAGTGAAAAATCTAATGCAAACCTATTGTTAAATTTCAATATCAATTGCTGCGATTGAATCTATTATTTGCTGAAATTAGTTTTGTGATAATATTGCGTCCTTTATTGTTAAATCTAAAACCTGCTTTATGTTGACTGTGTAGACTTTTAGTTCTGCGCGAGATAATTTATGTTTGCTGTCCTTTGAGCTATACGTCGATATATTGATCACTAAATCTTAGTTATTGACCAAAGGGAACCGTAAAAGGGTTTAAGGTTATAGTGCACCTTATCGGCGCCTGCATCAAGTTGGTATCAGAGCTCGAAAGAACTTGTTCGGGTTTCTTTTGAGTGCTGAATTTCAGCAAACCCTCATCTTCTTATTTGCTGATTTTGCATAGGGCATAATCTTGCGTGCTTGAAATTGCATCTAGTGTTAGGGTTGCATCGTGTGAAACATCTGCATATCTCATAACCCATGGCTGATCGTACCCATCTGCACCGGGATGCCCGGAATCGGGGACGTTTTCCTCGAGGACCACAATCTCGTGGTGCTTGGCAAGAAGCGACCCAAAATACGTTGGATCGACATGCAACCTTGTTGCAAGAGATCACCGATAGGCTGGGATTATTATTGCAAGATAGAGGCGTCAACCCTAATACCCGACCGGTCGAAGAGGACCTGGAAGGGGCAGAAGCCAATCCACATGCCGAGGGTCATAGGGTCGAAGAGCAAGATCGAAACCAGGGCTTAAATCGAAATCCGATTCCAAACCCACCTCAGAACCAGAACCAAGCCTTACCTCAGAATCATAACCGATACCAACCGCAGGAGCGAAATCGAGCTAACTATCTTGATTCGCCCCCTGAGTCTGAAGCTGAGTTGGACGAGTCCGACGTAGACTTCGAACGAGAGTACGTTCAGTTCGGTCGTCCCAGAAACCCTAGAGAGCAGCATGCGCGTAATCAGCACGGCATGGAAGAGCGCCTTGTGCGAGCCCTTGAGAGATCCAAGGTTATGGAGTCCGAGTTGACATCGATGACTTTAGGGGAAGCCATGATGCTGACGCATTCCTTGACTGGATAGAAAGCGTCGAGCACTTCTTTGAATGGAAAGATCTCCTGACGATCGAAAAGTCAAACTCGTGACGACTAAACTGAAAGGAGCCGCTTTGGTTTGGTGGCGAGAGTTGCAAACAAGTCACCTTAGGAAAGGGAAACAAAAGGTCGCAACGTGGGCCAATATGCGTGACAAGATGCGACTGAAGTACCTTCCTCCTGACTACCGTACCTCTCTGTACCAGAGGTTGCTTAGCCTGAAACAAGGCAATCGAAGCGTACAGGAGCACACTGAAAAATTTGACATCCTGACCATTCGTAACACCATCCCGGAAGACGATGAACAGAAAGCTGCACGCTACGTCTCGGGATTGCGCTATCAAATTCAGGACGCGCTAGCAATGCAGACTATCCTCACTGTGATGGAAGCATTTAGGCAAGCTCTCAAGGCTGAGAAGATTCAACAACGAGCCTTTAGGAGAGGTTGCCCCTAGAGTACCCCCAAGTGCCCCTTAAGCTGGAAGAGGAGCACCTCCTACCAGAGTCACCCCGCCTGTTCCCACTCCGACTACAACTCCATCAAGAGCCCATCAACCCCCTGGTCGGGTTGAACAATCGAGTCGTGAGCGAGATGCGATAGGAAGTCGACCACCCGGAGCGACTTACAAATGCTTCGAGTGTGGAGAAGTAGGACATCTCATCGCCCAATGCCCAAAAAGGAGACCTCAGACCCATCTGACAGAAAGTGAAGAGCCAACTGAGGAAACCCTAAACAACATGGCTGAAGAAGGGCATGATGATGATCCTAGAGATGCCGAATATCAAGAGGATGACGAAACACATGATGTCGTCGCTGAAGCTGACGAGGCAACGCATGCACTAGTCATGCACCGTGTTTTGTCGACACCGAAAGCTCCTGAACCAGATCGATGGCTTAGAAGGAACATCTTCCACACCACTTGTACCTCAAAGGGGAGGCATTGTGTCCTCATCATAGACAGTGGTAGTACCCAGAACTTGGTCGCCCAGATCATGGTTGACAAGTTAGGGCTCAAGACAGAGAAGCTGGTCAAGCCATACAACTTGTCTTGGTTTAATAATGGATCAGATGTCGCTATTAAAGAGCGATGCCAAGTCGAATACACCATTGGCAAAATATATAAGGAAGCTGTTTGGTGTGACGTGGCGCCCTTGGGCATTTGTCACATTCTGTTGGGCCGCCCGTGGCAGTACGACAGAAAGACAACACATGATGGGGAGAAGAACACTTACTCCTTCTGCAAAGATGACTATAATATCACTTTAGTACCTCAGAGGGAGCCCCTGAAACCAATTTCTAGTGAACCGACACCCTCACCCGTCACCCCGAAATTACCAAAAGAGAAACCAAAGGCCCTACCAACATTGCTGACACAAACTTACTTCGAGGACGAGCTTAGAGAATCTCGCTCCATCTTTTTCCTAGTAACAAAAGAAGCCACAGAGGGCCCTAGCATTCCTCATGAGGTTCGAGTCCTACTTGAAGACTTCAATGATCTCATCCCAGAGGAACTACCTGAAGGACTTCCACCTCTTCGGGATATTCAACACTGCGTTGACCTAGTCCCAGGAGCGACGCTACCTCACCTTCCTCACTACCGAATGAGTCCGTCTGAATATGAGGAGATGCGTCGCCAGGTTACCGAGTTATTGCAAAAGGGACTAATCCAAGAGAGCATGAGTCCATGCGCAGTACCTGCACTCCTAACTCCCAAGAAGGATGGGACATGAAGAATGTGCATAGATTGTTGTGCCATCAATCAAATAACTGTCAAGTATAGATTTCTGATTCCCCGATTGGATGATATGGTTGACATGCTACATGGTGCGAAAATCTTTTCGAAAATTGATCTTCGTAGCGGTTATCATCAGATCCGAGTACGACCCGGTGACGAATGGAAGACTGCATTTAAAACCCGGGAAGGTCTGTATGAATGGCTAGTAATGTCATTTGGTCTATCGAATGCACCAAGTACCTTTATGAGGGTTATGAATCAGGTGCTCAGACCATTCATAGGAAAGTTCGTTGTCATATACTTTGATGTCATCCTTATCTATAATACGACATCTGAACAACATGTTGAGCACTTGCGAGAAGTCCTAAAAACGCTGAGGAAAGATAAGCTGTACATCCATCTGATGAAGTGCACCTTTCTGACAGACAGCTTGACCTTTCTAGGCTACATCGTGTGCTCCGAAGGGATACGGGTCGATCCAGAGAAGGTCGAAGCCATCAAATCATGGCCCGTTCCAAAGACTGTTAGTGATGTGCGACGGTTCCATGGTCTAGCGTCCTTTTATCGCAGATTCATTAAGAACTTTAGTTCCGTCATTGCACCTCTCACGAACTGTATGAAGAATGGTGATTTCCTTTGGACCCCCGAAGTTGAAGCGAGTTTCGATCTCATCAAGACCAAGATTATGAGTGCTCCAGTTTTGGCACTCCCGAACTTTGAAAAGGTCTTTGAGATTGACTGTGATGCCTCTCACGTCGGGATAGGAGCAGTCCTTAGTCAAGAGGGACGTCCCGTCGCATTCTTCAGCGAGAAGCTGAACGCCGCGCGTTTGAATTACTCAACATGCGACATTGAGTTTTACGCGGTTGTTCAAGCCCTCAAGCACTGGAGGCATTACTTGATCCAGCGAGAATTTGTGCTCAATTATGACCACGAAGCGCTTCGCTATCTGAAGTCTCAGCACAGCTTGAACCAACGTCATGCTAAGTGGTCAAATTTCTTGCAAGAGTACACGTTCAACCTCAGAAATAAAACTGGAGTCCTGAATAAAGCCGCTGACGCTTTGAGTCGACGAGGCCTGATGCTAGTCACTTTACAGCCCGTCGTTGTTTCTTTTGACGCTCTGAAATCAATGTACGCGACTGATCCGTACTTTGGTCCCATCTGGGAATCCTGTCAGGAAACGGGCACTGATCCCACGGCATCCTATATCATCCAAGAGGGATTCTTGTTCCGTGGAACCCGCCTGTGCATCCCTGAGTGTTCCCTTCGCGAGAGTCTTGTTCAGAACACCCATGAAGGGACCGTCTCTGAGGAAAATCCTAATGAATCTTTTAGAGATACGTTAATCCACGAATTGCACGGAAGTAATTTGGGAGGTCATTTTGGCCAAACCAAAACAATTGAGTCAGTAGAGCGACGCTACTTTTGGCCTCACTTAAGGAAAGACGTCAAGTTTGTGCAACGATGTCGAACCTGTCAAATGTTCAAAGGCAGGAAGCAGAACACAGGTCTGTACATTCCTCTCCCAATCCCTGCTCGTCCTTGGGAGGATATCAGTATATCACCATGGATTTCATTATGGGTCTACCTCGAACACTTCGGCGCGTCGATTCAATCTTTGTGGTTGTAGACCGATTTTCTAAAATGGCACATTTCATACCATGTAGGAAAACTTCTGATGCATCTCATGTAGCTGAGTTATTCTTTAGGGAAGTTGTTCGTCTGCATGGCATTCCAAGGTCATTCACATCTGATAGGGACACTAGATTTTTAAGCCACTTTTGGCATACTCTTTGGTCAAAGCTAGGAACTAAACTTCAATACAGTAGCGCGTATCACCCTCAAACTGATGGACAAACGGAAGTTGTCAACCGTAGCCTAGGGGATATGCTTCGATGTCTAGCTGGTGAAAGACCAAAACAGTGGGATGTAGTTTTACCACAAGTTGAATTCGCATATAATAGTTCAACTAATCGCTCAGTAGGTAAAACACCTTTTGAAATCGTCTATGGCCATGTTATTCCCCATTTCCTAGATAAAACTGCCTTATCGCCTACAGGTCCTGCAAGTGCTGATGCTGATGAATTCCTTGAACACATCAAGACCGTACAGCGAGAGTCGCTTGAGAAACTGAGGGAAAGCAATGCCAGGTATAAGGCAAGCGCAGATTTACACAGGCGCGAGAGCACATTTCAGCCAGGGGACTGGGTCCTCGTTTACTTTCGCAGAGAGCGGATTCCCACAGGTTCTTATGGGAAGCTGAGCCAGAGGAAGTTCGGGCCCTTCCGCGTTCTCCGAGCGTTGGGACCCAATGCTTACCTGCTGGATTTGCCAGATGATATGCCGACATCACCGATCTTCAATATCTTAGAGTTGTTTCCTTTTCACGGAGACCGGCCGGATACGCCTTCAGCGCCACATATTCCTTTTTCAGATGCACACCGAAACGAGACAGAGCAGATACAGGAGATAGTTGACGTCAGAGAGCTTGCTACCCGCCGCGGTGTTTTCCGACGGTTCCTTGTTCGGTGGGTAGGCAGGCCACTTTCAGACTGTACTTGGGTGGATGAGCGACAGTTGCGAGCACAGCGGCCCGACCTCGTGCAGTAGTTGGACGTCCACTCGACGGAGTCGAGTTCTTTCTAGTCCGGGGGAGTTGATGCAGCATGATCAGCATCATCAGATCATCGCCACATCTTCGGTTCATCGCCAGAGACCTTTATTTACATCCGTTTTTATTTTATGCTTGGAGGACGTTATCCATATGGGACTTGTTAGCCGTTTATTTCAGTTTTTGGCCATTTTCTATGTTTTTGGCCTAATTTCTGCACTTAGTACTATTTTTGTTCTTGCCCAATTCATGGGGGATGTCCATGATCTCATCCGAGGGCTTTACGGATTGAATCTGGGTCTTCTCGGATGAGTTTCTGCATGTTATTAATAAAATTCTGGGTGCGTGTGTTTGTGGGGTACCGACGGATGAGATTATATCTCGAAACCGACGGTTAGATAGCAAAATAACTCAATTGAGATGGCGTGGCAACTTATGGGCTTCAATTAGGAGTTAAATGGGCTTATCTTAAGCCCAATAGAGCTTCCCTTTGTGATGCCACCCCCTCTCTCTCCCTTTTCCCGTGAACAGGTCACCCGACCCCTTGTTCCGTCCCCTCTCTTCTCTCTCTCTTCTTTCCCTTGTTTCTCTCTCTTTTCCTTGTCTTTCTTAGCCCTTTGCATCCCCACCATCCAACTCTTATTTCCCTTGATCTTAACCATCCAAAAGGAAAACCCTAATGCTACAAAAAGATGAAGAAAGAATAAGATTTCAGTTTTTTTGATCATTGCTGAAATTCGTGCCTCTTCGTGAGAGCTTCCGGAAGAGACTCGTGTCCCCGATCCTCGCTGCATCCGCGACTTCGCCTCATGAAGGCCTCGGTGTTGTTTGTCCAAAGGTTCCAGCTTCTCCCGACGTCCGGCCTTGCTCCGTGTGCGGGATCATCGGCGCATCCTCGCAATTGACCCACGGCGGGAAACCCCAGGCAGTATCTATCGTTTACTTTATTTCCCCCTCGCCTCCGCATCGTTTTTCCTTTGTTTTCATTGCCTCCGCTCCGCATCGCAGCCGTAACCGTCCTTTTCATCGCTAGTTGAAGCCCTAACATATGCCTACTCATTAGATTTGCTATCGTTAGTCTGTCGGTCACCCTTGCAAGCATATTTAGCCTATTTTAGTGAAAAATCTGATGCAAACCTATTGTTAAATTTCAATATCTATTGCTGCGATTGAATCTATTATTTGCTGAAATTAGTTTTGTGATAATATTGCGTCCTTTATTGTTAAATCTAAAACCTGCTTTATGTTGACTGCGTAGACTTTTAGTTCTGCGCGAGATAATTTATGTTTGCTGTCCTTTGAGCTATACGTCGCTATATTGATCACTAAATCTTAGTTATTGACCAAAGGGAACCCTAAAAGGGTTTAAGGTTGTACTGCACCTTATCGGCGCCTGCATCAACTAGGAACATAGGGAGTTCAACCAGAAAGAGTAAAGAATTGGTGGATACAACGATGACTAGGAGAGTCTATATTCCTTGCTTACAAGAAACCAAATGGAAAGTAACAAAATATAAGGAAATTGATAATATAGACAAACTTATATCTGTAGGCAACAATAATAGTAAAAAAAAGATTTGAAATAACGGTGGATAAAAGTTTTTAAAAAATCCTTCTGAATTTAAGTTCCCAAATAGTTTGCCCATTCTCCACTTTACATTGCGAACGTGTGACAAATCCTAGAGGAGAGAGAGAGAGAGAGCTAGGATTTGGGGAGAGCATAGAATGAATATCTCATTAGGCCAATATGCCAATATAAGGGCAATACATATGAGTCCTCTATACACTTAGTGTATGTATATACATGAATACATCTCAACACCCCTCCTCAAACTCAAGGTGGATCAAGCACCAAGAGTTTGCCAATCAAAGACCAAAAACGTGGTGTAGGATGTGACTTCCTAAAGAAGTATGTGATCTGCTCTGCTGAGGGAACAAAGGGTAGTGAGATCGTAATGGCCTCATACTCCTGTCGGACGAAATGACAGTCAATCTCGATGTGCTTTGTCCTCTCATGAAAAACCGGATTGCTAACGATATGAATAACACTCCGGTTATCACAATGAAGTGGAGTAGGTCCGGAGAAAGCAACACCAAGATCACTGAGGAAACGTCGAAGGTGAACTATCTCCTTAGCTGTAGAGGCCATAGCCCTGTACTCAGCCTCAATGCTGGAAAGAGAGACCACTTTTTGCTTCTTGCTGTGCCAGGATATCAAAAAGTCGCCGAGAAACAAGTATTAATCAGTGGTGGAGCGGCGCTTAGTCGGATCTCTAGCCCATTCTGTATCTGAGTAGACTCGAAGGCTGAGAGAGGAAGACGGCGACGGAAACAAGGAGCAAGTAACTGTCCCTCTAAGGTACCAGAGGATCTGAAGAAGAGCACCGTAGTGAACTGAGCATGGAGCTGCAACAAACTGACTGACAATACTGACAACGTGTGCAATGTCAGGTCGAGTGATGCAGAGGTAGACGAGTTGTCCCACAATCTGTCTGTACCGAGTGGAATCTAAAAAAGGGACTCCATCTGTAGGGCGTAGCTTCGAATGAAGCTCAAAAGGGGTGTCTAGTGTGCGGGTATCTAAGAGGGCAGCACGACTAAGGAAATCTGAAAGGTACTTCTACTGAGAGAGCATAATGTCATCTGCACTGTATGCAACCTCAAGACCGAGAAAGTAGCGAAAAGTACCCAAGCCTTTTATCTGAAACTGGCTCTTCAAGTGCTGCTAAAGACAAGCAATCGCAGCAGAGTCATCCCCAGTGATGATCATGTCGTCCACGTATAACAGTAAGATCGCCCGACTCTGCGGAAAAGACCTCACAAACAGAGTGATCCTGACTACACTCTGAGTAACCAAGCTCCCGGACAGCACGACGGAACCGCTCAAACCAGGCGCGAGGCACCTATTTGAGCCCATAAATGGCCCGACGAAGACGACAAACGTGCTGATGAGGAACGCAGAGACCAGGAGGATCCATGTAAACAGTCTCAGACAAATCCCCGTGAAGAAAGGCATTCTTCACATCCATCTGAAGAAGGGGTCAGCGATGAACGGCGGCTACCGCCAGAAGAGCTCCAACGGTAGTCATCTGAGCCATCGGAGCAAAGGTCTCCTCATAGTCAACGTCATACTCCTGAGTAAAGCCTCGTGCCGCTCTATGGATCCATCAGGTCGGTGTTTGACCTTATAGATCCACTTGCAGCTGACAGGCTCAACGGCAGAGGGCAGTGCGACATCTTAGGTCTGAGTCCGCTGAAAGGCCTGGAACTCCTCATCCATGGCCTGACGCCACTGAGGAAATTGAATTGCCTCATAGTATGATCGAGGCTCCCAATCTGTGTGCACGGCGATAAGAAAAGCAATAAACTGAGGCGAGTAGAGGCATTCAAAGGCACAGCCAAAGCGGTCAGTAGGCCCAGTGGCGTGGCTAAAGCGAGTAGGTGGGTGGTGCTCGCGCCAGGGGTAGCGGTGCGGGCACGGATCCACATCCGGCGATGACGGAGCAGGCACATTATGCGAAGTACCATGAGCAAACTCAACAGCAGAAGAGTCGACATCCTCAGAGAAGGAGGAAGGAAACGAAGACACAGGGGTAGTCCGGCGAAAGTAAACCTGAGGAAAAGGTAGAGACAACTCAGGGAGGAAAGAGAGGCACGGACGTAGAGGAGGAAGCCTCGGAGGAGTCCCCTGAAGAAGCTAGGGAAATAACCCGTAAAGAAGCCGGTGGTACCGGGGGAGCTGATGGTGAGGAAGGAGCCAGTGGAGCCGAGGGGACCAGAGAAACCGACGGGGGAGGCACAGGTATCGAGTATAGAGAAGAAGAAACCTTAAGAAGTGTGAGATCATGAGCCTCAGGTGAATAGTCGGGTGTATCCTCAACGAAGGAGACATGTCGAGAGATACCCAAGCGACGAGCAACAGGGTCATAGCAGTGGTAACCCTTGTGCTCAGTGCTGATCCCAAGAATGATGCAATTAGCTGCATGAGCAGATAGCTTCGTGCGCTCATGGGGAAGAAGAAGAACAAAGCAGATGCACCCAAACATGCGAAGAGGGTTGTAGTAAGGAGTGGTAGAAAGGAGGCCCTCATGAGGAAACAAGTCATCAAGAAAAACCAACGAATGAATGATATTAATGAGCTGAATTGAGGTCTGAAGAGTCTTAGCCTAGAAGCGCCGAGGGACAGAACCGAAAAGGAGGAGAGCACGAGTAAGCGCAAGAATATGGTGATGCTTGCACTCAGCAACGTTATTCTGCTCATGGATGTGAGAACACGAGTGCTGAAAAATAGTCCCATGGGACTGAATAAGACTACGCATAGCAGTAGATAGATACTCAAGGGCACAATCAGATCGAAAGATCTTGATATGCCAACTAAACTGCGTGTGAATCATGGAGGTGAAGTCCTGATAGGCTTGGAGGACATCCGAGCAACGATGAAGAAGATAGACGGATAGACCCACATATAGCGACTGTAATCATCCACAAAAGAGACAAAATAAAAATATCCAATCATAGAAAAAAGAGAAGAAGGGCCTCAGATATCAGAGTGAACAAGATCAAAAGGAACAGAGCTCTGAGAAGGACTAGAGGAAAAAGGAAGGGCTACAGCTTTTGTGAGCTTGCAGCCAGTACACGTAGACAAAGACGAAAAAGGACCACGACCAAGAGCTCCAGAATAAAGTAATTTCTTAAGTCGTGGTTCCGACACATGACCAAGTCTCCTGTGCTACAGGTCAGTATCAGGAGAGACAGCACCACAAAAACCAGAGGAAGACGGAGTCGGAGAGTGGAGAAACCCCATCTGGTAAAGCCCGTATGTCCTATGACCTGCCCAATCTGTCGGCCAGTACTTAGATCATGCACAGAATAAGATGAAGAGGTAAATGTCACAGAACAGCCAGAGTCACACAAAGCACTGACAGAAACAAGGTGCATGTGGAGAGTGGGAGCGTGAATCACAGAAGGCAATGAGCGGTGGCTAGCAAGAGCGGAGGCTGTAGTGATGGATCCACACTGCGAGATGGCTAAACAAGAATCATCCGCAATGTGAATCGGTGGGAGGTGGATTGCAAGCTGGCAGGCAGTGAGCAGTGAGGCATCCGGATTCATGTGATGCGAGCCGCCTGAATCGAGAATCCAAACAGCAGAACTACCAGGGGAGGCAGACAAAGCAGAAGCACTAGAAGGTCCAATAGGAGTGGCAGACTACTGAAAGAGTCTAAACTGAGCCAACTCCTCACGGAGGGACTGTAGCTTTCCAGCTGAGATGGAAGGTGCAGGGGAAGCAGCAACAACAATAGGAGTTGGTCGACCACGACCTCAGCCTCGACCCCGATCTCTGTAAGGACGCTTCTATGGATGAAGTGAGAAACAGGTGTACACAAAGTGACCCGGGATCTGACAGTGGTTGCATAATTGTCTACTATGGGAGGCAGTAGCAGTAAGAGAAGGCACAGAGGCAACTGGTGGGCCTGAGACTGATGGTGGAGCAGCAGCAAGTATACCCTGAAGATTGGATGGAAGAGGTAAGGCCCTAGAGGCGAGAGTATGCAGACGAGTCTCCTCAGCTACTAGCTCGGTGACAATCTCCTCCAAGCGGAAAAGCCGGTCTCAGTGCAGAAGCTGACCTTCCAAAGAACTGAACTCCGGTTGAAGTGCCGAGAAGAGCTGGTAAAGCTGAAGACACTCCCAGTAGAGCTAATACTCCAAAGCACGTGATGAATCAGGAACTAGAGCAAGGCCCTACAAGTCCCGCCAGTAGGACCGCATCTGACAGTAGAACTGTTGAACTGTCAACTCACCCTATTGTGCTGACTGAGCCTGAGTAAGAAGCTGGTACTCACATGCACCACACTTCCCAACAAAACGTGCTGTGAGATGTGCCCAGATGGAGGCAGCAGTGGGGAGGCCAACAGCGTCCCTATAAAGGTACCAATTCACAGACGCAACGAGGTAGACCTTGATGCACTGGTCGCGGAGTCGCCATGGGCCATACTCAAGAGTAGAAGGGGAATAGGCAATCGAGCTATCAAGGTGTCCCATCAGGTTACGACTATCAATAGCTGCTTCGACTGTAGCGGACCATACCGGCCAATCGGGGCATCACTGAGAAGACAATCCATACCGAGAGGGAGGAAATCTCGTGGGATTTCATAGGAAGTCACGACCGGAGGAGTCAGTTGAGTCGTCATGGATGGGACGAGGACATCGAGATCTACAAAGAGACACAATAACACGTAAGGTCACGTGAGATCTGTAGAGTGAGCAGGCGAGCTTGGCTGCAGTTGACTGGAGGAGATTGCGCGACCGAGAGGAGATCGCGAGGTGCTAAAGGAGATCGAGCGGCTAAGATCGTGAGGTGCTAGAAGAGATCGTGCGGCTGAGAGGAGATCGTGAGGCTGGGGGGCACTGGATCGCACAAAGAGGAGATCAGTGCTAAGAGATTGCGAGGCTGGGGGCACAGGATCGCAAGAGCAAGCAGCAGGTCCGGCGAGAGCAAGCAACAGATCCGGCGGCACACACACAACGGAAAAGGTCGTCGTGAGGTGCTGACAGATCGGTGGATCTCAGATCTGCAGATCTTAGAGGCTCGACTCGAGGTTCTGCGAGGGAGGAGGCCGATCAGTTGATCTCAGATCTGCAGATCTGAGATTGCGAGGGGATGAGACCGATCAGCGGCAGGTCCAGTGACACGGGATCTCACACGTGCTGTGACGCAGGGCACAGGCGAATCCGGCACGAGGAAGGCAACAGAGAGAATTGATCGGAAGAGGATCTTGATCGAAAGTGTTGCGGGATCAACCTCACTCTGATACCATGTGACAAACCCTAAAGAAGAAAGAGAGAGAGAGAGAGAGAGAGAGAGAGAGAGAAAGAGAGTTAGGGTTTATGGAGAGAATAGAATGAATCTCTCATTAGTCCAATAGGCCAATATAAGGGCAATACATATGAGTCCTCTATCCACTGAGTGTATGTATATACATGAATACATCTCAACAAAACGAATCATGGCACTCTTATTCCAAGCTAGGTCATAGAGTTTTGGATAAAAATTCATCAAGGAACCTTCTCCCAGCCAGTGTAGTCAAACCGTTAGGGCGGACTCAAGGTGATGCAAACGAGCCCTACGTGCAGATTTTCACAGCTGATCGCGTATTTTTATTCCCTCCGGAGATCCAGGAAGCCGATCGCCAATCCGTCTGCATCAGGGGAAAGCTCGTTCGATGATCTAGAACTTTGGTTTTTATTTCCTGTCGATCCGACTAACGGATCTTAAGTTATTTATGTTTTATTTTCTGGTTTGGGTAGGTGCGAGCCATATTCGCATCCGGTTCGAGCCACAGATGCCGAACTGGCTCGTTTCTATGTTAGGTTTTTAGCCGTAGGATCTTAAGTTAGTATAAATCTCAATGGATGAGATTCAAAGGAGATCAAAACCCTAAAACCCTAGCCAACCGAACCCCTCACCCGGCCGACTCCCCTTTCCTGCAGACATACCCGCGCGGGCACGCCTTGGGAAGCGTGCCCGCGTCCTTCTCTCTCTCTACCCGCGCGGACCATCTCTCTCCTTTCCTTTTTTGTTTCCTTGGTTGTTTTCCCTATAAATCTACAAACCCTAGTTGATGAAGGGGACGATGAATTGAAATTGAAACCCTAGAACGGAGAAGCGTGTACGCTTGTTCGCCGTATCTTCCGAAGAATCTTCCTTGCTTCCACTCTTCTTCCTCCCGCAAGCTTTTACCTCGTCATCACGCCTTCGTCTACGACTTCGCGGGAGATCGACGCGGAGATCCTTCATCTTCAAAGATCAACTCGTCTCGGCTTCTTCAACCTTTCTTTTGGACCACGCCTCCTCTTCCGCCCCTTCATCTGCAACAACGGAGTTCATGTCAGCGGCCGGCATTGACCAAAGCCCGGTTTGAAATCGTCCCTCGATAATTTTCATGTGATAAACCTTCTTTCCCAACCGGCCTTATTGCTGAATTTACATTAGGGTTTCCAAAATCCTTGATTTCTGAGAATCTCATCCATTAGGTTTATTATCGTTTAGGTCTAAATTTATCTTTGAGACTTTGGCTTGTATTTGAGATTGTGTTAGTTATTATTGCTGGAACTTGTATATTAGAATCTGAAATTAAGTATTATCTCGTCAGTTTATTACTTCTTTAAATTAAGAATGTCTGGGCATGATTGAATGGTGATACGTGATTATAGTCTTTGCTGAAATTTGATTAAAGACATACTAAAATCTGTATTTAAATGTTTTAAATTCAGCACTTGGGTTTATTCTTAGCATCCGCATCCCATCACAAGGCGCTCAGCCTTACTGGCGCATGAGGCGAGAGGCGAGGCGAGCGCTTGATTGAAATAAGGCGTGCAATATATATATATATATATATATATATATATATATATATATATATAGACACACACAACACACACACAAACACAAACACACACACACACGCACTATAAAATAACTAGTCGAAACAAATTCGCATAATCATATAGCATGTGCCATCAAACATCAATAAAACTCATCATCATCAAGTTCTATAATTTATATCATCCTCATCTTTAAAACTATAAATCTAAATAATATAGATTGGGATCTAGGTCTTGATGTCTGTAGGTAAGATGAAAAAAAATAAGAATTGAAGATGTGAAGTAAACATATAAAGAATTATGACACAATACAACTTAATCAAAATCGTTATTAAAAAACTGAGATAATAGAGTTTTGATGGGCAACGTTATACTCACTTCGTGACGGATGCTGAAGGCGGCCCCAAAGTTTAAACCCTAACCTGTCCGATCGCCACGAGTTCTTTTTTATCTCGCTCAATCGCGTGGAAGATTTGAATCCACAGGGATCCTCTGAGGTTATAAATTCATAGGATCAGATAGATTAAAGCTAAAATTGAATCACAACTGTCCGTTACACCCAACCCAACTAGGGAATCACACTCAATCCCAAATGTCATATGAAATGACGGTTGTGATTCAGTTTGGCTTCAACCTAAATCGTCAATTAAATGAGGCGGGCGCCTCGACCGCCTCAGGGTGTAAGGCGAGCGCCTCAAGTCGACTTATATACCTGCTCTCGCCTCAATCTAGGCAAGGCGCTCTTGCCTCGCCTCTCCTCGCCTCGCCTCAGGCGAGCGCCGAGGCTCGCCTTAACTACACTGCTCCCAGCCAAATGTCCTCCCAAAAAAGAGTAGGCATGTCATTCCCAATTATACGCTTGGTGTCGCGCCTATAGATCTTGCCTACTCTTTATGTGAGATCCTCCCTGATACTCTCCCTCTTGCTTGCAACGGAGAGAACCTCTTGAAACACCGACCTCTGATCACTGAGGTCCGACTGTTTCTTTTATCATTCTGCAATCTCCACCACCACTTACCAAGAAGTGCCTTAGTATGTTTTGCAATATTTATGATTCCCTGAACTTCTTGATATTTAGTCTTACACACTACTCCCCACTTCGCAAGATGATACGACTTAGAGTCCTAGTCCGCTCAGCTCCGCTAGAAGCTAATGAGGGTGGTATCAATCTTCTTCGACACCCATTTAGGCAGGAAGTAGAAAGCTATTAGATATGAAGGAATAAGAGAAAGCATTGCATTAATCAAACTAAGTCTACCCCTGATTGATAAAATCTTACACTTCCGATCGGCCGGCCTAGATTCCATCTTCTCTATAATTCTAAACCAATCATCCTTTTTAGGCATTTTATTACTCAAAGGTAGTCACAAATATTTCAACGAAAGGAAGTCTAGTTTGCAATTCAGTATGTTGGCAAGAGACATACCTAATTGAGCATCTGAACCAACAAAGTATAGAGAAGACTTGGCAAAATTGATCTTCATGCCCGAGATGACCTCAAGGCAATAAAGTATGATTTTCAGAATCCTTATTTCCTCTTTCTTAGCTTCACAAAAGATTATGGTATCGTCAACAAAGTATAACTTCAGTATTCTCCAATTACGCTCTCCAATGCCTGAAACTAAGCCTTTAGTAGCTTGCATTTCTAATCACAGTGTCAAACATATCCATGGCTAAAATGAAAAGGAAGAAAGGAGGCAACCTTGTTTGACTCCTCTTCCCATTTTGCAGTGTTTGTTAAATGTGCCATTGATGAGGCAAGAAAGCTTTGAAGTGAATAAACAGGTCCAAACCCAGTTTATCCAATTATCTGAGAAGCCTTTGGCTTTTGTCGCTTGAATCAAGAAACTCCAGTTGAGTATATCGAAGGATGTCTCAAAGTCAATTTTCATAATAATACTTTCCTCCTCTTTCAAGAGATAAAAGAACTCCAGGTTGGTTGTGGCGATACTATCCAACATCATTCTTCCTTTAACAAAAGTTGTTAAATTATGCTCAGAATCTCATTCATGACCCCCGAAATTCAGTTTACCATAATCTTCATAACTATTTTGTATAAGCAATTTGACAAACTAATATGTCTAAAATCTAAAATAGTCTATGCTCCTACTCATGGTTTAAAATATCAGCGATAAAAATCGATTTATCGCCGATATTTCCCCCTATCCCCAGGCGGGCGGTAAATGGTGATACGACCTTGACCAAGATTCCCCTTTTTACGCGAAATCAAGAAATTATCCCTGATACATCGCCGATATATCGCCAATATCCCCATTTTAACGTCAATATCATCATTTTATCGTCAGCAAATCTACCAAAAAAGGGATGTAAATGGGGAAAAACCCATTTTAATGTTAATATCGTCATTTTATCATCGGTTTCCCCATTATATCCCCACTTTATTGCCAAATTGCCCTCCATCTTATAAGAAGTCGATAGTGGGAGAAAGTTGCTCAATTTTTTCGCAAGTCGCCCAATTTCGCCCGGAGAGGTTTTCTTCATTTACATCACTTTTTTGGTAGATTTGGGTTTCTAAACCTAATCTAAGGCCTCAACTTGTTCTTGGAAGAACTGGAACTTTTTTGCAGATTTGGGGATTTTTCAAAGCTTCAAGGTTGAGGTATTTTTCAAATCCCTTTTTTATTGGATTTCTCTTAAGATTTTCAACAAAATTAGATGATAAAAATTCTATGCATCAAGTTTAATGCGATTGAACATGTTCATCATGTAATTAACATGAAATTAATTGGGATTCCGTGTAATTATGGGTTTCCATAGGTTTTCAGATGGATGTATATCATGTTTCAGAGTGTTTGTTATCTTATTGTGATTGTTTAATTGACAGACTATATTAGGAAAGTTTCTGACTGTTGTCAGACGGTTCATATGCTTACATATATACCTCATTTGAGTGTCCCCTATAATAAATGATTATTTTGGTATGTTTTTTGTCATGATGATGTATCTATACATCATAAAGGGATATATAAAAAAATTCCCCACGACCCCCTTCATTTGCCTATTTTTCACCACACTTTGCAGCGATAATGACAATAAATCCCTGATTTTGCCCCCGAGGACACTTGGCGATAACGACATCGATAACGACAGTTAAAACATTGCTCCTACTTTCTTCGGAATAAGAACAATCCATAAATAGTTAATATTATGGCAAATTACAAAAATCTCCCTTGAACTATAGACCACATTTTATATTGGTCCCTCAAACTTTTTTTTCGAGCAATTTGATCCCTGAACTATGCTCCATCTGCATTTAGCCCCTTCTGACAACTTTTTATCCCAAAAATACCCTTATCAATTTCCAATAAGGCTCAAATTGTTTTAGAATAGTTAACTTATGCTTACTAGACCAATGGTATTTTCGGAATAAGAGTTAACAGAGGGGGCTTAATGCAAACGGAGCATAGTTCAGGGATCAAATTGTTCCAAAAAAAAGTTGAGGGACCAATATGAAATGAGGTGTCTAGTTCATGGAAGGTTTTTGTAATTTGCCCTTAATATTACTGAGAGAAATCATATGCTCAAAAAAATCTCTTAGAAATTTGCAAATATCTACTTTAATAACTTCCCAATAGTGTTGGAAGAAGAAGACCGGGAACCTATCTAGTCCTGTGGCTCCATTTGGCTTCATCTGAAAGATAGTTTTGTGGAACTCTTCCTCTGTAAAAGGAGCATCCAGAGTCAAGCTCTCCTCTAGCTTCAATAAGTTGAAGCCTGACCAATTGCAGCTCGCAATTTCCAAACTAGTTTTAGCAAAGTAATTCTTGAAATGTTGCGAGATGGTGTGCTTAATGTCATTCTGATTAGTAAAAAGGTTGTCATCGTGATTAAGAGAGTGACTATCGTTACTCCTCTTCTTATTATTAGCCACTTTATGAAAATATGTGGTGGTCTTGTCACACAAAGTAATTCACCGGTCTCTCAAACGTTGTTACCACATAATCTCCTCCCTAATGAGAACCTGCTTGAGCTCTATGTATGAGAATCCAGCGCTACCTTCTTGGATAAGAAAAGAGAAACGGTCTCAGCCTTCTTCTCTACGTCGTCAACGAGCTTAAGGACAATGGTCTTCTTTTAACATTACCCAAAAAACTATCTTCTCTAAATCCCTAATCCTCTTTTGAAATGTCAAAATTTAACTATTAGATACCGGAGATAGGGACCCACTGCTTCCATCCACCAATGTCTAATACGTTCATAAAAATCATCCACCAACCACATTCTCTTGAATCTGAAGGCGCTCAAGAAGGAAGAGAACATTGAAAGGGAACCGAGCATTAATAAGCAACTCCTTTTAGAAAGTTATCTTTAAGTTGTTTAGTTTTGTAAGTAATGAGGACTTTTTTTGGTAATTTTTCCGAGTCGTATGGATGAACGTCGCTTGTGTTGGGATTTAATCCCACATCGGCTGGGGATGGGGAAATTGAGTCCTCATATACCCTCTAGTGGACCTCCTCTTACGATTCGGGTGCATTAATAAGCAACTCCTTTTAGAAAGTTATTTTTAAGTTGTTTAGTTTTGTAAGTAATGCTAACTTTTTTTGGTAATTTTTTCGAGTCGTATGGATGAATGTGGCTTGTGTTGGGATTTAGTCCCACATCGGCAGGGGATGGGGAAATGGAATCCTCATATACCCTCTAGTGGACCTCCCCTTATGCCCCGGGTTTTGGGGCATGAGAGTATCTAAAAATGGTATCAGAGCCCAGGTTGGCCAAAGCTCATACCGATTTGGTCGTGGGGGGGGGGGGGGGGGGGGGGAATTGTTTGCCTCCGTCCGCACCCCAAGCCTCCTTGCAAGCGCTCATGCCTCCCAAGCGCCAGATTAGTCCCTTAAACCCCCGTTAGGGGGAGTTGGCTCGCCCCCAAGCCTTAGTGGGAGGGGGCAATTGAGATATAATCCTACATCAGCTAGGGATGGTTAAATGGTGTCTTCATATACCCTATAGCGGACCTCCCCTTACGACCTGAGTTTTGGAGTGTAGGGGTATCTACAGCTTGGACCTTTAGGTTAATGGGATTTATCAAAATTAAAGATCTAGCTTGATGGAACGTGAAAGGGTTTCTTGAAACAATTAGAATGATAGAGTTTCTTGAAACAATTACGATCTTTAAAACTAAGGCGCATGTTAGTCTTGTGTGCCTCCATCACGAAGAACTAGCAAACTATAAGGCCATTGACTTGCCTAGGATGTTCAAATGTAAAGTATTATGCTAGAAAATGATAGGGGAAAAAAAACATCACTAATGGAGGATTCGAATAGGAGCTAGGAAGTCATTGTCATCACCGTTGTCACGAATGGAAGGAAGTGGACCCTCCCATCGGTCATCATTAGTTGCTCCGGTACTCACCGGCGTCAACGTTTTTTTTGTTCATCTCTATAAAACGCTTCACTTACAACTACAAGTGAATTGTTGATATTTTATCACAAAATAATGTGAAATTAACTGTTTTCTGCGTCCAAACCAAATGGGGGAATCCAAAAAATGATACTAATTTTCTCCCTTGGTCAAAAGTTATATACAAAATGAATCAACTCCTTGCAATGTTGTTCGTTTCTAAGTAAGAAACTATGTCATCAAAGTAAAACATACCACAAAACTCTTCTTGAAGAACTCACTGTACCATAAAAAGTGCTAGGAAAAAATAAGAAAACTAACACTTTCGCTTAGTAACAGAAATGGTTATTTTCTAAGCGTTTTCCATCTTCGCAGCTCTCTCTCTCTCTCTCTCTCTCTCTCTCTCTCTCTCTCTCTCTCTCTCTCTCTCTCTCTCTCTCATAATTTACAATATGAAACTAGTTGTTACAAATAAATTCAAGTTCAATTTATAGCTCTGTTCTACGTTCTCTTTTGGCTGGGTTGTGATAAGGATTAATCCTACTAAATATGTCCATGGAATTCCACGTGCTAAGCATGGTTTATAGTTCCTTTTTTTGTTTTGTGCCCGGTTAAGATTTAAGCTAGGACATGTTCCCTTATAATTTGATAACCGCGATACAAAAAAAAAATCCTTCTTTATAGAAATAAAAAAGAAGTTGGCCGTGGAAATTTTTATATAGCATATAAGCCCTTAAAGGTTGCATTTTACCAGAGGCTTCTTGTAGAGAAACAAATCAGACCATATGGATATTGCCTTGATAGCATGCTACATAATAAAACTTATTCAATTCAAGGGGACTGTAGAAAAAGATAAATGGAATTCTATAGACCACACCAATCACTTGTTATATGAGTCAGTTTAATCCATGCTATGCTTACTAGTACCAATAGCTATCAGATGATAGGTAACACCCCCTTTTTTAGGGGGGTGAAATGATCCTAGTTTTATTGCAACCCCAACAACAGACTTTCCACTATCCCATAGAACTAAAAAGGATACAAGGATTTTCCTTTTTCTGTTACAAAACAACAGGAAAACACAGTTTTCTCTACCATGGAAAACCCGAAACAAACCAAGCTACATGTGAAATGAAAGTCAATTTAAATTGAAACCAAAATTTATCGACCAAAACCAACCAAATTTGGACACTTGACCGGTGGCTTATTTCCAGACAATTCGTCCAAAAGGTTTTAGACAGTGAGATAATGAAACGTGCATACTTTAAACCTTCAAGGCTCTCTACTTATCTCCACACCAAAGGACAGATTGTTTTTGGCAGCTTGGGCTGCTAGTGATTCTGTCTAGGAAGAACAATATGCACAGAAATTTGAAGACAATGAGTGCAAAAATAGATGATTTTCCACGAAATCAAGATGAATATCCTGTTCGGGCAGTAGTAATATAAATTAGAGAAATGCTATTCAGCCCGAAGGTTATCCCGATTTCGCCAGCCCGATTGATGTGGCAGCATGGAACTGGTGCTGTTAAAGATTTTAAAATCGCTAGTGGGCTTCAGCCACCAGTTGCACGCTGCCACGTCAATCGGGCCGGTGAAATCGGGACAAACCTTCGGGCTGAATAGCATTGCTCTATAAATTATTAATGAGTAGACTACTACAAATGTGAGAGGAAATAAAGCCGAGTAATCAACCAACAAGATAATGTGCTCACTAATATGACAGCATGCAGTGATCAAATCTTGTTTCGTCATAGTTCATTGTTGAATTGCTTCATTTGCTGCCCCGACTTGGGAATGAAAAGTTCAATAAAACAATTGGCTGGTATTATTTGTTGATTTGCAGCAGGTGCGCTCTGTGCACTAGTGATTGAATAAAACATTATGCTTCTGGACTCAACTGACAGAATGAGTAGTGTTGTTTTCCTTAACTTTAGATTATGATCTATATGTTTTTGATATAGCTACTGGTTCATAATTATCACTCTGTACACTCTTTCATTTTCATCTTCTTTTAATGTCCCTCCACCCCAACCCCAATCCCTCCTGTGCGCACCAGATACTTCCATATAGATGAGAATAAAGCCTCTCTTTTAGTCCATTAATATAGGAATGAATATATAAGAATAAAATATAGTGTTCACCCCTTTTCGGTAGTGTATTTGTTAAATTTAACAAACCTTCAGAAATCCATCAACCTTGTTGAATAGCTCCAAACCTACTATTAGTTCAAGGCTTTGATATGGGGAAAAAATTCCATGTAAGAACAAGATATGTACTCAATTTGAATCTTCTAATCACTCTTTGCCACTATGCTTCACTACAGCTTATTCGAAAACTGCAAGATCCTCCCATGTATCAACTATTTGCAGATAATAGCGGTGTAGACGAATCCATGGAAATTTCAAAGAGAACAGAATCCATGGAAATTTCAAAGAGAACAATACTCCTTCCAAGTTTACAAGTCTGATTGATTAGTGAGTATTTAGAATCATGATACAAAAAACTTGATGAAGTTCTAATCAGCAGTCATGTCAAAAGACTGGAAAAAGCAATAACTAGAACCATGATAATGAATAAAATTCCTACATTGTATTGGGTACGGAAAAGATGGGAAACTTCACAGCCGTGAGAAGGGGAAAGTAGCTTGAAGTTATGGTGTTTTATCAGGAAACTACATAAGTACTCTCAAACATATTTGAATTGAAATCTCTCCAGCCTCAAAGGAAAGAATAAATTGTCAGGTGGGTTTGTTAACAAAGACTTGCCTCACCATCATTCGAGTATTATCATAGAATCGTTGGTTCAATTATGGATTACAATTCAAAAAAGTAGTATCCACAAAAGATCAACAAAAAACTCCCTACCGGTTGTCAATCTGAGGCCAATACTCTATGATTGGTGTCAAAAACATTACCAAAGCACTTCTCTTGGCAAATGGCAATAGAGGCCCAGAGGGGCTTGCTAAGAAACTTAGTCTTAGACCAATTAGAGAGTAGGGAGACCAACCTTGGTTGTCAAATAGGAACTCATGCAACCAAGGAACAGTGCTGTCAAATGGGTTGCACATGTTCATACGCAGAGACTTTTTCTCCGCAAATGCGACCGCGTGTTATGCAGGGCTTGCATATGTAGCGAGAAGTCAACTCCTCCATTTAGCAATTGAGTTGGTTCACTCCCGATCCCCGAACATGCAGGAGGGAAATGTGGTCCAAGCAGAAAGAAGAGATGATGATATTTGATTCCGATCCGACAAGAAGGCCAGCTCAGATGATGGGTGAGATTCCCGATCCACTCATCTTCAAACAGGGGGTTCATCATCCAGAAACATGCATTGCACTCCAGATCAAACAATACATGCCATAGATTGAGCTCGACTCGAGAGATGAAGACATAAAGGTGCGAGAAAGTCCTCATATTAGTGAAACTAGCAAAAAAGGAGGAAGTCAAGGCTGAAGAGTAACTCAACCAGTAAAAGTACGAGCGTATGGCCTTCATCCCTCAGGAAGGAGAGGCGAGCGAGCTATGAAATGCAACATGGTACAGCTAGTAGAGCATAGACACTGCATATTATCAATGAATAGGCAGATGGGACTACGTCTCAGCCTGACCTTAGTGCTAAGAAGGTGATCTCAAGCCGCCTATCAAGAGAGTCATAGAGAGACATGATGTGCATGAGACCGAGCCACGCTCGCCAAATCTCTAATCAATCCGGCCTGAACCTTTGGGTAGGCACTGCAAGATCAACAATCATAGTTGCACGGAGTTCAGTAGAATTCCCCGGTACGGTCATTAGGGAAGTACATTCGAGGACGACTCCCATACAATTCTTGCGAGCAGGAAAAGCAATCATTCGCACATGTTGTTGCACATTTCGCATATGCCCACATAGTCTCTTGTCTGATCGCACATTTACCAAATGCCATTTTTAAAATTTAAAACAAAAAATAGAGTCACATTATGTGATCATATTGATTTTGGAAATCATATCGCCTAAACCGCATAAGCAGTTTTACTAATGTTGCCAGGGAGAAACCTTCCAAGTTTCCACTAGACTAGGAAAGAGTTTAGACAAAAAGAGCACAAGGCAAGATTTATATACATGCAAGGTACAAAAAATTGAAAATAATCGCAAAATATTTTGGTTATTCAATTTACAGAAATTCAATATTGTATGAAAATCACGATATTTCATGATATTTCGGTATATTTTGCGAAATGTCATTTTTTCAGGGGATCAAAATGATGGTCGAAATCGATATTTCGAACCTTGGATACAGGATATCGCATTCATCAATGCAAGCCACAGAGCTTAAGGAAAAAAAAACGTCCCAGTTAATGTAAACCTGTCTGAGTGAAAAAAAAGGTGATTATTATCATTTTTACGCATGAATTCGACATATTATCATTTGGATGAAACAATCACATGATAAACATTAGATTTCAGTCAGTTCTCAGCTGAATAGACTAAACATGGACTCCATTATCGGCTGAATACACTAGACGGCCTTGCCATCCTGGCTACAATAGACTAATTTTTAGGAGAATTAGCTGCTCCAATGGTGTATTTCTTCACACCTACTAAGACACTTCCAATGAAGCCTTATATGAACCTTAATCATCATAAAGTGTTGAAAATTACTACTTCAAGTTGAATATGATAGTTTGTAATTGCATTACTTATGTAAGGATATGCTAATATCAGAAATGAAATTTTTTTCAAGGCTTAACATTAAAGAAACTACGAACCAATTTCCGCACATCTGGAGCAGGATCATTAGCAAGTTGAAACAAACCCTGAAGGTATTGATCCATAGATAGAAGTAGGGCCTGCACGATGATATAGACTATATATATAAAATATTTGGATCAAACAGAAACTAACCTTTCTATTTCGTAGACTTGAAGCAATGAGATGATGGATTTACTTACTGTGGGCATCATTACAATAAACTGATTTATAGAACCCAAGGAAAGCTTTCTGAGTGTGGCATGTGGAGACAGGAAAAACTGAACCCAACATACAACAAGCAACATGATTTTCTACTTATACACCATTCAAAACATAATTAATCTGATTGGAAGAGAGATAAAAAGATAAGAAAAACTGTCAAGTTCACCTGCAACAATCTTGGCATGAAAATGTTAATTGGACGTTCCGGTAAGCCAGGAACATCCACATCGAGTTCTTCCGGGATGTCCTCACAAATCTGTGAATGAAAAAATGCAAAATAGTTTTGAACGTATAATTTCTACAATAGAAACGTTACAATATACAAGGGAAAAAATCTAACAGATGATATTAACGTCAGTAAACTGGCAATAACAATCAATGGTGCACCATTGCCTCAATGACTAACAATTCAACTATTCAAGTGTTCCCAACATATCGAGACGAATTAATGAAAGTGTAATCTAAATGTTGAAGTTCGGCACAATGTTCAGATTGGTATAAAACGTTCAAATAGATTAGAGAATTCACTAAGGCATACAAAAGATCCAGCACAAAGCAAAAAATATTTTGGTCCACAAGTAGCATACTTCATTTTGTTAAGTTTAACCAAACTAACAGGAAACAAACAAAAAAGTCTGGACAAGAAACAAACCCTAGGCAGTTAATAATTCGAACTATACAAACAGGATATAATGCTAACAAACATATCAGAATACCTATAATAGAGCGACACACTTATTTGGCAAATCAGTATGCTTCACCACTCATTTTCACGTGACATTTGCTGGTTCAAAAGGTAAGCAAAAATGTGTAAGGGTTGTTAGCTTCAAACTGAGGCAGTATCCTAGACATATCGTTCATCCCATTGAAGATTCCCCCAACTAGCCATACCATTAGTCCTAGTGTCAACATCGCCATCCAAGTCTTAACCCATTAAGATGAGTCTACTAGGGAGTAGGGAGCACGACTCTAATAAAGAAAGGCTCCAAAAAAATTTGACAAAAGATTTCCAACCAACTGTCAACCTAACAACTCTGTAAGGCATGGTTATGAATACTTGACCAAGATCGCGTAACGAGAGAGGGCTTGCCAAGAAACCAAGTTGGTGGGTAGGGAGACCTACCTAATTGGTCACGCAGTTTAAGCACATGCAACCAGGAAGCAACCCTCCAAGGTTTCCTTAGACTAAGAAAGAGTCGCCGAGGGTAGAAGGTAAGATTTGATGAAGGGAATTGAATTCATCTATGTGGCACAAATTATAAGCCAAAGGGCAGAAATGAAACAATATTCCCCTAATTTGTCTTAATGTCCCAATCTGCATATATGTACTAAACCATAAGGTGTGCCATATCTACAAACAAAAATATGTACCATATCTACATGTACACATTTTCAATAAGGTGACCAAAAAGTCGATTGTTGTGTCGATTGTGTGATGATGTCAGAATAATTCCTCAACCATAAGCCGACAAGCAATTATCGCAATTGTAAAAATATGAAATAAATACCATAGTCCGGTAAATAATCAAGAGAAAACAAAATTATAAGATGTAGAAAACAATGAGGGAGAAGAATCTATATAAAACATATGTAGCTAGATGTATGAATCCAATTGGGAAAAAAAAAACTTTGGCAATACCAACTGATTTGTAACTTATTAAAAAAGTTGGCAAAAAGTCAAAAAATGCATTAGCTTGTAATGAAATCAAGAAGTTAACTTTCAATAAATAACACAAGAAAAAGAGAGGAACCGTGGCTAGCACAAAACCATATTACTCTCTTTTATTACTTAGTTTTAGTTTCACCAGTGCATAGAGGAGGGAATGACCAAATGATTTTGTTGCCAATCTGATATTGATGATGTCTCTCATCTCTCTCTACAAACCGATTTCCTTGAAAAGCTACGAGTAGATGTTGACAAAGCAAGAGTGATGCAGGCCGATTCTAGGAGAGGGTTCTAATGCAACCTAATTGGAATTATGATGATGTTATGCAATGTTATATGAGAATGCAACTATTAATTATGGCTCCAAAGATCTAACCTATGGAAACTAGAATATCATATATGGCTTAAAACTAGTCTAGGGTAATGCAACTGAAATGCAATGACTAAGATGAAAAGCTGAAATCTTCAACGATAATTAACAAAGACAAATAGACTATATAGAACAAATATTATCAAAGATTATAGATTTACAATTAGAGATAGCTAATGACCAAGAACTACTGAAGAACAATTAAGATGAAATAGATTAAAGATTTAAACATGGTTAGTTAAAGTCAGTCACAACCGTGCCAAGCATCACAGTTTGGGAGACACAACATGTTGCCTGTTCTAAATCTAGTATTCAACTTGAGTCTGATCAGTCCTAACTCCAAGGTGGTTGTAAACACGGTGTATGAAGGGAAGGGCGTAGGCAAAGACATCGGGTTCAATCAAGGATGAGGGGTCAGGGTTTTTAAGAGCCAAGTATGAAAAAGAGCCTCGAACGATGCAATTCTCAAATCTAGAATTTCAGTCCAGATCTGGAGACCAGTCAAATCATGGATCAATTCGGGCCTACAAATTCCGGATTTTAGGTTTTTTATAAAGTTAAGGATATAATCTTTCAAATAAAACCAGTTTCACTCGATTCCGATGAGTATCGAATGAGTTACGGCCAAAGCAAGGTGTAGATTTCAGAATTCCAGCAAGCATGAATTTCTGGAAAGAATGATCCATGGCTTTGGATGAGGCGTGGGTTGTAGGGAATCAGATCTGCCGTAAGTAAACTTCCAACACAACCAAAGCAAGATCAAAACGAAGGCACCTGGATAAAGGAGGTTTCAAACCCCTTTGGCTTCGCACCAGAAACACGATTTCACATTGTCGATAGATCGTTTCCCACGAACAAGAAGAAAATTGAAGCCGCAATGAACTTTCAAATTTGTATTCAATGTCAGAAGCAATACCAAACCCTAATACATAAAGCCTTTAAATAGAGATAAGAGAAATAAAAGAGATAGAGATGAGAGAGAGAGAGAGAGAGAGCGGTGGCGGCGGCCCTAATTGGGACGGCTCAAACAAAACCCGCAGGTGATGCCATCCGTACAACTGTACGGCAGCCCCAAAGAGAGTTGCGTACTCTCTTATTTCTTTCCCATATTTCCTCTTTTTCCCCTTCTGTGAAGCAATTGTAAACTGGGCTCAAGTCTGACTTAGACTCAAGGCATGCATCCATAACATGAAAATAAAGGCTAAAACCTGAAATACATGCCCGAATAAATAAAACGAAGACATGTCTTTAAATAATTCAGCTGCTCTACATCTCTCGGGAGTGTCAAATATAAGATCTAATGTCGTCTTCTATGATATGTCTTCAGTCAACGCTCCTTGGGCCTCCGATCCGCATCAAGGGGAGAACTTTTAGACCTAAGACATCCTATGTGTATTAACAGTATTTAGGGGAGAGTTTAGAGAGCTTATAGGAGTTAATTAACAAAGGATACGGTGCAAGTTAGCCAAAATCCTCGTGTTGTACAAGCCTTGTTGGCACCCCAAAAGAATCTCGCATGTTCATGTGCATTAACAGTAGGATCATAAATGATATAAATGTGAGTACCAGTTTCGTATAACCCAACTATAGGACAAGTAAAATATAGTGGAAGGTTCATCGGGTTTTTTCTGAAGATCCATCTGGGTGGATTTAATAGATCCTAATAATGCACCAAATATCTTCATGATTATGATGTCGAAGGAATTCAGATCTCTTATAGGCCCTTTTGTCCTAGTTTATTTGGACGAGATATCGTTATGCCGTGGTGCAAAGAAAAGGACATGATACGTCTCAACTAGGTGAATGTTACATGGCTTTGTGGTCTCTATAGATGGGCATAAAGCACATCCAGGGTCGATGCAGTATAAAATGGAATGGCCCGCGTCTATCCATACACAACCACAACATGATGTACTCCTATTATTGATTCTAACAGTTCTTCAATTGTTACGCATCAAGATTTACTTACAAGTATCACCCTTTTGCTGCCCACGGAGTTCCTAGGCAAGGTGTTCGTTTCAAACTTCAAAGTTTATAACTTTAAGTTTAAGGTGTACAAGCAAGAATTTAAGGACAAAAACTGAAAGAAAGTATATGACTGACAAACTGATAGTAATCAATCTAATGATTCTAATCTAAGGTACTTACAACTGTTAGAAGTTGCTTCCTAACAATAAGTTAATGATATATCAAAATGATGAACTGAAAAGGATGTGTCTACCTTGTATATAGCATCCATTGCGCCTTCCATATGATTTAAATCATTACTGTCCACATAATGTACTAGAGCTTGCAACAACTCTGGCCAACCAAAAACTCGCACTAGTTGAACAACAACACTGATTACTGTTCCAACTGTAGACCGTATAGCCCTATCTTTTGCCCCTAAACAAGGCAACAACTCTGACTTAATATATTGCTGGTATGAAGGAGACAAGGAGCCGAAAGACGTCCTCAGATTGTTCTTCAAAAGCAAACCAGCAGCCTGTCGTATTTCCACTGATTTACCCTGTTTTCATTAACAGAAGGCAACCTCACTCTTAGTAACATATTCCAATAAAGCATGTTGATAATATTCATCATATTTCAAAAAAAAAAGCAAAAGGGTATCAGCTTACAAAAGTAGATATCATGCTCAAAGGCTTGGTAAATAAGAAACTATAGATGGTGAACCAAAATTTCGAATGGAATTTTAATTGGGTAGAAATTATTGAAAATCATCTAGTAGCTGCACAAGATTTGAGTAAAACCTTTTCTTCATTCTGATAACTGATAGTTGATTTAAAATGACAAAGAACTGCAACAAAGGGAAATGCTTCCCATTACAACTATCAAGGACATACATGAGCTAACAAGTCTACAAAAATATATAAGTAACGAAGAAAAAAAATAGTTATGAACAAGCAATTGATACCGGAGAGCTAACCTGACCAACCTCGCATGCGAATAAAAAAATTATTAATGATCATGGGTAGCCGACAAACATACTCAACAAGCCGCTCACTAGGAGCATCATGACAAATCAGGATTCAGAATTAATTTGTAGAGGGGGAAAGTTAGTGATTCAAGGAAAATTACAACAATCAGGAAAAAGGCCGAGACGAATACAATGAAGAAAAAAGAAAGAAACAATTTATGAAAGAAGCACCTCAGTAAGACCATCCTGACAAAGCCAGGAGTTGGAATTAATTCGCAAAGAGTAAAAGTTCGCAATTCAGGAAAATTGCAGGACACAATAGGGGAAAAAGGCGGAAACTAAAATAATCACAAAAGAGAAGTAATTCCTAAACATTTTCCCATATGAACAAAAAAAATAAAAAATTTAGAAGAATCTCTGAAACGTTTTTAATAAATCATGTATTATATATAAAAATCGCTATTATTTTAACAAAACATGATTTTTTAATATTGTAGAGATAAAATCAGGAAAAAAGCTTTTAATGAATAAGTCGGAACAGTTACAGAATTTATTTGATAATTTGTCACTAGGACTGCCAGGCCAGAAAGTGGTGAATGAAGTAATAAATCTTCAAATTTTATTGTCAAACCTGTATTCTGAAAATGCACCATTTCCTCTGTTTCCCAACCAACCCGTCAAATGGCAAAGAGGTACAACCTCCATGCGATGCTATTCTCCTTGAAACCATTTTGGTCAAATCAAAAACAAAACCCTCTATGCCACGTTTGGTTATCGGATGATGCCCCGGGAACCATATTCCCCTGTATTGGATTTAGCACAACAAAATCAATTATGCTGTTTGGAACTCGAACTCTATAATTGACAGTGATTCCATCCAGAAATTAAGGGTTCTGACTTCTGGAATTTTTACCATAGTGCACATCTATTCGGTACCCAAACCAACACACATGTCAAGGGTTTCATGTCTGAAAAATAATTACTTTTTTTTTTTGCAATCAACTTTGGCTTGTATAGAGGTTATTATTACTCAATAAAAATGAACATTCTATCTCCACATTAAAACCACTGTAGACAATCATGTATACACCATCTGCGAACTTCAAACAGTTTAGTGGCTTTGAATCAAAGCAAAAAAAAAAAATGAGCAGACAGCGGATGATTCAAGACCATCGTACACGACAGAAACAACTCTTCAGAAAATAATGTGGTGTTTCATAATTTCAGCCATCTGCATTATTAGGAATATCAAAATAGAGTTATAGTGTGGAGTGATTCAAATATGTAACACCATCACAACCCCCAGGTTTGTTAACTCGAGGTTTTCACATAATAATCATCTTACATACAAGAAAAGAAGTATCCCAGTCTAGAGGGTAAGCTGCTCGAAATGAGAGTTCAACAACAGATCTTGGACAAATAATAGGTGAATGTGATAGCAAGTTTTAGTACATAAATAAATTTTACACAGAAACAATAGCCCAGTTCCCCCACACAAGAGCCTTATGCAATGCAAAATATAGCATAGGGTGATCACATCCCATAATTCTAATCAGACTCTTGACAGAAGCCTCTCAAAAGACCAGTAACAGCAGACATAACCTTTATGATTCCATAGGAAGACTTGGAGTTGCCAGTTTCATCTTGGGACGTACCTGACTGTAACTAACTGCTCACGATAATCCAGCCTATGCAAACAGTGGGCCGTCATACAAGACGCCTATGTTCATACTTCATAGGAACTCCACGACACCCCGGCTCAAGCACATACCATCTCCATTGATGACATCTGCAACTAAGACAGATGGTCATCACCATCTCCAAACCTGCGTCGGATGGGATCAACCTCATCAGCATAGAACGGGACTCAGTAGGACAGCCTCGGACGAGGTTGGTTGGATTGCATCGAGCAGGTTTGACCTCCCGTGTTGGAGTCAGGGACCATAAAGAGAATCTCACGAAGCCTGCGCAAGGAGTTCTCATGCAACAGGGGAATACGGGGGAACAAGTGATGGGGCCAATACTTGTTAGATTCTTCGTTACTTTAACGAAGCCCAAACAAGAAGCCCTCATAATTGAAAAGCCTTCTCCACCTTTGGTTTATGATTCAACCCACATAACTGATGTTGGTTTCCAAAGTAAATAGATTCCAGACCCGTATTCCAGACTATAGGTAACCAAACCTTTGAATTACAAATTTCAAAATCAAATTCCAAAATTATCATGATTCCAGAGCTCAATTCCTGGGTAACCAAATATGGCCATAACGAACTTTGCACTGCTCAATTCCCGTGTAACCAAACGTGGCCATAGCGAACTTTGCACTGGAGGAGTTAATGCAAAACACAATTCACGTCACTCCAGCTCACGCAAACAGCATGTCCATCCACACACCCCTTAATAAGAAAGAGTCATGAGTCAACTTATAGACATAGCTGCCTAAACAAAGAGTTGAACTTGGAGAAAGACAACTAGTTCCGAGCATTTTAAAACAAGCACGGCAAGAATGATAATCAATCAGGATGTAATAGAATGCTTAATAAAGAAAACACCTCTAAATTCTATCTCAACTCTCTCATCTACTTTTCACCTCATTTAACAAGGAAAAATATGCTTATATCCATGCCTTCTGAAGTTACACGAAAAATCCATGTACCACAATCACATTTTCAATCACGAACTTATTACCAGCCCCCACACAGCCCTCCTCAAAACTTGCCTCAAATGCCTAATTAACTCTCCCAGCGTTTGTCCAAAATCCAACATTTTAATTTATCCTTGCCTCCAAAATCGCATGTCCTCCAAATTATCGCTAATTACTTTCTACCAGGGACACCAATGGGTGGATGAGCTTGAGTCAGGGACTCTTGCTGAATTGATAAGAAAATCAATATAACACGACCAACCCAATAAGGAATCGAGCTTGAATGTTAACACCCAAGCACAGCCTATTAATAGTATTTATGACCTAAGTTGACCCATTTGGTCCGACCCACTAGAGTGTTCCCTCTCTCCACCATTGTGTATCGATGGCGGAGCCTCTTTATTCTTTAGTGTGTCAAAGAGAACCTAATAACCCTCAACTGACTTAGAGACTTCAGTTTAGGTTGAAATAGTAGTTGGTAGTTTATAGTACGTTTTCTTTTCATTTTAGCCCTTGTAAGGGACTTTTTAATGAATTTTGGAAGGTGCCAGATCTGTTTGTATATCATAAGGGATTTTATTTGTAAAAAAGAAGGTTTCCATATAAGTATTGGCCCCCTATTATTTGTTTTCTTAGTTGTATATGCAAAACAAAAAGATGGACGTCACCAATGCCCTAATCAAAAGATTCAAAACTATAACTCATTCTCCCTAGGAGAACTGACCAAAGGCGTTCTTGGTAATGGCCAGAATTAGCCATTGGGAAAGGAAAGTCTCAGTCATATTTACCAAAATTTTGTTATGCATCCAAAGGGACGTGATCAAATAGTTTGCCTATGAAGACAATTTAATATCAGCCAACGTTATTTAAACTCAATCTACATTTTCTTTTCTTTACCATTTTTTCTTCGTTTTTTCCTATTTGCACTGAAGAATCCTTAGGTATAAAGAATCCTTAGTCATAACGTAGGAAACCTAATATAGAGAGTCGGCCATAAAGGAGGAAAACAGATGTGTGGCGTGTGCATCACCTATTCCCTGTGCCTTGTAGAGGAAGTACCTACCTTCTCCATGCATTCCATGTTTTGAACCCTCCGCTAATAACCTAGGTCTAGGTGGCAACATCACCACTTCGCCAAGTAGGTATGAGTCGTATGATCACAATTAACAAATGATTGCTAATCCAAGGGAAGTAAATAAGTAAGCAAGAAAATAAATCAATTAATCACTATCTCAAAAAATGTCCCTACATTATTTCAAGGTCCAAACTATAAGTGGTTTGAAAAATCCAAATACCCTAGATGATGAGATTTTTTACTTCGAACCACACATTTTACCTTCAATGGAATTCAAGTTACAAAGTCTTCCATAAAGACAAATAATTGAACAATTCGGAAGCATTTCTCATATAGTCTTTCAAATTACTTCCTATTTCAACTCTAACATCACCCTTTGAGTGTTTTAGATAAAGACCTAACATCATCCCTTTAGTGTTTTAGATAAAGAAATTTTTATATAGTGGGCTCTCTTTATATATTATAGGTTGATAATAATAAAAATAAATAAATGAGAAAATTTTGCAATAAAAACTTGGTTCCACGTATTTTTCCTAATAATCTTTAATATTAAATATGCACAAATTTTATTTCAATACATAAGGATAGTATATATTTTAATTCTAATTATGAATATATATACACACACACACACACATATGATCAGGATCCAGAGACACGCTACTTTGCCACTAAGTTAGACACCCACCATCCAAATCGTTATATAGAGGTTTCATAATTTGTTGATATTTCGTGATGATCACCTTGCCTTAGATAGCACATCCACAAAGAATTAACACTCTCTAAAACCTCTAGGTGCATCAAAAGAGAGGACGACTAGGGTGCGATCCACTAAAAACGCACCTAAAAACATACCTCATGTTAACATGGCGTAATACATATGTTATCATATTTGCTACATATATGTTATACTTATTTCATTCAAATGCTATAGTTAAATTTTCCAGATTTCTGTATTGTTAAAACATGTACAGAAATATATAAAATTAAATGGAACACTTGAATATGATATGATAACATTTGTAATGCATACGATAACATATATATTACATTATGTTAACATTCGCACAGAAACAATTGGTTAAAACCTGTATAGAAATCTGTAAAATAACAAGTTTAAACATTTGAATGGAATGAGGTGTAACATTTATAATAAATATCATAACATATGTATTAAACTATGTTAACATTAAAAATGTGCATTTTTAGTGGATCGCATACTAGCTTTTTCATATATATATATATATATATATATAGACACACCCACACACACAGGAGCACTTTGTATGCCCATGCAAAGAATGCCTCAATGTATGCTCCTCTATTAACATTAATAGAGGTTTTCGAATTTGCTAATTTTTTGTGGATGTGATATCTATTTTAAGGTGATCATCCTCACAAAAAATCAGCAAGTTTTGAAACCTCTAAGCATTTCAAATAAGCTCTTCAAATTAACGGTTGAAATGGACAGCTAATAAAACTTCTAACATTTTGATGGACCGTTTCAGAATTTGTTGATTTTTGGTGCATATGTTATCTATAGCAATATGATCACCCTCACCAAAAATTAGCAATTTCTTAAACCTCCAGATGTATCAAAATAATAAAAGTTGTATCGTCTGTCCATTTCAACAGTTAATTTGATGAGCTTATTTGAAATTCTTAGAAGTTTCAGAACTTGCTTATTTTTTGTGAGGATGATCACCTTAATATAGATCACATCCACAAAAAATTAGCAAATTCGGAAACCTCTGTGTATGTTAATAGAGGAGCATACATTGAGGGCTTTTTTGCATGGGCATAAAAAGTCATGCTCATAGATATATATATATATATATATATATATATATATATATATATATATATATATATATATATATATATATATATAGGGTCGGGATCGGCTGACCTAGCAAATTTTGACCCAGCAATAACCCAGCACCCTTTGATGCTCCTAGAGGTTTTAGAATGGGCTGATTTTTTGAAGACATGTTGTCTATGGTATGTTGATCATCCTTACAAAAAATCAGCCCATTCTAAAACCTCTAGATGCATCAAATGCGCTCTTCAAATCAACAGTTTCTAACTGTTAATTTTAACCGTTGATTTGAAGAGCGCATTTGATGCACCTAGAGATTTTAGAATGGGCTAATTTTTTCTGAGGATCATCAACATACAATAGACAACATACCTACAAAAAATCAGCCTATTCTAAAACCTCTAGGTGCATCAAAGGGTGCTGGGTTATTTGCTGGGTCAAAATTTGTTGGGTCATCCGATCCTGACCCATATATATATATATATATATATATATATATATATATATATATATATATATATATATATATATATATATATATATATATATATATATATATATATATATATATATAGGGAAAAGGGATGTTGGACCTGAGGTGTAGCGTCGTTGCTGCACCTCAGGCATTGTTTTATCATCCTAAAAGTTTTGGAATTTGATGAAATTTGGTGAGGGTGTTGTCTAGGGTAAGTTGATCATCCTCATCAAATTTTCATCAAATTCCAAAACTTTAATTTAATTTAGACTCGCTTCGAGGGATCGGGGTACAAGTAATTCAGGAGATTGTAGGGAGATCTGTTTGTGATCATTTGATACTCGATTTCAAAGTACAAAGATTACAACAAAAGGTTTAGAAAGATGAAAAGAGAAGAGTCTTGCAGTGCTTGACCCTTCTGGACATCACGCGTGATCGGTTAGGTGCTTTGCTTTACTCTAATTCTTCTTGTTTCTTCACTCGCTTTTCACTTTTTCTTCGATTTGCCTTGGTCTTGAATATTTTCCTTACTTCAAGTCTTCAACCTTCGATCTTCGGCCTTCTTCTTTGATCTTAGATCATCTTCTTCGATCTCAGATCTTCTTCTCTGGAATTTCTTGGAGCTTTAAAGTATTTTGAGTCGAGGTCATGTTGATTCTTCTTGTATATAGAAGAGTCAACCTTATAGATACTTCTTGTATCTGGGAGAGCCAACCTTATACATTCTGCTTGTATATAAGATCTAACCATTTTCTTTTTTTTCCCCTCCTTTTATAAGGGTCAAGGTAGTAATCGTAGGCAATAACTACCCCAGGTGGTTGAAATACTATCCGGGTGGTTTCTTTTAACTCTCCTGGAAGGTAGGAATAACTATCCAAGTGGTTTTCATAACTCCATTGAATGGTTGAAATAACTATCAGATGGTTTTCATAACGTCCACTGGTGGTTATCCATTTGACTTTCAAACTTTTCCCTCTATTTTTCTTTTTAGGAAAGAGGTAGTTATAAAATTTGAATTCAAACAATCTGATCTAGCTTAATTGACTTGGAGCTCCATTGGAACGAGTGTCGAACCTGAGTCGACTCACTGCAACTAGAACCTGACGGTGTTGACTCGTGATCCGGTCTCCTTCTTGATTTGATGGATCGAGTGAGCAGTTGGACCCAATATTACACCTGGGCTAGTCTTCGGTCTTGTATATCGGCGTATCAAAGATGGCTTTTGGATGATGGGGATGGGTTATTTTCCTTACTTCTCCATCTTCCAGACTTGGTCCATTTTTCTTCCCATCTTCTTCTTTTCTTAAGTTTGCCTCGATACTTGACTTAGCCAGCCCTGATGACTTAGAACAGCCTTTCGGGTTTAGAAATTTTTTTAGTCTGTTGGCTTCATGGTTTTTTTCTTCCTTTTTCTTATTTTCGAATTGGCTCCATGGGTTTTCCAAACTTAGTCAGATTTTCAAGTCTTCCAAACTTGGCAAAAAATTGGAGTGTTTCAGACTTAATAAAAATTTAGTGTTTACAATATATATATATATATATATATATATATATATATATATATATATATATATCAGGGTTGGGTTCTTATGACAATATCATAGGGACTAGCATATGACATATGGTGGATTATTAACACTAAAACTTTTAGAATGTGCTATTTTTTATGAGGATGATCACCTTACCTTACATAGAATGTCCACAAAAAATCAACACTCTAAAACTTCTAGGGGTATCAAATGCTAGAAGGTTTATCGGCCATCCATTTTAGCCGTTAAATTGAAAAGCATATTTGATTCCCCTAAAAGTTTTAGAATGTGATGATTTTTTTTTGAATGTTCTATGTAAGGTAGGGTGATCATCCTTATAAAAAATTAGCACATTCTAAGTGCCACATGTCACAAGATAATAATAGGGTACTCCCTATGAAATTTCATATGAAACATTATATATATATATAGATAGAGAGAGAGAGAGAGAGAGGGAGAGAGAGAGAGGATATGGGACATACGTGCCACCCTATTTCCGTCAAAATTGGCTTACCCTCATTTCCAACCTAGAGGTGTTTATTTTTTTGAAATTTTTTTTTGTGAGTCAGCCAATGTTATGAGACCCGGACCAGACGTTAACCCGGTCTTGGGCCCGGGTCACGGGTCTCTGGTTCAACCGTCGAGTCAACCGGTTGAACCAGTGCTATATTTAAACCGGTGCCCAGAGGATCATCGAGTGACAGGTCACAAGCGTCAGGACTTTTGGCTATTGGGCGGCAGAGGTCAAGGGTCGAACGACAGGCGTCGGGCCCATCAGGGACTTAGGTCATCAAGCGGCAGAGGTCGAGCGTCGTGCGTCAGGCCGCAGGTGTCAGGATGAGGCGTCACGGACTTGGGGCTTTCAGGTGGGATAAATCATGTGTCGAGCGGCATGTGTCGGGCAGCTCGGGCTCATCGGGGACTTAGCCGTCAGGTGGCGGTCGAGAGTCGATTAGGGTTTCGACCTCCGAGTCGTCAAGAAAAAGAACAGAAAGGACACAACAGTACTCTCGTGACTCTCGCATAACCGAGTCGCGGAGATTTACCGATTGAGATTTCTTAAACCGTCAGGTTTAACAAAACCGACCAGGTGACGGTTCATTAGAAAACCGGGCGGTTTTCTTGGGTTTCACCAGGTTACATGTATTACCGACCCAGAATTGTAACCGGACTGGTTTACCGGTCCGATCGGCCGATCTGGTCCAGTTCTGATAACACTGGAGTCAGCTATCTATGGTTAGGTGATCATCCTCACAAAGATCATCAATTTTTTAACCTCTAGGGGGTCAAATATGCATTTCCAACTAACGGGTGAAATAGACGGTTATAAACCGTCTACATATTTAAACCAAATTTGATTATTTTTTATGAGGATGATCATCTAACCATAGATAGATGATCAATAAAAAATAACCCTCTATGTGGGAAATAAGCCGCAAGCCAATTTCGACGGAAATAGGATGACGGCTTCCCATTTCCTCATATATATATATATATATATATATGGTACCAATCCAGTGAGATATCTCTTATATGAGATAACTTGTGTGAAACATATCTAGAGGTTTTAGAATTTGATGAAAATTGGTGGGTGTTCTATGTATGGCAAGTTAATCATCCACACCAAAATTCATCAAATTCTAAAACCTCTAGGTGTAACAAATTTGCTATTCAAATTTATTATTTTTATGGACGGTCGATAAATCTTCTAACATTTGATTCCCCTAGTAGTTTTTAAATTTGATGAATTTTGGTGAGAATGATCAACTTGCCATACATAGCACTCCCACCAATTTTCAGCAAATTCTAAAACTTCTAGATAGGTTTTTCACAAGGTATCTCATATAAGAGATATCTCACTGGATCGCTACCATATATATATATATATATATATATATATATATATATATAGAGAGAGAGAGAGAGAGAGAGATAGTGATACATTGCGGCAGGTAACGTGCGGCCATAACGTGCAGCCACCCACTTACGGGGTATTTTTGGAAATTTTTTTTTTGGGGATTGATCACCCACCTTTGGATAGCACACACAAAAAATTTCAGCTCAATCCAAGACCTGTAGGCAGTCCAAATGTGATCCACTTTTATCGGTCGTTCATTTTTGTCGTCATTTTGATCAAGACATTTGGACGGCTTACAGGTCTTGGATCGAGCTGAAATTTTTTGTGTGTGTTATCCAAGGATGGGTGATCAATCCCCAAAATAATCCAAGGGTGGGTGATCAATCCCAAAAAAAAAATTCCAAAAATACCCCAGAAGGGTGTGCCGCACATTACCGGCCGCAATGTATCACTACTCTCTCTCTCTCTCTCCCTCTCTCCCTCCCTCCCTCCCTCCCTCCCTCTCTCTATATATATAGGGGGATGCTTAGGTGCAGTCTGCGGTTCGTGCGGTCCGCAGCCGTCCGATGCACCACACCGTGCATCCGATGCACGCGGCGGGTGCATCGGACGGCTGCGGACCGCATACCGCACCTAAGCATTCCCATATATATATATATATATATATATATATATATATATATATATATATATATATATATATATATATATATATATATATATATATATATATATATATATATATATATATATATATATGAGCCTAGACCCGAGTGTAGCAAATAATGCTACACCCCAATGGTGCTTGATCACCCTAGAAGTTTTCCAATTTGGTGATTTCTGGTGGATGTGTTCTCAAGGATAAAGTGATCATCCCCACCAAAAATCAGCAAATTCAAAAACTTCTAGGGTCGTCAAATATTTGAAGCTTTATCGATTGTCCATGGTAACCATTAATTTTGCTTAGGACATTTAAAGATCCTAGAAGTTTTAGAATTTGCTGCTTTTTGGTGAGGATGATCACCGTACCATAGAGAACGCATCCACCAAAAATCATCAAATTCTAAAACTTCTAGAGTGATCAAACACCATTGGGGTGTAACATTCTTTGCTACACCCGGGTCCAGAGTCCATGTCATTTGGTGATCAAATCACCAAATGAGCTGCCACCTTATTTTGGCTAAATGGGCAACCACCTATTTGAAGCCCTTAGAAGTTTTAGAATGTGCTGATTTTTTGTAAGCATAAGCACCTTATCTTAGATAGAACACCCACAAAAAATCAGCACATTCTAAGACTCATAGGGGCATCAAATGTAGTTTTATCGAACGTCCGTTGTAACCGTTAATCCGAAATATAACATTTGACGCCCCTAAAAGTTTTAGAATGTGCTGATTTTTGTGGGTGTGCTATCTAAGGTAAGGTGCTTATGCAACTCCTAGGTGTGTCAAATGAGTGGCTGCTCATTTCGTCAAAATAGGTCGCCAGCCTATACCTCGTATCCTCTATATATATATATATATATATATATATATATATATATATATATATATATATATATATATATGGTACAGCGCGTTCACATTATTTACAAGCCTGCCACTATATCCCTTATAAATCTAGCCGTCCGATCCATTGTTACCAAATCGGGCTTTTTTTTGAAAAAAACACGTATAAAACGCGTATCGATCCGAAGTCATAGCAAACAGGAAAAAAAAAAACTCGTTTTTTTGAAAAAAACTTATGTACGCGATTAAAACGGAAAAAACGCGTATAAAACTCGTCGGGTTTGGTCCGGGTTTAAATTGGGTTCGGGTTTTATTTTGTTCGTGCTTAATAAACGCATATGGTATATGTTTTAAACTTTTGATTACTTAATGTTGGAGAATGACATATATACATACTTGGTATAATTTTTAAGAATTTTTTTGTTTTTTTCGAAGTTTTTCCGTTTTTTTTTTCCGTTTTTTCCGTTTTCATCGTATCTTTCCGATTTTTTTCCTTGCCGTTTTTTTCCCGTTTTCCGACTTGGTAACTATGGTCCGACCTAACAAAGTGATCAATTTTGACACATCAATTTTCGCAAATGGGGCTGAATCAAACACAAGCAACAATGGCTTTGATCTATTGAATGCTATATCAAACTTCTGATCAACATCTTTTCATCCGGTTTAAACATAGCACCAATATGGAAAGTCTTGATTCTAAAAACTAAAAAATACATGAAGAAATTGCACCAACATGGAAAGATTTTAAAAAACATACAGAAACAAGCAACAATGTCTTTGATCTATTGAATGCTATATCAAACATCTGATCAACATCTTTTCATCCGGTTTAAAGATAGCACCAATATGGAAAGTCTTGATTCTAAAAACTAAAAAATACATGAAGAAATTGCACCAACATGGAAAGACCAACATGGGAAGATTTTAAAAAACATACAGAAATTTTTTAAAATCTCCTAAGATAGGAACTCCCACCAATAAGCCAAACCATGCATCTCCTAAAATGGGAACTAGCAACCGTGGAAATTATTTTTAGCCATCAGCTCCTCCCTCTTCTATATACATGGAAAAACCAACATGGAAAGATTTTAAAAAACAAACAGAATTTTTTTTTAATCTCTCCTAATATGGGAACTAGCAACCATGGAAAAAAAATTTAGCCGTCGAGCTCTTCCCTCTTCTATACCTGCTCGCGACAACCACCATCGGAAGAAAAGAAGATCATACGAGGCCAATCTTCTTCCATCCAAGATAGGCATTGAATCCTCACCCCCTTCTTCCTTCTTCTTCTATTTCCCTTTGATGCCCGGCACCACCGCCGGCCCTGACACGATCCAGCGCTCAACGTCATCAAGGCGGCGTTGAGGGAACTTCGCCGGCCCCGACACAATCCAACGCCGATCCGCACCACCTCCATCCCCGACACGATCCAGCACTCGACACCGAGGCGGCTTCAAGGCAGCATCAAGGGGGCGGCGAGGCAGCGGCGAGGAGGCATCGAGGGGGCGTCGATTCGGTGGTCAATCGGTGGGATCGACTGCCCCCATCGCTCGACGTCAAGACGGCATCGATGGGACATCGATCCGCGCCTTTACTGCCCAGCACCACCTCCGGCCCCGACAAAATCCAACGCTCAGCGTCAAGGCGGCGGCGAGGGGATGCGGATCATTGAGGAGGCATCGAGGGTATTGTTGATCCGGTCCGTTGTCAATGGGGGGCGAATTGTCGAGAAGGCATCGAGGGCACGGATAGTCGGCATCGAGGGCGCGGATAGTCGAGGCGTCGTAGATGGGGCTCGGATCGTCTACGCGGCGTCGAGGAGGCCCGTTCCTCTTTTTATTTCCCACACTGGGTGACTACACAAAGAAAGAGAGTGGGGAGGGGTTTTCTCTTCACGTGACCCACACAGTTGGAGGAGGCCGGTTCCAACCGCACAATGGCTGGCAACCCAACCGCACAATCGTCGTGGGCCCGACCTTGGACAATCGGCGTGGGCCAGTCGTGTTGCACCAAAGGCGCTAGCTACGTGCTGCGCCGAAAGCACCTGCTGCGTATATGTGTGTGTGTGTGTGTGTGTCTATATATATATATATATATATATATATATATATATATATATATATATATATATATATATATATATATATATAACACATAGAGGTTTCCAAATTTGCTAATTTTTTGTGGATATGATATCTATGTTAAGATGATCATCCTGACAAAAAATCAGCAAGTTCTGAAACCTCTAAGCATTTCAAATAAGCTCATCAAATTAACGGTTGAATTGGACAGACGATACAACTTCTATCATTTTGATGCACCTAGAGGTTTCGAAATTTGTTGATTTTTGGTGAGCGTGATCATATTGCTATAGATAGCATATCCACCAAAAATCAACAAATTTTGAAAAATCTAGGTCCATCAAAATGTTAAAAACTTTATCAGCCGTCCATTTCAACCGTTAATTTGATGAGCTTATTTGAAATGCTTAGAGTTTTCAGAACTTGCTGGTTTTTTGTGAGGATGATCATCTTAACATAGATATCACATCCACAAAAAATTAACAAATTTGGAAACCTCTATGTATGTTAATAGAGGAAGCATACATTGAAGCCTTCAATGCATGGGCATACAAACTTACCCTTCCCTGTTTATATATATATATATATATAGAATCTTACTAATGCAATTACACACCACCTTTAACTTACCTTGGAGGTTTCAAAATTTGATAAAACTTGGTGGGGATGCTATTTATGGCAAGTTGATCATCCTCACCAAAAAAATCAAATTCTACAACCTCTAGTGGTAACAAATATGTTATTCAAATTAATAGTTAAAATGAACGGTCGATAAAGTTTCTAAACATTTGATGCACCTAAAAGTTATAGAATTTAATGATTTTTGGTGAGCATGATCAACTTGCCATAGATTGCACCTCCACTAAGTTTCATCAAATTATGAAAACTCTATGGTAGGTAAAGGGTTACATATAATTGCATAAGTAACTATTCCATGAGTAAGAGTATCCCAACCCTATATATATATATATATATATATATATATATATATATATATATATATATATATATATATATATATATATATATATACTGATTATTGCGAGGATGTTCACCTTGCCATAGATGGCATATCCACCAAAAATCAACCAATTCAAAAACCTCTGAGTGAGTAAAATGGATTGATCTTTAGAGAGAGAGAGAGAGATGACGATCGCATATGTGATTAGTACGCATTAGAGGGCCTATTGTATATCAATGTTGTCAATTGTGATTTGGGATAACATGCTTAATTGCTTATACATATGACGATCGCATATGTGATTGTGCGATCGCATAACCCTTTTCTGTGTTCTTTTTTCTAATTAAAAAATAAAAAACAAATCTAAAATCTAAAAAACAGAAAATGAGAGGTTTGGGGTATATATAAGGTAGGTAAGGGGGGTGAATAAACAGGTTCACATAAATAGCTCTTGGGATCACACATGTTGTGCAACCACACAATGAGTTCTTTAAACGCACACCTCCAATGGCTATAAATTGGTTGTTACGATATGTACGTGGATGCAGTTGCGCAATATGGATTAGACAAACACGCATAGGTTGTGTGACCACATATGATCTTATGCGCATGTCCGGTGTTCGCACAACCATTTTGATGCCTTCATGGTTGTGCATCGCACATAGGCGCATAGGCAATCGCACTTGAACGTTGAGGCATATTGGTAAATAAACTCGTGAAGTTGTTGGTCATCCATTATATATGATGATATCCTTCGTGTTTGTTAACCTCCTTGAAGGACGATTTTTGTTCGCATTCAATAATGATAAGGTTTGATGATGGCGTTGATCATCTCTTAGGAGTTATCCATTTAATTTAAGATGAGTGTTCCTACAGTGGTGCCACTTGAATCCGCCTCTCAAAGATGAAACTACATTGCTAGCCATTCTAGAATTCAATTCTTGGCATCAGCAGTAAGCTGTTGCTTAGCTTACGGCTATCAGCAGCCTGCAATGTCTAAGGGTTTCAGTTTCAGTTCAACTAAGACGTCTCCACCGTCGAATAACATTCCTTGAAAGAGATGCGTTCAGATTAAACAACCTAGCCTTTTGTCAATGAGAGGGAAAATGACATGATCTTCCGCCACAGCTAAGATTACAAAAAATTACTAGTTCACGCCACGATCGAATCAAACTAGAGACGGTTCAGCAAGTCGATCAAACTAAAACCCTAGCACGGCAAATTTCAGAGGAAGTGCGAGCTATCAGGAGGGGGGGAGTGGGGGAAGGAAAATAAGACCTCGGCCCGGGCGAGGATGAAGGCGAGATAGTTGTTGAAATCGGGGAACTGGCTGTAGTGCTGGAGCTGCTGCCATATCCGGGGCTGATCGGACGCCGGCGAGATCTGCTGCTCCAGGAGCCCGCAGATCTCGCGGAGCCCCTGCTCCTGCGGCTGCCACAGGCCCGTCGCCGCCGCTGGCACCGCCGCCATCCCTCCGCCGCCGCTGCCGCCGCCGCCGATGTAAGAAAGGAGGAGAAATTACGGCGAACGAGAGGAGAAACGGAAGAAGACGAGGTGACCGGGCTGTTGGGGGTGAATTCCGGCTGTCGATTGGGGGGGGGGGGGGGGGTGGTAAATCGCTGTGTCGAGGCGTTTTATAGGGAAGGGGGGAAATGGGAAGTACGATGGGAGGGGCTATAGGCCGTGGTCAGTCGGCGATGGGTTCTGTCGGATTTTTTTTTTTACTTTTTGAACATTTCGTCTCGCCGGGCTCACCGAACGAGCCGGGATCCGCCTGAACGCGGTTGATTTTGTGACCGGTCAACGCAGGTCAGCCTTCATCGGGAGGAGAAGCTTACCGATCGGTTGGTTGAGTTTGATTGGTGAGGCTAGATTTTGTGGCCATTGGACTATAATGGATATGTAATATTTTTACGTAGCTTATACAAAATATACGTCGGCTAGTACAATGTGCGTCTCCTATTTCCCAAATCGGATACCATTTCCGTGACCCTGACATTTTCTTCTAATTATGTTGTTATTTGCACTTGCACCCCACCGATGGATAAGGGCCCCCAAATTGATACGAAAATTCATATTCGAGTCTGTGATTTAATTGGGGCACTCCATCCTTATTTGTTACGCTTCTTCCTACTTCAATCTGTCATCGTTATCCTCTTCCTTTTTTTTCCCTCCCCTTATTCCTCCCTTTCCCCCTCCTCACTACTCTGATCTTTTACCGCCGCATCTACCCTCTTCTCCCTCCTCCTCCCTTCTTCTTCCTACTTGCCGAAACCCTAACCTTGTTGGAGATGTGTAGGCCAACTAACTAATTGTCTGTCAGCAGCCACCGACATGGTGTGGAATTGTTCGATAGTTACCCACTGAACAGTTCTATGCATGTCTCCGATAAGGGTCATATTTTGGTGAGAAAGATGGAGTAGATGAGAAGAGGGAGGAGGACGAAGAAAAATTTGGGAGGAAAGAAAAAAAAAAAGGGGGGGGGTAGTCGGTTGCTTGAGACCAACAATGGTGGAGGTGGTAGTGGGATGTAGAGACTTACGGCGAAGGTGGCGGTGCCCTTATCGATAGGCCTATGAGGCCTCGGGGATGCATTGAGCATTTCTTTTTTTTGTTAGTTGGGTGTCCTTAAAGATTGGATGGGTGCAAATAACAACACCCTTTTCTAAAAGGTACATCAGGACACAAATCAAACACAGTGCCAATGAGGGTGTTGTGACGACCAAGAGCCAATATGTTGGCAATAGCCAATAGCCAAGACTCTTAAGACAAGAAAAGTCAATATAGATGAGGTGAGGTGAGGTGAGATGACCAAGGCCACTATTTAGTTTCATGACGTTTGGAGAGAATTGCTATAAATATAATTTATCGTCCCAAACTGATATCTTGCATTTTTAAAATGTGAGCCACTGCATATCCCTTAAGAAATCCCTAGTTAAGCATGCTTGGACATGGTAAATAGTAGGATGTGTAACCTCCTGGGAAGTCCTCGTGCAAGCATGGGTAGAGGGGACAATATTAGGTCTGTATGGGATGGGATGTTATAAAATGGTATCAGAGTTGTATCTCCTAGCGGGGGGGGTCTAGACATATGACCCTTAGGGTAGATTGTAACAACCATGATCCTATAGCAAATAGACAAAACTCATGATGTGGGGAAAAGCCAAGATGGATAAAGTGAGGTGTAGTGAGGTGAGGTAAAATGTCCAAAACCATGAATTATTCCCACATTGCATGGAGAGAAAGAGATTATGGGTTATAAAAATAATTTTCTATCCCAAACTAATCTGACACATTTTGAAACTATGAGCCTATATATATGAGGGCTGGGTTCCTATGACATGTTATAGGGAGTACCCTATGACATATGGTGAATTAGTAATGCTAGAATATTTAGAATATGTTGAATTTTTTTGAGGGTGATCACCTTATCTTAGATAGAATGTCCACAAAAAATCAAAGCATTCTAAAACTTGTTGGGGCATCAAATGCTAGAAGCTTTATCGACCATCCATTTTAACCGTTAAATTGAAAATCATATTTGATGCCTCTAGAAGTTTTAGAATGAGCCGATTTTTTGCGGGGGTCCTATCTAAGATAGGGTGATCATTTTCATAAAAATTCAGAACATTCTAAATATTCTAGGGTTACTAACTCACCATATGTCATAGGCTACTCCCTATGACATGTCATAGCAACTCATTTCCCTATATATATATATATAGGGTAGTGATACATTGCGGCCGGTAACGTGCGGCCTTGACGTGCGGCACCCCCTTCCGGGGTATTTTTGGAATTTTTTTTTTTTGGGATTGATCACCCACCCTTGGATTGGACACACAAAAAATTTCAGCCCGATCCAAGACCTGTAGGCCGTCCAAATGTGTTGATCAAAATGGCTAAAAAAATAAACAACCGATAAAATATCAACACATTTGGACGGCCTACAAGTCTTGGATCAGGCTGAAATTTTTTGTGTGTCCAATCCAAGGGTGGGTGATCAATCCCCAAAAAAAAAAAATCTGAAAATACCCCCGAAGGGGGTGGCCGCACGTTAAGCCGCACATTAGCCAGATCAGAGACTTCTAGGCCATCCAAATGTGTTGATCTTTTATCAGTCGTTCATTTTTTTTGCCATTTTGATCAACACATTTGGACGGCCTACAGGTCTTGGATCAGGCTGAAATTTTTTGTGTGTCCAATCTAAGGGTAGGTGATCAATCCCAAAAAAAAAAATTTCGAAAATACCCCGGAAGGGGGTGCCGCACGTTACCGGCCGCAATGTATCACTACCCTATATATATATATATATATATATATATATATATATATATATATATATATATATATATATATATATATATATATATAGAATACGGGATATGAGCTGACAGCCCATTTCTTATTTTGGGCTGTCAGCACACAGTCGTCCGATCGCCCATCACAACCATTGATTTAAAAATAAAAAAAAAACACAAAAACTCACCGAACCCTCTCTCTCTCCCTCCCTCTCTCTCGCGATTGCAGCGGCAGCAGCCCCGACCACCTCCACCTCCCCCTACCGCCGATCGCAGCCCCTCCGGCAGCAACTCCCCCCCTCCAGCAGCAGCCCCGACACCAAAACCCTCTGGCGCCCTTTCTCCTCCCCCTCCGGCGTGGATCCACACCGTCGGGCTACTGTCGGAGGGAGCCGGTGTCGGGGATGATGCCCGGGGAGGGGATGATGCCCAGCGTCGGAGCCGCTGCCGGATGATGCCCGGGGAGGGGATGATGCCCGCCGTCGGGGATGCTGCCGGAGGGAGCCGGCTTCAGGGATGATGCCCGGGAGGGAGAGCTCGGTCGGCGTCGGGGATGCTGTCGGAGGGGCTACGATCGGCGGTAGGGGGAGGTGGAGGTGGTCGGGGCTGCTGCCGGGGCTGCGATCGGCGTCGGGGATACTGTCGGAGGGGCTGCGATCGGCGGTAGGGGGAGGTGGAGGTGGTCGGGTCTGCTGCCGCTGCAATCGCGAGAGAGGAAGGGAGAGAGAGTGAGAGAGAGAGAGAGGGTTCGGTGAGTTTTTGTGTTTTTTTTTAAAAAAAATCAATGGTTGTGATGGGCGATTGGACGGCTGTGTGCTGACAGCCCAAAATAAGAAATGGGCTGTCAGCTCATATCCCGTATTCTCTCTCTCTCTCTCTCTCTCTCTCTCTATATATATATATATATATATATATATATATATATATATATATATATATATATATATATATATATATATATATATATATATATATATATATAGGGGTATGCTATACTGCGGCATGCTATAAGTGTGACACCGCATAGTAGCCGTTTGATGCACCGCTGCGTGCATCACATGCATGCATCAGACGGCTATGGTGTAGTGCCGCACGTACCGCATGCCCCTATAAATAAATAAATAAATATACATATATATATATATATAGAGAGAGAGAGAGAGAGAGGAAATGGGAAATGATCTGCCAGCCCATTTTGACGAAATGGGGAATCACCTATTTGAAGCCCTTAGGAGTTTTAGAATGTGCTGATTTTTTGGGAGCATAAGCACCTTATTGTAGATAGAACACCCACAAAAAATCAGCACATTCTAAGACTCTTTGGGGCTTCAAATGTTAAGAGTTTTATCAAACATCCATTATTACCGCTAATCTGAAATGTAATATTTGATGCCCCTAAAAGTTTTAGAACGTGCTGATTTTTTGTGGGTGTGCTATCTAAGGTAAGATGCATATGCTCACAAAAAATCAGCACATTCTAAGACTCCTAAGGGTGTCAAATGGGTGGCTTCATATTTCGTTGAAATAGGCTGCCAGCCTATACCCCGTATCCTCTCTCTCTCTCTCTCTCTCTCTCTCTCTCTCTCTCTCTCTCTCTCTCTCTCTCTCTCTCTCTATATATATATATATATATATATATATATATATATATATATATATATATATATATAGTATATATATATATATATATATATATATAAAGAGAGAGAGAAAGAGAGAAATGCTATAATGCGGCATGCCGTAAGTGTGGCACCGCACCGCAGCCGTCTGATGCACAGCTGCGTGCATTCGATGCACACAGTGAGTGCATCAGACGGTTGTGGTGCAATCCCTATATATATATATATATATATATATATATATATATATATATATATATATATATATATATATATATATATATATAAAGAGAGAGAGAGAGGGCTGTTACAATGAGCTGTGAGCTGTCGGGGGGGAAAAGTGAGCTGCGGGTATTTTGACCCTCCAAAAAGTTATGGAATTTGATGAAATTTGGTGAAGTTGTTGCCTAGGATAAGATGATCATCCTCACCAATTTTCATCAAATTCCAAAACTTCTAGGGGGGTCAAATGGTTGAAGCAATTTCTGCAGATTTTAACAGTGACTGCAGACGGCATAAATTGCTTCGACCATTTGACCTCCTTAGAAGTTTCGGAATTTGATGAAAATTGGTGAGGATGATCATCTTATCCTAGGCAATAACCTCACCAAATTTCATCAAATTCCACAACTTCTTGGGGGGTCAAAATACCCGCAGCTCACTTTCCCGAGCGGCAACTCACAGCTCACTGTAACAACCCTCTCTCTCTCTCTCTCTCTCTCTCTCTATATATATATATATATATATATATATATATATATATATATATAATAATAATAATAATAATAATAAGGGACGACGGTTGTGGGGGGGACAAATGAACTGAGACAAAGCAACGGGTGAGATTTATGCAGAGGAAGGGGATAAACAGGGAGACTCAATCAGAGTCGTCCGTTTTCTAGCCCCCACCAACGAATACTACTCACCCTCATAAATCCCCCTCTTAAATCACCCTAACCCACCCCCCATTACTCTGAAATCAGCACTCGGCATCTCATCTGACCTATCTAATCCGTTCGATCTAAATCCCGTCCGATCGAGTCCCCTCTTGATCTGATCTGATCGGTCCGATCCAAGGCCCCTCCCGATCCCTCGGTGCTCGCAGCCCCGCCCCCCACTAAATAACCATCTTAAATCCACCCCCGCCTTCAGTACCCCGCGAGCCCCCTCGGAACCCCGCGAGCCGCCCACCTTCAGTACCCCACGAGCCCCCTCCCTCCTCTCCCCAGATCTGAAGCCGGCCACCCCTCCCCACTCTCTCACGATGAAGACCCCGCAGGTGATGAAGCCGGTCTCCCCTCTCCTTTCCCTCACGATGAAGACCCCGCAGGCGAGCCCCCTCCCTCCTCTCCCCAGATCCACAGATCTGAAGCCAGTCTCCCCTCCCCATATCTGAAAACCCCGTAGGCGATGAAGCCCCGCAGGTTATCTCCCCCCCCCCCCCCCTCTCTTCCCAGATCGTCAGATTTGACGATCTGAAGCCTGTCTACCTCACGTTAAAGCCCCTGCAGGTTGTCTCCCCTCCCCCTCTCTCTATCTGTGTGTATTTGTGTGTGATAGCCCTTATAGACCTTCTGCAGCTTGGTCACTGCCTTGGATTCTCACGAGCGCCCCCCTCCCATTCCCCCCCTTTATTGCAGATCAACCCCCCCCACCACCACCACCACCACGTCATTGCAGATCGAGAGCCCCCCCCCGGTCGTTGCAGATCGAGAGCCCTCCCTTTCCCTTCGTTGCAAGAGAGAGAGGAGGCAGATCGAGAGATGGCCGGCCGAAAGACAATGCTACTGAGCCGATGCAACGCATGACACGAACCGGAGGAGGACTACAAACATACAAATAGGAGACGATGCGTTTGATGATGGATTCGAACTACGATGACCAAAGCCTGATCAAGTCTCCCGCAGGACCCCATTGCTAACCACTCTCCCATCCAATGTCACCTAAGCATTTCCCCCATCCGGCTACACTAACCGGAGATGTACAAACCCGACTCCTTTGTGACCGCACAAGCCTCGAAAAACCCAACTTGATTTAATCCAAAACCCATGCATGATCTCCCGTTCTCTTTTCCCTCTCTAAAAATCATCTATCATCTAAGCCCAGTGCGATCTAATAATCACAGCAAATCACAGCCGTCCCCTAGTTACTCCGTGACAAACCCAAGCCCAACTCCGCAACAACCACATGCATGCAACCTAGCCGCGCAGCCCATCTCTAGAGCTGATCCATCCATTGCATAAAATCGATCACAACCGTCCATATACCCAGCTTGTACCCGAGCCCCTTCTTTCCCGTTTCTCTAATTTCCTTTTAGTCCCAATTCATCCCAGCCATCCGATCCACGCACCATGCATGCAGCCATCATCCGAAACCCAAGGCCCAAATTTCTATTCAAGCCGTCCGATCAATGAACCCATCGCAGCCCTCTACCCGACCTCATCCCAGCCATCCTAGTTACTCCGTGACCAGTCCATATACCCAGTTGTACCTATTCGACACCCATGCAACCTGATCACAACCGTCCGCAGGTCCAGTTCTCTCTCCCGTTCCCAACTTCCTCTCTCTCTCTCCCTCCTTGATTCTCTCTCTCTAATTCCCTCTCTTTCCTAAATCGCCTAGTCCACGTCTCTCCTAACCGAACTTCTCTCTCTCTACCCGATCTTCTTTCTCCCTCTAGATCCTCCCCCTAAAAAGGTGGCGACCCCCTATTTTCACTCTCTCTATCTCTCTACCGTCTCTCTCTATTTCCCATTCATCGCAGCCGTCCGCAGTCTCGTAACCGTTCAGCTCTCTTCCTTTTTCTCTCCTCCTGATCGTGCCGAACTTCCACCACCTAACTTCTCTATTTCTCTCTCTATCTCCTGACTTCTCGTTCTCTCTTTAAACCAATGCAGAAATCACATCCGACCCGAGGATCTCTTTCCGAACTAAACCCGATCATTCTCTTTCTCCTATATAGAGGAGGGACGAAACCCTAGTTAGGGGCGGCTCTCAACACCGAAACTTAGCCATCTAGACGAAACCCTAGCTCCCATCACCTTCAAGAACCCTAGCCTCCACCTCCCATAATCCTCCATCAATTGTTCATCCGAGCCACCATCATACCATCGCTTAAGCCGTCGTCCATCATCCATACCATCGAAGCCGTGTCGTAGCCGAGTCGAAGTGAAGGAGCATCGATCGGAGAGGTGGACCACGAAGATCAAAATGTATTTCTAGAATGATTTGTATCTTGCTCTTCCCATCTCTTACTTTTGATGTAGTGTGAACCATGATGAACTAAATACATTACTAAGGCTTAGATGAGACCCCGATTATGAATAATTATTAGGTTTATTTATATTGTCTATGCCATGCACTCTAGTTCGAATATTTGATTCAATTATTGGATTATTATGATGGAAGTCTCTCACATAGTATGTCATGCATCCTTTGTCGTTATGATAACCCTTCGTAGTAATCAATGCATGTTTATTAACAAAAATTTAGAATCTTGATTAGTTGTGCTTTAGCTAGAAATCTAATGCTCTATTCTAATATATTTTGTATGAGAATTGAATCATACATATGTCTTCAATCTAATTAAGAGCATAACGATCATACTCTCGAGTCGAGCACGAGATTTGTATTCCCGCATGCTACTCGTTCGCATAGATTAATCTAAATAAACCTAGTAACTACGAATAACCGAGGTGGATTCGAATGCCTTAGTATCTTCTCCACTTGGAACTCGACTTACCGTAACTTGTTTTTCTTTCCTTAATTAATTTGCTTTTAATCTCAAAACAAATCAACTCCAATTAAAATTATCTTTTAAAGTAACTTAGGTAAATAATTAGTAACCCTAGATCAGCCTGCTCCCCTCATTAGCAATTCCTGTGGGATCGACCTCGTAATACGTACCGCTCCTACAAAGTGATTTGTGCACTTGTGTGTTATAATTTAGATCAAATTAACCCCTTAATTTAGGATTAGTTTAGATCGCATCAGTACCCCTCCGCACAATACCGATGAGATGCCTGCCTATGATGGTAAGCCCGCCGCCCCTCCCGGTGGCCGTCTCGTCCGACTCCGCTCCGTTCGTTTCATTTTCCTTTTTTTTTCCTGATTTTAATCGATTTTTTATTTTTTGAAGAGGATGATGGAGGGATTCGACGAGCAAGAGGACGACAAACGCTGCTGTCGTCGTCCAACTCCTGCCGCCGCCTCCGCCTCCGTCGCCAAATCCAGCACCGTCGTCGTTGAACATAATCACCAACACCAGAAAAGCTTTCCGCCAAAGATCATGAAAGTTCCGCTGTGGAAGGCTGCCGCCGAGACAATTTTACCGAGATTTTTTTTTTATTGTAGCTCTCTATCTATCTCAACCTCAATTTTTGTTTTTTATTGCAGGCCTGATGTTACCGGCTGGGTCGGTGTCATCGCCGATGAACAGGTCTCTCTCGATCTTTAGTTTTTTTTTTTACTTAGCTCTCTATCTCTCTCGATATCAGTTTTTTTAGTATATATTTTTTTATTACAGCTCTCTATCTCTCGATCTCGGGTTTTTTTTTTTCTCTGATTTTTTTTTTATTGCAGCTCTTTCTCTATCTCAATTTTTTTTGATTGCAAGCCTATATATGCTGTCACCAGCAGGGTCGGAGTAGTTGCTGGTGAACAAGTCTCTCTATCTCAATCTTCATCTCATATTTTTGTTTTTGACTGAATCTCTCAATCTTTCGATCTCAGTTTTTTTTTTATTATTGCAGGCATATGCTGTCCCCGGCGGGGTCGGGGTCGTCACCGGTGGCAGAAGGTCCTCTACAATCAGGTTCAGTGTTGAGATTTATGACCGATCAAAGGTACTATCGCTCTTTCTCTCTCTGATCCCATCAAAACCTCAGATTTCCATACTTATATATTTTCTTCTCATTACCAAACATCCCCCACTAGGTTTTCTTCTTGATTTGTTTTCAGATAAAAAGTGTTTTTCTGGGTTGAGTGTGGCGAGTTCGTTGGTATGGTCCGATCGCTGGAATCCTCCGCTGGAGAGAGGGAGCGATGTACTGTGTGGAGTTAGGTTTTACCCTTTGTGTTTACCGATGAGATGTCTTCCTTTATTTAATTTTTGTTTTGTTTCAGGTTTTTTTAGGAAGGTTTTTTTTTCCGATTGAGAGCTTCGCCGAGTCAGATCTCTTTTACTCTTTAACATATTTCTTTCTCTTAATATTTTTTTTTTCAGGTTTTGTTGTAATGGATCAAATCGCATCTGGATCCTGATTAAATCAGAGCTGAAGGAAGGTGTCAGATCTCTCTCTCTCTAATATTTTTTCTTTTGAATCAAATCAGGATTTTTTTTTGCTCAAAAGACTCAGTTCTATTAAGCTTCTAATTGAGTGCTTCCCCAGGTCAGGTCAGATCTCTCTCTCTCTCTCTCTCTCTCTCTCTCTCTCTCTCTCTCTCTCTCTCTCTCTCTCTCTTTCTCTCTCTCTCTCTCTCTCTCTCTCTCTCACACACACACACACACACACACACACACACACACACACACATACACCCCAATGGATCTGCATTTGTTTTGAATATTCTTAGATGAATCAATGCACATCTGTTTGTCCCCACATTACCTCCCTGTTTTGCCGCACACATTACGATGAATCAATGGGATAATTTTGCCATGATCTTTGTTAATATTCTGCCATTTCCATGCTACAATGGATTCTTTGATTAATTTGATCAAGATTGTTCAGTTATATTGGATTCGTTGAAATTTTGAGTTCATCTTGGTTGTTTTTTTTTGCTGGAAGTACAATATCTTTAGGGTTTCTGTTTACGATGTCTAATTTTTTTCCATTTCATATTTATTTTTTCTCAGGCCGTCCTCCACACTGACCCTTTCGCTCACTGTCGATGCCTTCAAGGTACACTGTTTTTTTTTACATGTTCATGGTTGATCTAAGATTGATTAAATGAAATGTTAAGTTCATCTTGATGATAACAATAAAAAAAAATTTGTTTTTTTTCTAGGTCTCCCTCCATGCCGACCATTTGCTCACCGCCAATGCTGCCGAGGTACAATATTTCTTTTGCCCTGCAAACAGTCTATCCCGTAATGCATTAGCATTATCAGGATCTAGCATTAGCTTCTTGGTATGAAAGAAATCTCATAATACAATCTAATTGTTAGGGTTAATTATCTGCAGTCTAATTATAAGGGTTATTAAGTTGTGAGTTGCAATATTCTAGATGCAGTAGTCATGTATTATTTGATCAATATTTGCTTTTTTTAGTTACTTTGATTCATCCTTGCATCTGTACGGTAGATCGCGTGTTCAACCCTGAAGGAGGATTGAAGAAGAGAAAATGAGAATTGACATATTGAGTATTATTTGATCAATGCTTGCTTTTTTTAGTTTCTTTGATTCATCCTTGCATCTGCAGAAGCTCACCCAAAAACCTCTGATGAACATGAAGTACTAACATACGAATATATCTTTTCCATTAAAGTTCTAACATACGGGCTCCAGGTGAAACACAACGACATATGGGTCGACGAAAGAAGAGCCTGAAACCACTTTACATGCTCGGCATGCTTGACGGCCTGCGGCCTGGTCCCGTCGACTATCCCAAGATCAGAGTGAGGGAAGAAGAGCATGAAACCACCTTACACGCTCGGCATGCTTGACGGCCTGCGGCCCAGTCCCGTCAAGAATCCAAATCGCTGTTATTAATACTCTCTTTGTCCCTTCCACTAGGGATTTGGAAATGGATAACGTTCAACATTCTAAAGCTTTGAAATTAAAGACCTTGGCTTCCATTCTCAGTACCTAAGCATGGAGTAATACAACCATTTTTACAATTTGTTTTTGCATATAAAATAATAAAATTTTGGGATTTTATATTTTTCATTGAAATGTTTATATATATATATATATATATATATATATATATATATATATATATATATATATATATATATATATAAATACCTATAATGAATCTCCTTAAATGGGGGTTGGGGGTGCTTTTTGGCATTGCAAGGGAGATGAATGACAAGGATAGGTCCACAAGAATAAGTAGAAAATATCCCTATTTTTGTTGAAGATTTTAAATCAAAATGAAAAATATTGGCAAATATATTGTTTCTTTCATGGGATAGCCCTTAACCAAGTCATGGTTGGGAGACAAAATATGTCAAGGAGTTATTTGGACGTAACTATTAGATGTTAGGTCCAATATTTTCTATAAAGGTTTTGCATTTGTTAGAAAGGGAATGATTAGATTTTGCACATAATGTAAATGAAAATTTTTATAAAGGTCTCGCTCTCGATCTGTAAAATGTTTTTTGAGATGACGTGCTTTATGTAAATGAATATCCACAATATTAAAAAATTTCAGTTAAAAAATATTACGGTGATGTTTTGAGTACAAAATCAGAATACAAGGATATTACCCAAATTAGAATGCAAGAATATTACCACAATGTTTAAAATTCTGATAACAATGTTTATAATGTAATAATTGTTTGATGAAAAATGTAATAATACATTTGGTAATATTACATCAGAATGCAAAAAGTTAAGAATGTAAAATGTTTTGAGAAATGACATGCTTTATGTAAATGAATATCCGAACACAAAAATTGATCGGGTAGAATTCATATACCCATGCTCTACCCAAATCATGATTTGGGTACAAAATCTATTCATATATCCAATGTTTCAGGTTGGATTCGGGTCGGGAATTTGATGAGATAGTGAGAGATGATGTGCTTTATGTGAATGAATATCCACAATGTTTAAAAATTTTGATTTAAAAATATTATGCTGATGTTTTGAGTACAAAATCAGAATGTAAGGATATTACAGCTACCAACAGTTAGCAGAACATTGTTTTCCAGCACTCATATAAAAGTTAGCATGCTCTTTTCAAACTTCCATTGATCTTTTCTTTCTGATGGCAGCTTTACCTAGGCAAATCAAGATGCTCAGATGACGTCCGAGAAATTAAAGATATCAGAGTTTTCTAACTGTGGACTTCATGTTATAAATAAGATTAGCAGTATCTTTAGATGAATTTCAAAATATAAGGGGTAATGTTTTTCCCTGCAAATCATTATCATCGTTAGTGAGACTAGAATCTTATCTTCTGTATTCCAATCTAAGCGCAAGAGATATGCATTGTTTTTATCGTGCGAGAATCCAGAATCTGATTTGTTAGTATGTGTATATACTTAACCTTACTGTATACCTTAGTTAGTTCTTTCTTGAGGTATATGTTTAGCATGGGTGAGCCCATCTCATGTCGGCCATTTTTCCCATTCTCTCCCTCTCTCTCTCTCTCTCTCTCTCTCTCTCTCTCTCTCATAAGTGCTTTTCAAGACAGACAACACTTTTAAAAAGTAATTGCTAAACATATAATCGTAATCGTATAATCCTCAAGAAACAATTGATAGTGAACTTGAAATGCCCAAACTTCACCTACTAATCATTATGGCGATGGAAGTTGTGGAAGTTGTCGCATGTAGTTTATTTTGTTCCAAATCACTCCATAAAGTTTGAATTGTTAGCCCATTACCCCTGTTGTCAACTACTTAATTTCTTTATTTGGTAATTTTTATCTAATCAAAATTGAATTGAAGGGGCGAAAAATGTAGTTTTTTAACTATAGGGGGATTAAGTGTTTTTGAGCTAACTTCAGGGGGCAACGCATAATTTACCCAAAAATATTTGCTATGTGGGAATGTTGCTGAAGATGCTAAGTGAGACATCCCAAAGTATTATATATATATATATATATATATATATATATTTCTCTTTCTCTCTCTCTCTATCTCTCTCTCTCTCTCTCTCTGACCTCCCCCCGTCGTCGCCTCCTCCACCAGCCGCTAGACCTCTGCTCGATACCCACCCCGTGATTCTCTCAAAAATCAGAACCCACCCAGCCCGCTGTGCCCTCCCTCTCTCTCTCTCTATGTACCCACTGTGCTCCCCCTTTTCGAATTATTGTCACACTCGAATTATTGGACCCCCTAATAATATCGTTACTGCTCTTGAAATGTTTCGTTGCCACCCTCGAAATATTATGACCCCCCCTTTGAAATAATATCATTACCCATGATCTATCATTGCCTCCCTTGAAATATTACTGCCATCCTCTAAATATTATCACCGCCCTCAAAATGTTTCCGGCGCCTTTAAAATCTTTTTCGTGGCCTTAATCACGGGGTTTTTATTAGTATATATATATATATATATAGGGGCATGCTATAATACGGCATGTGGTAAGTGCGGCACAACACCGCAGCCATCTGATGCACCCGCTGTGTGCATCGCATGCACGCAGCGGTACATCAGACGGTTGTAGTGCGGTGCCGCACTTACCGCATGCCGCATTATAGCATGCCCCTAAATATATGTGTATATATATATATATATATATATATATATATATATATATATATATATATATATATATATATATATATATATATATATATATATATATATATATATATATATATATATATATATATAGGGGTATGCTAAAATGCGGCAAGCGGTGCGTGCGGCATCGCACCACAGCCGTCTGATGCACGCGCTACGTGCATGCGATGCACGCAGCAGTGCATCAGACGGCTGCGGTGCGATGCCGCACGCACCGCATGCCGCATTCTAGCACTTCCCTATATATATATATATATATATATATATATATATATATATATATATATATATATATATATATATATATATATATATATATATATATATATATATATATATATATATATATATATATATATATAGAGAGAGAGAGAGAGAGAGAGAGAGAGAGAATATGGGGTATGAGCTGACAACCTAATTTGAAATTAGGCTGTCAGCTGTGAGCCCTCCGATTAAACCCATCTGACCGTCCGATTATTAAAGAAAAAAAAACAGCTGTAAAGCCAATCTCTCTCTCTCTCTCTCTCTCTCTCTCTCGGCCTCTCGGCAGCTCACCTCCCCGACCTCCAACCCCCCCATCGCCCCCATGGCCACCACCCCCGGCGCCGGCAAACCCCGATCGGAGGGCGAAGCCACGCAACCACCGGCGACCTTTACCCACTGTCAACCCCTTCCTCTCCCCCCTCCGGTGCTGATCCAGCCCCAACCTCCCCCTTCCTCTCCCCCTCCGGTGCTGATCCAGCCCCAACCTCCCCCTTCCCCCTCTGATCTCCTCCATCCCCGCCGGCAGCCACCTTCGACGACGTCGAAGGTGGCTACCGACGAGGAAGGAGGAGATCAGAGGGGGAAGGGGGAGGTTGGGGCTGGATCGACGCCGGAAGGGGAGTGGGCCGGAAAGGGGGCTGCCGGTGGTCATTGCAGCAGGTGGTCGTGGCAGCAGCTACCTTCGCCGGTGGTCGTGGCAGCAGCCACCTTCGCCGGTGGTCGCGTGGCGCCGGAAGGGGAGTGGGCCGAAAATGGGGTGTCGGAGTACCTCACTGGTGGTCGCGAGATACGGGCGTCGAGGCTTGGCTTCGCCCTCCGATTGGGTTTTACCGGAGCCGGGGGTGGAGGCCTGGCTTCACAATGGGGGCGTCGGGGCGAGGGCGGGGGGGGGGGGGGGGGCTGGAGGTCGGGCACGTGGGCTGTCAATAGAGAGAGATGGGATTACAGGCTTTACAGCTGGTTTTTTTTCTTTAATAATCGGACGGTCAGATGGGCTTAATCGGAGGGCTCACAGCTGACAGCCTAATTTCAAATTAGGCTGCCAGCTCATACCCCGTATTCTCTCTCTCTCTCTCTCTATCTATCGATATATATATATATATATATATATATATATATATATATATATATGGAATAGGGAACATGGTCCTCCCGACCACCCAACAAGCTAGTCCTTCATTAAATTTGGGTGCCACATGACACTTTTTAACCATATTTCTTTTTATGGATGGTCAATCCACTCTACTTAGATCAAGATTTAAAAAACAAAATCTAAAAAAAAAACTTAAAACAACTCGATCAACGGTCGACAAATTTAACGGTAAACTGTAGCGTGCAAATAGCCCTTGCTATAGTTAATTTAAAAATGCCACTTAACATATTTTTTTTCATGATCATTGTTAGGAGGGATGTACCCACTTTGACCAACCCTTAACCCCAGTTAAAAAGCGACATGTGGCACCAAAATTGAAGGGAGGACTAGCGTGTTGGGTGGTCGGGAGGACGGTCTCTATTCCCCCCCCCCCCATATATATATATATATACATATATATATATATATATATATGGAAAATGAGTTCCTGGTACATTGTACCAGGGTATTGCCTGAGACAGTGCTCCGTATGCTGCCAAGTGGAATAGGGGACCAGCTGTACTCCATACGGGTGCGAAACCTGCGAAAATTCTTTATTTGCGAAACCCAGTTGTAGCCGTCCGATCAACCGATCGAACGATCGGTGTTCACCCCGCCCACCGACCGCAGCTGTTACTGTGCCGGGCACAGTAACAGCGATTTCGGTGGGTGGGGTGAACCCTGGCCGTCCGATCGGCGTGAATCGAACGACCAAATATCTCTTCCGCCGGTTAAAATTTTTAACCGTTTCTGTGGGAAACCATCAAATAGGACAAAAGGTAGTGGGTGGAGTGAACCCTGGCCGTCCGATCGGCGTGAATCGAGCGGTCAAATTTCTCTCCGGCCGGTTAAAATTTTTAACCGTTCGATCGAATGATCGAACGGGTGAGATCCCTTGGGAAACAATCAAATAGGGCAAAAGGTAATGATTACAATCATTACCTTTTGTCCTATTTGATGGTGTCCCACGGGATCTCACCCGTTCGATCATTCGATCGAACGGTTAACAATTTTAACCGGCGGGAGAGATATTTGGCCGTTCGATTCACGCCGATCGGACGGCCAGGGTTCACCCCACCCACCGAAATCGCTGTTATCGTGCCCGGCACAGTAACAGCTGCGGTCGGTGGGCGGGGGTGAACACCGATCGTTCGATCGGTTGATCGGACGGCTACGGCTGGGTTTCGCAAATAAAGAATTTTTGCAGGTTTCACACCCGTATGGAGTACAGCTGGTCCCCTATTCCACTTGGCAGCATACGGAGCACGTCTCAGGCAATACCCTGGTACAATGTACCAGGAACCCATTTCCCTATATATATATATATATATATATATATATATATATATATATATATATATATATATATATATATATATATATATATATATATATATATATATATAGGCTTGTTAGGTTGCGCTGTGCGCTGCCCGCGCTGGAAAATGCGCTGCCAAATATCAGCCGTCCGATCGCGAGGATCGGGTGCGAAACCCTTCGGAATCCTCGGCCCCGTCTGATCCTCCGCCTGATCCCGTGCAACGCACGCTCACCCGACCGTCTGATCGCTCGGATCGACTGTCCCACGTCTGATCCCATGTTTTGCACCCCCGGCCGGCATATAATCGGTCGGTTCGATTCCCATCCATTGGATCGATGGGAATCGAACGGACAAAATCAATTTTCGCTGTTACTGTAGCGGCTACAGTAACAGCGAAAATCATTTTTGCCCGTTCGATTCCCATCGATCCAACGGATGGGAATCGAACCGAGAAATAACAGCCGGGCGGGGGTGCAAAACACGGGATCAGACGTCGCGCAGCCGACCCGAGCGATCAGACGGTCGGGCGAGCGTGCGTTGCACGGGATCAGGCGGAGGATCAGACGAGGCCGGGGATTCCGAAGGGTTTCGCACCCGATCCGCGCGATCGGACGACTGATAATTGGCAGCGCATTTTCCAGCGCGGGCAGCGCACAACGCAACCTAACAAGCCTATATATATATATATATATATATATATATATATATATATATATATATATATATATATATATATATATATATATATATATATATATATATATATATATATAATATTTCAGGGTTTTGTGGGGGGGGACAAACATTTAATTGAGGCGAGAGACAAACCGTAAGAGACAAACACAGCCGTTCATTACTGTTACAGTGAGTGTCATTCACTTAGAAGAGAGAAATTAACGACTATGATTGATCCGACCAGCCTTCAAAAAATGGAAGGTGATCAATACCCGTCCGGGTTAAAAATGGAAGGTTAGCAATACCGACAACTGTGCTCTCATTACTCTCCTCTCTCCCTCTATTCCAATCCCTACCCCATTCTCTACCCCTAGCCCCACCTCTCTCTCTCTCTCTCTCTCTCTCTCTCTCTCTCTCTCTCTCTCTCTCTCTCTCTCTCTCTCTCTCTCTCTCTTTCTCATCACCACTGCCACCACCATCCCGCGAATCTGGTCGCCGGGCTGGGATGGCCGCGGAGCTGGAGGTAGCAGCTCGGTGGTCGCCGGCAGCAACTCGATGGTCGAAGGGCCGGAGATCTGGTCGCCGGGCCGAAAGAGCCGCGCGGTGGTCGCCGGGCTGGGACTGCCACGAATCTGGTCTCAAATCGGGTGGTCGCTGGGCCGGGACTGCCGCAGGTTGTCTTCCCCCCTCCCTCTCTCTCTCTCTCTCTCTCTCTCTCTCTCTCTCTCTCCGATCCTCTCCCACTTCGATTCTTTGCTTCTTTTTCTTTGCATTTATTCATTGTTATTTTTTTGATCTGGTCGGAAGGGCCGCGGATCTGGTCACCGGGCTGGGATGGCCGCAGATCTGGAGGTAGCAGCTCGGTGGTCGTCGGCAGCAACTCGGTGGTCGGAGGGCCGCAGATCTGGTCGCCGACAGCAACTCGGTGGTCGGAGGGCCGCAGATCTGGTCGCCGGGCCAAAAGAGCCGCGCAGTGGTCGCCGGCCTGGGACTGCCACGGATCTGGTCTCAGATCGGGTGGTCGCTGGGCCGGGACTGCCGCAGGTTGTCTTCCCCCCCCCCCTCCCCCCCCTCTCTCTCTCCGATCCTCTCCCACTTCGATTCCCTGTTTCTTTTTCTTTGCATTTATTCTTTGTTATTTTTTTGATTATCTGAACCGCCATCATTGAGTAGGAGGAGGATGTATGAGCAATGAACACAGCCCAGGCCAGGGTTCGCTACTCCATTGAAGTCTGGCTAGATGTCAATAACGCCTGCATCCTCGCCAAGTACCTTGCCGCCCAAGCCGGGGTCCGCTACGCCATCGAGGTCCGGAGCCACCATCTCCGGCAGTTTGGCCACCGAAGGCGGCCCACTTCTCTCTCACCCCCTCAACAACTGTAGTCGCCAGCCACAGCTGTAGTCGTTCTCTCGATACCACTAGCCACTGCAGCAGTCGTCGGCCACCGGTGTTTAGGTCGAGTATTGAGTCGGATTTTTTGAGAGTACAGTTGTTTCTGGTCATTAGAAGAAATTTTTTTTTCAATTTTTTACCCTTATTTGTTACCCTCTTTTAGTCTTTTTAATGATTGTTAGCATCTCGGAATAGTTGGAAGTGTTTAATGGGGAACCCTTTTATGCATTTAATTTTTAGCTAAAATAAGGGTTAGGATTTTTTCATATTATTCGAACTTTTTTGAAGTCTCAACAAATGATGGTTTGTGCGACCGTGAATCCCATAATATTCGATATCATATTAAATTGGAAATAATGAACTTTATGCAACCGGATTTTTTTTTCTTGGACTGTTTTGTTGTGACAGCAGAATTAAATTTTGTTACACCATGGGAGTTCTCATTATTGTTATGTCATGAGGCACTTGCAGAACCCGGGGCAGTTACGAGTGCATTCTGGAGGGATTGCATGGAAGAAGCAGGGAGGTGGGAAGGTGGTTGAAGTAGAGAAAGCTGATATAGCTGGCGTAACTTGGATGAAAGTCCCTAGGACATATCAACTTGGAGTTAGGACTAAAGATGGTTTGTTTTACAATTTCATTGGCTTCCGTGAACAGGTGATTCTCTTTACACATTCATTACTTTTTTTCTCCATCGCACTTTTTTCCACCATGGCACGTGCGCGCGCATGCAGATAGAGAAGGTGACAATACTTCAGATCTCTCACACAAAGAGAGACGGTCACCCCCCTTTCGGATTCTCTCTCACACTGCAGATCTCTCTCCCTCTCTTCCTCTTTCAGATATGGACCTCGCTGGAGGAGCTCTGGTGGTGCTGCCAGTAAAACTAGAGGTCGGGCCTGACCGCGGTTGCTAGAGGAGCTCGCCGCTGGGCACTAGGCTGGGATCATCTCGCGTCCGAACCCGCACGACCCTCGAGGTCGAGCCTCTTGCTCTCCTGTCGACCTCGAGCAACTCCGATGACCTCGAGGAGAAGCAATAGGGCTGCCACTCTCCTGTCGGATCGGTGCAAGGCGGATCGGGGATCATTTAATCTGAAGGTTCTCTCTCCCCCCCCCCCCCCTCTCTCTCTCTCTCTCTCTCTCTCTCTCTCTCTCTCTCTGTGTGTGTGTGTGTGTGTGTGTGTGTGTGTGTGTGTGTGTGTGTGTGTGTGTGTGTGTGTGTGTGTGTGTATGTTTGATGGGTGTGATGGTGGTTTAGTGCAGAGCGGTGGCCGGCGGGTCAGAATGCGAGGAAGGTCAGACACCGGGAGCGAGTAGTGAACGAGTATTTTCTCATCGAGGTGCACAAGTCTGATTTGTTGGAGTGATTTTAGATTTGATTTTGCATTGTCTTCTTATTTTGGATCTGATTTTGGATCCAAAATCTAATGTTTTTTATCACCTTTATTAGAAGGTTTGGGGTTTATGCCATGAAATCATCAACGATGATTTAACCATTTGGATGTTGGGTTTTTGTAATCCATCTTAATTTTCAAATTTACTCGGTATTTGTACAAAAATTTTCAACCCATATTTTGGATATTGGGTTATGATTTGAAAATCTGGTTTTTGATGTTGGGATTTTGTAGTTGGAAAATCTAGTCGAAATCTTTACTTGGTTGTCAGCACTGCTCTACAATTTTTGATGTTTTTTACTAATCTTATAAAGTGTAGTTGTATGGGTTTTTTTTCCCTCTCAAGAGATATATTTCCTCAAAATCCCAATGTTTAATGATTTAGGTAAGTGAAAAGTGTTTTTTTTTAAATTGGTGCGACATGGTGGTTTTCAATATGGTTGTTTGCTACCCTAAACTTCAGACTGGAAGGGCTCATTGTTATGCCATTTTGTTAATTACAATTTATCTGTTATTAACTTTATAGCTCAAAGCCTTCTGATGTCATTCTTCTAAACAGGCTTAAGGCCTCGGACCAATCTCCATATCGCATGGCTCCACAGACAATCGCATTGCACAAGCTGTGATCCGAGCACTCGGCTTCGGAGTGGTTCTGGTGGTAGATTATATTGGATAAACCTTTTTATTAGATATGAGAATAGCTTTCTTTCTCTCTCTCTCTCTCTCTCTCTCTCTGGTATGTAATGTGTCATAATTCATCACATAGAACGACTATGATGAAAGTTGTAATTCTCTTTGACATTAGATTAAATTGAAAGAAGTTCTATTCAAAGAAGTTGCTATTGAAAGAAGTTATACGGATAGAGTCCGAACCGTACTAAATTATTATCTTTAAAAAATCAGCAATATCTCGAAATCAATATGCTCTTATTTCAATAGTGGTCACAATATTTAAATTAAGATTGCTAGATGTAGTTAGAAAAATCAGATGCTGATAACCAGCTGTAAACAAACAAAAATCATATTAGAGCACACACATTGAGCTCTTAAGTCTGGTGCATTTTAGTTGAGAGCAACAGCTTCTGGATTTTGCCTTTCTTTACAATGGAATTCAATGATAGAATCGAATACAATTGATGTTGGTTCCCACCCCAGATGCAAAAAGCAGGAGAGTTGATGGTAGTTAGATGGCCAGTCATAGGAAAAGAAGCTCAAACTATAGAATTCGAGTTTAAGGGTTTAGGGCGAGTCATAGAAAGAGAAGTTCAAACATTTTTTTATGTTCTCATCTTCTAAATATTGTCATCTCCTTCGAAATATTATCACCATTTTGAATTATTATTGCCATCCTTAAAATACTCCTTTCTCAAAATTTTGTCACGTCATTGAAATTTTTTACCTTGCTTAAAATATTATTCACATCTTCGAAATTTTTTATGTGCCGACAGGCACGGGCATTACTAGTATATATATATAGGGGCATGCTATAATACGGCATGCGGTAAGTGCGGCACCGCACTACAAATGTTTGATGCACCGCTGCGTGCATGCGATGCACACAGAGGGTGCATCAGACGGCTACGGTGTGGTGCCGCACTTACCGCATGCTGCATTATGGCATGCCCCTATATATATATATATATATATATATATATATATATATATATATATATATATATATATATATATATATATATATATATATATATATATATATATATATATATATATATATATATATATATATATGGGGGCGGGGATGCTGGACCTGAGGTGCAGCAAGAACGCTGCACCTCGGCCTTGTTTTACCTACCTAGAAATTTTGGAATTGGATGAAATTTGGTGAGGATGTTGTCTAGGGTAAGATGATCATCCTCACAAATTTTCATCAAATTCCAAAACTTCTAGGGGGGGTCACATGGTTGAAGCAAAATCTGCAGATTTTAACGGTGACTGCGGACGACCGATTTTGCTTCAACCATTTGACCCCTCTAGAAGTTTTTGAATTTGATGAAAATTTGTGAGGATGATCACCTTACCCTAGACAACACCCTCACCAAATTTCATCCAATTCCAAAACTTCTAGGTAGGTAAAACAAGGCCGAGGTGCAGCGTTCTTGCTGCACCTCAGGTCCAGCATCCCCGCCCCCATATATATATATATATATATATATATATATATATATACAGAGAGAGAGAGAGAGAGGGCTGGGTTCTTATGACATGTCATAGGGAGTACCCTATGACATATGGTGAATTAGTAATCTAGAATATTTAGAATGTGCTGAATATTTTTGAGGGTGATCACCTTACCTTAGATAGAATGTTCACAAAAAATCAAAGCATTCTAAAACTTGTTGGGCCATCAAATGTTAGAAGCTTTATCAGCCATCCATTTTAACCGTTAAATTGAAAATCATATTTGATACCTCTAGAAGTTTTAGAATGAGCCGATTTTTTGCGGGGGGTCCTATCTAAGATAGGGTGATCATCCTCATAAAAATTCAGAACATTCTAAATATTCTAGGGTTACTAACTCACCATATGTCATAGGGTACTCCCTATGACATGTCATAGGAACTCATTTCCCATATATATATATATATATATATATATATATATAGAGAGAGAGAGAGAGAGGATACGGGGTATAGGCTGGCGGCCTATTTCAACGAAATGGACAGCCATCTATTTGATGCCCCTAGGAGTCTTAGAATGTGCTGATTTTTTGTGAGCATAAGCATCTTATCTTAGATAGAACACCCACAAAAAATCAGCAAATTCTAAAACTTTTAGGGGCATCAAATGTAATATTTCAGATTAACGGTGACAACGAACGCTCGATAAAACTTCTAACATTTGATGCCCCTAGGAGTTTTAGAATGTACTAAATTTTTGTGGGTGTTCTATCGAAGATAAGATACTTATGCTCACAAAAAATCAGCACATTCTAAGACTCCTAAGGGCATCAAATGGGTGGCTTGCAGCTCATTTCCCGTTTCCTCTCTCTCTCTCTCTCTCTCTCTCTCTCTTTCTCTCTCTCTCTCTCTCTCTCTCTCTCTCTCTATATATATATATATATATATATATATATATATATATATATATATATATATATATATATATATATATATATATATATATACACACACACACACACACACACACACACACACACACACACACACACACACACACACACACACACACACAGAGGGAGAGGAATGCTTAGGTGTGGTTGCGATCCGTGGTCCGCAGCCATCCAATGCACCCACCGCGTGCATCGGATGCACGGATTGGTGCATCGAACGGCTGTGGACCGCAGACCGCACCTAGGCATCGAACGACTGCGGTAGGAGAAAATGAGTTGTGGGTATTTTGACCCCTCTAGAAGTTTTGGAATTTGATGAAATTTGGTGAGGCTGTTGTCTAGGGTAAGATGATCATTTTTACCAATTTTCATCAAATTCCAAAACTTATAGGGGGGTCAAATGGTCGAAGCAAAATCTGTATATTTTAACAGTGACTGCGGACATCATATTTTGCTTCGACCATTTGACCCCCCTAGAAGTTTTGGAATTTGATGAAAATTGGTGAGGATGATCAAATTATTCTGGACAACACCCTTACCAAATTTCATCAAATTCCAAAACTTCTAGGGGGTTAAAATAACCACAGCTCATTTTCTCCTCCGCATCTCACAGCTCAACGGTAACAGCCCTATATATATATATATATATATATATATATATATATATATATATATATATATATATATATATATATATATATATATATATATATATATATATATATATATATATATATATATATATATATATATATATATATATATATATATATATATATATATATATATATATATATATATATATATATATATTATATGCATCGGACGGCTACGGACCACAGGTATTTATCAAAATACCTCTATAGCCCCTTAACACATGTGAAACAGGTATTTTGTTATATATATGAATTACCATACACCAAAGTAGTATTCTAATTAAAACAATAACCAAAGTCATATTTATTACTGTTAATACAGAAAATCCACTCTCAGGACACATGAGCTACAACAGAAACATCATGACCGCACTGTCGTTTGATGCTTAATGGTTGGGCTGAGTGTGATTCATCGATCGAGGGTGGGTGTCTGTGATTCCCATTACCTTTGGTTTGTGGGGGAAGTGAAGGCGACAATCATGGGGAAGAATGAGAGTGGGAAAGGGAGGCGACACCAACTTCAGCAATGTGGAAGGAGGAGGAAGAGGAATGAAAGCTGTGGTAGCTCTGACAATGTAGAAGAAGGAAGGGAGGCCAGTGGGGTATGCGATGGGGTAAGGGCTTGAGGTGAGGTGGGAGATTTGAATTTGTGTTTCAGAAAAATACTATTGGGAGATTTGAATTTGTGTCGGCAGTGGGGGGGGTGGGGGGGGGGGGGGGGGGGGGCGCTAAAAGGCAACCCTATAAATTATTGCCTTTTGCTAGGGGCAACTCGTGACTAAAGGCAACTCCCGATTCTATGAGCAACCCACACCTTCCTCTTCCCTTCCCCCCTACTCATTGATGCCCATCCTTTATGTCAATCTCGTGCATATTGTCGCTCATCCGACACCATCGATCCCATCTAACCCACCGTCACCTCCATCACTTCCCCCTCTTCCTCTTCCTCCTCCTCCATATCTTCTTTCTCCTATACTTGACCGCTTTAGGCCAAGTGCTTCTACAACCCATTCGGTCAAAGGGGTTCGAGTGCAATGTAGTGGCACTCGCCCACCGTTGATAACTCTACCTCTAATTACCGATGGAATATAGGAGTAGTCAACCTCTAATGGGTGAATGTGATGTAGAGGTATTCGACATCTGATGACTAAATACAATGTACTCGAGCACTATCGATCACTCGACCTCTAATGGTTTAATGGAAAGTTGGAGCACTCGCCCTCCAATGCTCTAATGATATGCATAGAGACTCAACATGCAATAGCCGAGTTACTGTTTCAGATGACGGAGAAGAAGAAGAGGAAGGAGGAGGAGGGAGGAGGGGGAGGCGGGGCTAGCGGTGGCATGCACGGGCCGACAATGGTGGTGGAAGAGGAGCCAAGCAAAAGAAAGAAAGGGTAAAATTAGGATATTGTGAAAGTTCCTATCTCAGGACTGTCTTAGAAAAAAAATGGGTTTAGTGGTTAGCCCCACCATTGGATTGGTTTTTGTTTATTGAATGTATGGTTTACAGGTTGCCCCGGGAAAAAACTTTGTTGTATATAGCCATTTTCGAAGGGGAGCCTCGGGAAGCAGATATATTATGTATTTTTGGGTTATGCATAAAATTAGGGATGGACTGCACACTAGATCGCGTGTTGGTTCATTTTAGGATAGGTCACGACAACCTTTTTCTTTAAGCTCAGGTCTACATTTTAGCAGATTAATTAATTACAATGACTCTTTTGGTTAATACGAGACTAAAATAGCCATGGTTAAGTTGCTTAATTTACCAAACTGCCATTTTCTATATAAATTCACTCGATCTCTATGAAATGTATAGTTTCGAGACCTAATGTGGGACCACTGTAGCTGCTATAATGATTTTACAATAGCAGCTACAGTGAAATCACTGAGCGGTATAGTATGTAGCTACTATAATGATTTCATTGTAGCAACTAAAGTGAAATCAATGTAGCGCTACAGCAATTCCATCGTGGCTGCTAAAAAATAATTTGATCCAATGAAATCATTGTAGTAATAGTACTCAATTTTGTAGCAATAGTACGCATTCAATTGAGTATTATTGGCATACATTTAAGTATATTAGCTACAGTGAAATCACTATAGTTGTTATAGTGATTTTTTCATGACTACTAAAACAACTTTGCTACAGCGAAATCACTATAGTACTCAATTTTAGTCACAATAATACTCAATTAAACCGAGTATTATTTAGATAAAATTAAGTACTTAGCCATAGTGATTTACTATAGGGAAGCATTTTTAGCCAGTGATGGTGCCAAAATTGTCACCAGCTCATTGTCCACGTGGCAGTAACGAGAGGCGACGCGTGGAAACATCAGGGTCCCTTTGGGGGTTGTCCTCACATTTGGATGCACCTTGAGCGACCTTGGTCGACCGAAGGGGTGACCTTGGGTAGCCAAAGAAAAAGCCCCCCCGGGGGTGAGCTCGAGATTCAAGGCCAACCCCGATTTTTGGGTAAGCAGCATTGTGACCATAATACATCTTGGAGTTCAAAGAATACTCCCAACGAAGCCGGCCTCCGCCCTCGCGATCAGCTCGCATGCGGAAGATGTCGTCCGTGGGTAGCGCCCATAACTCGCCCGGGAGCTCACCCTGTCCGCACGCGATTAGTTCGCACGCGAAAGAGGTCGCCCGTGGTTGATGCCCACAGCTCATCCGGGAGCTCACCCTGACCGCAAGCGATTAGCTCGCACGTGGAAGAGGTATCCCGTGGCTGACCCCCACGGCTCGCTCGGGAGCTTACTTTGACCGCCGCGATTAGTTCGCACGCGAAAGAGGTCGCCCGTGGCTGACACCCACGGCTCATCCGGGGAGCTCACCCTGATCGCACATGATTAGCTCGCAAGTGAAAGAGGTTGCCCGTGGCTGACGCCCACGGCTCGCCTAGGAGCTTACCCTGATCGCCGCGATCAGATCGCACACGGAAGAGGCCGCTTGTGGCTGGCGCCCACAGCTCCCCTGGGAGCTCGCCCTAACCACACGCGATTGGCTCGCTCATGGAAGAGGTCGCCCCTGACATAGTTCAAAGAACATTTCAAAAGATTCAACACCCATAGCTCGCCTCGCGGGTGTCTCCTACAGTAAGGCGGTAACGAGTCGACATATGTCACCACCCCCCTCGTGGAACTACATGGGCAATTACAAGTCACATTAGCTGGCCAAGGTCGGTCTAGAATACCCCAGACTAGAGCCTTCCAGAATCTCCACTTGACACAGACAAGACCAGTGCGCCCCCCTCACCACCGCCTGGCAGGCTAAACAACAAAACCCATTAAAGGGCCCATGTGGGCTAACATGTGAAGGTGTAGATGGTGCGGAAAAGGGTTGCCACGTGTCAAACTCTGGCGGTCTGCAAAAAGTCTATAAATGTACGATCCCCGGCTCCAAAGTACATGTTCGAAACTCAGAAAACCATGACATTTTCTCACTATTCAACCCCCCCACTTTCGAACCTTCACTGACTTGAGCGTCGGAGGGTCTGCGCTCCTTACAGAGCCAATCGTTCTCACGTTTTCCTTACCTTGCAGGTCGAGCACTCGAGCCAGCGAGATTTTTCCCTCGACATCCGGTACAGTGAATTTCACTATAGTAGCTATAATGAAGACATTGTAGCATCTCGTGTATGGTACTCAAATATACAAAATAATACTCATTTCAATTGAGTATTACTTGTATAAAATTAAGTACTTTGCTATAAAGATTTTACTGTAGAAATATATTTTTAGTAGCTACAGTGAAGTCACGAGTTGCTACAATGATTTTACTGTAAGCAACTATAATTATTCACTGTAGCAAATACAGTGAAATCACTGAAGCAACCGGTACCACTATTTTCTTAATAAAATGTGTCATATATCATCTACCGTTATTTAATATGGAAGGATACCATTTGTATTTATGGTATTTAAAAAAAAACACGTTATCCAAAACGATTAAGATCGGATCATTTGCAATCAAAACTATAGACAAATGACTAGGTTTTATACAATAATCATATCGGTGGACTTACTATAAATGAAAACTTCAAATGGGACAAAACGTTAAGTTTTTCGAACCTAACACCCGTTTCCCATAAAATTACGCTAATATTTTTATGATAAATTATACTTTGCCCCCTAAAGTTTAGCCCAAAATCACTTAACTCCTTTATAGTTAATAAACTATATTTTCTCCCTTCAATTCTGTTTTGATCACATAGAAACTACCAACCAAAAGATGAAATTTAGTAGTTGACTAAAGGTGTATTTTAATGATATATAAAACTATAGGGACCGATTTGGAACAGAATAAAATATAAGGTGTAAAGTATAATTCACCCAATTTCCAATTTCATAATAGAGAGTCAATTGCGGCTGGTTCTATGGCAAGTCAAGATGGCATGGATACGGTCAATGCATGGGATGATGGGATCCGCAGCGCCGCACACATTGACTAGGTCTTGGTCGGTCCTTGGCTGACATCAGCAAAGTATAGATTGGGAAAGACTTGGATACTGAGGCCCTAACCGCATGGCGCCGCGCGAGAACATTTTTTGCTATCCTATTCATTTGCTGCGCTTTGCTTACGGCCCAGTCGTATGCTTCCACGTCGTCCAAAAGAATGCGATGATGTCCCATTATGTCTTTTGGACGATGTGGCACGAGACGATTGGGCCTTAAACAAATATAACTGCTCTGGACCGTACGTTTTTTGTTTGGTTTCATGCAGGATCGGTTCGGTTTTGATTTTCAAAATACAGATCCGTTAGGAACCAATTCGGTTTTTGATTTAGGGCGTCGGTTATCCGAACCAAATGGAACCGAAATCGTTATTGTATGTTATGCATAATGCATTTATGGGTCGAGTCCATAGGTCCACTATGGATGATGGATTGTATATGCATAATATATTTACGGATCAAATCTATTTTGTGTCGAGGTAAATTATTGAGTATTAGTGCATGTCCATGCATGTCGGCACTGCAGCTGGCCGTCTTCGACGGCAACACATCTTCCGGCACTACAGCGGGTCGCCTTCGACGGCAACACACATGAACACCTTCGGCAACAAAACACTTTCGACGATAACACCGACATTCATAAGGCCACCTATTTTCTCGCTCGTGCCGATTGACACAAACGGGCGCCTTCGGCGTGACCAACTCCCCTTCCCCCTATAATCAATCAATCACAGCTATCTTTATTCGAACAGATTCCTCTAGATCAACCAATGGTTTGGGGCGGCCGAAATTTCAGCAGGCGGGTTTATAGCCGTTGATGCGAACAACGATCATGGGATGGACGGTTAGGCTTAGTGCGGTTTAAATGGGTCGGGATTTTAGGGGTTTAGTGCAATTTAAATAGGTCAGGATTTGAAACGAAGGGGAGGGAGTTAGTTGACGGGGAAATAGAGATTGTGCGTTGATTTTTGAACGAATGGTTAGATATATTCGGTTCATTTTTGTCCAGTCAGCTTGTCCTAGTCAGTGTCCGTTTTGTCTAATCAGTACAAAATCGACGTACCATGTTATATAGATATAGATGTTTGTGAACTGTGCTACTCTGTTTGACATGTTAGATATCATGAAGAAGTTTACAAAATATTAATTGCAAAGAAAAACCCAATGCAGACGTATGTATTTCTGAAAACTTTAGAACCGTTGGAATCGAATTGATTTTTTATGGTTCGATTTGGTCCAATTCAGTGCTCCCAAGTCCCAAAGGTCCGGTTCAGATGCTAAATTGATGAGACCTGTTGAGACCGATTCGGTTCATGACTTATCCTGAAACCGGACCAAATTGAACCATAGTGCTAGCCCTGATTGCCATCTTGGGAGAGTAATTTTGCTACCCGATTGATTTGCTGCACTTGGTTTTTCTCCAATCGTGGTATGCCGAGCAAGTGTATTACACATTATGTCCTTTATTTTGGATAACGTGGCAGACAACGATTGGACCATAAGCAAGTGCTGCGAATCAATAGGGTAGCAAAAATTCTCTCCCTTGTGGCGGCCACAGGCCCGCGGTAATGTAGGGTTTGGCGCGCCGTCTCAACCTTGCGATTCAGAAGCGGCGGACTGCTCTCATCATGGAACGGACGATTGTGATCACTCCACGTCGAGATAAACAGACGGACGAGATGTGCTGCTGAGATCCAGCAAGATGAATCCGAAAGATTCATTCCCTCTTCCCCCTGCCCCTCCCACCGACTCGACCACGCTGCCCACTTGCTCGCTGCTTGCCGAGTTAAACCGGAACTTCGACCGGTTAATCTGGTATAAACCGGATCTCGACCGGTTAATCTGGTCGGATTTGGATCGTAGGAAGATGCAACAAGGGGTGTGATTCCGAGCCGTCACATAAGTCGGAGTCACCTCGACCCGCTTCGGTTCGGTTCACTGTGATGATACCATGATAAGGCCGCAAAGAGATTGAAGCCAACTTATCATCCTCGTCTGCTCTTCTCTCTCTCATGGCCGCCGCCGCCGCCGCCGCTTCCCGCTACCTCTCCTCCTCTCCTGGCCTTCCTTCGCTCCGAAACCCCGAACCCAAACTCTACAATCTCGTCTCCTTAAAAGCCCACCCTAAACCTTCCTCTCTCCATCACCTCTCCAAACCCCCAATCAAATCCTCCCCCGCGTGCCCCCAGCGGCTCCTCCGCTTCCTCGCAGCCTCCGCCGCCGAGGATGATCTCTCCGTAGACCTGGCCAGCGACAAGCCCCGGGAGGAGTGCGGCGTCGTCGGCATCATCGGCGACCCGGAGGCCTCCCGCCTCTCATGCCTTGCCCTCCACGCACTCCAGCACCGCGGCCAGGAGGGCGCCGGTATCGTCTCCTCCTATGACGCCACCCTCCGGTCCGTCACCGGCCTCGGTCTCGTCTCCGACGTATTCAACGACTCCAAGCTGGAGTCTCTCCCCGGCTCCGCCGCCATAGGCCACGTCCGCTACTCCACAGCCGGCTCCGCCGCAGCTCTCGTCAACGTTCAGCCCTTCCTCGCCGGCTACCGCTTCGGCCAGCTCGCCGTCGCCCACAACGGGAACCTCGTCAACTACCACCGCCTCCGCGCCCGTCTCGAGGAGAACGGCTCCATCTTCAAAACATCCTCCGACACCGAGGTCGTTCTCCACCTCATCGCCACCTCCCGCTCCCGCCCCTTCGTCGCCCGCCTAGTGGAGGCCTGCGAGTCCCTCGAGGGCGCCTACTCCCTCCTCTTCCTCACCGCCGACAAGCTCTTTGCCGTCCGCGACCCCTATGGCTTCCGCCCCCTCGTCATGGGCCGCCTCCGCCGCCCCTCTCGCGCCGTCGTCTTCGCCTCCGAGACCTGCGCCCTCGACCTCATCGACGCCGACTACGAGCGCGAGGTCCTCCCCGGCGAGGTCGTCGTCGTCGACGGCCGCGACATGTCCGTCACCTCCCTCTGCCTGATGCCCCTACGGCCTCGCAAGGCCTGCATCTTCGAGCACATTTACTTCGCCCTCCCCAACTCCATCGTCTTCGGCCGCGCCGTCCACAGCTCCCGCCTCTCCTTCGGCGAGACCCTTGCTCGAGAGTCTCCCGTCCCTGGCGCCGATGTTGTCATCCCCGTCCCCGACTCGGGCTTCTTCGCCGCCCTCGGCTTCTCCCGCCAATCCGGCATCCCCTTCCAGCAGGGCCTCATCCGCTCCCACTATGTCGGCCGCACCTTCATCGCGCCATCCCAAGAAATTCGCGACCTTGGTGTCAAGCTCAAGCTCGCCCCCATCCGCGGCATCCTCGAGGGGCGGAGCGTGGTCGTCGTGGACGACTCCATTGTCCGGGGGACCACCTCTTCCAAGATCGTGCGGCTCATCAAGGACGCCGGGGCACGCGAGGTCCACATGAGAATCGCCAGCCCGCCCATTGTCGGTTCCTGCTACTATGGGGTGGACACGCCGAGGGCCGAGGAGCTCATCTCCAACCGGATGGACGTGGAGGGGGTGAGGCGGGAGATCGGGTGCGACTCGCTCGCCTTCTTGTCCCTCGAGAGCCTCCGGAATCTGCTCGGGGATGAGGCCCCGACGTTCTGTGATGCTTGCTTCTCTCGCAACTACCCGGTGCCGCCGAGGGAGGCCGAGGCCGAGATGGCAATCGTGGAAGAGTGAGGCTAACCTTTATACAGTGCTTAATTATACATTCTTGATACCTTAAGAAGAAAAAAAATTGTTTTTTTGTTTTTGTACTGTGAGTTCTGTTTTTCCTCCCTGATCATGAGTTCATGACAATGATTATCTGGATGACATGTTGTTTTCCGATTAATGAAATATTTGTTGAGCAAAGAGATTGATGAAATATTTGTTGTTTTCCGATCGATTCGTCTTCTTTTTGAATGCTCTGTTGAGATCCAATTCAGATTGAAAGAATGAATTTGTTTACTGTGGTTGGTTGAGCTCATTTATTTTTATTCAACAGAAATTGTTCAAAAATCGGAACCTAAGATAATAAAATTTTAACAAAGGGACATACTAGTAGCTTTTCTCTTCTAGATCTTTCCTAACCCACCTACGTTCCAGGATATCAGTCTCATAATGACACCATAGCAACCCAAAAAATATAAGGTAGGGCATCCATTCCAAAGATAAGGAAACAACACTACACCAGAACTCTGTTTTTCCGGCCGAAAAATCGGCGGCCAGATCCGGCCGGCCGGATCTATCTCGCGAAACCGGCGGCCAGCTCAAGGAGGGCGGATCTGTCTGGCGGAATTGGCGGCCAGCTGAAGGGGGCCGGATTTCTCCAACACGGCCGCCGCATCCGGTCGTCATGGCCGCCGCATCAACGAAGATGGGATTCGGGGGTTTATGCCGCCGCATCAGAGCATCAATCTCGGGGGTCCAGCTCGCCGCATCAAAGGGGATCCAGCTCGCCGCATCTCGGGGGTCCAGCTCGCCGCATCAAACGGGATCCAGCTCGCCGCATCAGAGCATCAATCTCGGGGGTCCAGCTCGCCACATCAGAGCATCAATCTCGGGGAGCCAGGCCGCCGCATCTGTCGAGCCGCCGAGAATGGTGTCCTGGCCGCCGCATCAAAGATTTTTTCGGCGCGAAAAGATTTTGCATGCGCGCATCTCTTCGACGATCCAACTTCCCTCCCTGGCCTGCGATGAGCTTTGCCGCGATCGACTTGCATGCCCTGGCCCTTGTGCTCCCTGGCCTGCGATGAGCGTCCCTCCCTGATAATCTGGTATGTGCCTCGATCCTTACTCAGCATCTGCTAATCTGGTAATCTGGTATAGAGATCTCATCCTCTTCATCCCGGCAACAGTCTACAGATCCACCTCCTGTGATCAATTGAGGAAATTTTCTGATCGAAGTTCCGGCCTCCACTTTGATTAAGATCTCCCGAGCACACTGCCAATCCGTCAACAGTGCATAATTGGTAAGATTGTTCGGTCATCCTCAGTGCCTACTCAGACAATTTGGTAGTTGGTGACACTTCTGTATGTGGTGCTTCATACTCCTGGAGCAGTGCACTTCCATTTTTTTTTTCTGCGATATTTGCATTTTAGAGGCCACGGTTTGTCCATTAACTGTATTTAAATTTTTAGGTATAATGATTTAGTACATTACGACCTTGTGACCTTGTCTCCTCTAAGAAATCTGTACTTTCGATACTTATTGGCATCTTTTGATTTTTGTACTTCCATTTTACTTGACGATACGGGCCTACTCTAGTTGATAGCCTCATTATGTATGACACAAAGAAAACATTGGATAGCCTCATCATAGTATTTAAATGAATGTGTTGTATGGAGGATAAAGTTATGAGAAATTATAGGGTTCAGTAGGTTTTTAGTTTGCTAAATTGCTCGTGGTCGGATTGTAATTCTCGCATAACTGAATATTGCGTAAAAGGACACATTTTTGGCATAATAACTATCGATAAAGCTAAAATCCTGGAGATGCAAACTGGGTTGCTAAATGGCATTACACCCTATCATTTCATAATTACTATCTTAACGAGAATGCTTCGACAAACCACGTGCATCGCGCATGTACAGTTTTACTGTTAAGTACAAATTGCTGAATTTCCACATATTTTGAACATCGATTGACTACTTTACAACCTTTTGTCCTTATTGTCCATGCAGTACAATATGGTATGAGTACGACCACAACTACTGATTGCTTGAAACATAACACTTAAGACCCAAATTTAAACAGGACTAGAGTGAAAGTTAGCTCTCTATCCATGACTTCCTTCAGTTAGGTAATTCTAGCCAAACAAAGGTGCTATGGAAAGATGCACACATATTAAGCCAAACGAGGTTATGATATAGCTAAGTGGCCACGTTTCACTTAGGGCTGGCTTTGGCTCTTAACCGCAACATGCAACAGTCATTCTCTCGAATCAACACAAGCAGTTTGTTCACTATTTGCATTTAAGAGCAACTTGGTCAATTCGGGCAAACTTGGTCCAAAAATGGTCAAACCTCCAAACCCGACCATGTCCACCCCTAATTTCATTAGCACAATTATACCTATTTTAAAACCATTAATACATCACTTATCTACTAACTTTCACAGTGTCAACCTCCATATATTTTCCAGATAGATCAAATCATCTGGCCATTTGACTCGTTTGAAATAGCCTATATCGATAACGTCTTATCTTTAGTAAAGATGTGACTTCTCATTTCAATTGAAGTCTTCAGGAAAGCAATTAAGAGATACAGCATGGCCCTGTCCGCAAAAAAGATGAAGCTCTTCCAAGAAGTTATGTTTTTGGTCAAAAGTGAAGGATGGTCAAATCCAAGTCTATAATTATTTTATTGAATTCGCCAGAACTTTCCCTACATGTATAAGCTGGTAGAACCAAAGTTTGTTAGATTTTTCTCTATTTTAATTGGTTTCTTGTGAATATACAATACTACTCAAGTACTCATCTTTAACACCATTGTCTACTGCACATGGGTACAATTAGCATAAACGCATGGACTTAGAAAAAATGTGTTTGATAGAATCTTTTATTTGGCCAAAATACTCTAAATTTGTTGTTACGCCAAACAATGCTTTTAATTAAAGCTCTATGTATGTACCATGTTAGTTCTTGTCCAAAACTGTAGAATGTTGTCCTTTCTGCCAACATATTGAAAGCTCAATATGCTTCATAGTCTAAGACTACTTCCATATGAAGAACTCGTTCTGTTGAACTTGCATGTCAGAATAAGGATGAAACATTTGGTTTAACTGATTTAAGCTTGAGGAGATATGGAAATCCTTCCAGAGTGAAACAACCTAGTTCAAATAAAAATCAGACCAAAAAACCAAAATCACGCAAATCAAGCTTTGATAAAACAGGCCCAAGTATTTCTCAAAAAAAGAGAGAAAACAGGCCCAGGTCTCATTCAAAGTAACATTAAGGCCTTGAATTTTCTTTGTTTTGGATATAAACTCAAAGTTGTCAACTAGTTTTCAGATTGAGGAATCAGACAAGTTATGGTGTGTTGTAATCTCCAAAATCTATTTGTTGCCAATGATGTAAGTATGTAACTATATATTTTCATACGTCATGTCTCTTCCCAAATTTTTTGCACTTAGTATGTCTGCAATTTGCATGAAATAAAAATAAAATTAAACCACCTTTAATATTATATTTTTTTGTATTGATTTTATTGAGCATATATTAGATACATTAGCATGTCTGTCAAAATCAAGATTTCATCACTTGAGTAAGCTTTGCTTGGTGCTTGACTTGTCCCAATATAATTGGCTAGAACCCTAATTATATTGAACTGTTTATAGCATTTGGGAATGGCCTTGGGAAATCATGGCATACCAACTTAGTCTTGGTAATGAGATGAACCAAGCTCAAGCCCTTGAATAAGTTTTGCCATAACAAAGAATAGAAGAAAGTAAAGAATAAGGCCCAAGTAAGCCCTTTTAAAGCATTACCACCCTAAACTTGGCCTGCTCAGCTCATCAACCCCTGCTTTGTATGCAACCCAGGCCTCCAAAAGTTCTGTCCACGCTTCACTTAATTATGGTCTATTACTTGTTAGATATAAATAAAGAACTTCTACATGTCGTAATGCAACATAAGAAACCAACATGAATGGAATTGTACAAAAGCTGATCAATGAGTGATTTTGGTTCTTTCTTTGTTTTTACTCTTCACTTTGAAATTCTAAGTGATGTCGTAGGAGTGTTGAGAATAGAACTGGTATTGAAATGGGCATGTGTTAACTTCTGATGGTACTTCAGTAGAAATAGCTGCCATAGGCTGAGACTATAATGAACAAATACCATGTCTATAGCGATGATATAATGTCTGTCAATTACGAAGTTCTTAGACTTTCTTTTAAGAGAGAGAGAGAGAGAGAGAGAGAGAGAGAGAGAGAGGGGCTATAGAAGATTAAGGCTTTATATCCCCGGTTTTCCGTTTTTTGAAAGAACTCTATTTGGAGATTATAGATTTCCTTCAAGAAGTCCTTGTAAGAGGGAACTTCTCAAAGGGTTCCCAAAGGCTAGAATTCCTTACAAAGGGCGTATAAAAATTTCAAAGCTATGAATATTAGATGCTCAAGAACCTAGAAATTCTGCACATTCTAAGGATATATAGTAAAAGGCTTGAGCTAAGCTAATGTCTACAAAAATTCTGAAGGGTTCCAAGGATATATAGAATTTACTGTCAAACTCATATCAGACAACTAATTGATCAAAGCTCATAATTCAATCAGGCCAACTGAATAATTCACAAAAACCTATACATTAATAATAGTTGGTAATTACTGTACTAAAGTAATTCTGTAAAATATAAATTTACAAAATTGTTCTAGTTAGTTTTTGTTTGATCAAACTTCTTTTATATATATACAATGTGGAATTCCTTACCATTTCAGTGGACTAATATTCATAGACTCATCATATGTGATGAGTCTACTGAAAATTTTCAAAGCTATGAATATACATCCACATTGTGGAATTCCTTACATACGATTTGGATGACGGGTAAAAGTATAAGTAAAAAAAAAACGAGTCTCCTGATCCCGTGGACACGTAAAACATTTTGACATGTCGTTTTGACATGTTATCAATTAAACCTACATGGAGGTTTCAGAATTCACTGATTTTTTGTGAGGATGCTCACCTTGTCATATATGACATCGGTAAAAAAATCAACTGATTCTGAACCTCTAGATGAGGATGTCTCCTTTGAGTCGGGATACTATATTTCTAGCTGTCACGATTATAGTCATATAAACTTGAACTGCAGGGCAGAATTAATGTATCTTCACCTTCTTTACATTTTACTACCATCTGTTAGAAACTTTGCACTTCAGTAAGTTACTGGGTATTTGCTGTTCAACAAGAAGAGTTTTTTTTTTCAATCTCTTCTAATATTAAATTGGATTTATGAATGATGAGAGGTGCACAATCCCAAGTATTTTCGAATCTCATGTTCTTCAGTAGCATATGCTATTATTAGAATAGAGTTAGCTTTATAACGAAAATCACTACTGCTTATCTTTTTACTTACTTCATTCTTAGTACCTTTTAAATAGCATTAGTTCAGAATAACTAAACAACCTCTCTGGTTTGAATGCATTCATGACACTAGTTATGATCTTGTAAATCTTTTCTAGGTTTTACATGATTCTTACTATTAATCTAGAAATGAAAAATGTGAAGTCTCAGAAATCTAGTTGCCTTTGGTTGGTTATGAGTTAAGAATTTCAATATCGATACCATTTCCCTATCATTTTTATCATAATGTGTTAAATTCTGTGTTTCTTTACCTATAAAGTATAAAATACTGCATGAATAGAAGATGTGAATAATGACTTCATTGTTGAATACTTGAATCGTTGGTGCATATAACACTGAGTACAATTTAGCATACTGCTGCGTATGGGGTATTTCCCAACAATACCCCATACTTTACGTACTGCTGCGTATTATAGTCGGAGTAATAGATGGTGCCTCCAATAATGAAAATAAAGCTGGAAAGCTATATAAAAAGTGTGATTAATTTAATTAGACCTCATTTTTAATTAGTTGAATCACCATTTGTATTATTTTTTGGTAAGGGTACTTGTAATTAGCCATCAGTAGTGCTAATTAATACAACTCAAAGACGTAGACGAACATGCATACGATAGTCTTGGCGTACCAGTTCATCCAACTCCCAGGGTAGATCATGGGCGTGGACGATGCCAGTACCGTCTCGACGAACCTCGGGCGCAAGCCAATGCAATCCGCAACCCCATTGCCTTAACAAAAAGAGTTTTTAACAAATCGATTCTTACAAACTAGCCTAATTGTGTACTAACACCTAAAAACCTTATATTTGCATATCGACTCTCCAAAACATATACTCCAGATAAGCATCTCGAGCCGTTCACGAGGACATCGAACGAAAGACTTCCAGCGACAAAGGGCTCAACGCAAGAGCTTCCGAGGTATCATTATTGTGGAGGGTTTACTCCTTGGAGAGCTTGTCGAGATACTTATCCTTCTTTATACTTGGGACTTGAGCAAGTGGATTGCTTTCACCATCTAGTACGCCGACGACGTGTTTCCCAATGGGTTTCCTCACCATCTAGTACGCCGACGACGTGTTTCCCAATGGATTTCATATTTTGGCTCTTTATTTTTTATTGATTATATTTAAAATATAGTACACGATATCAACTGCACATGCACACTAGGATATCATAAGTTAGAATTTCCGTTCGATGGGGTCGTGAGCAATCAATAAACTCGTAACTTTACAGTCAGCTGATTCACTTGTTAGTTGACTCGAGTACTGTTACGTTTTGTAAGATAGCAACGACAGTCGAATTGCCCGGAATTATTTATATATAGAACCCTTATAGTTTGGCCGATAGTAGTGGTCATCGGCCAAAGTATATGCGGTTCTATATATAAACAGTTCCACTGGGCGGCACTAGAATGCCAAGGTCTCTTAATAGTCGCTATGTTCTTGGTATTGTTCTATTTTGAGAAATTTCGTCAGCACTCCCTATATGTTCTCTGGGTACATAGTTAGACACGGTGGCTCCATTGCCCTTAGTCTAACTCTGTGTACTTGGAGAACTGTAGGGAAGTTCTGCCGAAATTTTCTCGAAATAGAGCATGCCAAGAAGTAGCGGCTATTAAGGGATCTAGGCATTCTAGTGTGTGTATAAGACATATCACCCTGTAGGTGTTAATAGGAAGCATGCATTGAAATTATCAATTTATTTAAAAATTTTAATTCACAAGATAAAATTATAAATCCAAACCCTTACTTTAACCCTAAGCAAATATCATTTTATTATATTTTCTGTCATCCTAAATATGTAAATGATTTTTGAGCGCTAATGGTTTATATTGTTATGTTAATAAAGGTACCTAACGTCATGGATATGAGCTGGGTTGACAGTAATCGGGCTAGTGCAGAATATATGAATGGGGTTCATTATTTTGTTGACTATCTGTTTAGCAAAGAAGCATATGGGGACATGGTTCTTTGTCCTTGTAAACATCATAGGACAGCTTGATATCAATCACGTGATGATGTAATTGCTGATTTATTTCAGTTCGGAATAGAACCTGGGTATAGAACATGGAAGATGCCCGATGAATCGAGTGATCCATCTCAGAAACTTCCTGAAACAGAAATAGATAACATGCACGGGCTCATAGATGCTGCTTTTGGAATGCATAGTATATCTGATGATAACATGGAAGATGAACCAGTTGTACGTGATCAAGATCGGACGGGCGGGGATTCAGATCGGTATACCCGAATTTTTAATGATGCATCACATAAGTTATATCCTGGTTGTAATAAATTCACGACACTATCATTCATTGTTAAACTGTTACATATCAAGTGCCTAAATGGATGGAGCAATAAATCGTTTAAGATGTTGCTAGAACTACTTAATGATGCTCTCCCTGATGGCCACACTTTGCCTTCAGATTACAACTAGTGTCAGAAGATTATTCGGGACCTTGGCCTTGACTATCATAAAATAGATGCATGCAAAAATGATTGCATTATGTACTGGAAGGATAATCTATCAAAGACTCATTGTCCAACATGTGGTCAATGTAGATGGAAGGAGACTGGTAAAAAAATTCCAGAAAAATCCCTACGTTATTTTCCATTAAAACCAAAATTGCAACGACTGTTTATGTCGGAAAAGACAGCTGCAGACATGCGATGGCATCATGATCAACGCGTCGATGATGGTGTGATGAGACATCCTGCAGATTCTGAGGCATGGAAGCACTTTGATCAGTTGCATCAGCAGTTTGTTTGTGACTCACGAAATGTCAGACTCGGTCTAGCAAGTGATGGGATGAATACTTTCGGAAACATGAGTATCTCTTACAGCACATGGCCTGTTGTTCTCGTTCCATATAATTTACCACCGTGGATCTGCATGAAACAAACTAATTTTATACTTTCAATGATTATACCTGGACCACGTGCTCCTGGAAACGCAATCGATGTATATCTACAACCTTTAGCTGAGGAGTTGAAAGATCTATGGGAAGTTGGTATTGAAACTTATGATGCATACGGTCGGAATAATTTTTAATTGCACGCCGCTTTAATGTGGACAATCAATGACTTTCCAGCATATGGTAACCTATCCGGATGGAGCACCAAGGGTCATTTGGCTTGCCCGGTATGCAATGAGGATACTACATCACGACAATTGAAGAAAAGTAAAAAACAATGTTATATGGGCCATCGAAGATTCCTGCCATTTAACCATAGGTGGCGCATGTGGAAAAAATCATTTGATGGGAATTCAGATAGAAGGCAACCACCGAATCATTTGTCTGGTATTGATGTGCTTCAGCAGTTATAACACATGCCACCTGTGACGTTCGGAAGAATACCAGGTAAAAAAAGAAAAGATCTGCATAAAGAAAAGTACTTAGGGTGGACGAAAAAAAATATTTTTTTCGAACTACCATATTGGAGCAGTAATTTGTTACGGCACAATCTAGATGTTATGCATATAGAGAAGAATGTCTGTGAAATTCTCTTGGGGACATTGATGAATATAGCAGATAAAACAAAAGATAATTTAAATGCTCGATTGGACCTCTGCGACCTAGGTATTCGGAAAAATCTTCATCCAATAAAATCAGGTGATGTGTATAAGATGTCAGCAGCATGCTACACAATGGATGCAAAGGAGAAGCGTGCTCTATGTCAGTTTCTCATGAACATAAGATTCCCAGACAACTATGCATCGAATATATCTCGATGTGTTAAGTTTGAAGATCGAAAGATTTCTGGTATGAAGAGTCACGACTTTCATGTGATGTTACAACAACTCCTACCTATTGCAGTACTTGATCTCATGCCAGCAAATGTATCTGAAGCAATAATTGAACTTTGCATTTTCTTCAAGGAACTTTGCTCTAAATCGTTGCGGTTAGACATCCTCGAGAAACTTGACAAGCAAATAGGGATTACGCTTTGCAAGCTTGAGATGATATTTCCACCAGCATTTTTCGTTGTTATGATGCACCTCCCTATTCATCTAGCCGCGGAGGCTAAGCTTGGCGGTCCGGTTCAATACAGATGGATGTACTCCATTGAGAGGTTAGTCATTTAACAACTATAAATATAAGCAAATTACTTAATTAATGAAATTGTTCTTTGCTTTGAAATATTCTATTAGTAATATAAATATTTATTTATCAGGTATTTACATACAATCAAGTCGTATGTAGGAACAAGGCCCATCCGGAAGGATCTATTGCTGAAGGATACATAGCGGAAGAATGTTTAACGTTTTGCTCAAGATACCTTTGCGGTATCGAGACTCGATTTAATCGTCCAGAAAGGAATTATGATGGAGGTCAGATAAACCCTGAAGCAACCTTATCTGTGTTTTCCTCCTCCGGTCGCCCAGTCGCAGGAGGTCGCACTTATTACCTTACAAATGCTGAGATCGATCAGGCTCAGTTCTATGTACTACAGAACTGCACGGAAGTCTATCCATACATTGAGTAAGCTTATTTTAAGTATTAACCTGGTTTAAAATATCATTTATTAATTAATTAGACTTGGTTTAAAATATCATTAATCTATGGTTACTATGTTTCATGATTATAGACAACACATTGAGGAGATCAGAAGATCTGGTGTGAGGAACATTGAAAAGGAGCACATGAACACATTTTCAGAATGGTTTAAAATACATGTATAAGTTCTTATTAAACCTTGCAATATAATTTTATCATACCAATTAAATGATATATTAAGATTATCAATCCTATTATGATACAGGTTGAAACTTTAGATGTTACTGAAGAACTAAAATTACTGGCAAGGAGCCCTCATCGTGAAGCAAAAATTTACGATAGCTACAATGTAAATGGTTATAGGTTCTCCACAGAAGCGTCTCAATTGTATAGAAAAACTCAAAACTCTGGCATTCATGTTAAGGGAGATGATACCACTAGCAGCACAGAAAACTTTTATGGTGTTCTTCAACAAATTTTGGAGATTTTCTATTCCAGCACTCTGCGTATTGTGTTGTTTAAGTGTAAATGGTTTAATGTCGAGGATCGTCGGAACGGGTACAGAAAAAGAATGGGTATGAAAAGTGTAAACATTACACGCAATGCATATGAGAACCAACCATATGTGTTGGCATCTCAGGCTATGCAGGTTTTCTACGTTAAGGAGATAAAAAATCCAAAATGGCATGTCATATTGAAGACGCAACCCCGAAACTATTACAACATACCTCTTGTGGATCAACCGGATAGAGAGTCTGAAATAGATGATCAACCTTACCAGCAGGATGTGAATGATGATATCCTTATTCCTTCTACTTCTTGTGCATTGGATGTCGAAGACGACATGAGTTGGGTAAGAAATGATATCCCTCCAGAAGTCGTAGCATCTCACGACGGTTAAGGTAAGGCTTACAACATATGTTTTTAATATTTTGTGAATCCTGACTATACATCACTATGCTTGCAAATTTTAGTATTGTTACATTGTCTAATCAGTTAAGTGATAACAAATCTTTAATATGATCTTCATTAAGCATTTGTCTAACTGCGTAGTATATGGTCATTTTTATTGTAGTTAGTGGGCTCGAACTATGTTGACAGTGAATACTTTGATCAATCTTGTAGAGGTAGCACATCATTCATGACCCTGTAGTAGTTTATGATTGGGTTATAACTCTAGAACTGAGAAGTGAATTAAAAAAAGAAAAAAACAAATGGCTGCAGTGATGCAGTCCCATTCTTTGAAACTCTAGCTAGAATTTATCAATACGGTTTCCTTTTAACTTCTTAAAATCCAAACATATCCTTCTTCTAATAGATGTGAACAAATAAAGGGAAAAGTGTGGGAACTTTTTTTCTTCTTTTTTAATGGTACAGAATAAAACATAACCAAAAGTATCTTACCTCTCTTCTTGATCAAGAACACACCATCCTGATTTAACTCCTGAACTGTGGAATCTCAACCCCATGCAAAGTTACCAGATTGGAACTAGGGACAAAATAGCTAGGGGAGAAATCAGAAAAATCGGGGAAAAAGTCGGAAGGACAAAAGGAGTCAGAAAAAAAGTAGGTTTTTAAAAAATATATATAGATGTTCAAACAATTTTTGGTGCAATATACAGTGGGATTAAATCATGATTAATTAAGATTAAAAAGCATAAATCAGGATTAAAATGCAGAAACCATGATTTTTTTTAACAAGATCATGACTTTTCCAAAAAAAAACAGGAAAGAGTCGTGCAGTAAACGTCACAACAATATGATTACCGATATTAGATTATTAATTTAAAACAAGTGAATCACATATCTAGCACAAGCTCTACGTGGATTAAAAAAACTCAAATGGATTATAGAATGGTAATCTACTTTCTCCAAGTTGGCTTAAAGTTATGATTAAAGTCATGGACTGCCGAGGTACTACATCGAACATCGTGTCAAACACGAACTCGTAGCACTTCAGCGTATCAATGAAGATTGAATTATTGAAGCCGTTAATGATCACGAAGAAAAGAGTGGCGCCAATAGGTTCTTATGTTGTGGTTGCTTTGTGTGAATGAAAGATGATTGGAACAATATAAAACCAAAATTGTTTGCTGTCCTACAGCTAACTGTTCAGTTTTTGTATCTTTCAGGCTCCAAAAGCAAGAAAAAAAGTTCAAAAAACAATGGCAACTAATGGGAATTTGATTGGTTAATGATTGGAACGATTCAAATCTGTTTTTAAGATGATTTCTATGAAGAAAACAAGGTTTGAATTCAAATTCAGCAAAACATAAAAAACAATTCCAGCAAACAAGGGGTTTCCGGTTGCAAAGTTTCGAGCATGCGATGCTTTTCAGGGTTTGCAAAAGAGATAAAGAATTTGCTTGTAAATCACAAGAAAAATCTGCAAAAGAGATAAAGAAATCATATACTTGATTGGCGTCACACAAACGGAGTCACACCGGATTGCAAGGAATCCCTTCCCGCTTCTTTGAGTCTCATGAGAAAAAAAAAATTCAGAAAACTAAACTTGTTCTTTAATTTCAGCAATAGCAATAGATTGATTCCCATAAAAAGAAGCCCTAATGCCTTTATATGGAGGCTTACAAGATAAACTAAAGAGAGAGAGGGTTTGAGAGAAGGGAGAGAAGATAGAGAGAGAGAGAGAGAGAGAGAGAGAGAGAGAGAGAGAGAGAAGTCAACCGTATGGAGTACGGACGGACGAAATCAGTGAACGCAAGGAATCGCTTCCCACTTCTTCGAGTCTCACGAGAAAAAAAAAATTCAAAAAACTAAACTTGTTCTTTAATTTCAGCAATAGCAATAGATTGATTCCCCTAAAAAGCAGCCCTAATGCCTTTATATGGATATATGCAGAGGAAGGTGAGTACACCTCAATCCACAATTGAGACATTTGTTACAATTTTATGTTTTGTTGAATATAGTTATGAAATTTTAGCTTCTCCCGTCTCACTTCTCTACTAGTTACATATCTCACTTATGGTCGTGGACACATAACTAAACAATGGATTCGTGTCACATCCATTGCTTATTTAATCAAGTCATTATCCACGTAGATTGAAAGTATATAGTTTCTTTATAATACTTAAATAAAAGTATCAATATTTTCACCTCAGAACATTCAAAGAACAAATGGTGAATTTGCTCAAGCTTTATTTGATTCATTGCATAACTCATTATCTCCGCACATTGAAGAAGGCTTTGCTTCACCATCAACAGATAATTATTGCTTTCCATCAGAAATTACTTTACTGCAATCTTCAAACCCCTTAGTGTGAATCTGGACTAATATATAATTTGTGACATTGTATCTAGCTTCTAAATGTTGCCTCATAAAGCCAAATTCTTCGGCTCCATCTCTCAAGCTAAACTTCCATCATGTCAAGCAATACCTCAAAATGTGGGTTTGTGAAATGACTGAAAAAGATCATGAGGTCTCAAACAGACTAATGCTATGTTTGGCTAAGCGGTGTCAGGCCACAGACAACATAATCGTGGAACGGGTCTGCTGTTTTTTTTTTCCCTTTGGTTGTGCAAATGGCAAGAGCGGGCCATGTATTTGAGCCGCAGTGGGTATCAGTTTTAGCTTAAATGGCAGGGTATGGCGCTATTAGTTTGTTCTGCATTGAGTTTAGCATAGGTGGTGCTTCTAATACAAGGAGAATCAAAAGAGGGAAAGATCAAAATAGGAAGTAGAGAGGTTTAACCTAACTGTTGCTTCCATTTTGAAAATTTTGGCCTTACAAAGACCAAAAGGAATTAAAATTCATAAAGTGATCCCTAAATTGAAAGAAAATGCTGAACTTTCTTCTAGAAAATGTATACCTGCTCGATGTTGGTTTTATACTATACCTGCTCGATGTTGCTCAATCATCCTTGCATTTTAGTGTTTCACATACATCATTTATTGCCTGTGGTGTGACTTTAGAAGTGCCGGTATAAACCATTGCAAATTTAATTAGACATTTAATATACACTTGAACGTCCGGCCGATTACTTCATGTTATTGTTTTTCAAATATCTGGGTCTATTCATGTTGATTGTCTAACAGGTTGAAAGGGAGAAATGATTCGTGGCAGGGGTCATCGGTGTTTGTCGAATCCCCCGATGGGGACTCGCCGATTACAGGATCCCTCGACGCAGGATCATCCTATACAGAATCCTGTCGTGGATCCAAGTATTGAGGATGCAGAGACACAGGAGCCTGATGTTCCATCACACGCATCAGGTCCAATATCCTCTAGAGGTAAAATAATTAAAAATGATATTAAGATCTCTTGTTTTTATGTCCTGTTTGTTTATAACTGTTAAAGATGATCTTACTTTAATTCTACTATTGTTTTAATGCAGAATCATGTTCTTCTAAACGGAAGAGGGGCATCGCAAAGGGTATCCCTCGACCAAGCAGAGAAGAAGATAGACATCCAGTTAGTATTTCTAAAGTTGGGCCTGTGGGTCCGAATAAGGACAAGTTTCTCACAAAGATCGGCGTGTGGGTCAAGGACCAAGCTAATTTTCCTTTTTGGCAAAAGGATTTCAATAACTTCCCCCAATCAAACTGGGAAAATATGGCGAGACTTGCTATGGTAATAACCTTTTCACAATCAAAATTCATTATTGTGTCTTTATTATATATTGTTTCATATTACTAATTATTGCATCTTTTTTACTGCTAGGAATATTTTAACATTCAATACTCGGGGGTTCTTGCTGACTTCTTACGAGATAAGACTATAAAAACTTGGAATGATGCAAGATCGAAGCTATATCGGGAAAACTACCAGCCCTATCCGCATTGTGAAGCGATCCAGCGTGTCCCCCGTGGTATGGAGTCCATGGACAGTGTGACTTGGACTAGAATATGCGAGGAGATATTCTCGCAACCATGGTGGAAGGTATAGTATTACTAGAGTTCTACATTACTATAGTTTTTAGAATTATTGAGCTTACTAATATGTTATGCATAATGTGTTATAGGGTACAAGTGATAGGAATACAAAAAATCGCACAAATCAGCGTGTCATACATGTCTCTGGGAGAACCAGCTTTGCACAGAGGAAAGAAGATCTGGTATACATTATTTTTTTAATTTTTATATGCAAAGTATTATGCAAAATTAAAAATGGTTAAGATAATAGTCAAACAACTTTCTGTTATATGCAGCGTACGAAATTAGGACGGGAACCTAATCGCAATGAGCTGTGGAAACAATGTCATATAAAGGCTGACGGGACCGCTGCGAATGCACACACCCAAGAGGTTACGGTAAGTGTTTTAACTTTAGTTATCGATTACTTGAATATAATTTTCCATGTGTCTTTAAATACACTCATTGATTTATTTTGCCTCTTCAACATTGCAGAGTCGGATGGATGCGATGATAGAGCAGTCCATGGAAACCTCTGGGACTGTGGATGAGAATGCGATATTCCGGGAGGTCCTTGGTCCAGAGAGTCGTGGACGCGTACGTGGCAAGGGGAGGGGCATTAGACGACAGGAGTACTTCAGCTCCTTGCATCCATCCCAAGTAGTGTTAGAGAGGCATGTAGCAGATCTCATCGAATCACAGGAGCGCTTGTCAGATGAGAACCGTCAGTTGAAAGAATCACATGAACGCTTGTCAGATGAGAACCAACAGTTGAAAGAATCACATGAGCGCTTAACAGACGAGAACATGCGGCTGAGTGAAGTAGTTCAGGGACTAGAAGCAAAATTTCAAGAATTTAGCCAGCTTCTCCGGCGGGTACGTCTTATATTTTAAAATTGTATACATGAATGTTACGACTATTTAAAAATAATCAAATTCATATTGTAATTTAAAAAAATTAAATATGTTCACAATTAAATTTTGTAGGACACTTTTGTATCGATGACGCCACAGATGCCATACTCCCAGATGCCATATCAGCAAAGTTTCACATAGATGCTCCAAGGTGGATGTTTGCGCCCTACACATCCTCCAGGTTATCAACGTCCAGATGATTTTGACCCCCTACCACATGAGTGATTAAGGTATATTTTATTTTCCATGAACTTATGTTGAAGCTCAAAATTGTAGTTGAACCCGCATCGAAGGACTTGAGGACACGTGTTCATATATAATCATATGCATCTCTCTGTTATGTTATATGCTGACTGTTCATCTTTTAACCTTTTTTTTTAATGTTCTGTTTGAATGGTTAGCCACTCGACATCTTATGGTCACACTTTTGACATTTTCTTTGTTTCTTTTCCTTTTTGTGTTGTCCCCATACTTTATACTTTTTTTTTTTTTGTTTCATAAAGCTCATATTACTAATTAAAAGAAAAAATAGCTTTCTTTTTGGGTCCTTGGTAAGATTTCTAACTCTTAATGGCTAGGAATCTTTATATATATACTTCCCTTTTGAAAGAAAATAAGTACTAACTATAAATAGTAAATTGATATATATAGTAGTTTGAATTGTCTATCAGCGTACAGTGATATTCTTTGATGTAAAGGACCAACACATACATCAGGACATGTTAAATTTTTTTTTTGAGCAATTCCTCTCCGAGAGGGAGAGGATGGGGTTAAACCATACCCCAAGCTAATTAATAAGTAAAAAGTAGTAATAATTGATATAAATTGTTGAATCTTTGATTTACAGTTTTGGGCTGAATTTTAAACATCATATAGCACTGTATATATGCATATTTCTCCAAGAAGATGCCCCTGGTGTTTCGTAGTGAATGATATTGTACTTTTGACTGATGTGCTAAAATAGGTCAATTCCCAATTAGAATTGCAGATTATGTGCTGAAATATACTAGGGTTGATTAAATGATGATGTACAAAAAGAAGGTACCTGTCATATTCATAGTAACCATGTTTGCCAAATTTATAGTTTTTGTTGTCAGATTATGTTTCTGTTGTTGGAATCAGTTGATGAAGTGAATACGTGCCCGTCTGAAAAATGAAAAACTGATGTAGATTTTATTTTGATCCTATGCCCGTCTGAAAAATGAAAATGATAACACCGCTCACAAACAATTAGCACTGGTGTATTCTCACAGCTGATTTAGTTGGACATTCATAAATTCTGGTTATGCTCTGCAACTTACGAATGATGACAAAAATATAAGTTTGTGTGATGTGGTAGAAGTAATTGTCTTGGTTATAGTTCGTGTGACAGTTATTAGGGTAGATCTGCTGGATTATTCATGCACCATTTGACTAGTGGTTGGGTACTCAAATTTTTTAAATGCTGCTATGTAGTGCCATTGTCCCTCTCATGACCTTGGATTATGCATAACTGTTCACAAACCCAACTTTCTCGGAAGGTGGCTGATGCAGTTCTGTATCGGATTCCAGGATCTTTCTTAGGAAGTTGAAGCTTAAAATGATGTAAAATTTGTCTTTAAACTGATTTAGATATCAGTTCTCCTTTACTTACCTTATTTCAATTCAAAACATCTTTTCTTGACCATATTGTCAAGATTAAGCATTACTCATTGAAATATTTGGGTATGTGTGGGTAGTGTACACATTTTTTGGGTCATACATATACTCCTCATTATTTTCTTAACAAGATAATCAATTAGATGAAGGGTTCAAGTTGATCTGATCTGACTCAGGTCAGGCCTGCACCCAATTCAATCAGTCTACCTTCCACTGGATAGTTGGACCATGGATTGGTTTGTGATCTAACTTTAGTATTAATTCTTCACTCCATTTGGCTATGGAGCTCAAAAATCTAGACCGACCTGAATTTTCAAGCTGGCATAATGTTCTTGACTGGAACTAGTCCAAAATATTGGGTCAGCCACATAATACAGATCCGTCCTTGACTGGGCCTAATCTGATCAGTATGCAATGCTTGAATGGTCGGGTGGGGGACCAAATCTTAGACCCAAATTTTTTTTTTGGTTCAAGTGCAGGTTCAAACCACACTTGAACCACTTGCAATTTTAAAATGGTATGATGTGTATCTTCCAGAAATTCTTCCTTTTTTCTCAATCACAATCTCTAGAGGACTTATCACCACTAGAAATGCAGCATATCATTTTTAAGGTTTGTGGTTACTGTTTATGAGATTATATTCTTTGGTGACATTTTCTATATCAGGAAAAAGCTTGATCCACTAGAGGCATATGTACCTGCTATTCTGTTGACTCAAGCACAGTTCAAAGATTTAGGTGATGACTGCATATTCTTTAGAATGTTTGTAGAAAATGATTCTTAAGGAATGCTTTCAGCTTCTTCATATTTTTGTAGACCTAGTATCTGTCAATTCTTAGGATTCAAATGCTGAATTTTTTAAATGTTGCTATGTAGTGCCATTGCCCCTCTCATGACCTTGGATTATGCATAACTGTTCACAAACCCAACTTTCTTGGAAGGTGGCTGATGCAGTTCTGTATCGGATTCCAGGATCTTTCTTAGGAAGTTGAAGCTTAAAACGATGTAAAATTTGAGTTTAAACTGATTTAGATATCAGTTCTCCTTTACTTACTTTATTTCAATTCAAAACATCTTTTTTTGACCATATTGTCAAGATTAAGCATTACTCATTGAAATATTTGGGTATGTGTGGGTAGTGTATACATTTTTTGGGTCATACATATACTCATTATTTTCTTAACAAGACAATCAATCAGAAGAAGGGTTCAAGTTGATCTGATCTGACTCAGGTCAGGCCTGCACCCAATTCAATTTCAGTCTACCTTCCACTGGATAGTTGGACCATTGATTGGTTTGTGATCTGACTGTCATTGGAGATGCGTCTAATCATTCAGAGGAGGTACTAAATTTTCACTATCACCACTAGCCAGAACGAAAATACTAATAAACAAATGAAACTTTGATGTCCTACAATTTGAATAAACAAGTAAAGCACACCAACAACTGTAGAACAACAATATTAAGATAATCTGGTTAGTTCACAGCAGACACACCTTCACAGCACCTTGTGAAATTTTATCTTGGAATAAAGGGTCTTTAAGATTATTACCTCATACCGGTTTCTGTTAGCTTCTTCATACCATAAGATGAGTAATGACGACACCTTCCAAGAGATCATGTTTTTTTTGCACTTGCATCTAAGTATACACAAGTAACACAACACAACGTAAACTCAATAGGATAAGAGTATTGTGGCCGTGTCATAGCCATAACTTGCCTCGAGCAAGATTTCCCTCTGGTTACACAATCCTAGATCAATAGAAAATGGCTGAAACAAATAGAACCAAGCAGAAGAAAGACTAGATGAGAATCCATGCACCTTAGTTAGATGGGATCACCACACTAATCTAAGAAAATAATGATAAAAGAGAGACGGGAAAGAGAGGAAGTAATAGGTGGATAAATAGAGGGAAAACAAAGACCATGGGTTTGGTAATCACACTCTGAAACCCATGCGGTATCTCATATGATTACCTTGTGTTCTTATGAAAAAAAGTGTATCTTGACTCTTTGCCCAACTTATGTTCTTATGCAGTTCGATACAGTTGCCTTATAGTGTCAAGCTGCATGGTGGGGAATGATAATTGCCATGATACTATTGAGGCAGCAGTGCATGGACATGGAATGTTGATAGGTTCAACACATATGAGTCGACTGTAATGAGACATGATTCTAGAATACCTTACATGTCTTTATTAATAAACATTTTGTGTGCACACAATGAGCATATTCTGTCTGCATTGCTTTGGCTAACAAGAAGTTTATTACATTCATTTAAATATGTAAATGCATTTCTGTCAAATTGAGAAGACTTTCACAGATTTCATGCTTCCTCCAATTTTTAGTTACTTAGCCATTTCACTTCATTCTAGGCCCACTACTACTTGCAGTCGCACATTCAAATTAATGAATACCGAGATCGTGTGGTACTGGTGAGCAATGCTTTGTACACTACTACACTCTACACATTAAGCATTTGTGGCTTCCTTCTTCTCACGAGTAGTTTATTTTTTAGCCTGCTGTAACAAGAAAGCACTCTAATTAAACTCTTGTCATTTTTATTGTGTATTAGGTATTCAACTTCTTCCACTGCTACTACCGTGCGAGATCGGAGAAGTCAGGCTTCATGCATGCGTCCTTTTTTGGCTAATTGGCTTGCATGTTCTACTACTATTTAATTATCATTGAGATGAGACCGAGATATTGTTTTGGATTGTTGTTACAGTGGTGGTATGAGTGGATTGTTGTTACAATGGTGGAATTGGATTGTTTTTTTAGTTTTGAATTGTTATTACAATGGTGGAATTGGATTGTTTTTATAGTTCTTTTGAATTGTTGTTACAATGGTATATATATATCAGTGGAATTGTTGTTGCAATGGTGGTATGAGTGGATTGTTGTTATAGTGATGGTATATGTAGAATGAGTTAATTGTTGTTACAGTGGTGAAATTGCATCAACTTATGAATTGCAGAAATTTGTGTGGAATGAGTGAATTGTTGTTGCAGAAATATGTGGCGGCCGTTGGTCGTATAAAACGGGTAAAATACGATGGCTGTCGGTCGTATAACACAGGTCAAATACCATTCAAATACGGGGGTTGTCGGTCGTATAACCCGGGTCATATACGGGGGCCGTCGGTCATATAAATTTGTCTGGGACTTTATAAAACCACTCAAATACGGGGGTTGTCGGTCGTATAAACTGGGTCATATACGGGGGCTGTCGGTTGTATAACACATCATATACGGGGGCTGTCGGTCATATAACATAGGTCATATACGGGGGTTGCCGGCCGTATAAGACAGGGCATATACAGGGGCTATCGGTCGTATAAACTGGGTCATATACGGGGGCTGTCGGTTGTATAACACATTATATACGGGGGCTGTTGGTCGTATAACATAGGTCATATACGGGGGCTGCCGGCCGTATAAGACGGGGCATATACGGGGGCTATCAGCTGTTTAATGCAGACTCAAATACGGCGGTACATTAGCCGTATAAAGTAATATTTGCGACGGTTCAGAAGGGCCGTATATGGTATATCTATATCGGCGGCTATGGCCGTATATGGTATTTGCGACGGGTTTATTTGCGGCGAGCAATTGCAGCGGCTAGGCCCGCGAAAATACATATATACGGCCAATTTTGACCCCCAAAAATACTCAGATCTGTTGTAGTGCAAAAACTAGTTGTTTAGGAGTTATAATGATCATTTAAACCCACTTTTGCATGTCCTTTCAAGGCTGAGAGGAAATATATGTTTAGCTTCATCAACTTCATCATCATGCACCAGTACGTGGTTAATTTTGAATCCACATAATTCCTTAGCCATCTTTCAGGAAGTTGTGGGGGAGAAGCAGCTAGGATGTCTTCCTCCGATCCTTGTTGTTGTAGTTCCTGTAGCTGCAACCCCAACCCCAACCCCAACCCCAAGGTTCGTTGGGATTCTGGCTCCCACCTGTCAACAGTCCTAAAAATTTAGCATAAACTCTTGATGATATATTGGTTCGGGGCTATCGAGGGGCCAACCCCATACGTCCACTGTTTCCATATAGTGCAATGTGACAATTTCCATCAACAATAATTATTCTGCAACTAAGATGTGGTCACCCTCGGACGGACAGATACCTCAACTAGTATTCTTGAAAAGGTGGTTTTACATTGTTTTTGGCATACTCCTTACCCGAGAAATGAAATTATTTTGGGAAAGCACTAAACTAAAGGTTATGCAAAAAATAAAACTCCTCTGATTTCCATAACGATTATCTGACTATCGTCATAGGGACCAAAACATGAGACGCATTTGGACTCACGTTTTCAAGTTTATCACAATTATCATCTATATATTTATTTTATAATTAATTATTAAGAAAAAAAGAAGAGAGAGAAAGGTGTGTGTGTGTGTGTGTGTGAGAGAGAGAGGGTGGCGTGTGCTCACAGGAAACAAGAGAGGGACGGGTGGAGGGGTCCATGTTTGAAAGGAGAGATGTGAGGGAGCCGTACGCCTTCATATGGTCAAAAGAGAAGAGAGGAGAGGAGTGGGGGGGGGGGCATGAATAGATGTGGGCCCCAAAAATCTTAAAAGCGTTACAAATATCAGCCCATTAAGTGCCACATCATTAATAATTGACGTTGTCATGATCTAACCATCGGATCGAGGTTTTAATCTCAATCGTTGAAGCATGTAGAACATGTTAGTCCATATTTTACTAGTAATAAAGCTGAAACATATCCGGATAAAGCAATCTAAATGCAGTCTTGGATGTCCCCACACGACAGGGCATCAAATTTTTTGCATTTATATGTTTGCTGATTTCCTGAATTTTTGCAGAAGTTGGTTCCAACCTCAAGGACTTCAATTTCTGCGTTAAGCCTTCAAAAATTCGTTACGTGGATTGCTTGACGACAACATATTACAAGAAGAAACATCTTCTTATTTCCATCTCAAGCCACCGAAAACCCTTATCATGTGATTCTTGCACCAAGGGGTTACATCAAACGTACAATGGCAGTAAGTTAACTCCCATTCTCGTAGAAGGCGGAAGATCCATATCTTTCTTGATCCTCAGTAATATATTACTAATGTAGGGCTTGATATGGTACACAATAATGGACATATCAGTAGGCTCTTACACAAACAGATGCAGGAAAAATAGTCCATTTGATGGTGGATCAACAATGTACCAATCCACAACAGAGAAGTTAGAGGGAGAGCAAGAGGAGAAACGGAAAGCACGAATGTATCCATTCTAATTCATTCATACGAACGAATGTAGCCATTTTAATTCATTCATACGATCCATTCTAATTCATTCATACAATCCATTCTAATTCATTCGTACGAATGTATCCATTCTAATTCATTCGTACGATCCATTCTAATTCATTCGTATGATCCATTCTAATTCATTCGTACAATCCATTCTAATTTATTCGCACGAATGTATCCATTCTAATTCATTCGTACGATCCATTCTAATTCATTCGCACGAATGTATCCATTCTAATTCATTCGAATGTATCCATTCTAATTCATTCGTACGATCAATTCTAATTCATTCGTACGATACATTCGTGCGAATGAATTAGAATGGATCGTACGAATGAATTAGAATAGATCGTACGAATGAATTAGAATGGATACATTCGTGCGAATGAATTAGAATGGATCATACGAATGAGTTAGAATGGATCGTATGAATGAATTAGAATTGATTCATTCGTGCGAACGAATTAGAATGGATCGTACGAATGAATTAGAATGGATCGTACGAATGAATTAGAATGGATATACTCGTGCGAATGAATTAGAATGGATCGTACGAACCTCTACCCTTCCATCGTTTATTGGAGGGGAACCGTACGACGGTCGTAATCCCCCCCCCCCATAGGTGTCATTGGAAAATAAGGCGCCGGAGGAGGCTGGGGCGACTGCCGAGAGAGAGAACGATGGGGCGGCAACAATGACGATCGGCTGTAGGTTGGGGACGAGGGTAAACAAGGTATTTAAAAGATTCGGGTGTCATCACTAATTCCATGGGTGCGAATAGAGGCTCCCATCTACAGCAGGGTTTTAGTATTAAAAACAGAGGTGCAGAGGGCTCTCTTTACCCAACGGGAGCGCCATGATCAGATACTCAGTTAAAAGCTCCGTCCTTCTGAGAGAAATCAAACACTTGTGGGGCGTAAGAAACCCATCTCCTCCGATACCCCATCGCCTCCTCTTCTGCAGCTTAGGACCCATCAATGAATCGGTCTCCGATGTCGACACCGTCGCCCGAGAGGTTTGCAACCTCCTCGACCACAGCGCCGACTGGAAGCTTGCCATGGTCGCCTCCGACATACCCGGGAGGCTCAGTCCGGAGGCCGTCTCCGCCGTCATCCGCCGGTGGGACCAGGTATCTGAACCCAAAATCCTCTTGGATTTCTTCTACTGGTCCGGATCCCAAATGGGTTCTCCTCAGAACTTGGATTCCTTCGCACCTCTCGCTGTTACTCTTTGCAACTCCGACCTCTTCGCACATGCTAATGGTCTCATGGATCGGATGATTAAGACCGATTCGCCTCCTTCCGCTGTTTTCAATTCCATTGCTGACAGTTTCAGAAATTGCCAAGGTTCCAATTTGGATGTATTCAATGTGCTGATCGATGCTTATCGAAGCAGGGGTATGGCGAAAGAAGCGGCCGAAGTGGTTCTGCGGATGAAAGACAGCGAGTTTGCACCTGGTTTGAGGTGTTGCAACGCTCTTCTGAAAGATCTTTTGCGGGCTAATTTGATGGGTTTGGTCTGGAAGGTGTACGATCTCATGGTCGAGAAGCAAGTGGGTCATGATGTTTACACTTTCACTATCCTGATTGGTGCCTACTTCAAGATCGGGGATATCGATTCGGCCAAGAGGGTCTTCTTGGAAATGGGACAGAGGGGCTGTTGTCCGAATGCTGTGACTTACAACACGCTGATTACTGGGTTCTGCAGAGTTGGAGCTCTCGAGGATGCTTTTGAGTTGAAGAAGGGCATGGTGAAGAATGGTTTGGTTGCAGATAGTTTTACTTATTGTGCCCTTATTAGTGGCTTATGCAAGGCTCACAAGTCCAGGGAAGCAAGGCTGCTGTTGGATGAGATGGCCGGGTTGGGTCTAAACCCTGGTACCATCGCTTACACATCATTAATCGATGGTTATTTGAGAGAAGGGAACATGGATGAGGCCTTCAGGCTAAGGGATGAGATGGTGACCGTTGGTGCGCAGCCGACAATGGTCACCTACATCAATCTCATTCGTGGAGTGTGTAAACTGGGTAAGATGGATAAGGCACATGAGCTCTTGAAGGAGGTGGCGGGCATGGGATGGAAGCCGGATGCAATGGTATATAATCTAGTCATCGAGGGGCATTTCCGAGAGCAGAATGTCCGCGGGGCATTTCAGTTGCTGGATGAGATGAAGAGTAAAAAACTTTCGCCTAATCTGTATACTTATGATGTGATGATTAACGGGCTGTGCCGCTGCAAGGAGACAAGGCAAGCAGAGGGTATGTTGGGGGAAATGGCTGCAAGAGGTTTGGCACCAAATGCAGTTATCTATGCTACCCTAATTACAGGCCACTGCAGGGAGGGTAGGATCAGAGAGGCATGCAATATTTTAGACAGGATGGCTGAGAGAAAGGTGTTTCCCGACACATTTTGCTACAATTCTCTCCTAATTGGCCTATGCAAGGCAGGATTGATGGAAGAAGCAAGGGGATACTTGGTCCAAATGCGTGAGAGGGGGTTGTCGCCCAACACATTCACATATGGGGCGCTTATTCACGGGCATAGTAAGGGTGGAGAAATGAGTGAGGCGGACGTGTATTTCCAGGAGATGCTCGCTCGTGGTTTAAAGCCTAATGAGGTCATCTATACGACTCTTATTGATGGCCACTGCAAAGTGGGTGATGTTGCTAATGCCTTCTCCGTGCTTCACTCCATGTTGCAAAGAGGCGTGGCACCGGACGTGCAGACATATGGCGTGCTCATCCACAGTCTTTCAAAGAGTGGGAAGATGCAAGAGGCTTTCGAAGTGTTTTCAGAACTTCAAGAGAAAGGTTTGGTTCCTGATGTTTACACTTACAGCTCTCTTATTTCTGGGCTTTGTAAGATAGGTGATGTCGAGAAAGCTTTACGTCTCCATATTGAAATGTGTAGCAGAGGTGTAGAGCCAACTATTGTGACCTATAATGCGCTAATTGACGGCCTTTGCAAGTCGGGTGATTTTGAGAATGCCAGAAAGTTTTTCGAGGGGATCATAGAGAAGGGTTTGGTGCCAAATAATGTCACATTCACCATAATGATCGATGCCAGCTGCAAGTCGGGAAACTTATCTGAGGCCTTTGTGTTATTTGATGAAATGCTGTCAAGGGGAATCTTACCGGATAAATTTGTTTACAACGCTCTTATTGATGGATGCTGTAAAGCAGGGAACTTGGATAAAGCTCTAGAATTATTTAGTGAGATGCTGCTGAAAGGCTTTGCAACTGTGCTTACTTTTAACACTTTAATTGATGGCTCATGCAAGCTCGGGAAGCTGCAAGAAGCAACTCAATTACTTCAATTGATGCTGGAAAAACAAATTATGCCTAACAATGTGACCTACACTACCCTGATTGATGGACACAGCAAGGCAGGAATAATGGACGACGCATGCCGCCTATTCTTGGAGATGCAGCAAAGAAATCTCAAGCCAAATGCCGTCACTTATACATCTCTTATTGATGGACACAACAGGGCAGGAAACATAGCGGAGGCATCTGCATTGTTTGAAGAGATGAAGGCTAAGGGTATAATACCTGATGAAATAGCTTATTATGTGATGAGTCAAACACACTGCAAAGAAGGAAACTTGGTCGAAGCCTTGGGGTTGCAGGATGCCGGTAATGCCGAGGTAAAAAAGATTCTTTGAAGCACTGAGGATTTAGGAGAAATGAATGAAACATAATGATGCTCAATGCGTGAAGCTAATCAGTTTCTGCTGATTATGGTGGATATCAGTTGGATGCCTAAAATGTAACTATAAGTGGTTTGGATGATGGGTGTCATGAAGCCAGGAATATTTACAGCAAATATATCAGAGGGTGTTATGTTTGAGCACACCAAGTTACATGAGAACAAAAATAGCTCATTCCTTCACAACTATGCTCAGAGTTATATTCTCACAAGTCTGCATTGAGATGTGGAGTCGAGAACATTCAATTCTTTGAGAGTTTGTTGATTTGGGGTTGGATTTATTTTCATGCTTTCGGTGCACTTCTTGATATTCTTTCAATTAAATCGTTCCCCCAGTTCTCTCATCATTTGTCATCATAGTTTCTTGTGTTACTCATTGGAGCACACTTCGGCTGAAGATGTTGGATGAGTCAGTTTGTAGGAGCTTCTTGCAGAGTTCTTGCAGAATTCCGCCCATAGCCTCCTTGAGCACGTTTGCATGTAAGTTGGATGTTGTCGAGCATCTGTAATATCATCCAGCTTCCCCATGGGTTCTGCGAGGCCGAATCCACAGGTTTCTAACCTAGTTAGCACCAGTAGGTTTATATTTCAGCTAATGTTACAGTCCTTTATGTAATTTTTTGGACCTTCCACATTGACATGTTTGCTGACCTGAATTTTGCAGCCGTTGCTCTGAAACCTGAGATATGACCCCTTCAAAGAGATTATGGAGTAGTTTTGAGAATGCTTATCCATGTTTTGCAGCAATATCCATTCAATACGATGACCTCTTCATGGTCTGACAAGATGGTGATTGATTAAAAGTTATTAGTATACTGCAATGGTGCTGGAAGATTCTTATATTGTTTATTCTTTGTTGTGGATCACGAGTTACCTGAAATGTTGTTTTTGCAATTTCCTTAGTCTTTTTCTCTAATTAATTCAGGCTAAATTATTTATTGGCAGATAGATCTCATGGTTGTGAAACACTGTGGCCTGGCAGTTCTGATTTAACCAAGGTTGAACCAAAATTGATAAGTCTCTTTTTTTTTGCTACTTGACAAGTTGTCATGTTACATATTAAATAAGATATGATATTTTTTTACACAGAACCACCAATGCTGGTTCTAAACACAGAAGGCAAATGTTAGCTTTATAACCAGTCATAAAAAGCAGCTCATGCTATGAAATGAATGCTATTCGATATGTGTTATGGTTTATGCTCTCTGTCAGATTTTTTATTGTCAACTACTTTGTGCCAACAAATATACTGAAGATGATTAACAGATGCACAAACATCATACAACACTTCAGCTTTGTGTTTCTTTTTTTTATTAATATATAGCTAGAAAAACGCACATGCGATGCACATGTACGATATGAGAGAGAGAGAGAGAGAGAGAGAGAGAGAGAGAGAGAGAGAGAGAGAGAGAGAGAGAGAGAGAGAGAGAGAGAGAGAGATGAGCGATGAGTGGTGGGGTGGGTAGTTTATAGGAGAAGATAGTGGGATGGAGTAATGCCGCCTAATTGGGGGTTCCAAATTAACTACGATTAAAAAGTCAAAACTATTTCTAATATTTTTCTATATATAATTCTACGTTTAATTCAAGTTAGGGGTAGAAGTGGGTAGTGAATTTTTTATGTCAGCAAGGGGGATTCTCTTTACATTTAAAGTGTATTAAGGAATTTCTTGATGGAAAAATAAATAGTTAATTCAAATTATTATTGCTACATCTTATGATAGTTAAGTGATTCAGATAGAGAAACCCCCTCTCCTAAATCTGCATAATTACTCTAGAAAATAGGATAAGATCACAAAGGATTCCCACTTGCGTCTCAACCAGACTCATCTGAACTAGCCAACCACCCTCTCTCCCAAATCTGACCCTGACGACGAGGGAAGATATGGTTCGAATAGATATTGACACAAAGGGAGATGCTAATGAGAAGAGTCGGAAATTGAAGACGACCAAAAGAACCCGAAGCAACGAGAAAGATGTGTTTGAGACATTGTAGTGAAAGAATATGGGCATTCTGGGAATATCCTATAGTCCATGTGATTGCAAGGTAGTTCCATCACTTCGTCTTATCTATGATCATATCCATATCCCCCCTTTATCTGATTCCTACATTGTCACTTTATAGAAGGAGGACAGGAATAAGAAATAGCCATTATTATTTTCTCTTATTCTCTATTTTTTTTGTTTCGTCTTTTCCTTTACGATAGCAGATGCAATTTTGAGTTGTACTTTGACCCCAACAACATCTGCCTCCATGGCAAGCCATGCCACTTCTCCAGCTAGACTAAAAAACATTATTGCTCTCTTCATCTACTATCCAACTTCGTATTCTCTCGTTATCATGTCGCTATATAGAACGAGGATAAGAAGAAAAAGAACCAAGAACATTAATTTATGTTTTTTTTTCTTATTTTCTTTCTTTCGTATTCTTTAACAGAGGAGATGTGATTTTTAATTGTAGATTCACATATAGTTATGAAGAGAAAAGGGGGGTATATTAAGCAAATATATCTTTTCTTATTTATCCACTCCAAGAAAGGAAATAAGTTTTATTCTTTTATTTTATATGTGACTATAATAAGAAAACTAGTGTCAAGAACTGGAAGAAAAGAACTTCAAAACCATTAAGTTTATATTGTCCTCTTTAGAGACGCAGACTTGAGGCATGGTAACTGTGTGGGCCACATCTTTCTAGGAACAAGCATGGGGCACAGAGTGCGATAATGGAACTAGGTGGGGCATTTGACTCTAGGAACATTCAGGGGATATAATGGGAATTAGTGGGTTCTAGGCAAGGATGTAGTCGCGCAGGGTGGCATGGGGTTAAAGGAGGTGGGGTGGGGTGGGGGCAATATATTTTCTGTTTAACCTAATCGCAATATTTTGATATATTGATTTTGTATTAAACTTGTTTCCTTAATTTGTGTTTTGTTGTATTACCAAATATGCCTTTTACTTGGAATGCGATTAATCTTTTTAGACTAAAGAATTTACTTGTTTGGGTAATACATGCTTAAGTTTTATAATGGAAGCAACTAATGATATTATTTTTATTATTTAGAAATTCTATACATATATTTGTTATTTTGAAGTTTCTACTAATTTCTGAATAAGTTTCTCCAGCATCATTTGCCATTTCCATACCTTCTCTGTATTTTTATCTATATTAATAGTTATTTTAAAGTTTGTTAATGACATCACCAATCAATACCAGTTTTGTCTTGCATGCTTTGCTTAGGTTTATGCCAAGCTTAACCTCAAACCTTAACCATTGGTCAGTCATCCGATAAGAAATTTTATGTGGAGCTTTTAAGGTTTGGTGTAGTGATTACCGACTAATGGCTAAAATTGTGGCTACAAGGCTAAGGATATTTTGTTATTTTGAAATATCTACTAATTTGCACAAAAGTTTTTCTAATTCATTTTTTACCAATGTTTTAATTCCTTGTTAATGATTTCTTCTATGCCTTTTGTATGAGCGACCTTTCTTTTCAATCGCTATTTGGACTTTCAATGTTTTTAAATTTGTCTTATGTTTTATTGAACTAATAATTTAGCTTTTGCCTATACTGCAAATTTTTCGTCGATTATAAGTTTTCTAATCTTATATCAATTTTATATTTAATTTTTTTTTGAGAAAATCCCTCTAGATGGGTGTGGCCTAGACCCCTACCAATATATTATTAATATAATAATAAAGTTTACAAGAGATAACAAAAAAGGGGAAAGAATAACAAAACAATCCCACATTCCACGTCAGCAGGAAGCAATAATGCCGAGTAGATTATCCTTCACAGGTCCTGTGATGGCGGTAGACCAAAGCTCCACTATCTCCTTGATTCTCGTGGTCAGCTCTGTATATGGTGAGCATGTTTGTTGGAAGACTTGCTTGTTTCTTTCCAACCAAATGCTCCACATAGTTGATGTAGCTATGATGTCTCAAGGCTTCCTCATATTTTAAGGATACGTTTCCTCCGCCATAGGGTCCAAAGGGATAGAAGAGAAGTTGGGTTCCCCTTAATATCAAGACAAGATTTCCAATGCTGTAGAAAGGGTTTAACAAATTAAACTGCTGGAAAGAAATAAATGCCCAATTGTTTCATCCTCCATATTGCATAGTGGACATTTAATATCTTTGGCGCTCGAGCGATTTCTCTTCTGGAGGTTCCCTTAGTTAGAATCTTGTTCTGCACTGCTAAACAAAAGAAAATCTTAAACTTTAGAAGGAGCTTTAGCTTTCCACAAATAGTTACACACCAACCATCTTTGAACTCCTTGATTGAGATTATTTGTAGAAAGAGTTGACTATGAACTTCCCCAAGGGTGTTAAGCGTCAAATAGAGGAATTGCTTATAACAGAAATAGAGAATGGAGATAAGATAGAATGAAGGTTTTCCAACTTAGCCTCCGAGTCCCCAGTGATCCTTGACCTGAAGGTTGGATACCAATTCGTGACCGTTCCATAGATTGCTGCTTGTGACCTGATTGTTGCATGCTTAACTCTAGTAAGCCCGAACTAGTCCTGGAAAAGTTCTTTGAGTGGTAAGTCCCCCACCCAAGTATCTTTCCAGAACTGAATCTTCCAACCATCACTTAAAATAAGTTTACTTTTGCATCTACTTAATTTCCTTCTGTAATCATTAGGACCATACACTGAAGTAATAATAATCTTATCCAGCAGTAGAATGGATATATATATATATATATATATATATATATATATATATATATATATATATATATATATATATATATATATATATATATACAGCTGTTACTACTCCAAGTCCCAACATATTTGAATAATTTGGTTGAGGGGTTTGAGGTCTTGGTTTCCTTTTGCTTTGATATTTTGGAGGACATCTCAAAATTCTCAACATCTCAATGATTGCCTCTGATAAATCTGCTTTTCAATTGAAAGCTTTCATAATCTGATCTTATGACATTTATTTTGTCTCTTTTATTACGCATTATTTGTTTGTTTGATTTTTTGAGGTCAGCGGGTGTCCCGAAACCTTTCGTTCAATGACCCACTGCACAGGCTTGGACTAATCCCTCCGGGAGTGAAACCCGACCTGCTCGGCAATTCTCACTTCACTCCTAGGTAAATCGAGGGGGTGAGGAGTTGAACCACAACTTCCTCACCAAAGCATCAGTTTCTTTGCCAACTCTCTTATCCCCTGGTGGGTTGATTTATTTTGCTTTAACCAATGTGGCAGATGGGTTTGCTTAGTTGTTATCAAAACGTACATGTGATTGACCATTCCCTGTACTGTGAGATATAGTGTCCACTATGTGGTCTATTTAGTGTGAAGTTATCAGTTTAGTGTGAAGCGATCAATGAAACAACTTCGCATCTCATCTAAATTTGCTCTAAACATATTCTACTTCGTAATAGACAATGAAATGTTAGTTTGTTCTGAGACAGTTTAGTCCAACTGACATCTCACCTAGATTTGCTCTAATATATATGATCAGCTGTTCATATATTCATCTGTTATGACCGGATTTGTCAATTATGCATCAAATATCAAGGCCCAATAGTTCTCCCTGTCCCCAATATCAAAAGACAAATTTTCATTTACCATACCAAGTAAAAGAAATCGAAGAAGTGCTGATAAATATCCAACACCAGGGGACGAAGCGAGAAGCTGATATCCTATTTGCTCTGTCTAGATAAATAATGAAGTTCACTCAATTCATTTATAGCACTGCATTCTGTCATGTCAGTTTTAAAGCTGAGATAAGTGACATCTAGCCACCAGTCTCTTTGTCCAACTTATGATGTCATTATCATCTTGTCTTAATTTTTTAACAATTTTCATGCTCAAGATGTTTTTTTGCCTAATTTGTTGTCAAGAGAGGGGAATCACCATTTCTTGTTAGTTAGTCAACTGCTTATTATATGACGATTTTTAACAATGTTAGAATTTAATATTATATTTTATAAGAAACCTAATATTGTTCATTTCAATAAGGTGATGCCGTCTGTAAGGACCTGATATGTAGAAATTTATATTAATCAGTGTCACTTTGTGCATCAAAGGATGTTTAGGAGGTCAATGATTCATATTTTGTTGGACGGAGCCATTTTAGGATTATGAAGTATTATCCTGCGCATTAATTTTTTACACCTATAATTATCGGTTCATGCAAAACAAGGTTTAGAATTTAAATCTCGGAGGGCCTTTTGGGCGAACATATAACATTCATCTTATCTGAAACCGGAACATTTTTGTCTATTGCAAGTTAAATCGGTTGGAGTCTAAAAAATATATTCATGATTTTGAAAATGAGAAATAAAGAGCATTCTTTAAAAACAATTTTATGATATTTAATCCGTTTGTTCCAACATGTGATTAATCCTTCTGCATATATGGTTTTGTCGATTATCATATGGGATAAGTATGGTTTACCATTCCAACTACTTATTGAACATCGGCAATGATCTTGATATGGATTGACACCACCAATTCATTATAGAAGAACTAAGACAAGTTGCCCTGCTCAAGAAGATATCACCTTGTCTTCTAACGACTACTAAATTTGCATGAGCAAATGCATGTGGAGCCAATTACGAATGAAAGGACCTTAATAGGCGAGGTTCCATTACTCCTATTAAAATTAAATTATGTTTTATAACATGGTGGTTCTTGTTTATGAACTTTTAGTTTTTTCTTCCCATCTCATTTGTTGTTTCATTTCAAAGGATTTTTATGGTTCTACATTTTGAAAATCGTAGGAGACAAGTGGAATCACAAGGCTGTATAAAAATATTTGCCTTCGCTGATAAAAATATGGTTCTTGATTAAGCATAGCTAAAAGAACTTTGTAACATGCAAGTCAAATTCATTAGTTGAATTACGATATTAAAATCATGATCTTTTCTTTAGTAGCTTGTTTTATGAGTTCTTCACATAAATTTGATTGAAAGATGACCTAATATTGCTTTGCATCAAATCATACTTTAGTGCTTTTATGAACTTAACTGACTACTTTAAATTGACATATTAATCAAAGAGGATACGGGGTATAGACTGGCGGCCTATTTCGACGGAATGGGCAGCCACCCATTTGACACCCCTAGGAGTCTTAGAATGTGCTGATTTTTTGTGAGCATAAGCATCTTACCTTAGATAGAACACCCACAAAAATCAGCACATTCTAAAACTTTTAGTTGCATCAAGTGTTATATTTTAGATTAACGGTTACAACGGACGTTCGATAAAACTTCTAACATTTGATGGCCCTAGGAGTTTTAGAATGTGCTGATTTTTTGTGGGTGTTCTATCTAAGATAAGGTGCTTATGCTCACAAAAAATCAGCACATTCTAAAACTCCTAAGGGCTTCAAATGGGTGGCTGCTCATTTAGCCGAAATTGACTGGCAGCTCATTTCCCATTTCCTCTATTAATCAAAACAAGAAAGATGAAGCAAGTTTGAAGATCCCTCCTATCAATCCGCCAAAGTTTCAAACATCACCAGTGCTTCCGACCTATCATTCCTCCTTCAAAATTTCAAATGCCTATCAAAAGGAGGGAAGCAATGAACATCAAAATAAAACCTGACAATGATTATTTTTGATGTGTAATGTTAACATATCTCCTTGAAAGTCAAATGTAGCAACCTTGAATCCACAATCACATCTGTTCATTAGGAATCAATATTAACCCGTTCTTAAATCACAATAATTCATAATTTTGTAAAAAGCTAGTATGAAATATTTGACGCATCAAGATGATGTCTGCAACATGCTCTCTCATAAGTCATAACTCAATCAAACAAGAAATTCTACGAGTGAGAAACATCACGTTGGAAGAAGAACAAAAGCAATACTGTAGAATCACCAGACTTGGTCTTGCCTTCACTTTGCAATTACCTTCTAGTAAGTTGCTGTATGACACATCCTCTCTTTGCAATTTCACGTTTTTGAGCTGATCATGTCACTTCATGCTCTCTCTTTTGGATGATGGGATGAGCAGTAAACTGTCGAAATCTTGTTCTCATCACAAGAGTTAGTAGGCACCTTGTTCACATACTTTTCATCATCTAGAGTAAGCATTGTGATGGAATTACAAACCATTCCTAGAGAAATTTTGGTCACTTGCTACAACAACTATGATTTATCAAAAAATCAACTATTACTATGAGATGTTGCAGTTTGATTAAGTCAGATGTTGTAGTTTGTTGACTCGTTCTGCATTGTCCCATCATTTACCTCTTAACATATCCTTTATTGATCCTTCCCAAAACTATTGGAGCCCTCTCGATCACATGTCAAAGTCATCTCAACTTTTGTTTTCAGTTTCATTCCCCTGATTTAAAGGGAGATTCTGAATTCAGGATAAATCTCGACAGTCTTATCCCTTGTTTTCTTGTAGGTTGTCTTTTCGTTTCTACCATCGTGCCTATAAGCTGCTGTTATCAGGGATTAATTTATGTTCTAGTACAATGATGCAATGCTTATTGAGCCAGCATTCCAATTCCTTGTTTAGTGTCAACTAGCTACCAAAAATGTACTCCATTCTTGACAGGCTTCTTTGTCTGTAAAGAGTAGAGATAATCTGCTTATCAATCTCATATAATACAGAACTTGAACCCCATGCTGCTTCATGAAGTTTGGGTGGTTTGATGACAAATTTGATAATATTAGTTTCCTGAGAAAGGGAAACATATGTTATTTCCTGCCAGAAAGTTTTGTTATTGTAACCGAGAGTAAAATCAGAAACACATTTGCACATGATATTGGAAATAGCAAATGCTTCCATGTGTTTCGCACATTTTGGCACTTTTGTGCTACCATTGACGATTTGGTGTTGTGATCTTCAAGTTTGGAGAGATCTCCTGATGTAGGACGAATGAGTAGAGATCCTACCAACACATAAAACTCACTCTCGATTAAAAAAAAAAGGGTTTGTAAAGGTGCAGATTTTCAAAACAGCATAGGGGTATTTTGATAAGTTGACATCGTTCAGGTTTTCAAATTGACTTAAAATTTGGAGGGTAGGTAGATACGGTTATGGAGAAGCTTGGTTCGAATTTCATCAAAAACTAACGGGTGGTTGTAGAGATATCAAGGTCGGATTAAATCTGTACTATAGGTTCCAGATTTGAATCTGAATTCAAATTAAGGTTCAATTCGATGAAAAAATTGGGGCTTTCGGTATGGATGAAAAGTAAACTTCAATAGGGCTTGAACAAACGTAGTTTCATTGGATTTGGATAGGTTTTGGTCAGGTTTCGATGCGAATTCGTCGCTTGCTGCGATTGTTTCAGCAAACGCAGAATTTAGCGAATGTTTCAGAGAACAACTCGGTTTCAGATTTTCATTCACCTTTTGATTCAGAAATTCACTAAAAGAAAGAAAGATAGGTGGGAAGAAAAAAATAAAAGGGAAAATGATAGAGAAGGGGCATCGCACCCTGATTTTACCGATCTCGCACCGGCGGCTTCACACCATGGGCATCACACCCGATTCTTACGCTATTGCAACAAACAATTTTTCATTCATCATTATCTTCATTCAGTGCCATTACAATGGAGGCTTTCATGTCTTTTTTTAAAAAAAACAAAAAGATAAAGATGACAACTAGTAAAGAGATAAAGATTTCTGCTAACAACTTCCTAAAATAAAGAGATAAAGATGGTAATCACTAATGTGATAAAGATCTCACCTAACTAAATTCTTAATCTATCATACCCCTATCTTTAAAATTACCCATAAATAGTCATCCAAATTTAAGAAATAAATAAAGATAAATCCTAATTAATTACTTGGAATATTTCCGAGAATATCTTATGGTGCGTTCGAATGCGTGCGAAAGGTAGGGCGGTCCACTGGTTTACCGAAATGCGTGGGCAGCCAAGTACGTCAGCACAACTTCCCAAGCATAGAATGATGTCATACTCAAATCCTGAAAGAAATACGAATACATATACCTGATTCCCAGTGACATCTGGAGATAGGCAGAATCCACACAGTGCAATGGGATATGCATGAGTGTACATCCAAAGCTTTAATAAAAAAAAAAATTAGTAATTATCTATTTTTAAGAACTCATAAAATTTAGTATAATAATTAATTATTTAAAAATTATTACTGTCTCATTAGTGCATGGTTGCGACGGTGCGAGACCAAAGGTTTCCTTTAATCGTGTGAGGGGGATGTGGCCATTTGCTACCTTTTCTAGCTCAACTGGTTCCGTCGACAAAGCTTCCAAATTGGCTAAAATAATGGAGTTGTAGTTCATAGGAATCTTCGGGATTGTAATTGGCATGTCGATACTGTTCAACCCTAAGATCTGATGCGTGTTTGCCAGCGTGATAGATATGTACCCAAACCCAAAATGAAAGGTATGGGTTGGTGGCCATCGCCGCTCAGAAAGTGCGTAACATAGATTTAGGTCATGTTGGAACCACCAGATCTATTGAAAATATCCGAATTCAACTGCATCCACTAGGTTCCTCCACTTTTTGAACATATTCCACTCTTTCATACCACCGTGACTGCAAGAGCACATAATATGGTAATTAGCCTGACCACCATCATTGATGACCTTCGAACAGTGTGCCTCGTGATCTTTAAGCACATGTTTGGTGGTCAGATCACCGGAAATCTGCCTATCGTTTGTTGCGCATCCATTAGGCAAGGGGTTGAAGGGGGAGTGGGAGAAAGACGATGGGTGTTTGAGGAGATGGGAGGAGGTGTGGGAGTTTATGGTGGTGAAGGGAGATTTTATAGGGAGGAGGAGCCCAACTAGCCATTGGAAGTAGCCGTTGGGGACCCAAGGCTAGTTGGGATGGGAATGAAAAAAAAAACAAAAAAAAAAACAAAAATCAATTTTTTGAAAAAATTACTATACGCCAACTGTGATGGCGTTTCAATCTGTACACCAGCACACTTGGCGCATATATTGATTCCTAATATAGACGTCAACTCATGTAGAGCAGGATCAGACATGCATGATTTTTGAGAAATCTCTTTGCACAGATCTCAAGACATGACTGGGATTAATTTAATAATTTTTAGAATTTATAATTAGGGTATTCTAAATTAGGATTTTGGATAAGTATGGTGGGTTGGTAGTTGGTATCCGGTGAGAGGTTGAAGTTATCATTCTATTCCCTCTATCCTGGTAATCTCTTCCATCTCACTCTCTGTTAGATGGATAGAGAGAGAAAGAGAGATTTGGGAGTAAAGGATTTGATTTACTCATTGGGGCAAATGCCCTATATATCACTATACAAAGGATGGGGTCACCAAAGGGTGAGCATACCCAAAAGAGACTAAAAGAGCCTATACAAGGATTAAGAATGAATCTACACACTCTAACACCCCCCCTCAAACTCAAGGTGGATCATACACCAAAAGTTTGCCAAGGAGATATCGAAAACGCTGAATTGTGTGTGTCTTCGTAAAGAAGTCTGCAAGCTGCTCTGTAGAAGACACATGTGGAAGTGATACTGTGCCATCCTTATAGCGATGTCGAACATAATGACAATCTAGCTCAATGTGCTTTGTGCGCTCGTGAAATACCGGATTGCTAGCTATTTGAATAGCACTCCGGTTGTCACAATGGAGAGGAGTCGATGAGGTCAGATGAACACCCATATCCTCGAGTAGGCGACGCAGCCAAACGACCTCACATGAAGTGCGTGCCATAGCACGATACTCGGCCTCGGTACTAGATAGCGAAACAATCTCCTGCTTCTTACTTTTCCAGGAGATGAGCGAATCACCTAGGAAAATACAGAAGCCAGTGGTGGATCGTCGATCAGTGGGATCACCCGCCCAGTCTGCATCAGAGAAGGCACGCAGCTCCAAAGAAGAGGATGACGAAAACAGCAAGGAGCGAGTCACCGTGCCTTGAAGATAGCGAAGAATACTCAGTAGTGCGGTATAGTGAGCGGAGCGAGGCGCGCTGACAAACTGACTAAGAACTCAAACGGCATGTGCAATGTCCGGGCGAGTGATAGTCAGATAAACAAGAGCACCAACAAGCTGGCGGTAGCGCGTGGGATCCGAAAGCGGCTCACCATCAGTGGGACAGAGCTTCACATTAAGCTCCATCGGTGTATCCACTGTCCGTGAATCAGGAAGTGCAGCACGACTCAGTATATCAAAAGTAAACTTCTGCTGAGAGACCAAGTATCCCCGGGGAGATGAAGCAACCTCAAGGCCAAGGAAGTAGCGAAGCGGGCCAAGGTCTTTCATCTCGAACTGCTGTTGGAGGTGCCTCTTCAAAGAATCGATAGTAGCAGTATCGTCACCGGTAATGATCATGTCATCAACATATAGAAGCAATATCTCATGACCATGAGTAGAGGTGTGAGTGAACATAGCATAGTCATTCATACTCTCTGTAAAGTCGACTGCAAGCACTGAGGACCTGAAGCGCTCAAACCAAGCCCGAGGAGCTTGCTTGAGCCCATAAATGGCCCGACGAAGACGGCAAAAATGCTGGGGAGGAGTCAAAAGACCAGGAGGGGGACTCATGTATACCTCCTCAGAGAGATCTCCATGAAGAAACGCGTTCTTCACATCCATCTGGAAGAGTGGCCAGTGACGAGCAGAAGCAACTGCTAACAGAGTCTGGACAAAAGTCATCTTCGCAACATGACCAAAAGTCTCCTCGTAGTCAATGCCATGCTCCTGAGTGAAACCACGAGCAACTAAACGGGCCTTGTATCTCTCAATCGATCCATCGGAGCGAGTTTTGATTCGATATACCCAGCGACAGCTGACAGGATCCTTTCCTGGAGGAAGAGGAACGAGCTCCCAAGTACTAGTATGCTGGAGGGCCTGCAACTCCTCGGCCATAGCCTGTTGCCAGTGTGGAATCTGAACTGCCTCACGGTAAGTCTGTGGCTCCTGAAGAGAGTGAATAGTCGCAAGGAAGGACTGAAAATGGGTCGAGTAAGAAGCAACCTGAGAAAAGCCATAGCGATCAGGTGGATGCCTCTCACGCTAAGGATAGCGCGTAGGAGGAGTAGAAGACCCAATGTCATTAGCATCTGAGAGTGGCAATGAAGGAGGTGAACCTGAGGTGTCTACAAAAGAAGGGGTAGCAGGCGAAGCAGGTGGAACTGGTGAAGCAGGTGTAGCGGGCTCTGGCTGGCGACGAGTGTAGGTATAAATGATAGGTGGACGCGGGGGCTCAGGCACGGTAGCAGGGATAGTAGGAGCGTCCTGAGTCACTGGGGTAGGAAGGAGATCCGAAGAGAAACTAGGAGTCTGAAGGAAGGACAAGTCTGAAGAAGAAGAAGATCCTGAGAAGAAAGGTGTGTCCTCGAAGAAGGTCACGTGTCAAGAGATGCGGATACGACGATCAGAGGGGTCATAGCAACGCCAACCCTTGTGCTCAGAACTGTACCCTAAGAAGACACACTTGGCCGACCGAGGAGAAAGCTTTGTACGCTCCCCAGGTGGAAGTAAGACAAAACTAGTACAACCGAAAGTCCGTAGAACTCTATAGTTGGGAACAGTGGAATATAGTCGCTGAAACGGGGATTGACCAGAAAGAAGTGGGGAAGGAGTCTGATTAATCAGATGAGCAGAGGTAAGAACAGCCTCAGCCCAGAAGTGTTGAGGAACGGAAGCAGAGAACAAAAGAGACCGAGCAGTCTCAAGAATATGACGATGTTTTCTCTCGGCAACCCCATTCTGTGCAGGCGTGTAAGGACACGACTGCTGGGGTAAAGTACCGTGTGAGAAGAGGATGTCACGAAACTCTGAAGAAAGATACTCTCGAGCACCATCTGAGCGAAAGACCTTGATTCGTTTCCCAAACTGAGTATGGACCATACTAGTGAAATCACGATATACTTGACAGTTGACACACATCAGACCTACGACGTAAGAAGGTCACCCATGTGAACCGGGAGAAGTCGTCAATGAAACTGACATAGTAATGAAAGCCAGACATAGACATGACAGGTGATGGTCCCCAAATGTCAGAGTGCACAAGATCGAAAGGAGTGGTAGACATAGACTCACTAGAAGGAAAAGGAAGAGCCGAGTGCTTAGCAAACTGACAACTCGTGCAGGGAGAAGGAGGAGTGAAAGGGAGATTACCCAAGTGTTCGGATTGGAACATGCTTCGAAGGCGCATCGCAGAGGGATGCCCAAGGCGGCGATGCCAAAGGTCCGCAGAGGAAGGAGCAGCAACACATGAAGCAGCAGAAGGCAAGGGCACATGAAGGTACTCCAAACTGTACAAGCCACCATGTCTCCGTCCTTTCCCAATTTGACGGCTAGTGCGAGGGTCTTCCACCACACAGGAGGATGCTGAGAAGGTGACGGTGAAACCTAGATCAGCCAACCTACTAACGGAGACCAGATTGATCGACACACGAGGAGCGTGGAGCACATCAGGGAGTGAGAGGCGACCACTAGGATCGGAGGAGGTCGTGATGGATCCCTGACAAGAGACCAACAAGGGGGAACCATCAGCAGTGCGAATCTGGAACGCTGGAGGCACATGACCACAATCAGTGAGTACGGATGCGTCGGAAGTTAAGTGGTGAGAAGCTCCAGAGTCTAGGATCCAAGGGGCACTCAAATGACACTGAACAGTGGTAGACGAATTGGCACAAGGTCCCATCATGATTGCCAAAGATGCTCGAGACGAACTGGGCCCCTGCACTTTACTTCACTGATTCTAAGCTTTACTGCATTGTAATTCACTACTCTGTATGGCTAAAAGGGACTAAATGGGCTGAATTGCTTCAAAGAGTCCAAAACATACTCTTTGGGGTAAAGGATTGCTAAAGGAGCCTCCAAAACAACGCTTACAGTGGCTAAACAATGAATGTTTACCTCTCTGGAATAACACTGCAATATGAGTTTACAGTGGTCTGAATTACTGAACAAAGTTAGGAGCTTGCTTTGCAAAACAGTGAGTCTAAAACTGCTGAATTGCTGAATAGAGTTAGGAGCCTGCTTTGCAACACAGTGAATCTAAAACTGAACCCCAAAAATTTCAACCTTTCAAACCGCTGAACCATAACTTAAACAGACCATTGAACCGGCTAAATAAACCAGTGAACTGATTTGAACCGGTGAAATAAACCAAAAAATCTGAACCGGAATCCAGACTGAACCATGCCACCTCAGCGATGAGTTTAAGTGAAAGATACTGAGCCGTCAGATCTAATCAGTGGCTCAGATCTATTAACTCAAATCAACTCATAAACCCGACCCATCAGACTTTGGATTTGATCCGACTTTGAAGTGGATCCGACTTTAAAAGAGATCCAAAACCTTATCTCTTCTTTGTTGAGAGCCAGGAGAGCGACCAACCCTAGAAACAGAGGCACACCGACGACTGTGATCTCCGGTGTCTGCGAATTCCAGCGAGAGCACGATCTGCTGCAACTACAAAGGGGCCCGATCTACATGAGCTGGACTTGATCTCGGTTTGCGATGAAGATCTCGACTCAATCTCGGCTTGCGATGGTCGTCCTCGGAGCTCGCTTGGCTCACGATGCAGATGGAGATCCGACTATCAATGAAGATCCAAGGAGATCTCAAGTGCGATGAGATCCAGAGAAGATCTCGAGCACGATGAAGATCTCGAGGGGATCCGAGTGTGACGACGAGCTCCTGCTCTGCTACCGATGGCGGGACTGCGACCTCGCCAATGAAGATGATGCCTCGTTGGATTGAAGAGAGCTCAAGTGAGTAGGGAAGGACCTGAGACCATGGGTTCTGATACCATGTTAGATGGATAGAGAGAGAAAGAGAGATTTGGGAGTAAAGGATTTGATTTACTCATTGGGGCAAATGCCCTATATATCACTATACAAAGGATGGGGTCACCAAAGGGTGAGCATACCCAAAAGAGACTAAAAGAGCCTATACAAGGATTAAGAATGAATCTACACACTCTAACACTCTCCATGTGTTAGGAATCACAACATGGCAGAAAATACAAAATTGGTCTCTAGTTCTTTTCTTGAACTGGCGTTACAAGAAATCAACACCAGCAACCCTATTCCCCATCTCTGCAAAGACAAGCACAAAACTCCATCTCCATCCTTCCACCCTTGACGTGAGCCCATCGGCTTGCCGCTGGCCCGCAACAACCGCCCAGGGCAATGCTTTCCCTGGCCTTCGCAGCTCACCTCCTTGCTGGCGTGGTATGTGACTTGGTATTTTTGTTATAATTGGATCATTTTCCATTATTTTTTGAAAATTTTCTGTTATTTTTATATGCATAACGAGGAGCTGAAAACAGTTAAAACCTTAAGGATGTGGTCAGGTCTGTAACTTGAATTATTTCACAGCATTTCCTACGATAGCAGTTACTATTTTTTTTCCAATGATATTATGGCATTGGCTTTGAAAATGCGGGGTGTATTGGTTTGAGCTTTCATGTAAATGAGTGGAGCCATCGTCAAGGCAAAGCAAATCCTGGATTATTGAGGTTTTTATCTCTATTTTCTTGTTCAATTTTTTACAGCATTTGCAGCTAGACATTCTCTCAAGGACAATGAACACATGGTATGAATCTATAAAATATTTCAAAAGCTGATCTCTCTCTCTCTCTCTCTCTCTCTCTCTCTCTCTCTCTATATATATATATATATATATATATATATATATATATATATATATATATATATATATATATATATATATATATATATATATATATATATATATATATATAGTTCTGGATCATATAATGATGCCTTTTCTTTCTTTCATTTGTGAAAATTCCCCTGAGGCACTTTACTCTAATTAGTTACAAATATGCAGGTTCCATTCATAAGCCAAGAATGTGGCTGCAGGATGGCTTTAAAACTCTGAACTGTAATCCTGGGAAATCAAATCCGCGCCTTTCATCCAGTTTATCATGGAATAAAAACAAAGGAAACAATGCAAGTTTCTATTGGGAAATGCAGCCATTTCTCTAATATGATACCTGGCTCTACAGGAGGAATGAGGTTTCCGGCTTGGATCTTCGATGGCTTAATCTCCCCTTGTAATGACACGTCTGCTTCGAGCTCTACCGCGAACCGCCTTCTGCAAGTCATCCCTAATGCAATTTCTCCTGCTATGGACTCTCGAGCGCTACTTGCTTGGAGCTATGGGGCAGTTCTCCTCCCCTGCTCCGGCCTCTGTAGTTTCGGGCTTTGCTGCTCCGACCACTCAAGCTTCTACTCTGCTGCCCCGGCCTCTCAAACTCCAGTTACTCGTGCTCCAACGTCTGTTGCTCTGGCTTCTATTGCTCCATCAACTACCTCTGATGCTCCGATCTCTACTACATGGTCATTCTTCAAATTCTCCCCCCCTGATGTTTCTTCCTCTGGTCTCTACTGCTCTGGTTCAGATGTTGTTTAGTGGCTAATAATTGTGTTGCAGAGATAATCCAGTTTCTTATATCCAATTTTGAACTCTTTCCTTGTTTAGGGGTTCATCGCATGCTTGTTTCTTGGTTGCATGAGCTTATACTACTTAACTAACAAGATAGGTGTCCATGCCCGTCAACCGGTCTTGTAGGTTTCTTGATCCCTTGTATGATGCTGTGATTAAGTTTTTATAAATGAGGGTAGACGCGATGTTGACAGTCAGTTGGAAATTATTGTCAATGGACACACTCTTAGGTCCTCTAGATACATTGAAAGAATGTGGAACCGTATGAAAACTGAGCGGAGGACATGCTCTAAAGATACCACGGTTGTAGGCTGCAGAGAGGTGGCGACAATGAGATGCTACAAAGGCTGCACGACTACAGGCTGCGGAGGATGGGCGACGACGACAGGTTACCGAGTCCGCACAGAGGCATGATTGGGGATTGGATGCATGTATATTTTAGAAAGATTTATTGGTTGAATACATTTTGTATTATATATATGATTAACAATTACCCTTGCAATAAGTAATGAAAATGGATGGCCGAATTAGTGTGACAACGCGGAACGTGGGTGGCATTGATGAATTTTTCACCCCCTCGAATGTGCTTGCCCTTGCTGAAAATTGTTGTCATTGTCGAATGTGAGCACCAACGCTGAATGTTGGGGCCATATGCATTTTGCTGACGACGAAGACGACAAGAGGTCCAATGTGTTTTTTGCGGCCGTGGGTTTATTTCAACGCCAAAGGATGCTGCTGCAGTGTTGATGTCGGGAAATTGAAACAACAATATTGGTTCCTCCTTTGATTGACTTATATTTTGACACAAAATATTTCTCGGATAAATATGCAAGAGTTGATGCATGAGGTTATCTTAAGGGTTTGTATATTTCTACACAAAACCCCCTGAAGACATTGAAGATACAGTGTGTAAGTGTTCTTTTAGTATCGTGTCGATGCAGTTCAGAGTTCGCTCAGGTATATCATTGCATGCATTTACATTTTTCTCAGACTTGTGATGGTGTTTTTTGTTTTTCTTTGTATGTGGTCGTATTTTATCGTTCTAAGTTTGCATTGCATTTTCATTGGAGTTCTTGAAGTTTTGATGCATTTTTATATTCACACATAAAGTTCAAATTGAGTTTCAATGTTTTCGTATTAAAAATTCATGTGTTTTTTTTTGTCTTCGTATGTGTTTGAATTTTTATGCGATCTTTGTTTTGGACTTTTGGAGTTTTATGCGATCATTTTTATGTGATCATTTTCAGAGTAAGCACCGCCCTCATGGCAAGCTGCGGGGGAGCTGTGTGTTGGAGTTGCGTTTTGGCCCGTTTGATTTGGTTTTTATCTCAAAATGTATGGGATTTAGTTGCATGGTTGTCGAAGGCGGCCGTTCGACTATACTCCACCACAGCCTTTGGCGACCACGACCACCCTTCCACCACCACAACCACCTTTCTAACTATGGCGGCCACCACCCAGATTGTATCTCGCCCTTACCCCCGGATCTCGAAGGGGCATCATTGACGAATTTTACCACCCCCGTGCCTTAATTATGATTTTGTCAACCAAGGTGACAATTCCTTCTTGTGTCGTTCCGTCCTTGTGTTCTACCTAGGGGTGTAAAACAGGCCGGGCCTAAAATACTTCGGGCCTAGAGATGTCAAGCTCGAATAGGCTCGTCGGGCCGAGCCGCGAGCCAAGGGTTTGAGCCCGGCCCGACCCGGTTATACATATATTTGGAATTTCGGACCAGGCCGGGCCGGGTTTGGGCTAAAAATAGGGTGTTTAATAAAAAAATATGTACACGGTGGGTTTGAAGGCACAACCTTTAAGAGATAAAGAGAAGCCATAAACCATTGCACCAAAAAAATATATGTTTGGGCCAGGCTGGGTCGGGCCGTTGACTTTCAGGCCAGGTTCGGGCCGATGACTTTCGAGCCGGGTTCAGGCCATTGACTTTCGGGCTGGGTTCAGGTCGATGGGCTTTTTTACACCCCTAGATCTACCCATCTCATACCTTGCCCCTACCAGCCAGCTCGTGTCTGTCGGTATGGCAATGACCGCCTTCAACAGATGCAACCCTACCTCTAACGGACTAGCTCTTAGGGAATCCATGGTGATCCTTCGGGAATTTCATGCCTTCCCATTTTTCGACCGTACACACACACACACACACACACACACACACACAGAGAGAGAGAGAGAGAGAGAGAGAGAGAGAGAGAGAGAGAGAGAGAGAGAGAGAGAGAGAGAGAGAGAGAGAGAGAGAGAGAGAGAGAGAGAGAGAGAGAGAGAGAGAGAGAGAGAGAGAGAGAGAGAGAGAGAGAGAGTTACGAAGATAAGAGGCCTATAATTCCTCCTTCCTTTTTTTTGTTGTACATGGAGAGAGAGAACTAATATTTCCCCCTCCCCTGTGCGCACGCCCACACACACACACACACACACACACACACACATATATATATACATATATAGGGGAGGGATACTCTTACTCATGGCCTCTTACTCATATAGTTACCTATGATCCGGGCCATCCATTAGATCCCGACATATGGTTCGGATTAGATGGGGAGTTAAAGTAATGGTGTCCGCATTAAATGCCCGTATTAAAATCCTGTATTAAAATCCTGCATTTAATGCGGACACCATTACTTTAACTCTCTATCTAATCCTAACCGTACGTCTGGATCTAATGGACGGCCCGGATCATAGGTAACTATATAAGTAAGAGGCCATGAGTAAGAGTATCCCTCCCCATATATATATATATATATATATATATATATATATATATATATATATATATATATATATATATATATATATATATATATATATATATATATATATATATATATATATATATATAGGGGCATGCTATAATGCGGCATGCAGTACGTGCGGCACTGTACCGCAACCGTCCGATGCAAGCAACGGTGCATGCGATGCACGCAGCACATGTATCAGACGGCTGCGGTACTGAGCCGCACGTACCGCATGCCGCATTATAGCATGCCCCTATATATATATATATATATATATATATATATATATATATATATATATATATATATGTGTGTGTGTGTGTGTGTGTGTGTGTGTGTGTGTGTGTGTGTGTGTGTGTGTGTGTGTGTGTGTGTGTGTGTGTGTGTGTGTGTGTGTGTGTGTGTGTGTGTGTGTGTGTGTGTGTTTTGATCAGCTATCTGCGACTTGAGTTACGCGTAGTATCATTTATCTAGTTATCATACCTTGAGTAATCAAAAATCCTCGCACTAGTAATTATGCAAATACCTCACTGTTTTTCTCCCTTCATCTTGATTTATTCTTTTTTCATAGGATGTTGCCACTTGTCAGTTTATTTTTATGCACCTACACAACCCATTAGTTTCCCTAAGAAGCAACCCACCCCAAGTGGTTACCTGTGCCCTTCTAACGTCGTTGGTCCCATCTAACCTGCCGTTGTCTTATGCTCCCTCTTCCTTGTCCTCCCCCCTCTCCTTCCTCCTCGTCTGCCTCTGCCTCCCCTTACTTCTTTCTTCGTCCTTATCCTTCCTTTTCTTTCTTCTTCCTCCTCCAAATGGAACAATGACTCGACTATTGGAGGCTGAATTCTTCTACAACTCAGTTAGCCATTGGAGGCCAATGATCAATGGTAGTCGAGTGCACCTAGTGTCTTCCAGCCAAACAGGTTGTGGAAGCACTTGATCAAAAAATGGTGGAGTGTAGGAGGAGGAAGAAGGGGAGGAGGAGAAAGGCGGTGGCGATAGTGGGTTGCATGGGTTTCAGCTGATGATGGAGGCGAGCGGCGGCGGGGGGCATGGGTTGTCCTTAGCAATTGACCGGCTCATAGTGGGTGCATGTATATTAAAAGTATGCCTTAATGGTGGTCCCATGAAAAAAAGTGGGGTGTATTTAGCCGTGCCCATCTGTGTCTCCAAGCAGTCTTCAGAAGGGAAGCGAAAATGATCACCAGCTCTGTATTTCTCAAGCCAGAGGGAAAATTTCAAGGAAGCCTTCGATGGGGGAGTTCTCGGTGAGCTCCACACCATTCCTGCTGTCTCCAAAACCCTAAATCTCCGATCATGTCGTCGCCTCCGTCTTCCATGAACTCCCAATCACCGGCCCTCAAGACCTACTTCAAGACGCCGGAGGGCCGCTACAAGCTCCAGTACGAGAAGACCCACCCCGCCGGCCTCCTCCACTTCTCCCACGGCAAGGCCGTCTCCCAGGTAACCCCCTAGCTAGGGTTAGGCTTTTGGCTCCCGATTTGATAAAAAAAAAAATCTTAAACCCTCAATCCTTTCTCAGTTGACGATCGCCTATCTCAAGGAAAAGCCAGCCGGACAGCAGCCCACAACGCCGACGACCCCGAGCTCTGGCGCCGGGGTGAGGTCGGCAGCAGCCAGGCTGCTTGGAGCGGGGAATGGGACCCGAGCGTTCGGCTTCGTCAGTGGGAACGGGGTCAGCAAGGCGGTCTCTGGGAGCAGCCGGATTGGAGGACCGTTCGGAGCTGCTGCGGGATCGAGCAGCTTGCCGTCCACATCCAATTACGACGGCAAGGGGACCTATCTGATATTCAATGCTGGGGACACACTCTTCATCAGTGACCTCAATTCTCAAGACAGGGTTTCTTTTTTCACTTATTGCTATCATGTTTTGCTAGCCTACTCATGTTTTTGTTCCAGCTTCGACTCTGTTATTCTTTGCAGGATCCGATTAAGGCCATCCATTTCACCAACTCCAACCCCATGTGCCATGCATTTGATCCGGAGGCCAAGGATGGGCACGATTTGCTCATCGGGCTGCACTCTGGTGACGGTGAGTTCAGCTATTCGCTCATTAGTTTTCAACAATTTTCCTGTCTCCAATTTTATGGTTTGGTGCTGATTCAATTACTGATTCTGTCTTTGTGATACTGGTTTGCTTGGTGGTTAGTCTACTCGGTGTCATTGAGACAACAATTGCAGGACATCGGAAAGAAGCTAGTGGGAGCTCAGCATTACAATAAAGATGGCGTGATCAATAGCAGGTATGCCTTTCTACTACGTGGAAAATATGATTTGCCATTACTGAATCATAACACAAAGAAGCGTGCTTTACCATTTAGACCATTCCATCTATGATACTAAGCTAAGAGGAGAGAGAAAATACAATAATAAACCTAAAATTTAAGATATTAGGAATAAGGTTTCTGACAAAAGTCACGGAACACAGTTTGCTCATAGTTTTTATCAACATTTTATTAGAATTTCTATATATATGTATATTATATTTCACAGTGAATGGATAAAGAGCGGCTCTGGTTTATAGTGGGGAGATCATTTATGATCAGGATGTGTCCTTTGGGTTAGGACGAGTGCAATTCACCTAGGGCGGGGAGAAAGAAACATTTGATTTGGGATTTTTTTTTTAAAATAATGTAAAAAATATATTTGAGGGGTTCTTTGTAAAAAAAAAACGTGGCCCTCCCCTCTCTACCTCCCGATTCCCCCCCTTCCCCCCCCCCCCTCTCTCTCTCTCTCTCTCTCTCTCTCTCTCTCTCATGGCGAGGTCCATTAAAGGTTTATGCAATTATCACAACAATATCTCTATTTGTCACACCTACACTATCCCCCTTGCAATCTCTTGGAGATTTCACAAAATAATTTCATGGCCCTCACCATCAAATAGTATTTTTGCTAGTTAACATTCTTCTCAATTTATAGTGGATGAGCACCAGCTGCCTTGACTCTTTGTTGCATGCCTTCTATCTTGAATCAAGTTTAGATAACCCCATAGAGTAAACCTTGATTAGTAACAGATATCATATATGTAAAGTTACATCCCCAATTCAAAATTATTATACAAGATAGAGAATCATAAATTTATTTTTATATCTTTTATTTTCAAAATTTTAATTGCACTGAGATAGTTTTACAGGAACAATGATAGATTACATATAGCCTTGTTTACATGGATCAGTAAGCCAACTAAATTGTAGCATGCCTAAATCAGGCCAAGACCGTCCATGCAACCCCTCAACTCCAATTTTATCTCTATTCCGAGATAGAGAATCATAAATTTTATTTTATTTTTTTTCAAAATTTTAGTAGCACTGAGAGTCTGAGATAGTTTTTCAGGAAACATTGGTGGATTACATATACCCCTGTTTACATGGATTAGTAAGCCAACTGAATGGTAGTATGTCTAAATCAGGCCAAGACTATCCATGTGACTCTTCAACTCCAATTTTATCTCAATTCCAATTTTATCGAGAGTAGAAAAATCCTTGATAGGCATGAGCGCGCGCGCGCACACACACACACACACACACACAGAGAGAGAGAGAGAGAGAGAGAGAGAGAGAGAGAGAGAGAGAGAGAGAGAGAGAGAGAGAGAGAGAGAGAGAGAGAGAGAGAGAGAGAGAGAGAGAGGAAAACGGTTGGTGAATTGAAGTTCACAAATAAATGGTGAACTAGTGTTTTTATTGTGCCATGTGCCCCCTAAAAAGGTACAAGGCATTAAAGAGAGGGGCTCACATTTATTGTTTATTGTACCAGTAAACAAAGAGTGCATTGTACGAGAAAAAGAAGGAAAACGCGTACACGTGTTAGCTAGAAACTCAGGACTGTGAACTCGAGCACAACAACTCGCCCCTCATATATATATATATATCGTTTTTTGACTCATACTTTTATCCGTCATCTAAACCGTTGGATAGAGGTTTCAGAATTTGCTGATTTTTGTGAGGAGGATGACATTGCCTTAGATTGCACATCCACAAGTACATTCTAAAACCTCTAGGTGTATTAAATCTAAAAGGCTTTGTCAACCGTCCATTTTAACCGTTAACTTGAGGAGCACATTTGATATACTTAGAGGTTTTAGAATGTGCTGATTTTTTGTGGATGTGCAATTTAAGGCAATGTGATCCTCGCAAAAAATCAACAAATTTTGAAACCTCTATCCAACGGCTTGGATGACAGGTAAAAGTATAAGTCAAAAAACGATGGGTCTACGGATCCAGAACCTATACACACACACGCATATATATATATATATATATATATATATATATATATATATATATATATATATATATATATATATATATATATATATATACGGTGTGCGGTGTGCGGTGTGTGCAGCGCGACACCGCAGCCGTCTAATGAATCGTTGTGTCGCGCCGCACACACTGTACACCGCATCGTAACAACCCTCTAGAGAAATGATAAAATGCGGTGTGCGGTGCGTGCGATGCGATACCACAGGCGTCTGATGCACCCGCCGCGTGCATGCGATGCATGCAGTGGTGCATCAGACGGCTGCGGTGTCGCGCCGCACGTACCGCACACCGCATCCTAACATCCCTTTATATAGAGAAATGATAAAATGCGATGTGCGGTGCGATACCGTAGTCTTCTGATGCACCTGTTGCATGCTTGCTATGCACGCAGTGGTGCATCAGATGGCTGCGGTGTCGCGCCATACGCACCGCACACTGCATCCTAACAACCCTCTATATAGAGAAATGATAAAATGCGGTGTGCAGTGCGTGCGGCGTGACATCGCAGCCGTCTGATGCACCCGCTGCGTGCTTGCTACCTCTGTTACCTAGGCTCGGGTGTTACGTCCTTGCTAGTGCTACACCCGAATGGAGTTTGACCCCCTTATAGGTTTTAGAATTTGATAATTTCTTGAGGATGTACTATCTATGAAAAGGTGATCATTCCAATCAATAAATTCTAAAACCTATAGGGGCATCAAATATGCTATTCAAATTAACTGTTAAAATAGATAATTGAAAAAGTTTCTAGAATTTTTATGATCAACTAGTCTTAGAATTTATTGAATTTTTGTGAGGATGATCACCTTGTTATAGATACTATATCCTCCAAAAATTGCAAATTCTAAATTCTCTAAGGGGGTCAAACAACATTGAGGCGCAACATACTTTGCTACACCCGGATCTAGGCTACATGGTTCCTATATATATATATATATATATATATATATATATATATATATATATATATAGAGGAATGTTACAGTGAGCTATGAGCTACGGAAGGAGAAAATGAGCTACGATCATTTTGATCACCCTAGAAGTTTTGGAATTTCGTGAAAATTGGTGGGTGTTGTCTATGGTAACATGATTATCCTCACTAATTTTCAAGGAATTCCAAAACTTCTAAGGTCATCAAATGATAGAATCAAAATTAACGGTTACTACGGACGGTGGATAAAGCTTCTACCGTTTGATGATCCTAGAAATTTTGGAATTCCTTGAAAATTGGTGAGGATGATCATGTTACCCTAGACAACACACCCATCAATTTTCACGAAATTTCAAAATTTCTATGGTGGTCAAAATGATTGTAGCTCATTTTCTCCTTCCGTAGCTCATAGCTCACTGTAACATTCCCCTCCCTCTCTCTCTCTCTCTATATATATATATATATATATATATATATATATATACAGTGTTGTTAGTATCGTACGATACACGATACGTATCGTACGATACGATACGATACGTATCGTACGATACGATACGATACAGGAGAAAAACGATACGTATCGGGATTACGTATCGTTTTTCTCCTGTATCGTACGATACACTATACGATACGCTACGATACGATACGCTACGATACGATATGATACACGATACGGTCCGATACGGTGAAAACATGTTTTTTTGTTTGTTAATTTTTTTTTTTTGAAACTTTTAAAATGAATTTTTTTCTCTTAATTTCCCAAAGGACTATATAGGTCTCTTAGCGTTAAAAAAATACTTAGGAATATTTTCTAACTTAGAGTGAAGTGATACTAATTTTTTTTTTAGAAATTTATAGGTGTTTTACAAATCTTTCTCTAGAGTTGTCGGATTCCAATGCCATTTGTTTTTAAAATTTTTCTAGAGCTTGGAACACCAAATATCTACAACTTTGCTAATATCAATAGTTATAGGATTCCATTTCTACCTATATATATATATATATATATATATATATATATATATATATATATATGTGGTACTTCTTAGTACAGGGCTAATGGATCTATGTTCATAAAGTAAGGCTAAAGGAAAGAAGTGGATGACTTTGAATAAGACAATGAGGATGAGAATGAAAATAAATAAGAGGTCCAAAAGACATTAGAGAAAGATAAAGAAGCAAGTGGTGATAAATTATCTATTGTTGATGATCAAATTGATGATGTAGATGCGGTTGAGATTGAAAAATAAGATCTTCCTACTTTTTGAGTTTTTGTTTTGTCTTCATTGACCATTCGAATATTTTGAGAACAATATATTGATAGATCATAGATAATACTTATATATGATTTCTTTTTTATATAAATATATACATCACATTTTTTGTATAGGCCAATGTTATGTTTGATGTGAAATTATAGGGAATGTCTTACTCTTCTACTTGACTTTTCATATTTAATATTCTAGTATGTACTTTCTATATTTATTATATATATATATATGTATAAAATATAAATTTAATCGTATCTTACGATACACGATACGTTACGATACACGATACACAAAATAGGAAAAACGATACACGATACGATACACGATATGACAACCTTGTATATATATATATATATATATATATAGGGACCCGGGAAGCTGAAATCGAGTTCAATATTCAAATGATGAACTCAAATGGAGAAGCTGGCACGTGTCTTGAGAAAGTCAACAATTACGGTTGGAGGTATTTATATATACACATATATGGGGATAATAAGTACTGACACTGGTACGGGGACACGGGTACGACACGACACGGGTTCGTTGACACGACAAATCCTAAAAAAGGAGGACACGGGTACGGCAGGGACACAACAAAATAAATAAATATTTTTAAATTTATATTTTATATATGTTTGCAATTCATATATATTTCGATAACCGAAAAAACCTCATAGAAAACAACTAAAATAAAAATTTAATGCATACTGCATCGCTATCGTTAGTTACATCCAGCCCGATCGGTGAATTGCAGACAACTCTAAATGGTATGGAAAATAACTGTTGTGTTTCAGTTTTGACTTCAACCTATTTGAAACCTCAGAGGATAAGATAAGTTAAAGCCAAACTTGAATCGTAACCGTCCATCATAACCATCCTGACAAGTGAATCACACTCAGGCCCAAATGACATGCAAAAGAACGGCTGCGATTCAGCTTTGGTTTCAACCTATCGGATTCTCTGAGGTTATAATCTCAGAGGATCAGATAGGTTGAAGCCAAAACTGAATCACCACAGCTTGTAACCCGACCCTATATTGAACAGTCTGTCAACCCGCAGTGTCCCAAGTGTCCGACAGTGTCCGGCTCCCGGAAGCACTTAGGACACGGCACATGCGTGTCCGGTGCGTGTCTGACGAGTGTCTGACGAGTGTCGGTGTCCGACACGTGTCCGACACGGGTACGGGAGGCTTGGGGAAGTGTCCATGCTTCCTAGGGGGATATATATAAATATATACACTCAGCTGTAATTGTTGACTTTCTTAGTACACGGCATATTCTCCATTCGAGTTCACCAAACTCTTTTCCATATATATATATATATATATATATATATATATATATATGTGTGTGTGTGTGTGTGTGTGTGTGTGTACGCGTGCGCATGTGCGAGTGGGGAAAAACTTTTATTGACAACAAATGTAGCCTTAAATAGAAATGAATGACGGAGAAGTATTCATAAAGCCAACCCCAAGTACTACTTGTCTTTCAAAAGCCATACTTTTAACCTGTTGCGAACGGTTGAAAAAATCATGAGTCGATTGGTGCAGTTGATTGATGGGATGCTTGAAAAATTGTAAGAACCTGCTAAAACTGTGTGTAAAGTGGTTGCAACCGGAAATACAAAATATGATCTTCTATTCAGCTAGAAGTGCAAAACTTATTGCCTTTTGCAACTGAAGAGAGAATGCTTAAAAATTTTATGGGTCTTCTGCAATTTGAAGTGCTCTACATAGCACTTAGCATTAAGTCAATATCAAATTGCTTCAAAATAATTTCTCTATGACAAGCAGGCCAATTTCTGAGCATTGGCACTTCAAATAAATAGATATTGTTTTCCCAACAATAGGTAAAGTGTGAGCGGTTGCATGCTGGAGATAAACAATGGTTGACATATGGATCATTATTATTTTATTATTCCAAGAAAGGTAATATTTAGGGTAAATTATGATGACCTCCCCTGAGATTTACATAAATCACATGGGCTTCTTCAGTTCTTCTTTGGTTATGGTATGTACACTGGCCTTCCCTCTGCTTTACTTGTGGGTTACAGATTTCCCCTTCTGTTAGTATCTCACAACAAAAAAGTTGACGTAATCAATTAATTTTTAAAAAACCCCAAACCATTCTCTAGTACGTTCATGGGCTTCCCCTTGTATTTTATAGGGAATGACTAGCATTTTCCCCTTTACAGTGGTCTAACATCTGCTATTGCTTCTCAGAATTCTTGTACACTATAAACTCGTCTTGAAACTCCATTGATTTGTATCGTTTCCGTTATTGATGTTGGATTGACTGTAGGACTTTCTTTTATTGGACCTCAAGTAGGTCTACGTACTGTTCCGGGCCAAGTTATAAAGAAAGTATTGTGATATAACCATAAGCAGAGGGTAAAATACAAGGAACTTTACTGCTTAGCATAGCTTTTATGGAATTCTAACAATTTGCAGATTGGTCATTGGCATTAACGCTCTTTTATTTGTGAATCCTTATGATTAGTTTAATCGTAGAAAAATGTAACTGTACATAAGGTACTCTTTTCTTATTTTATTAATTATCCGCTTGTTTGTATTAGATAAACACCTTACTCCAAGAAATAGGAAGGTCGGTCTTGATAGTGTTTATTTCACTTAGACTGAAACTCCTATGTAGTATTGATAGTTTACTTGGATTTCTTGTACTACTACAACCACTAAATTTCATTAATCAAACCATAAGTTCTTTGCTTTTTTTCTTCTTCATGTGATTGCCTTGGTGGATGGCTCAATTATTTGTGTGATTGGCCAATCCACCGCCATGTTCAGCCGGTCTGCCACTAAGGTATATCTTCCCTTACCTCATGCTCCATCAAATTCCTTGATTATTTGCTATTTGGTGATTGCAGAGATTTGGTAATTACATAAGGAAAAAGGTGGGACATTTCTTCATCCTTTGTTGTTTCTTGTTCCTTGTTCTTCTTCTTCTTTCTGTCTACATTCATCAGATCTGGGTCATGGGCGATAGTAGTCACCTGCATAGAGCATGAGGGGTTCGTGTCATTTTTGAAAATCAGATAGGAGATCAGTGAAATTACTAATCATTTTCTTATCACAAATTTTTTTTCCAGCATTGAGAAATGAGCTCCTATTCTAGCATAAGTTTGAACAACCAGAGCTTTATGAAATTTTGGAACCGCGGATATGGTTGTGATCGAAACGTGACAGTAAAAAGATTTGGGAAAAAATCCTAATTGTGGGATATGATTGACAACCCGAAAAAAAGGATGCCCGAGACTCTAAACAGAGGAGTGAGGGATGAAACCTAAAGAGAGAACGTTAGAAAGAGAGAGAAAGAGGAACACAATCCTAAATATGGGAGCAAAATCCTAACCATAGAGGCCTTGAGAGAGAGAGAGAGAGAGAGAGAGAGAGAGAGAGAGAGAGAGAGAGAGAGAGAGAGAGAGAGAGAGAGAGAGAGAGAGAGAGAGAGAGAGAGAGAGAGAGAGAGAGAGAGAGAGAGAGAGAGAGAGAGACCAACTGATGACCGCCTTTGTCGCTTCGGCACAAGGCACGTCCCGAGTCGCAGCCGATTGCCGGGGCATAAAAGAGGGAAGAGAGCTTCGGATGTGGGGGGTGGTCGTGAAATAAGGGTAAAATTTGTTCTCACTTTCTACCCAACGGAGATAAGGGTTGTTTTGACTTTCTACCATTCAGTAAACGGTGTTAAGCGGAAAGCGTTCAGAGGGTAGGCCAATGTAAATACCATAACCAAAGGGGAGGACCGTGTAATTTAGGTAAGCCTTAGGGGAGGTCAGTGTAATTTACCTTAATATTTATGTATCTGGGTCTATTGATTAGGATTGCTATTAGGAGACTACTGAAAATCTTGGGAAAATATTTCCAGCAAGTTCGAAATGCCTCAATGAAGTGGACTTTGGATTTGCTACCTTAATGCTAATGTCTAGGGAAAGGATAATACGTGAGCATGCAATTGACAAATTAATGAAATTGGCAATGAACTTATTGAAATTTGTGATAAACTAACCTTTGTGCAAAACTTATTTTTGTCATACTTGTTTGGAAACCATTGTTATTTTCGTCATGCTATAGGAAGGAAGTTATGGTCTGGATTCAGACTATGATAGTGTTGAATTTTAACTGGCAGATATTCTCTTGGAAGTCTGTTTTGGGAAAACCTAATTATATGTTGCTGGAGTTCAAGAAGTTAACTTATTTGGCCTTAATTCTTAGCTTTATTGTTGTGCTCCGTAGTCGATTCCATCTTAATGGGCTAAGACTTGGATGTTGTTATGGAGACTTTTATTTGTTTGTTAATTTCTATGCAAGGTTTCTTTTGTGCAAGATGTGTTGTCAAAATTCCCATTATCTGCTAATTAGGAGGTGAATTCTCTTTGTTCTTTCTAGTCGTTGCAGTTGTGTCGCGTGGGCGCCGGAAGGTGACGGTGCTTTTGTTGTTGCGCATGCTGATGGAAATTTATATGTGTATGAAAAAGTGTGTTCTTTAGTAAAAATTTTCTGTATCCATTCGGTTGCTTCTAACTTTTCTTTATCTAAAAAAATGACCTTTTGTTTTTTTTTGTTTAGAGTAAGGATGGGACTGCTGATTATCCCTTTCCTGTCATCAAGGATCAAACTCAGTTTACTGTTGCGCATGCACGTTCGAGTAAGGTATCTTCTGGAATTACATTTTTTGGTATTGACAACCAAGTTTAAGATGTTTCCATGCCACTGATGTATAAATCATATGGGTTCCTTTTGTCCTTACATTTATTACTAATATTTTTGGGTTTAGTAATTTTTTTAAAAACTCTGGACACTGATGATAAGGCTTGTAATGTTACATAAACTGGACGTTGTTATGCTATTGTTTATTACTGAGATGAGATTTTTCTTAAACTGACAGAGTTGCCAAAAAGTATACCTTTTCATCATGGTGGGAAGATATTCATAGTCTCATCACAACAAAGTCAACTATTATTGCAAACTTGAATAGCTATCCTTTGACCTGTAGTTAAAATAGTCAGATGGGCTCCACTTGTTGACTTTTGATCATGTATACTTTCTTGTAATGTTGTCATCCGACATCCATCCACCCACCTGCACATACACACAAAACTCTCCCACATAAATGCAAAGGATTAAGGGTCACTTAATTTTTAAATAACCAGTATATATCGAACCAGAATCCATTTTCTACCATGAATGCAAACTCATCCTAAGAACGCAAGAACATTTGAAAATTCAGTTCAAGTACACAAGAAAAAATTGCCAAATGAAGAAGTGAGATTGTGTTTTGAATTTACTTTTCAGATTATAATTTGTGCATTTGTGATAATAGCAATTTCCTATGTCAAACTCTGCATTTTTCTTCCATCATCTTGAGACTCCCAAGTCTAGTGAAATTTTGGAGGGTTACTATTAGGTTGTTTTAACTTTAACTATTCAATTGGGTAGGCTTCTTACAGTGTTGTCATATGCGAATTGTGCGACCACATATGCACACATATGTGAGGCAGGGAGGTGCTGGCGCATTGTAGTCGCGAAAAAAAGATGCGGGTCGTCTTTATTGCGAACACACGAGATTACAAGAGTGGCCGGGACCGGGGGCTCGGGGGTGACGAGTCCGGGTGCGGCGAGTGTTGATCAGGAGATTGTGGGAGAGATCCTCTGGAGGGTCCCTTTGATCCGCGTCTCCACGTGGTATTCGTGTGAGAGCTCTGAAGGGGTTGCCCAGGACAGAGGTCTTTACAAGGTGAGGGTTTTTGAGAGGCTAAGGAGTATCCGCTGTTTCTTTGGTCCCTTCCGTGCTTCGCGCTTCCTCGGCTAGGGGGTCTTCAGCTTCATTCCTCGGTCTTTGTGTCTTCCTCGCTCCTTGCTTGACCTCGGTGTCCTTGATCGTCGGTTCGCGGCGTCGATCGTGCTTTTGGCGTTGGCTTTGGCTTTGGCTTTCGACCTTGGCTTGGCTTTGGCGTGGCTCTGGCTTTTGCTTTGCTTTGGCGCTTGCGCTTGGACGTAGACGGGGGTGACTTGCGATGCTTTCGTTCTTCCGGACTTCGCGTCGTATCGGCTAGAACGTGCGGTGCTTTTGCTCGTGACCGGCGTAGTCGCTTGGCTTTGGCACTTGCGTTGCTTTAGCGCGGGCTTTGCCGGGGCTTTTGTTTCGGCTTATTGCGTGGGCTTTCGCTTCGGCGTCGACTCGATCTTCTTCTCGAACGGCGGTGGCTACTTCTTCAATGCTTCTGGCTTCTTCGACAGTTTGAGTGTCGGCTTAGCTTCTCCTCTTCTCCGAGCTTCTTTGGCGTGACCGGAGTCGAAGGGTACTTTTGAAGATGGCGGGGGTAGCACCGATCTTCGTGCGACGGTTGTAGCGCTGACTTTGCTTCGAAGGCGACGGGTGTAGCGACGCTTCGGGTGTTCCTCTCCAAGCTTTCTTCTTCGTGGATGGAGCGGGCGTTTGTCGAAGGCGACGGGGTGACGACGCTTCGGCCTTCTTCTCCGGGCTTTGGGGCTTGATCGGAGTTGAAGGCTTGTTGGAGCCGACGGGGTAGTGCCGCTCCGAGCTTCTTCTCCGACCTTTGCTTCTGGCGTCTTCGGAGTCGAAGGGTCTTCTTCTCCGAGCTTTCTTTTTCGTGCACGGAGTCGAAGGCTTGATCTTCTTGTGCAAGGGTCTTTACGTTGATGAGGGCTTTCAATGGGCTAAGCCGGTCCCGAAGGGATATGCTTGCCCGTGCCTCGTGAAGCCTTGGGTCGAAGAAGCGTCTCCTCTTCTGCAGAGCTTCCTCGCTTCGTCTTCAGCTTGCGATTTCTTCGACCCCTTGAGCCTTCCCCCTCCCCCTCTATTTATAGGCAAAGGGGGATGGGAGAGATATGAGAAGTTCTAATTTTAAATCATTTTAATATCTCCTCCATAATTGCCAGAGATTTATTCTTCAATTGAAGAGGAATAAACTTTTATTTGCTTTCCTTTCCTGGCGGGGTAATTATGGCTCAATCATTTTTGGATTTGTCTGGAATCTTGTACATAAAATCGATGGCGACCCGACTCTTCTTCTTGTCCGTCGGATTGAGGGATCGACGCAGATCCACGTGTGGGCAGACGTCATACGCAACCTCCCCCCGTGCATGGCGGTAGTTCTTTCCTTTTCTTTCCTTTTCTTTTCTTTCCTTTCTTTTTCTTTCCTTCTTTCTTTTTTTCCTTTTCTTTTCTTTCCTCTCTTCTCTTTTCCTTGCATGGCCGGCCTCCCCATGGGGTTCGGATCATAGTATGGGGCCGGGTGGGCCCCACTTGAGGATGGGCCCACTCGGCTTCTTGTCGGGCGCGAGTCGGGTCCGGGTCTGGGTCGCGTCGGGTTTGCATCCGCGTAGGTGCACACAAGTCGGGTTTGCACCCGCGTAGGTGCATGCGAGTCGGGTCCGGGTTCGACACAATTTGTGTGTCTACAAGTGCCCCCTTAAGGATGAGTGCGACGGTGAGAACGTGTAGGGTTTGGACACGTAGGAATCGTAGAGCACTTTTCCTTGATGCCTTTTGTGGGTGGGATTGGGGGTCTATTTAAGGACCCCTATCCCCTTCATCCAACATTCTGCTCTTGCGAAGGTTCCGCCGGGTTTTGGAGACCGTCGTCGGAAGAGAGCTGCCTGGGGTTGCACGCGACTTGCTCCGTCTTCCCGGTGTCGCCTCTTTCGTCGGCGGCGGTGACGATGGTGCGTGACTTGAACGTTGTTGCGAAGACGGGCTCGAAGCGACGCGGCGACGAGGACCGAGGCGAGGAGGATGGAGGAGCACGGCTGAGGTGCGAACCGCCTTCGCCGCCTCTTCCTTCCTCTTTCTTCTTCTTTTTCTTTGGTTCTAGACCGCGGGAGCAGCGGCGGCAGCGGCGTGGGTGAAGGCGGCGCGGGGCGTGCGCGGGGCTGCATGCGGGCGGAGGCAGCAGCGCGCGGGGCTGTGCGGGGCGGCGCGGCGCGCGCGCTGGCGGAGGTGGCACCGCGCGGGGCGGCGCGGCGCGGTTAGTCGGGTTCGGCCTCGACTGGGTCGGAGGGGAAAGGGGCAGCGGGTCCCCCCCTCTCCCTTGCTGTCCGGCTCCCATTGGGGGGAGAGGAGGCTGCGGGCCCCCCCCTTTTTTCTCCTTCGTTGGGTGCCGATTGGGGAGAGGGGCTGCGGCCCCCCCTGCTGCTGCTGCTCTTTTTTTTTTGTTTTGCTCTATCTCTGGATGGGGAGGGCCGTGACCTCGGTTGAGGCCGAGCGCGCAGCGGAGGGGTAGTTGGCCGGCGCGGAGGGGGTCGTCGCGGGTGTCGTTGCGGGTAGCACGCGGACCTTGGGAGTGCGGCGCGAAGACGACGTTGCTCGGGCGGTCCTCCTGACAGGGGGGCTGTGGGCCCCTTGCCCCTTTTTTTTTTTTTGCCCCCCGCTTGTCTTGATTTACTTCTTTTCATGGCTCTTCAGGATTCGAGTCTTCGAGAGCTTGACTTCGCCGGGGTGGATAGCTGAGGACCTCTCCGATGGGAGGAGGTGCCTTCGCTTCCCCCTTAGTCGGGTGTACCGTTACCGCAACTCGAGGCGAGAAGACCTTCTGTCGTTGCTCCGTGTTTTTATTCACGAGCGCATCACGGAAGATGGAGTTGCCGATGCGACTTGTGGGATGCTGAAGCTGAGCGAGAAAGTCTACACCGACGAAGGGATCTCCATGAAGCTCCTCCGCCCAAGCTTGAGTACCCCTTTCCACCATTGTGATGAAGATTTCGTGCCCACTCCGGTAGTTGCCTCGAAGATCTGCTCCCGATTAACCCGATGGGGTACCGACTCTTGGCCTCGGGGAGACGTCCAATATCTTTGCGGTTTTCGTGAGTGGATGACCGAGCTCTACGAGGTCTTTGGAGCGGAACCCGAGATGAATTCATTGGCCAAGTTTCTGGCGCCGGCTCGTCGAGAATACAGCCGTCCTGAGGGGATGTATCGCGCTCTTTGTAAACTCTGGTGTCCGGCCACCAACACTTTCCTTACTGGAGCGGGAGAGATAGGGATCTCACTTCGCGACGTCCACATTGTCTCCGGATGTCTTGAAGTGCGGAATTACCACCAGGAGGAGGTGCCGGCTTTGAAGGATCTGTTGGACAGCAGCTTTGCTCCGAGCTCCTGCCTTCTTCTGTTCAAGGCATATGCCGTTATTGCGGCGAGGGATCAGTCGGATCGGGTTCGTCCTTTTTCCTGGGTTGATTTTTGGTTCAGAGGCGAGTATAGGTCCCCGGCACCTTCGGCTCACCCAATGTGGAAGATCGCTCAAATGAAGAGGCCTCCGCTTCGTTCTTTTGTGAGACCTATTGAGTCATTGGCTCGAGAGAGGCACTCAATGGAGGAAAAACAGTGTCCCTGGGAGATCCTCGGTCTGAGGCGTGACAGCGAGGAGTGGAGGGCGGCTTATCGAGCCGCCGGGCTGGTCATCTTTCTTTGCCGGTTCGTGCTCCCCTGTCCCGGCGAGGTCATCCGTCCGGGGACCTTTCTCGCAGCTTCCAGGATGGCGAGGGGGGAGCTTTTCAATCTAGCCCCGGCAATCTTATGCGCCTTGTATCGGGGGCTCAGTGGGACTTACTAGGACTTGTCCAGCTCGGATAATGCCAAGGGGGAGCTTGGCCGGTCTACTGCGTTCGGGCCTCTGCACTACCTGTATGGCTGGATAGCTCTTCATTTCCCAAAAGGGATCTTCGCCAGACGCGGGCATCCAGCCGACCTGCCGTTCCTGCCCGGGATAGGAGGGATCTTAAATGCTTTTATCAGTTGGGAGCGCCCGAGGGAGTGCGCTCGCACTCTTTTGCGGAGGATGGGAGGCGCCGACTTCGAGTTTCTGTCAGAGCATTCGGTGCTACCTTTGGAGAGGTCGACTGTCCATGACAACGAGGAGCTCTCGGACAGCTTGTATTGGAATATGGTCAGTTGCCGCCCTGGCTACTTGGTTTGGCGCAAGGAGGATGTGGTGGAGGTGGAGCAGTACTCCCCTCATCGCTTCGCTCGTCAGCAAGGATTTCGACAGGAAGTTCCCGGTACGCCTCAGCAGTTGCAGGGGTGCATTAGTCCGCAGGAAGGTTACCGCCTCTGGGCTTCTCTTTACACTCGATTGACTGGCGGTAGTTTCTTCCCTGGGACCAAGTCGGGGTTTCGGGATGCCGCCATTCCATACTACTGCAAATGGATTGAAGAGCGAGTTTCCCCCTTACTTGCGGGTCTCCCGGTTGACGTTCTGGTGAGCAGTGAGTTTAAATTTTTTCGCTTTGATCCTTCTGCGAGAGTGGAAGATCGTCGCCTCCGATTGGGGCTTCAGAGAGCCCAGAAGAGTTGTAGCCGTCTTTCCAGTGCTTGCCGTGTCCCTTCTTCGGCTCCCGTGTTAGAAGCCGAGCTTACTAATGCCCCCGGGCCATCCTTTTTCTCGAAGGCCGCTGTTGAGGGCGCCCCGCCCAAAAGAAGAAAGGTTTGCATTCCCTGCGGGATGACTTCAAGGGTCCCTTGTCCGGTGGAGGATACCGAGGAGCCTGGACTTCTAAGAGATGAGGTGATTCCTCCGTCTAGGGCTGCTTCGTCCAACCCTGCAGGTATGGAGTTCTCCTTATTTTACTTCCTTTCTATGCTCGGGAAGTTCCATCATGCTGAGCAGTGTATTTCTTTTGGGCAGATTCCGTTATAGTGGTAGAGCGCGAGGCGGACTCTCCGAAGGCATCTCTCGGGCATTCGTCTACTGGGGCCGCGCAGGAAGTGCCTAGGGAGTGCGGGCTAGATGTTCCTCCGGATGATCTGGACCTCCTCGGGGTTTGCGGGGAGAACTTCCCTAGTGACGATATTGACCTGGACGGCATTGACGTTGACGCTCTGTCTTTTCATGAGGAGGCCGAAGTTTCGAGTGTCGACAAGCGGCGTTCCCCGGCTGCTGTGCTCTCAGGCCTGTTGGAGGAGACGGTTGTCGCGACGGTGGCGGCTGTTTCTCCAGTTTTGCCGACCTCGTTGGCGAAGGCGGTTCCCGCAGCGACTGCAGCGGAGGGGAAGGTTTTGCCCACCTACTCTGAGGCACCTCGCCCGAGCTTAAGGCCGAGGAGCAGGGTTTCAGAGTTTCTTCTTGCGAGCTGCCGACAGTATATTAAGTCATCGTTGGAGCCCTTTCAAGATGCGGGCTTTGGCGCCCTACAAGACTGGTGGTCTACCGACGGTGCAGAGTTTTGCGCGAGCCTGGAGGAGTTCAAGGTCGACAGTTCTTCTTTTGTCGCCCAGATGAACCTGCTCGTGACTGATAGCGAGGCTTACCGCTGCAGGCGAGCTTTACTAGAAGGGAGCACTCCTTCTGAGCTGGCGGCCGCCGAGGCGAGCTTGTGTTATTCAGAGTGCCAGCTTGCGGAGGCCGCTTCCAGCCTGTCGAAGGCCCAAAAGAAGATGGAATCGGTGCGCGCCTCACTTCGGAAGGCAGAGTCTCGTCTGGAGTGAGCTGAGAATGTGGAGAGTGCTTTGAAGGCGAGCTACTTGAAGCAGCAGTCAGACTTGGCGGTCCGTCGCGAGCTTTTGGCCATACGTCTCGCGGAACTTCAGCGAGTGGAGGCTACTAGGGAGGAGTTAATGCGCCGCCTTCGAGCTCTGGATACCTTCTTTTAGCTGCTCCTCGTCTAGTCGTTTTACCTTGTATCTTTCTTTTATGCTATGTACCGCCTTTCTCTTGGATATCTAATAATATCGCCTTGTTTTGCCGTATTTATGCATGGACCCTTGTTGGCCTTTTCTTTTGGTCGGACTGAACCTGAAGTAACTTCTCAGGCTGCCTACGTACCCCCCTAAGGGGGATCAAGTCGCACGTAGTTCATTTTTTTATTTTTTTTCCGCAAGGGGTGTGGCCTTGCTTTAGGCATAGTACCTTTTGAGGTACTTTCCGTTGATAGGGTCGAGTGTCAGCCCTTCTGGCGTGGTGGGAAGATAGGCGCCGTTGGAGTAGACTTCCTTGACGGAGTGCGGGCCATCCCACTTAGCATCAAATTTCTTCCCTCCTATATGCGAGAGAATGATGGGACGTTTGACTGCCAGCACCAGTTCCCCTGTTTGGAATGATCGAGGACGGATCCTTTTGTTGAAGGCGCGAGAGAGTCTGGCCTGATAACACTCCAGACGTTGCTGAGCTTTGAGGCGTTTCTCATCCAATGCTTCTAATTCTGCTAGGCGGAGCTGGGCGCTGTCGTCGCTGGTGAGGCCTTCCTAGATTGCTATCCTGAGCGATGGGATCTGGAGCTCGAGCGGAAGAACGACTTCTACACCATAGACGAGGGAGTACGGAGTTGCTTGCGTCGGAGTGCGAAAAGACGTTCGGTAGGCCCACAGCGCTTCGCCCATGCGTTCATGCCAGTCCTTCTTGGTTTTCGAGACAGTTTTCTCCAGCAGCTTGCAAAGAGTCTTGTTGAAGGGCTCCACCAGACCGTTGGCCGGAGCGTTGTACATTGTCGAGCACTTCTGCTTAATATCATACCTGGCGCAGAACTGACTGACAGCAGCATTCTCGAATTGCTTTCCGTTGTCCGTTACGATATATCGAGGGACTCCGTATCGGAAGATGATGTCTTTCTGGATGAAGCTGATGACGGAGTGCCTTGTAACTTCCTGTATAGGTGTTGCTTCAGCCCACTTGGAGAAGTAGTCCGTTGCCGCCAGAATGTAAAGGTGTTGCTTGGATGACTTGGGTAGGGGGCCGATAATATCGAGTCTCGATCCGTCGAAGGGCCAAGATGCGATTGTTGGGTGCAGAGGCTCCGGCAGTTGACGGATGTAGTCTCCGTGTAGCTGGCAAGCGTGACATTTTTTCGCGAACTCCAAGCTGTCCTTGACCATGGTGGGCCAGTAATAGCCCATTCTCCTGACGCGAAAGTGAAGCTTCGGACCGGACTGGTGCGATCCGCAAATTCCAGCGTGTACTTCCAGTGCCGCTTCTGCCTCTTCTTTCGCGAGGCACCTCAGGAGCGTGCCATCGTAGCTTCGTCGGTACAACTCGTTGTTGAAGTGGTAGAACGTCAGAGATCGTCGCCGGATGTCGACTTTGCACTTCGGATCTTCGGGGAGTTTACCATGGATGAGATAATCCACAAAAGGCTGCCTCCAGTCTTGCTCTTCAATTTCGAGGACGTGCACCGCGTTGGTTTGAACTGGAATTTCGATCGAACCTTCTTTGGTGATCACTATTCTTTTGCAGACGGGGACGATGAGCTGACGTTCTTCTGGAAACGGGAGTGTAGCCGCCAGATTCGCGAGTGCATCAGCCTGTTGGTTGAGATTTCTGGAGACGTACTGAATGGAAGCGGTCTCTAGTTTGCCAAGGAGCTCCAAAGCTCGCGCGTTCAACGGCACCAGGTCTTCTTTGTTGACTTCGTATGCCCCCAAGACTTGCTGGACAACGAGTTGAGAGTCACCGAAAATCTCGAGTCCTTGAAGCTTCATTTCGTTGGCCAGCTCGAGACCGATGAGCAGAGCTTGATACTCTGCCACATTGTTGGAACATGATTCCGTCAGCAGAAATGAGAAGGGGAGTATTTCGTTGTCTGGAGTGACGAAGATGACTCCGGCCCCCGCTACGTCTTGTCTTGCTGCGCCGTCAAAGAACATTTTCCAAGAGGGGGCGATGTCGATGAAGAACACTTCTTCGTCGGGGAGATCTTCTGATAACTCCCATTCTGCTGGGAGGGGATATTCTGTGAGGAAGTTCGCAAGAGCTTGCCCTTTGACTGCTTTCTGTGGTACGAAGGTGATATCAAATTCGAGTAGAAGCAGCGCCCACTTTGCTAGATGTCCGGAGAGCACTGTTCTTGACATGATGTACTTGAGGGGGTCGGCCTTCGAGACGAGTCTGACGGTATGAGCCAGCATATAGTGTCGCAGCTTTTTCGTGGCGAAGATGAGTGCTAAGCAGACCTTCTCGATCGGGGAGTAATTTAGCTCTGCGCCGACGAGAGTGCGACTCAAGTAGTAGCAAGCCATCTCCTTGCCAAGCTCATTGTTCTGAGCCAGGAGTGCCCCCAAGGATTGCTCCTGGGCACTAATGTAGAGGATTAGCGGCCTTCCTTGAACTGGTGCCGATAGAACTGGCGGCTTCAGTAGATAAGCTTTGATGCTTTGGAGTGTTTCTTGGCAAGCATCGTCCCATTTGAATGACGCTCCTTTCTTCATGAGGCGATTAAACGGGCGGCATTTCCCAGCTAGGTTGGTGATGAATCTTCGGATATATGCCAAGTGCCCTTGGAGGCCTCTGAGGTCTCGCACTGTCTTTGGTGTGGGCATATTGACGATAGCATCAATTTTGGATTGATCTATCTCGATGCCTCGATGTCGTACGACGAAGCCGAGGAACTTGCCTGAGGAGACTCCGAATGCGCACTTGAGTGGATTCATGCGGAGTTGGTACCTTCTAAGCCGTTTGAAGATTAGCTCGAGTTCTTGTAGATGTGCCGACTTCTTCTTGGATTTCACTACGAGGTCGCCGACGTAGCACTCCACATTTTGATGAAGCATGTCGTCGAAGATTCTCTGCATAGCTCGCTGGTAGGTGGCTCCTGCGTTTTTCAAGCCGAACGACGTAACTTTGTAGCAGTAGATTCCTTTCGGTGTGCGGAATGCTGTGAGCTCTTCGTCCTTAGGTGCCATCCAAATCTGATTGTAGCCTGAGGATCCGTCCATGAAAGTTAGCACCTCGTGGCCTGTCGTCGCATCCACCATTAGCTCCGTGATTGGCAAGGGGAAGTCATCCTTCGGACATGCGTTGTTTAAATCTCTGAAGTCCACGCATACTCGGATTTGGCCATTCTTCTTTTTGACTGGGACAACGCTAGAGATCCAAGTCGGGTATTTGACCTCTCGGATGAAGCCGGCTTAAATTAGCTTATTCACTTCGCTTTCTATCTAGGGTACCAGTTCCGGCTGGTAGCGTCTTTGTCCTTGCTTGATGGCGCTAGCTCCATGTTTGACGCTGAGCTGGTGTACTGCAATTCTGGGATCAAGTCCCGGCATCTCCTTGTAGGACCATGCAAAGACATCTCTATATTCTTGGAGCAGTTTGACGTATGCAGCTTCTTCTTCAGGAGTTAAGAGTGTGCTGACGAATGTAGGCCGAGGTTCTGTTTCTGTGCCCAAATTGATTTCCTTCAAGTCATCAACGGTGGACTGCCCCCCTTTTTCGAGGACTGGCGGGGCGTCTGGCAACTCGTCGTCCGAAGTAGAAGTATCACCGTTGTCGGGAGTCGTAACAGAGATATGATTGGCGGCTGCCATGGGGGGTGGGAGGGTGTTGAAACGAGGTCCTCGACTGGCATTCCCAAACGATCGAACACCGACTTCTTCTTTGATTGCTTGACTGGCCCGAGCCTTTCAAACACGGATGTGCTTTAGATTTGACCGGCTTAGACTGCTTTTGTTTTGCTTTTGGAGCAAGGCTTGGCATCGAGCCCGTCGCCGTCTTCTTTTGCTGTCGGGATGGCCGGCGTTGGCAGAGCGTGCATCGGAGATTGTCGATCCTTCAGTTGCTTCGTCTACCATCTTCGCCCCGATGTAGTTGAAGGTGAAGGTTTTCTTCGCTGCGGTTCTGACGATCAACGGAGCTTGACTGGAGCTAATGCCTCGGCGGTTCGGGAGGATTTGTTTGCCGTTTTGAAACAGCCGAGCTTGAGTCCTCGTCATCCCATGCGGTGTTGCTGCTGGGGGAAGTGTGCCCATGGTGCTTTCTTTGTCGTAGCCGGCTTTGAACAGCAACTTGGCAGCGTTTTGCCCCTAACTCCCTTTCGGCTTGAATCTAAGTTGATTAGGGTCGACTGATTCGACAGGTCTGCTCGGGTTTGGAGCTTGCGTCAGAGTAGGTAATGGCAACGTCATTTCTTCCAGAGTGACGATTGTTGGCCTGTGATAATGGCGGGGCCATCTTTCTTGCTGGAGTAGACGGAAATCGCTCAGATTTACGAAGCCACTGAGGTGCGAGACACAGGACTGGTATCGCTTGGACGGGCAACGGAGTATGTCGCATTGCTTTTGACTCGGAACTGATGCGCATCCTTTGCCTTGACCTTGATGCTTCCTGAACCTCGGGTTTCGCCTTGCCGGAAGGTTGCATCGGTTTTGCAGGTGGAGAAGCCTCGCCCTGTTTTACTTTTTCAGTCTTCTGGGCTCGAGGGGCTTTAGTTGGAAGGACTTCCGCGACTAGGTCTTTTGCTTGGTAGAACTTGGCGTCGGCCAAATGTGCCTCGGCCTCATTGAATGGCTTGTCATCAGCAACTATGTATTTTCTCCATGCCTTCTTTATAGTACTTGAGGCACTGGTGCCATGTGGACACTACGATGCCATTCTCGTGTAGCCATGGCCTGCCCAACTGGAGGCGATATGACGTCTGGCAATTGATGATGTGGAAGGGGACCGTTGTATCTAGCGGGCCGGTTGAGAGCTTCAGGCGGATGATTCCGATAGTGGACTGTCCGCTCTGGTTGAACCCTTGAATGACCAATTGGCTGGGCGAGAGCTGGTCACTGGTGATGCCGAGTTGCCGCATCGTCTGGATGGGCATGATGTTGACGGCGGAGCCACAGTCCAACAGGATCCGATTCACCGGCTTCTCCTTAATGTATCCCGAAACGTAGACAGGCCGGTTGTGCAATCGTGTTCCGAGTTGCAAGTCCTCGTCTGAGAAGGTTATCGCCGCATCGCATGAGGCCACAGTTTTGCCCTTCGCGTCGTCCTTCCTCTTCCTCTTGTAGCTGTCCGGGTCGGCCAAGGCCACAACCATTGCCAGGCGAGCCTTCTCCGGAAGATGCAGAGCTTCCACGAGCGGCAAGTGCAGGATTGCTTCGTCATGAGAGGCAGTGCCCCCTTTGTCGGAATCGCCTCCCTCGTCAGTGGAGTCGCCCTCTTCAGAAGTTTCGATTTCGTCTTTTCCCTCCAACGCCTTATGAACTTCGACCATGCAACAAGACACCCTGATGTGTTGATCAACTGGGAGGAAGTGATCGGGAAAGAATTCTTGTAAGGTTGATGGGTCTGGAAGGCTCTGCTGGAGGAGATCGTCTTGGCTTGCCGGCGGCACTCTGAATGCCTTCCTTCTTGGAGTCTTGCTTTTCTTCTTGTAGGTCCCTCGCTCGGGAAGCCTCTTCGTCACACGGTCTTGCTTGTACTGCTTTTCTTGTCGTGGCCTTCGTCGCCGGGGTAGCATGACCCATGCCTCTTCGTCGGTGGATTCTCCTCCGCTAAAATAATGATTGGTAGCAGCAACTGGTTCCCTTGGAGACACTTGTTCTTCCGGAGGCTCTAATGGCTCGTCTTCCGATCCCCAGCCGGTGGGCTTGATTTCTTCGATCGAAATTGATGGAGGCTTTGAGTAGAGGACGTAATAGTCAAATTTGCCCGAGGTTAGGCCCAGCAGACCGACTTCTGGATCTCCTTGCTCGTATCTTTTCCGGAGAGCGCATTGGGACGTAGCTTGACTGGAAGGGATTTGCTCTTCCTGAAGCTCCACTGTCTCATCTTCCGATCCCCAGCCGGTGGGCTTGATTTCTTCAATCGAAACGGACAGAGGCCTTGAGTAGAGGACGTAATAGTCGAACTTCTCCGAAGGCTGGCCCAGCTGACCGACTTCTAGATCTCCTTGCTCGTATCTCCTTTGGAGCGCTCGTTGGGATGTAGCATTGCTTGGAAGAGGTGCTGGTGTGAGCGATGGTTACCCCCAGGGCAGCGACGTTTCTTCCTCGGTGAGCGCAGGAGTACGTTGGCGTCGCCTCGAGACCTTCAGGTGGGAAATTGACTTGGCGGTTGGCCTCTGACTGTTGATGCGCAATTTGGGCGTGCTTTGTCGTGCAGCAACGAGTACCGGTGAGAAGGAACCGAAGGCGATGGACGTCATGTTGGCCGTAGCGACCTCCCCGGTGTCGATCTCTATCTTTCCTTGCTTTGCGAGTGCCATGATTCTTTCTTTGAAGACGAAGCATCTTTCGATGGGATGACTTACCACTCGGTGGTATTTGCAGAAGAGAGGGTCGTCGACGCGATGCATCTGCTCGGGCCTCTTCGAAGGAGGGAGCTCTATCATCTTCTCTTGCAGCAGTTGGTCAAACATGGAGGAGACTTCCGAGTCCGGGAAAGGGTACTCCTTGGCTTCGAGCTCTTCGAGAGTCATCCTTTGTCTTGGCGGCGGAGGTGGCGGTATGGCGGCTCCCTTTCTTTGATCCGGCTTGCTATCGATTTTGAGCGGCTTGGAGGTTGAAGCGCTTGGCGGCGGAGGTGGCGGTATGGCGGCTCCCTTTCTTTGATCCGGCTTGCTATCGATTTTGAGCGGCTTGGAGGTTGAAGCGACATCGCTTCAACCTCCAAGCCGCTCAAAATCGGTAGCAAACCGGATCAAAGAAAGGGAGCTTGACTTGCTTCGGTTTTGGTGCTTGTGGCTTGTCCTTTTTCTCCACTTTCAGGAAATCCTTGTTCTTCGAGTCTCCACGGTTTGCTAGGCTGAGTTCCATATCGTGAGCCCGAGTTGCAAGTTCTTCGAAAGACCGAGGTTTGATACCCTTGAGGATGTAGAGCAGGCCCCAGTGCATGCCTTGGGTGCACATCTCGATAGCCGAGTCTTCAGACAAGCGGTCTCGTGAATTCAATGCAACGTTCCTCTATCTGTCGATATAGTTGATCACCGACTCGTCCTTCCTCTGCTTGACGGCAGTAATCTCGGTCATGCTGACGGTGCGTCTGGTGCTGTAGAAGCGATTGAGGAACTCCCTTTCCATCTGATCCCAGCTGTCGATGGTCCCTGGAGGAAGATCAACGTACCAGTCAAAAGCATTACCTTTGAGGGTGCGAACGAACTGTTTCACCATCTCGTCGCCATATGTGCCGGCGTTGTTGCAAGTTTCGATGAAGTGAGCAACGTGCTGTCTTGGATTTTCCTTTCCGTCGAAGTGCTGGAACTTTGGTGGTTGGAACCCGACGGGGAAGCGCAGCTGCTGGATCCTCACGGTGTAAGGCTTCGAGTATGCCGCCGTGATTGGAGGCAGGCCACTGCCGTGGGAGCGCATCATGTCGGCTACCAACGCTTGTATTTGTTGGGCATTCATCGTTGCGGTTAGAGGTTGTGTGACCACCGGGACGGGAACCGAGGAGAGTGCTGGAGAAACCGATTGAATTGTCGGAACAACCTCTGCAAGAGCGGGAGTTGAAGACGGAGCTGGAGCGGCTCCTGGAGAAGCAACGGGTTGACCGACTGCTGCAGCGTCTTTTGTGCTTAGCTTTTGAAGCAGAGTATTGATGTGACGATCCTTTTCCTCCATCAGCCGAGTAATCTGCGCCATATGCTCGCTCATCTGCATGACTTGGAGCTGAAGAGTGGACGGAGGGTGGTGACGGAGGACGTCTCGATGTTGCATGTTCGCATCCTCGCCGTCATCATCGGAGACGTATTTGCGCCGACTTGCTTCTGGTTGATGACTGGTGTTTGCCCCCTGCAGAGAAGGTACAACATCCGCTAGAGAATCCGAACGGGCTCGGGGTTGGGGCTGGTCCTCCCCAAACTTCTTGACATTGACTCTAGGATCGAGGCTTGTTTCTTCATTCACCAAGGCCTTGTCGGCGCTTTGGCGAGTATCTTCAGCAGTAGTTTCTGGCATGAAGACATCCGCAAGAGTTCGAGTACGCCGAGTGTAGACGCGTACCATCGGGGGAGCATCACCCTCCGGGTTTACTGGACCACCGTGTCGGAGTAGAGGAGACTCGGCGATTGGTGAAAGGCTTGGAGCAAACGCATCGTTGCTTGTCCCGGCCATTGCAAACTTCAAGCAGCTTCTTCAGTCGTACGGATGAAAGGAGAAGAAGTCCCACCGGGCGTGCCAGAAATCTGTAGTCGCGAAAAAAAGATGCGGGTCGTCTTTATTGCGAACACACGAGATTACAAGAGTGGCCGGGACCGGGGGCTCGGGGGTGATGAGTCCGGGTGCGGCGAGTGTTGATCAGGAGATTGTGGGAGAGATCCTCTGGAGGGTCCCTTTGATCCGCGTCTCCACGTGGTATTCGTGTGAGAGCTCTGAAGGGGTTGCCCAGGACAAAGGTCTTTACAAGGTGAGGGTTTTTGAGAGGCTAAGGAGTATCCGCTGTTTCTTTGGTCCATTCCGTGCTTCGCTCTTCCTCGGCTAGGGGGTTTTCAGCTTCGTTTCTCGGTTTTCATGTCTTCCTCGCTCCTTGCTTGGTGTCCTTGATCGTCGGTTCGCGGCGTCGATCGTGCTTTTGGCGTTGGCTTTGGCTTTCGACCTTGGCTTGGCTTTGGCGTGGCTCTGGCTTTTGTTTTGCTTTGACGCTTGCGCTTGGACGTAGACGGGGGAGACTTGCGATGCTTTCGTTCTTCCGGACTTCGCGTCGTATCGGCTAGAACGTGCGGTGCTTTTGCTCGTGACCGGCGTAGTTGCTTGGCTTTGGCACTTGCGTTGCTTTAGCGCGGGCTTTACCGGGGCTTTTGCTTCGGCTTCTTGCGTGGGCTTTCTGATGCAGACGAGCCTACTACGTGCAGATTTGCTACAGCTGATGGCGTATTTTCATCCGCGCCGGAGATCCAGGAAGCCGATCGTCGATCCATCTGCATCAGTGGAAAGCTCAATCGAAGGTCTACAACTTTGGTTTTTACTCTATTTCGATCCGACCAACGGATCTTTAGTTATTTACATTTTTATTTCTGGTTTGGGTAGGTGCGAGTCATGTTCGCATCCGGTTCGAGCCACAGATGCCGAACTGACTCGTTTCTGTGTTTACTTTTTAGCCGTAGGATCTTAAGTTAGGATAGATCTCAATGGATGAAATTTGAAGGAATCAAAGAAACCCAAAACCCTAACCTAAATCCCAACCGGCCGGCCCCCTTTCTCTCTCCCGCGAACGCCCCGCGCCCCCTCTCTCACCCGCGCGTCCCTCTCTCTCTCTCTACCCGACCGGCCTCTCTCTCTCTTTCTTTCCTTTTGTGTTTTTGTGTCTCATCCACTATAAAGCCTGAAACCCTAATTGCAAAAGGGGAGAAGAATATGAATTGAAACCCTAGAACGGAGAAGCGTTGCGCTTGTTCGGTGTATCCCTTTCGAAGAATTCCTCTTTGCTTCCAGTCTTTTCTTCCTTCCGCAAGCTTCTACCCCGTCGCCTCGCCATTCGTCTACGGCTTCGCGGGAGATCGACGCGGAGTTTCTTCGTCTTCAAAGATCAATCGTCTCGGCTTCTTCACTTCTTCTGGACCACGCCTCCCCTTCCGCGCCTTTCATCTGCATCAACGGAGTTCCCGTCAGCTGCCGGCATTGACCAACGCACGGTTTGGATTAGCCTCAGATAATTTTCATTTGATATTTTCTTTCCTGCAACCGGCCTTATTGCTGATTTACTATTAGGGTTCCTAATATTTGTTTTTCCCGAGAATCTCATCCATTAGGGTTTATCGGTAGATCTTTGGTTGTTCTTGAAACATTGGCTTATTACTTTGAGATTGTTATTGCTATCATTGCTGGAATTCAGTTATTATAATCTGAAATTAATGTTCATCTTGTCAATTTTATTATTTCGTTGAGTTAAATCTGATTGGGATAATGAATGGATGATGAACTATGATCATAGGCTTTGCTGAAATTTATTTACACATGCATGTCTTAAATTCTGCACTTGGATTTATTTAAGCATACGCATCCCATCAAGTTGGTATCAGAGTGCACTTGTCGTCGCGTCCTTACGCAACGGCCGGTCCTCTCGCATCATTCGCATCATCGTGTGTTTGCTGAATTTTCTTTTTATTTTCCTTCTTTTCATTTTAGTTAGTGTCTTGCGTTAATTAGTAACACGCATCGCGTGACCGCATACATTTTAGGACCATCCCTGTCTCTCTTGAGTGAATCGATAGCATCTACTAGACAATCCATAATGGCTGGATCTTCTCCACCCCGTACTTGGCAAGATGCCTTCATGAGGCAACAAGAGCACATGGATAGGCTTCAGACCCAAATAGAAACCTTGACCTTAGCCTTCACTAATTTCCAAAATCAACCCCGACCCCATCGCGAACCCAGGACTAGAGCGTCGCCAGGGCATAGTGCATTAGATCTAGAGTCCGGAGGTGACATCGTTAGTTCCTCTGATGGATCTGATAGGCGAAGTAGAACTCATAGGAGATCGAAATCCCATTGGGGCCGGGATCAGGGCATCAAGATAGAAATTCCTGAGTTTGAGGGCAGGATGGATCCCGAAGAGTTTCTAGAGTGGGCCGAGCGAATCGACCAATACTTTGAGTGGAAGGAAATCCCCCGCGACAAACAAGTCAAGTTTGTCAGCCTTAAACTAAAAGGTCATGCACTGATTTGGTGGAAACAGTTACAGACCACTAGGGGTAGAAAAGGAAAAGAGAAAATTTCCACGTGGACACATATGCGAGGAAAAATGCAACAGAAGTTCCTCCCTTCTGATTTCAAGTAATGTGTGTTTCAAAAATTTCAAAACCTGCGACAAGAGCACAAATCTGTAGATGATTGCACCAATGAATTCTTCAAGCTACAAGCTCGCAATGATCTGCATGAAGATGAAGAGCAGAGCATCGCTAGGTATGTCAATGGTCTTAAGCCTTCAATTCAGGAGGTAGTGTCCCTTCATGACTTGTATCAGGTCAGTGATGCACACCGTCGGGCTAAGAAAGTCGAGTCTCACCACTCCCGATCTGCGTCCCGACGATATGACAGCACTAGGGCACCCTACGGATCTGTTAGTAGACCACTCCCTGGACCTTCACCTGTAGCTGGCACAGTTCCTGCACCCACTGAGAAGGGTAAAGGAGTTTTAGGACCCAACCCGAGCCAAATTAAGTGCTTCAAATGCAACCAGCCGGGTCACAAGTCAGCCGATTGTCCTCGCCGTCAATTCCATCCACAGACAAATCTTGCAGATAATGACGAGGATAGTCATGAGTCTGAAGGGGAACACTTCAATGACCTTGTCTTGGAGGGAGATGATGTGACTGCACCACTGTTGGTTATTCACCAATCTACATCACCCCAGGCACCTAAAGTGTTGTTACCCTACGAGCTCTGTGGAGGACCTCCTAAGCCACACTGCAAGAACCAAAGGTTCGAGTTGTTCCGAACAGTCTGCAGTGTCAATGGCATGGACCTTTGCGTCTTGATCGATGGAGGTTGCACCACCAATCTGATCAATGAAAGGGTAGTTAGGAGCAAGAAATGGAAAGTTAAACCATTGGCTCACCCTTACAAAACATCCTGGCTAGACACCACCACGAGCAAGCTGGTAACCCATTGTTGTTTGGCAAAGTTGTCCATTGGGCTACAATATCGAGATGAGATCTGGTGCGATGTCCTTCCGTTAGAGGTCGCTGATGTTATCTTAGGGCGTCCATGGCAGTTCGACCGAGATGTCCAACATCACGGAAGAGCCAACACCTATACCTTCCATAAGGACGGCATCAATGTCACCCTATGGCCCATATGTTTTAGGAGACACCGATCCCACGCACCTCAAGCCCTTCTGAGTCAGAGTCCGTCCGTACCACCATTCGCTGAAAGTTTAGTTGGGTGTTCATCTGATTTACTAAGGATTGATAAGGGATTAGCCCACATTTTGCATTCCATTGCATGCACATCGCATTTAGAGTCTGTAGGCATTCATGACACTCGCATTCATCATTTGCCTGACATATATACAATCATAGACCAATCATCTGTGCATCCATATCATCCAAGTGTTGGGTTTAACCTTAAAGACGATTGTGGCATGTTTGATCACTTTTCGATGCAGACCACTTACGAATCATGTTTTCAGATATCAGACAACCCATCATCTTTAATTTTTCGAAATCATAACAAGTGGCATGATGAGTTCTTTAATTTCTTATTTTATTCACTGCATCCAGACACTGATTGCATCCCATATCTTCGTCGTCTTCTAGAATCCACTTGTTTTGCAACGTGCGCAGGCCACTTTGAGCACCACATAATGCACCCGCACCCCATGGCCTTTCAAATACACCATTGCCTATCGCGCAAGCCGATGACCCGCAGCACATTATGCTCCCACGGCCTTTCTTTTTATATGTCATTTGAATTTCATGTCGACCCAAACTCCTATTATCACATGAAATTATCTGAGTATTTTGACGATCTTATCGTGCCGCGGAGGATGTTGGTTTTGGCTTTCAGGTCTTCGCTTGGCGTCGAGGGGCAGGGGATACGAGATGGAGTTGCTGCGTACTTGAGGCGGATTACTTGGCCACCGGACCCGGGAGAGCAGTCAGAGCAGCTTCAGCGGTTGCAGTTACTACCAGGAGAGCCCCCGCCGGATCCAGGACATTGCTCGACAGGAGTCGAGTTCTTTTGAGTCCGGGGGACTTGATGCAGACGAGCCTACTACGTGCAGATTTGCTACAGCTGATGGCGTATTTTCATCCGCGCCGGAGATCCAGGAAGCCGATCGTCGATCCGTCTGCATCAGTGGAAAGCTCAATCGAAGGCCTACAACTTTGGTTTTTACTCTATTTCGATCCGACCAACGGATCTTTAGTTATTTACATTTTTATTTCTGGTTTGGGTAGGTGCGAGCCATGTTCGCATCCGGTTCGAGCCACAGATGCCGAACTGACTCGTTTCTGTGTTTACTTTTTAGCCGTAGGATCTTAAGTTAGGATAGATCTCAATGGATGAGATTTGAAGGAAATCAAAGAAACCCAAAACCCTAACCTAAATCCCAACCGGCCGGCCCCCTTTCTCTCTCCCGCGAACGCCCCGCGCCCCTTCTCTCACCCGCGCGTCACTCTCTCTCTCTCTACCCGACCGGCCTCTCTCTCTCTTTCTTTCCTTTTGTGTTTTTGTGTCTCATCCACTATAAAGCCTAAAACCCTAATTGCAAAAGGGGAGAAGAATATGAATTGAAACCCTAGAACGGAGAAGCGTTGCGCTTGTTCGGTGTATCCCTTCCGAAGAATTCCTCTTTGCTTCCAGTCTTTTCTTCCTTCCGCAAGCTTCTACCCCGTCGCCTCGCCATTCGTCTACGGCTTCGCGGGAGATCGACGCGGAGTTTCTTCGTCTTCAAAGATCAATCATCTCGGCTTCTTCACCACTTCTTCTGGACCACGCCTCCCCTTCCGCGCCTTTCATCTGCATCAACGGAGTTCCCGTCAGCCGCCGGCATTGACCAACGCACGGTTTGGATTATCCTCAGATAATTTTCATGTGATATTTTCTTTCCCGCAACCGGCCTTATTGCTGATTTCCTATTAGGGTTCCTAATATTTGTTTTTCCCGAGAATCTCATCCATTAGGGTTTATCGGTAGATCTTTGGTTGTTCTTGAAACATTGGCTTATTACTTTAAGATTGTTATTGCTATCATTGCTGGAATTCAGTTATTATAATCTGAAATTAATGTTCATTTTGTCAATTTTATTATTTCGTTGAGTTAAATCTGATTGGGATAATGAATGGATGATGAACTATGATGATAGGCTTTGCTGAAATTTATTTACACATGCTGAAATCTGATTTTTATGTCTTAAATTCTGCACTTGGATTTATTTAAGCATACGCATCCCATCACTTTCGCTTCGGCGTCGACTCGATCTTCTTCTCGAACGGCGATGACTACTTCTTCAATGCTTCTGGCTTTCTCGACGGTTTGAGTGTCGGCTTAGCTTCTCCTCTTCTCCGAGCTTCTTTGGTGTGACCGGAGTCGAAGGGTACTTTTGAAGATAGCGGGGGTAGCACCGATCTTCGTGCGACGGTTGTAGTGCCGACTTTGCTTCGAAGGCGACGGGTGTAGCGACGCTTCGGGTGTTCCTCTCCAAGCTTTCTTCTTCGTGGATGGAGCGGGCGTTTGTCGAAGGCGACGGGGTGACGACGCTTTGGCCTTCTTCTCCGGGCTTTGGGGCTTGATCGGAGTTGAAGGCTTGTTGGAGCCGACGGGGTAGTGCCGCTCCGAGTTTCTTCTCCGGCCTTTGCTTCTGGCGTCTTCGGAGTCGAAGGGTCTTCTTTTCCGAGCTTTCTTCTTCGTGCACGGAGTCGAAGGCTTGATCATCTTGTGCAAGGGTCTTCACGTTGATGAGGGCTTTCAATGGGCTAAGCCGGTCCCGAAGGGATAGGCTTGACCGTGCCTCGTGAAGCCTTGGGTCGAAGAAGCGTCTCCTCTTCTGCAGAGCTTCCTCGCTTCGTCTTCAGCTTGCGATTTCTTCGACCCCTTGAGCCTTCCCCCTCCCCCTCTATTTATAGGCAAAGGGGGAGGGGAGAGATATGGGAAGTTTTAATTTTAAATCCTTTTAATATCTCCTCCATAATTGTCAGAGATTTATTCTTCAATTGAAGAGGAATAAACTTTTATTTGCTTTCCTTTCCTGACGGGGTAATTATGGCTCAATCATTTTTGGATTTGTCTGGAATCTTGTACATAAAATCGATGGCGACCCGACTCTTCTTCTTGTCCGTCGGATTGAGGGATCGGCGCAGATCCACGTGTGGGCAGACGTCATGCGCAACCTCCCCCCGCGCATGGCGGTAGTTCTTTCCTTTTCTTTCTTTTCTTTCCTTTTCTTTTCTTTCCATTCTTTTTCTTTCCTTCTTTCTTTTTTTCCTTTTCTTTTCTTTCCTTTCTCTTCTCTTTTCCTTGCATGGCCGGCCTCCCCATGGGGGGTCCGGATCCTTAGTAGGGGCCGGCCTCCCCATGGGGTTCGGAACCTAGTATGGGGCCGGGTGGGCCCCACTTGAAGATGGGCCCACCCGGCTTCTTGTCGGGCGCGAGTCGGGTCCGGGTCTGGGTCACGTCGGGTTTGCATCCGCGTAGGTGCACGCAAGTCGAGTTTGCACCCACGTAGGTGCATGCGAGTCGGGTCCGGGTTCGACACAATTTGTGTGTCCACACGCATATACCGGGGATCGCATTTGTGCCGTTGGAATGATGCGATCACATATTAAATTATGGAACCGCATATGCGACCTCATTAAGTGTATATACTGCGCAATGACATGTGCGACAACATATTTTTCAATGTCTAATTAATTGTCCGTTGGTTTAATATCCTACCTCTTACTACACTATATTAGGGGTGCAACTCGGTTTGGTTTGGTTCAGTTTAGTCACAAACTTGAACCAACCCAACCCAAGGTCTTATGTAGTCACTTTTGGCAATTGTCTTAGATTATGGACATGTTGTTGGGCACTTGGGCCAACATGGACAGAAGTTCGAGATCCATTTTTGACAAATATATATCTTTGCCACCTTCGCCAACCACTTGACCCCCACGATAACCACCCTTTGCTCCCTCTTCCTCTGCATACTTTGTTGTCTTTCCACCACGTCCGATGTTTACTCCCTCACCGCTCGCCCTATCTCCCACCTTCTCCCACATTGCCTCTTCTATTCCATTGTTCTCCCAAGTCCCAAGTTCCCAACTAACAAGTTCAACCACCCTGACAATCTCCTCTGCTTTTACTGCCTTCCCACATGGTTTAAGGGTTCGTTTAACCTCAATGCCCTACTACTCCTCTCCACCCATAAACCCTCACCCTGGTTCGGTCAATTTTTGGATCCCCTCATGACCATTATTCTAAGACGAAGTTTGCTTCGTAGTATAATTTTACCCTCATGATTACAACTTTGTAATCATGTTGTTCATTATAGCTTTTGTGTATGTAAGTACATTAAATCAAGGAAAACTTGAATTGTAAAAATGGTACTAATTTACTATCTTGTTATGTTAACTATTTTTAGTTTGTGAACCGTTCAATATATTAGGGTTATAATTTTATTGGTCTTTCATCTTTGCCACATACTTGGATAGATTGTTTTTCAAAGTAGATTTTATTTAAGATAATTAAAGTTATTACTTTGTCGCAAGAAGTTGGGTTTGTAGGTTAACCACTTTTGACTAGAAAGGGGACGTAGGAAGTTATAATATTTCAATAAATGTAATTGTTTTCTTCCCTTTTTTTTTTTGTCTTCTTTTGATTTTCTACTACATTATACATGTCTGACTGATATTCCATGTCTGTAATTCTTGATTCATCGTTGACATTTAGAGTTTGTATGTCTGCAATTCATGATGCATCTTTGACATTTAGAGTTTGTATGTGCATAAGTCGTGATGAAATTATGAACATGATATTCTGGAAGTTTGCAGAGCAATCCTCTTGCTAGATGGCATATTTGCCAGGGTTCAATCAACAACATCTCTTTCTCAACAGATGGAACATATTTGGCGACCATCGGTAGAGATGGTATTGTTTAATCCAATAGACTCAGATAAAGATTTGTCTTTTTTGCATTTTAACCTCAGACAGAGTTCCTCTTTCAGGTTATTTAAGAGTGTTTGACTACTCCAAGGAGCAATTAATATTTGGTGGAAAAGGCTATTATGGTGCTTTGCTATGCTGCGCTTGGAGGTAATGACTAATGAATAACTCATTAATTCTAATTACATGTTACTTGTGATATAAATTGCTTTTATCCTTTTTCAATATTTTTGGTATTTAACTATAACCATAGCCCTTTTGGTAAATATGGTTTTGGTTTAGTTATTATTCCTCGTCTTGCATTCTGGTTTTTGGTTACATTTGCACCAATTACATTCTGTTTCACATGTTCTTTCCAGATATCTTAGGTCTTCCCTTCAGATTTCAGTCTTTCTAACCTTACGATGCAACTACAATTGCGGCTTCTCACTTACCCCCGTTCTAGTGTTTGTTGCCCATAACTTATCAATTGGCTCTCCATAGTTATAGGTTCAAGCTCATCATCCAATTTGTTAGTCTGCAGTTCAGCATCCTCATCTTCATTCTAGTCTTATCTTCTTATATTTTCTTGATCGCTCATTGGTTTCATCTCAACAACCGTTTGGGCTTACTGCTGCCTCGTAGAATTTCGTCGGTGATCTTTCTAGTGTGCAATGACCATACTCCAGAAGCATGTCTGCATTTCCTTTTTATTTCTTAATATTTTGGATTTTTGTCCAATTTTTTTCATTTGGGAGGACAACCATGAAAGCAGTAGGGATTGCAATTTGTGTTTCAGCTCGGATGGGAAATATATATTGACTGGTGGTGAAGACGATCTAGTGCAAGTTTGGAGCATGGAAGACCGGAAGATAGTAGCATGGGGCGAGGGGCATAATTCTTGGGTAAATTTTCTCCCAAATGTTGTCTACTTGCAATTGTACATTAATCATCTCAGATATTCTAATAAGTTGATAAGCAGGTTAGTGGAGTTGCTTTTGATTCCTATTGGTCGGCACCTAATTCGGATGAAACGGGAGAAAATGTTATGTATCGGTTTGGTTCTGTTGGTCAGGTACAAAATTATTTATCAAGCACCAATCCAATTACCTTGCTAGCATATTAAGTATAGACTATTTTACTTGTAGATGACATCATGTTTCTATCAGATATCAACCAACATTTGAAAGTACATGATGCTTTTGATTGTTTTTTTTTTTTTTTTGTTGGGGGGGGGGGGGGAGGGGTTGTGGGGGTTTCCAGGCCAAGGTTTTAAAACTAGGTATCGGTCCGGACCAAACCTAATCAACTCGGGCTAGTTGACTCGACATCATCCAGTTCGGGCTGATACCAATTTTGGTCTTTTTTTATAAAATTTGATTTTTTTTGGTAGGTACCAGCTGATACGATTCGACCATATCAACCAATACGAGTTTGACTCGGCTGATACGAACCGGTACGTACCAGAATCAGTCTTTACAGACCAAGTATCGATGCTAGTTGGTGATTTGGTACCGACCAATAGAAAATCACATTGTACCTGGCTACCAGCTGGTATGACTTAGTATTGTCCGAGTTTTGAAACCATGGCCATACTCTTTCTCGTGGGGGAGAGAGCTAGTTTTACTGCTGGCAATGTAGTTAGGGTTAGCGTTGACGAGTTAGGATGACTCAACCCCAACTTTAGCCCATTTATGAAACAAGTCAGTCATCCCAACCCTAATCCTAGGTGGGTCAACCCTAGCCGTAGGCTATCTAACCCTATGAGGCTATGAGTATACCATTACATGACCTACAATAATTAAAAAAATACATATCCGTTTTTGTTAGGATCGTATGATTCATGATCTTGATCAAAGTTTTCAGACGCGAAGGCGTCAACGCGAGACGTTTTACTGGCCAAAGCCTCGAGGCGTAAGGTGTAAGCCTCAAGCGAGTGTATGTTTTAATTAATTAAATATATAATAAATATAGAAATAAATATTAAGAATTAAATAAAATATAAAAAACAAAGAAATGTATGAAAATTCATAGTTTCGTATCATAATCCATGATTTCACATCCACTCATCATAATAGTTTACCAATATATATATATATATATATATATATATATATTAAGTATGTAAAGTGTATCATTATACCTAAATTGAACAATACTTGAGAGTTGAGACAATATTTATAAAGCTCTAAGTTCCAACTTTCAAGTCAAATAAACCAAATCTACAATTCCATATAATGCCACCATAAAATTCTAATTAAATCCATAATTTCCAACCGAAAGTTTTAATCATTCGAAATAAAAAGCACACTTAGAAATTATCATTTTAACAAAAAAAACAGAAGTCGAAGATTTGCTCAATCAAATTGCAGCTCTTCATCTTCTGTAGTATTAAAAGCAACTTCGGTGCCCATAAAACAATGTTTTTTTTTATTAAAAAACTCATGTCATTAAAAAAAATTACCAAAATTAAGCACAGGTGAGGCTTACGCCTTGGGCTTGAGGTATATGCCTCGTCTTGAGGCGTACACCACAGATGTTTGCACGCCTCATACAATGCCTTTGGGGCGTTTTTGCTACGCCTCGCCCTGAGGCGCGCACCTCGAGGCATAAGCCTTATGCGCCTTTGAAAACATTGATCTTGGTCCAACAATTCATAAGAAAGGGCCTTTTTGATCCATGGTTGGATTGAAATTCAATTGAATCTAATGGCCAGACATTGATCCCTAAATCTAGGAGAAATGAACAAAGCATGTGAGAGGGATTTTCTATAAAAAATTCCCCCACTATCTTCCCATAATAACCCGTTTTAATGGTTGGAACATAATGTGGTCCCCGCTGTTATCATTTTCCCATGCATTATGGAAAGGGGGGAGAAATAACATATCATGGGAAGTTTTTTTTTTTTGTAAGAAATGAAGGGCCTTTCAGAATAAAATTTAGGAAAAAAGAGAAAACACACACACACACACATAAAGGGCTAATGGATAGGCTGTTTCATTGGCTGCCATATGTCCATCCTCACATGGGGTCAGATATATGCAGGGTACTAATGGGAAGACTGCCTTGCACCCCACGATATTCGCCTTCCATCGTTTGCACCCCATAATCACAGCCTTCCTTTGCACCCATAACCAATCAGTGAATCTCACTCCGCCCAACTAGCTGTCAAAGTGACGGTTGCGATCATGCAATGAATAGATGTAACATGGGGTGCAGACAATGGATCAAAAAAGGGGGCATGCCGATTAAGGTTCGGGGAGCATAAATATGGTAGTTTATCTTTCCCCTTCGACAATCCCCGATGACCCCTCTTTTTTCCTAGCCCCCACCATCCCCCTTCCTTCTTTCACTCTGGCAGACCCCCCCAACCCCTAATCCAATGACATAGAGAGGGAGAGGGTTTCGCCCTTCCCCCCTCCTTCTTTGACGTACCATCACCAACAAGGAGAGTGGGTGTTCGGCCACCCTCCTCCACCTCCGATGGAGCTGCAACGACGGGAGGGGGCTCAACCCCACTCCTTTTCCACAGCCTCAGGTAGAGGTGTGCATCGGTTCGAAACAAACCTATTTAGGTAAAACCCAAACCGATCCAACCTTGGTCCGTTTTGAGGATTTCCAATCCAATCCAAACCGAACTGAGATTGGAATCCAATCCAATCCAATTAAAGTCAGTTTGGATTGGATTGGATGGTCGGTTTGGCCTTTGACCCATATGCATGTTGGGCTTTTTTTCCGCCTTCCATTAGAGCCTAGTTTTAACTTTAAAAAATAATAATTTTTGTCAAATTATTAGGCTTAAATAAGATTTGTAACTGATTTTGAGTAATCCTACATTATTGCAAAGGTTGTTGGTAGCAAGTGTATATGAAGACATGGTATATTTAATAAAGTATTATACGTATATACATATGTCGGTTCGGTTTAGGTCGGTTTTAAATTTACAAATCCGTCAACTGATGCAATCATACTGGTTTTTAAAAAACCCAATCCAATCCGATCCATTGAGTGTGTCGAAACCAATTAAAATCGGTTGGTTTGGATCCTGCACACCCCTAGCCTCAAGGACATCGCCCCCTCCTCCCTCGACTCAGCAGTGCACAATAAGGAAGGTGAGTGGGCACCACAATGCACCTCCACTTCCTTCCGGCGGATTCACTACAATGGGAGGGGGGCATCACAACTCTGTTTTTTTTCTCTCTCTCTCTCTCTCTCTCTATCTCGTTCTGTTTTAGGAGATCGAGGAGGATGAGGATGCCAAGTTGCCAACAGAATGTTGCCGATGAGCAGGTCGTCTTCCCCTCTCTAAATCTGTTTTTTTTCCCTTTGTTTTTTATTCTTTTTTTCCAATTGAAATCACATTTACAGTAATAAAAAAATTATGTTGTCTTCAATAGGCTTCTTCGATTCTAATTCTGCTCATTGGAATATTGTTTTTGAAAATTAAGTAGATAGACATATCACAGTCTGGCTGTTAATCATTGTGCTGTTGTGAATTGCACTGCATCCGAGAGTGGGGTCATGTTTTTTTTTTGACCGGGATGCGGGGTTTTTTGACATGGAGAAACACGGTAATTCAATAAGGATTCACCAAATGCTTGAGCCCATGCAATTCTTATTATGACAGTATCCAAAAGCATCAATTGCTTACGTTAATAAATAGGAAGCCATGCATTTCTTTTTTCTTTTTCTTCTGTGGAGAGATTTCTTTCCCAAAATGATATGCACAAGTTGGAAATCAGATTTATAATTAAGAAACACAATGATTCATTGAGGATTCACCATATCCGCCCCGCCCCGCCCCCATTGTTCTAAAAAGCGGTCTAGGCGGCCACCTAGGCGCTAGAAGGCCCCCCATCGCTCAGCCTAGCCTAGAGACGGTGCAAAAAAGCGTCCCAGGCTACTAGACGGGACTAGACGGTCACCTAGGTGCTAGAATGTGTATAGATGCTTTTCTATTGTTGGTAATCTTGAATTTATAGTTTGAATTGTACTAAAATCATGGATATTATGATATTATCTCATTATATTATGCTTACTTTTGTTCTTGTTAATCTTGAGTTTATGGTTATGTAAATGATACATGCTCTTTAAAATAATGGTGGGGATAATCTTGAATTTATAGTAATTTTAAAAATATATATTTTATATAATATCAAAATAATAATAAAAATAATTAAAAATAAATAAAACGCCTAGGCCCTCGCCTAGGCACTACCGCACTAGAAGGCCCCCATCGCCCGATTAGTGCCTAGCGCTTTTTAGAACATTGCCCGCCCCGCTGTTCGTCTGCCATTGTACTTAATTGGTTGGCGTGAGATGCATGAGGACATACAGGTAATTCTGGGAGCTGTTATGCCCGGTTATTACCACCCCTCTTTAACTAATCACACTCAAACAAGTTGTGCATATTATATATTTTTTTAAAAGCAAAATTGTAGATAGGAGTTGAGTCTACGTATGCCTATAAGAATTGAGCAAAAGTTTTTTTATTCCGGTTTTTGCCCCCTCCTTTGAAAAGTTTTCTAACATATTTAATTTGTAGTTTTTTATTTTCATAATTTCAACTGTATTTCTATTCAAACAGTGAATATAGCCCGGCAAGTGGGCTTGCTCTAATTACCACCGCTTGTATTGACAAAATCATATGGTTAAAAATACATAGAAAAAAAACTATCCGAACCTCGATATTTACTTGATGTTTATTTGATCTATCCACTAATATGCGTAAGGTACATGTGATTTTACATTCAATTCACTTATAATTTGGCATGCTTTTAACGAGAATAATTATTCATGCCACTGTCATCTATTGCTAACTTTTATGTGGGGGTACAAAAGAAGAGACATTTTCAATCAACGATTCTAGGGCGGTTGGCAAAGGCGACGAGAGGTCTGTGGTGTGTGTTGCCGCTGAAGTGGGGTGTGTTTTCCAGCAACGGTGCTGGTGGCAGTCGACGAAGGCGGCAAGAGATCGGGCATCACCCGGGGTCAGTGTTCTAAAAAGCGGCCCAAGCGGTTCCTAGACGCTAGGCGGCCCTAGGGATGGCAACGGGTCGGGTTTGGGACGGGTCGGCCCTATCCCGAACCCGCCCCATAATATTTTATCCCGTCCATACCCGTCCCAAACCCGCGTCGGGTTTTGAGGGTAATTTCCAAACCCGTCCCAATTAATATTGGAGAAACCCATGCCCGCCCCGCCTCGCCCCATTTATGCATTGCGGGTCGGGTCGGGTCGGATCGGCTACATAAAAAACTACATATTTAGCTTCTTTGGCCCACCTAGCCGTAGCTCTACATAGAGAAAAATACAGAGCAAATGTTCCTCCTATATTACGATCACATAGTTATAAGCACAAGTCAACTTATTATATAATCTTGAGAACCAACATATCAAATAATATTTAAGATTTATGAATATATGATAGGTTATATACCCGGGTCGGGTCGGGGCGGATTGGAGTAAAACCCGAACCCGACCGGGTTTTAAATTCAAATCCCAAACCCGTCCTAAACCCATTTTTGAGCATCCCAAACCCGTCCCAATCGGGTCGGGTCGGGTCGGGTAACCCGGTAAACCCGGATAATTGCCATCCCTAGGCGGCCCCCCACCGCTTAGCCTAGGCCCTAGGCGCTCCAGAAAAGCGGCCAAGCTCTCAGGACGAGCTAAGCGGGCTCAGGCTGGCCAGGCGGGTTGAGGCTGGCCAGGCGAACCATGTTTGCTTTTGTTCTTATTAATCACTTAATCTTGAATTATGGTTATATACTTGTTCTTTAAAATAATGGTTTGTGATAATTTTGAACTTATATTAATTTTTAAACATATATATTATAATATCAAAATAATAATTAAAATACTTTAAAAAAAGCCAAAACGCCTAGGAGCTAGGCGGCCCCCCACCGTCCGACTAGCGCCTAGCGCTTTTTAAAACCATGCCCGGGGTTTGGTTTGCCGCTTAAGGCAGCTGATGCAGTGCCGCCGAATGTGTTGTCACCAAAGGCGGTCGACCGTCCGAGTGCCGGCAAGCAAGAGTATTTCTAGTATATATATAGTATGCCCCACTTATTTACGAACAATGTAAATTTGTTCATATATACTGTATGCTCTAATATTGAGGATAATTCTGATGCCATACACAAAAGAGATTGATATTGAAGGATGAATCATAATACCGGGGTTGCTGAACAGCACGCAGACACGGTAGCTCGTCCCACACCGCCTTCTATAGTGGTTGCCAAATCGATTTTCATTTTCTTTTCTTTGCAGTTTGCCCCCAGTAAATCTGAAATAGGGCGAATACATGATCGCCTCGTAAAGTATTTGGGCTTCTCTTTTTCTTCAATGTGTGCCGAGGAGAAGAAAAAACCCTTCATATGGTTCTGAACTCCAAATTTGCTAGAGTACCACCAGATATAATTTGGTATGTTTTAAGATGGAAATGGGTGCCTGAAGGTTATAATGAAAGTATCGATACCATGTATGAGGAAATAATTACTAGCGTGAGAAGCAACCGTCGATTATTGTGGGACTTCACGAACGGTCAACACTAAGTTATTACCTTTTTGACTCTTCTTATTGATGAGCTTACTACTAATATTGAAGAAGTACCATGGTGTATGCTATTTATAGATGATATAATATTACGAAGTAGGACTAAGATATCGCTGGAAAGTAGATGGGTCCTCTTTTATCCTCTCCATTCTTTTGATTTGTGAGCAAGTTGTAGATCTATAGATAGCATTCATTTTGGAGGTTCCTTGCATAACAAGTAATGGGCGGTAGGGCTACAACTCGGGTGGGTTGGAGGTCAACCCAAGCCCAATCCGAGTTGTAGAGCCCTCAACCCGCAACCCAAATCTAATCCAAGAATTTTTTCCAAGCTTGGGTTAAACTCGGGTTATCGCAAGTTGGTGGGTCGGGATACGTTGTGCGGATTCGGATAATCCTTATTTTATTACTTGTCCAAAATTTTGAATTATAAAGTCAATACCTATATGGTATTTTGAGATACCCCCAATTTCGTCTAATTATCACAGAGAAATTTTTGGGGGTTAAGCCAAAGTTGGCGGTAACCTTTAATTTATATTATTTTAGGGGGGTAAGCCTAATTGGCCTAACACAGGGTGGTAAGTCAAATTGACCCAAAAAGTATGATGTGTATAGTTCTATAAAAAAGAAACCATATATAAGTATTATGTATGATCTATCAATATATTGTTCTCAAAAATATTCGAATGGCCAATGAAGACAAAACAAAATCTCAAAAAATAGGAAAGACATGTTTCAATCTCCACCGCATCTACATCATCAATTTGATCATCACCAATAGATAATTCATCACCACTTCTTTATCTTCTTGTTATATCTCTTGCACCTCTTCTCCATCTTCATTCTCATTGTCTTCTTCAAAGTCATCCACTTCTTTCCTCTTATGTTCCGTTATGAATTTAGATCTAGGGACACGCTACTTTGCCACCGAATTGGACACGCATCTCCAAAACGTTAGAGGTTTCAAACTTTATTGATTTTTTTTAGGGTGATCACCTTCCCTTAGATAACACATCTGCAAAAATTCAACACATTGTAAAACTTATAGACTGATCAAAAGTTTTCTTTAATTTAATGGTTAAAATGGATGGTTGATTAAGTCTTTTAGATTTGATGCACCTAAATGTTTTAGAATGTGTTGATTTTTTGTGGACGTGTTATTTAAAGAAAGGTGATCACTCTCACAAAAAATCAACATATTCTGAAACCTCTATTTAACGAGTTGGATGATGCGTGTCTAACATTGTGGCAAAGTAGCGCCCATGGATCCGGACCCATATATATATATATATATATATATATATATATATATATATATATATATATATATATATATATATATATATATATATATATATATATATATATATATATATATATATATATATGGGGATGCTTAGGTGCAGTCTGCAGTTCGTGCGGTTCGCAGCCGTCCGATGCACCACTCCGTGCATCCGATGCACGCGGCGGGTGCATCGGACGGCTGCGGACCGCACCTAAGCATCCCTCCCCATATATATATATATATATATATATATATATATATATATATAGGAAACGGGAAATGAGCGGCCAGTCTATTTCGGCGAAATGGGCAGCCACCCATTTGAAGGCCTTGGGAGTTTTAGAATGTGCTGATTTTTTGTGAGCATAAGCACCTTATCTTAGATAGAACACCCACAAAAAATCAGCACATTCTAAAACTCCTAGGGGCATCAAATGTTAGAATCTTTATTGAACGTCCGTTATAACCGTTGATCTAAAATTTAACATTTGATGCCCCTAAAAGTTTTAGAACGTGCTGAATTTTTGTGGGTGTTCTATCTAAGATAAGATCCTTATGCTCACAAAAAATCATCATCACCAAAATTCATCAAATTCTAAAACCTCTAGGGGCATCAAATGTTAGAAGATTTACCGACCGTTCATAAAAACCATTAATTTTGTTATCAAATTTGATACCCCTGGAGGTTTTAGAATTTGATGAATTTTGGTGATGATGATCAACATGGCATAGGTAGCATGCCTACCAAGTTTCATCAAATTCTGAAACCTCTAGGTTGGTTTTGCACAAGGTTTCGCATACAAGAGGTTTCACTTGATTGGGACCACATATATATATATATATATATATATATATATATATATATATATATATATATATAGAGAGAGAGAGAGAGAGAGAGAGAGAGAGAGAGAGAGAGAGAGGGTTTGGTGAACTTGAGTTCACAAATGAATGGTGAAACATGATTTATATTGCGTATGTGTCCACTGAAAAGACATAAAACATGTGAGAGGGGATATGCATTTAGGAGGGTTGAATACTGAAAAGACATAAAGCAAAAAGGAAAAGAGGGTTGAACACTTTCTCAGGACATGTGGCAGCTTCTTCATTCGAGTTAACCATATGAATGGTGCACTCGAGTTCAGCTTCCCTGGCCCCATATATATATATATATATATATATATATATATATATATATATATATATATATATATATGTATGTATGTATGTATGTATGTATGGTCAGGGTCGGCTGACCCATATTTGGTCCATCATCCTAATTGTTGGATTCGTGTTTTAGAATATGCTGATTTTTTGTAGAGTTGGTGCTATCTATGGTATGCTGATCATCCTCACAAATTATCAGCACATTCTAAAACTCTAGGTGCATCAAATGTGCTTTTCAAATCAACGGTTGAAAAAGCTTATAACATTTGATGGCCCTAGAGGTTTTAGAATCTACTAAAATTTTGAGTGTATGTTATCTATGGTATGTAGATCATCCTCACAAAAAATCAGCACATTTTGAAGCCCGAATCCAAAAATTAGAATGATGGGTCAAAATTTCATGGGTCATCCGATCCTGACCTATATATATATATATATATATATATATATATATATATATATATATATATATATATATATATATAAGTGGAATCATATAACTATTGAAGTTAGGAAAGTTGTGAATATTTGGTGCCCCAAGATTTATTAAATTTTAAAAAACAAATGGCATTGGCTTCCGACAATTCTTGAGAAAGATTTGTCAAACCCCTATAAACTTCTATAAAAAACCAGTCTCTCTTCACTTTAGGTTAGAAAAAGGTTATTCAATATTTTTTTTTTAACTCTAAGAGACTTATAAGTCCTTTGGAAAATTGAGAGAAAAAAAATATTTTAAAAGTTTCAAAACAAACTAAACCAAAAAAAATAATGTTTTCGCCGTGTTTTCACCTTATCGGATATATCGTGTATCGTATCGTACCATGTATTGTACGATACAGTGAAACACGATACATAAACAAGATATGTATCATATTTTTTTTCATGTATTGTACGATACTAACAACATATTTAATCAGTATTAATTTTGATCCAGGTTTCCTCTGGCATTAATCGTTTGGATGTTTCTATCGTATTGCATCTCCGGTTGTGTGCAAATCCTTTATTTCTAGGGTTATCCTGTTCCTTGGTCTTGGACTTCCAGAGATCTTGAGAAATGTCGTATCAGATCTGAGATGTGCCAAATCTCTTTTTTTCCAAAAGATCCTCTAATTTGACTCTACAGATGTTTCAGAAAAAGTTCGAAAGAGTGAGTTTGCAAATTTTGAAGATCTGACCCTATGTGGGAGTTCATCTGTAGAAAAATTTTGGTAGTCTTCTGTGTCCACATAACCTTAGGCAGTTAGGCTAGAAAGGAGAGACCAACAGGTTTACATAAACGGAAATTTTGTTTTGTGACCTTCCATGTAAGGTTTACGTAAGGTACAAGTTCCCTGCCCCTAATAATGATATCGCCACTCGTTTTTGAATTTGTACAGAGCTGTTTGCCATGTGCAGCAGACACTTTTACAAACTTTTACTATGGCAATGAATTCTGCCCACTTCTATTTAAGTGAAGTTAGCGACAAAGAGGCTTTAGCAGAACTGAAGAGCGCCCCAACAGACGTTGACATTTCAGTCTATCTGGACAAAATCAACTGGTTTCCACTAGATTTCCATTATTGTGGGTGAAGGGAACATCCAATTGCCATTACTAATGTGAGAAGAATTGTAGAGATGGACAAATATGTTGATCATATCCAAACCTTCCCCCGTACTTGTCCTGCAGACAACCGATTCCTATCCATGAATCCTTCATCATGTAAGTAGAATATTGATGGTAGGAAGATCTCCCTTCATTTCGGAATGTTTATGGAAATTAAAATTAGAGGTTTAATGTCTCAAAAACTATAGTCTTTGATATATTTGCTTCTTATCCAAGAGGACCATAGGTCTTCAGGTTTAACCAGTTGTTTTACAGCAGAGTTTCAGGCGAGAGGCCTAGTTGCATGTGTAACCTTCTTACTCCAAGACTACCAGATTGGTTAGGACTGCAAACTTCGCCCATGATGTGAAGGAATCTTCAAACGTCCAATAAAACTCACCATAGGCATCAAAATTATGAATATAAGCACCTTAAAACGCGCTAAGCAGAACTAAGTGGGTTTGGATAGTTGCGAATAAACTCACAATCTTATTGAAAACTTATGACCTCTCAATTTTTAGGTATATGAAACCTCGAGATGTATTATTTTTGACTGCCGTAGGTATAGTAGATTATAATTAAAGGTGTGAATTCTCAATTCGATGGCCCACCACGCATCTACACCAGTAGGATCAAGATTCAGTTCTTATCAATTGGAATTTGAACTTGATTTTTTGGCAGTCTAGGGGGTGTTTGGTATGTGGAATAGTTGTTCCCCTTAATCCTCTTCCAGAAGAGTTTATTACTGTCAATTACTATTTCTAATGGAATTTGATGGTCCAGTGTTCCGGTTGGCACAGAAACAACCGGAGTGATAGTTTTTTAGTTCCCAAGTCCTTTCATTCCAGCGAAACAATTACTAGCCGTTATTTTCAAAGCATGGAATTTGAAATGGAAATAGATTATTCTGGAATGATGCCAAACACCCCGCTAGTGTCTATACATAACCATTTTCTTAGAAAGTTCCAAGGAAGTAGGGGTAGGAAAGGGTTGGATCCTATATGTATAGCATCCAAATCATTAATAGGATGCAAACCCATGTCTGGTATGTGGAACAGTTGTTCCCCTTAATCCTCTTCCAGAAGAGTTTATTACTGTCAATTACTATTTCTAATGGATTTTGATGGTCCAGCGTTCCGGTTGGCACAGAAACAACCGGAGTGATAGTTTTTTAGTTCCCAAGTCCTTTCATTCCAGTGAAACAATTACTAGCCGTTATTTTCAAAGCATGGAATTTGAAATGGAAATAGATTATTCTGGAATGATGCCAAACACCCCGCTAGTGTCTATACATAACCATTTTCTTAGAAAGTTCCAAGGAAGTAGGGGTAGGAAAGGGTTGGATCCTATATGTATAGCATCCAAATCATTAATAGGATGCAAACCCATGTCTGTATTTGATAAGAGCCGTAGGCTTCAAAACATTCATATGCAATATTACTCAAATTCAACGGTCTGTTTGGATATGCTTCGGATCTGGGATTTTGGGAGCCCAGAATCCCTAAAAAAAGGCCGAGATACTGTTTGGATACAACCGGATCCTCAAAAGCGTTTATTCGGGGAGCCCGAATCATGCTCCTGGGAGCCATTTTCCCGGATCCCAAAATCCAGGCTCCGGAGCCCTTTTTTGTGATTCTGGGATTCTGAACTCCAAGAATTCCAGAAATAGAATCAGAATCCTATCCAAACAGGCCTTATTGGATGTAAGTTTTGTTGGGTTCGTTGCAAAACATGCTGAGCTTATTTCTTACTTATTTTTAGTTTTCGTCTAAGGTTTACTAGGTCACTGAATCCATTGTGCCATGGAAATGGAAATAAATAGCTATAAATGCCCACTGTACAAATTGCATCTCTTTGGCATTGGGCAGATGAGTAAGTAGATTTGGATATCTTAGTAAAGAGTACTGTGGTAAAAGTCCGTTTACTCAAATTGTTCGTGGTTTATCTTGTTATTGTCAATATGTATTCCTTGGTTGATCGCATTGCGTGTTAGCAGGATACACAGTTGCTTCTGTGGGACTTGGTGATGGACGAGATTGCGGTTCCGCTGCGTTACCCGCCTGGCGGATCACCCACGCTCAGCAGCGGGAGTCACTCTGCTCACTGGGACAGCATCTGCCCCGTCGGCACCCTTCAGCCCGCGCCGAGCATGCGGGACGTGCCGAAGCTCTCGCCCCTCGTTGCGCACCGCGTGCACATGGAGCCCCTCTCCGGCCTGGCGTTTACCAACGAATCCGTGCTCACGATCTGCCGGGAAGGGCACATCAAGGTCTGGGTGAGACCCACCGGGCACGGCGATAGCAACCAGTCGAGCGCCTCGGAGATCGTGCTAGGGGCAGGTGGGTTGAAGGATCGGTATCTCGGACCTTCCACCAAAGCGAGCAGTTCCGGTTATAAGCACCCTCCAGCCATTCTCTTGCGTGATTGAACTCTGAGGGATCTGTGTTCATTTCCATACTTTTCAGGGATGAGAGATGCCAGTGAAGCAGCTGAGAAAAATAAAAGGAACATGCTGTTGTATAGATATATATATATATATAGATTCCACCAAAATTTGCTGGTGATATTTCTCCATGTTACCCTATGATTGTTTAATTTTTGGGTTAATTACTCTTTGCCCCTCCTGAAGTTTAGCTCAAAAACACTTAACCTCCCGATTGTTAAAAAATTACATTTTGCACCCTTCAATTCAGTTTTGATCAGATTAAAATTACCAAATGAGGAAATTAAGTAGTTGACAAAGGGGGTATTATGCTAACATTTCAAACTCTAGGGAGTAATTTGGAACAAAATTAACTGCAGGGGGGTCAAGTGTTTCTGAGCTAAACTTTAGGGGGGCAAAGTGTAATTTGCCCTTTTAATTTATTGGGTTAATTAGTCCTAATTCCCTCCACATGTCGTAGTTTAAGTTAAAGAATACAACTTGTTCGGATATTAGCTAAAGTCCCTCCCAAATGACGTTCGTACAACAAGTCCTTAATAAAAAATGTTCAATTTTTTTTATCCTTTAAATTACAAAACTGCCACTCCAGTAGGAGTATCCATTTGTTTCCAATGAGAGTATCCATTTATCTTTGGCATAAGAATCCATTCGCCGATTAACACTATACATGTAGTGATTGCTACAGTCTACTACAACAAAAACACTATAGCAAGAGTATAAATTCGTCTCCGGAAAGAGTATTCATTTGTCATCAACAAGAGTATCTATTTACCGGGTGACACTGTGCATGTTTTGGTTGCTATAGTGATTTCACTGAAACAAGAGTATCCATTCGTCTTCAGAATGAGTACCCATTCGGCTAATTGATACTCTTGCTACAGTGAAATCACTGTAGCAACGGTCAATTCGCTAAATTGATACTCTTACCAAATTGAGTTGATACTCTTGCTACAGTGATTTCACTATAGCAGCTACAGTGAAATCACTGTAGTAGCTATAACGAAATCACTGTAGCAACCGCTACATGCACAGTGTCAAACCAGCGAATGGATACTCTTTCTGGAGACGAATGGATACTCTATCTGTAGCACGTGGGGATAAATAAGGACGAGGGATTTGCTGTAGCATGCAAAGTTCGGGAGGGACTTGGTGCAATATTGAAACGTGGCCTGTCCTATAGCTAATATAACATCAGCTAAAAGGACTTAACGCTAAGTCTCCCTAATTTATTTATAGTTTGTCATTAGGCAATATATGATTTCAAACGTAGTGTCAATCGACTGATAAGATCGCATTGGCTTTGATTCGATGTTAGATGTGGATAAGAGAAGTTCTGATGACTTGTTTTGAAAAGACTAGCTCAAATTGTTGAAGGTTTATGATTTACGTCAGAATGCTCGAGCATCTATCGAACTCAAGGAGACGATGCTTCCTGTGTTTAGGCCCTTCTTGCATTTCCTCTTGAGTGGGTCTATATACCACCCACTAAATACCATAGGTAGCCCATACTTAAATTTGAGAAAATATTTGTTTCATCCCTGCTCTTTCGCTGATGACAGCCCATGCACGTCGCCCCATTGGCCATGTGCAGGCGACCACCCGCTTCCGCCGTTGGTAACCCACGAATGTTGGTCCGTTCATTCCTCCTCCCCTTCTTCCCTCCTCCCTGGTCCATCCTCCTTTTTCTCCCCTTCTCCCTCCTCCTTTTTCCTTCTTCCTTTTCCTCTTTCCCTCCTCATTCTAGAAATTACAGCATTCTGCCTTATCGGCTGAATGCACCTTTTGTGCATTTGCCCACTCCGATTGAACGCACAAAAGGGACATTCAACCATCGTCTTTAGATGGGGGCTACCTATGGCAAAAGACCTTAAAGGCTTCACGAATCTTGTTTCTAGACATGCATGAATCCTATTCAGAACCCAAAGGATGTATTTGGTTGCAAATAAAATTTTGCATGAAAATTTTTGTTGGAAAAGAAAGGAGCAGAAAAGAAAAGTGAATTTTATTATTATTGTTTGGTTGTCGAAAAAAGAAAGAAAAATTTTGAATTTTCTTTTCATTTCTTGTGTTTCCTCATGGTTTTGGCAGGGCTTTTGGAAGGAAATTTTTTTATGATCTTTTGACATAAAACTAGTTTCTGATGCGGGAGCAGATTCGATGAGCACATGTTTCAAGACTTGCATGCATCTTGAGGCTAAAAAAAGAATAATATAATTATTTTCGGATTTAATAATTTTTAAAAATAGTATTTTCGGAATAAAATATAAAATTCAGAATAAAATAATTATTTTAATCCAAAAATATGTTATTTTCGGATTTATTAAATATAATAGTTTTAAAAATATCTTTTGGAAAATATTTGAATAGATTTATGTATTTTAAATTTGACAGTAGTTATCTTTATTTATGAATAATTCTAAAAATAGGGATATGATGGATTAGAAAGTTAATTAAGTGAGATCTTTATCTCATCAGTGGTTACTATCTTTATCTTTTTATTTTAAGAAGTTGTTAGTAGAGATCTTTATCTTTTTATAAGTTGTCATCTTTATCTTTTTGTTTTCACTTTAAAAATGTATGAAAGCCTCCATTGTAATGGTAATGAATTATGATGACAAAAAAATGACAATCATTTGCTTTGATTCATGTGAGAGGTTTCGTACTGCGTTCTTGAGAGAGGATTGAAAAGTAAGAGGCTCGCCGGTGTAAAGGCGGATACCATCGGTGTGAGACCGATAACCCCCTTCACCCTTCCATCCTCTCCCCTATGATGTCACCACGATCGTGCTGCATCAGATTTGGTGTTAGAGCCCCGTCATGACGTCCTATCATCATGATTGATCTCCCCATACTCGATCTAACTATGCCAATAAGTCTCTCCATTCTCCTTATGCAATTGAGACTGAAGTCTACAAGCGTTTCGTCCAACAACTCCAAAAATGTCTGCTTATTTACTTTCGTCCTCCATCATCAAATTTGGAGTTCACCATTCATTCCCTCGTTAGAGAACGAGCTACATCTCTTGGTCTCTCGAAGAAACCATTTACTGACTGGGCTTTGTGTATGCACGTGCGATCAGAGATCACATAGATCGAGACACATTATGTTCTCGACGACATAGAGAATAAGTTGGTGTGACGATGACTGCAGAATAAAAAACTTGTCGGACTTCGGAGTCGAACAGAGTTTTTCCACTCCTTATCCAGTAAAAAGTCCATGTCTCCTATGGAGTCTACCACTATGACGCCTCTACATACCCCCCTCCCCCCCCCAAAAAAAAAAAAAAAAAAAAAGGGATTGTGGCTTGAGGTTGATAAATCGCTCTAAGACGTTCGATGCAAGCTGTCCTTATTGAAAAGAATCGTTGTAAAGACTATAAAGTTTTTTTTTTTACTTATTCTTGAACTGAATAGCCACTAGAGTGAATCTCTCTCATCACGTGACTATAAAACAGTGGTCAAATTAATGCAAAAACAGATAAAAAAAAACAAAAAACAAAAAAACAAAATCGAAGCAAAATTCCGTTAAGAGGTGCCGCTTTATCGGGGACCTAAAAAAAAATATACAAAAGAAAAAAAAAAAAAGGCGAGAAAAGCCCCTTGCCATCATCATTGCACGCCATGTGCTCCTCCCCCCTCCTCGATCCCCATCTCCTCTTCGTCCCCAACAAAATCACGACGACCCCCAGAAGCTAATCAGAGGCTCGGCCTTGGGGCCGTGGAAGATTCGAGCTAAGGCTGCGGCGGTGTCAGGCGGAATCCCCCCCCTCGCTTTGCTCCCCTTTTGGCTCGCTTTAATCAGAGGACCAGAGAGGGAATCCGATGATCCGCGGGCCCCCGTTGACCGCCCCCCGCCTTCGGAGGCCGTGAAGGGCCCCTCTCCTCTCCTCGCGTCCCTCGCCCCGAGAGATCGGAAATGGGGGATCCATCCATTGATTTATAGGCAGAGTGAGGGAGGGAGGGGCGATGGCGGTCGGCGGTGCGGTTGGGGAGGAGATGGAGAGGGAATTCGAGGCCAAGCTCTGCCTCCAGCAGCAGGCGCGGCCGCAGAACAGCCCGGTGCAGCGAACGGGCAGCAGCATCGCGTTCCGGGCGCCGCAGGAGCAATTCGCCATCCATGACTTCGAGCTCGGGAAGATCTACGGCGCCGGATCCTATTCCAAGGTTCGAGCAATCAGTTCCATTTCTGCGGGATTCCACTCCTGGGTTCTCCATTAATTTGTCTCTCTCTTTGATGGGTTTATTGCATTTTGTTCTTTTGTACTTGTTTGGCATTATAAAAAGCTTCGGGGACTTGATTGTAGAAAACTATGTATGGATTGATGCTGCACTATTAAGGTTCATGTTGTGGCTTTTATCTAAGGGGAAATTCAGACTTTGAGCAGGTTGTTGTCGCATGATTTATTCGAACTTCTATGAAAATCAAATGTAGCAGGAAAGGAGACGTGGTTTATCGAGTTAATAGATGAATTCTACGGTGTGACGGCCCATAAATTCACCAAAGAGAAACAAAAGGGTGGACTCTCATGTTCATAAGCTACCAAATCTCATCTTCTAATAGTATGAACAAAGTAATAAATGATTAAATTTGTTATGGCTTACGGATGGGGAAAAGTAGAAGATGGGCAGCAATCAGTGAGACCAAAAAATGAAATTCCATGGTACGGCGGGTGTCCGTTGTAGGATTTGTCAAGTTGTTGTCCTGAAAAGATCCCAAAATCCAGGGCATGGGTATGCTTACAACGGAGGAGTATAGATGGAAACAAACTAAGAAAAACATAGAGAGAAAAGTGAGATGTGTGTTTTGTTCTAACTTGATAGGTTCTTTTATATATGAACCCAACAAAGTTCGTGAGGCACTTGTTGTTGGTGTCAACCTATGTGCAATGCACCGCTAGACTGCTTTGCAACATATGATACTGGTTGGTTAAGGGTCCCACTTGGACACAATGGAAAAATATAATAATAATTAGTGCAGTCAAGGTGTCGCCTAGGCCACAACCTAGGCGGGCAGCTTATATAAAAAAAGGTTTTTTTTGAAATTTTATTTTGTTTTCCTCTTTCCTTTTTCAATGTACGTATGACCCATATATTTAAATATCATTTTATATGTCTTTCTTCTTAGCTATTTATCTATATATCCTAAGTTAGAGTTTATTTCATGTTATTTTTACTAAGGTTAAGGTTAATGGTATTGTTTGATTATATAATTTTTTTCTCTTTGAATTATCTTTCTATAAACATGTGATTTATCATCTCTAATGCTTCTATTTCTTCAATTTTAGGGTTGTGCTAAATTTTTTAGGGTTTGTTTATTATGCTTGATTTGTTTCATAATGAATGTTAGGGACCTAGGGTTTTAATGTTATAAATTCTTAATAGGAACATAATTTGATTAATTGATTGTTACATGTTGATGATGCATGACATACATGATTTTACATATTCACATTTCATTGATTTATCATGACAATGATGATATGAACATTCTTTTTAGATAAGAACGTTTAATTTCGGTTGTTTGATTAATTTCACAGGAAGTTTTTGATGATATTATACTTATTATTTGTTCAAATCCGAATATTATCCCATATATACAAACTTTAGTATTAAAAAAAAAATTGTCGCCTAGGCCATTCCAAGCCTAGGTAGGCCTGACCGCATAGGCATCGCCTGGCCGCCTTGAAAACACTAATAATAATACTTTAGGCCCATTTGTCTATCATATAACTATACCCGTACGCGGACTGGAACCTAAGCCCTACCTGAGCCAACCCGACATGACATGGCGTGACATTCCTTAACTCAGCATGCGCATGTGTTAGTTCGTCCATATTTATGCTCCATGGGCACAACAATTAGATTTCCCTTGGGGCTCAGCCCAAAGACCAGTAATCCCATATAAGGCATTCAAAAAACTTTTCGCGTCCCATGGGGTAGTGAACATCAAGCAATCCAACTATCCAAGATGTAAACCCAAAGACTCCATATGGAAGGTCCCCCCCATAATTTCGTATTTTTTTAAAATTTCAACTTTCGCCAAAAGAAGCACGAACACGAATATCACTAATGTAACAAACTCAAATTTCATTGTTGAAAGTGACAAGCATTTCTATTTATTTGATCCACAAGTGATCAAGGTCCTATAAAAATCCTCCCACTCGTGGATTTAAAATAATCCAAGTTTTGACTTATGTCTCTTAGTCTCATGGTCTCACCGCTCATGGTCGCTTGATAGGGCTGGTTGGGTTGGAAACTCTGGGTCACTTGGGTTAGATGAGGTGTGGTCCACCCATGAACCAACATTAGGCGCATGCCTAACAGGGCAATTAGGTGTGTCTAGGCACTCGCCATATGCATATCGATTAGGTACATGTCGTGTGACTCTGTCCAGTCGCTTAGTTTCCTAGGCGCCTTGACAACTATGTTTATGTGTTCTATTACTCAAAAAGGGTCCTTTATGTGTATGAGACACTTGTCGTCGTTGCAAACCACTACGTAATACAGTGATACACTGCTTCGCCGCTAATCACACTAGTTGATCAAGAGTCACTTGTTCAGAAGAACAAAAGATTAAAAAATCTTATTAGGCCCACACTACTACTGAAAACGACACCTTTTCTCGGACCGAACTCGATTTGGCACAACACATCTATGATCAACGATGCGTCTGAGTTGGTCCATAGTTGTGCCCCATTGCTACAACAATTGGGTGCCCCTTGGCCCAAACCCAAATGCCAATATTCTCATATGCAAGCCACTTGGAGAACTTTTCACATCTGATGTGAGAGTAGACATCAAGGATAAAAAGCCAAAAAGCAAACCAAAAGTCAACATTGGAGGGAAAATTTTCAATCCAATATTTTTCAGAAAATTGTGAAATTTTCTACAAGGAAAAACTGTAAGAAGCAAGCTCTCATGTAGAAAGATCAAACTTCTCTTATTTCAAAATAGGAATTGTAGGAGGCTAGGAGCTGCATTAGTTGATAGGTTGGTGTGTATTGAATTAGATGGTTTGAGCATCAACAATGAAGATTTTAGGAGGATATTGGCAGGAGAGGGGCTCGGATTTGTGTTAAGGGTCAGTAAATGAAAGACCTAAAGTAATTTGGTTGGGGCTTGAGAGAAGAAATTTGAAAAAAATTGCACATTCAGAGCAAGTTCTTCTTATTGAAACAGAACAATGTGTAAAAATTCATATTGTTATTTCAACAATTCAATGAGAAAAGTTACGATGTCCCGAAGCACTAGACTTATACCAACCAATTGGGATGACACCTTTAGAATGACTGCAAGTCCATAACATATTTGCTTTCGAAGTAGAATGAGTTTGTTACAACATTGAGTGACATCCTACTAGCTCCCTGAGCCATACTGAGGTTCACAGACATAAATTCACTTCCCCTTGCCTTCGGCTCTTGCACAAGCCAAATTAGACACCAGGTGCATTCTTGGTCAACCAAGCACTCGTAAAATTTGTCGTTTCAGTCACATGCGAGTAACATCTAGTGGTTGTATAGGCCATTAAAGACTTTTAACTAGAATCAAGGGAGAATGATTCTATCTTCTTGGATCTTCATTTAATTCAAAAATACCTAATGAACCAAATGATATGCTAAGAGCTAGAACTTAGGTCGTAGGTGAGGTCAGCTCCGGCTTTCGGTGGGGGAGGTATCCATTTCTCTCAGCCTCACCAAATGAATCAGGGCTATGATTCAGGTGTTTGAGTTGTTCACCCATGGTGTGTATATGAATTCCAAACTTTGATGGATTGCCTCTTCAGATCATTATAAATGGCAAAAGGTTAAAGAAGCTATCAATAAGATTTATTACTCATTTTCACGAGTGATGTGTTTTTCGAGTCTGTCAGTGCTGGACCTCTCTTCCTACCGCTAGGAAATTGCATTGTGTGATTGTATGATCATGAGGTAGTCAATATTGAGAAAAGAAGGCAACGTTTGACATCATCTCGTCTTATGTCTCACACTGCCTACTCAACTTGGTGTCTCTTTCATGTTCAAGAATCTGGCTTTGTAATAGGCATGGAAGGAGAGCATTGATATTATCTTTTTCTTCAACCCTTTGTCATATTTGGTTGGAAAGCTAACACAAGTTCTCTAGAGTATTTGATGTGTACCTTGATACTGGTTAATGCTGTAACAATTATATAATTTTTTCTTTGAGTTGTAATAATAATGGTTTGATCCATAACTTAGTGTAGCCCCATATATTGTATTTTGTGCTCTTATATTTAAAAGGGGGAATGTGTGAGCGGTCCCCGACAAATAAATATTTTAAGCTAAAGGAGTTTGAAATTCTGTGGACGAAAATGCCCTCCACAGTATTTCAAATTTTCTTCTGTATGCCACCGAACCAGCAAACCTCTAAAGCTCGTCGCCGCCGCAGGATCTGCTCGTCGCTGCCGCCGGATATTCTTGTCGCCACCGCCGAACCAAACCTAAACCACTGCTCGCCGCCGCCGAACCGAACCTAAACCACTGCTCGCTGTCGCCGAACCGAACCTAAACCTAACCCTAAACCCAAGATCTATGGGTCATGGGATGAACCCTAGACCTATGATTTCTTAACCTGAGCCGAATGGTGGCGTTTCTCACTTTCTCGTTGCCACTGCTCACTGCCACCGCCCCGGTGGTGACGAGCAGCTGCAACTCATCGTGGTCGAGCTCACCGCGCCGCTGCTCTTGCCGCCGTCGCTCACGAGAGAGATGGGAGAAGAAAGAGGGTTAATTTTGGGTTTCTGAAACAAAGTAGGGATTTAATGTTAATTGAAATGTTAAGCCGTCTTGCACATACGAAATATGTTTTGTCGGGGACTTATCACCGATTAACCTATTTAAACTCATATCTCATGGACATGGTCCTCCTGTCCTTCTAGGTTTGGTATGGAGAAGATTTGAAACCGTATGTCTCTGCTGTAATAGTTTTGGACTACTGTAGCTTGCCTTTCAGATTTGTGTCTGCTTGCGCATTGATCTGCCTTTACAGATGATTAGTTGAAGCACACACTAAATATCAATATAGCCTTAGTTCAAGAAGTCTGTCTATCAAGAAATTGCAATTTTAAGTAAAAATAATAATAATGTTTGAGTCATGTTCTAGTTGATAGAGCCTTGGTGGAGCTTTTCCTGTCCATCCTTAATTGCTCATTTTCTGAATCAGTCTTGCATAACGAGAGGTATAGCTTTGGCTGTATTAAAGTATGTTGGTGGGTGTAGAATTATCAGCTGCAATTTTTTCATGAAACAAAAACCATGTATAATGGTCATGACCCTGCTTTGCGAATTTCCTCTGCTTGGATAACTTAATAACATACCAAGTTCCTTAATTAGTAGATATTATCGTCTATAACATATCTTCTTTTTTCCTCCCTCTTTTTAGATATCACAATGGCTGTGTTCAAGGTGTGGCTTTTATGGTGATTCCTTTTTCCATCAGGTAGTGAAGGCAAAGAAGAAGGACACGGGAAATGTGTATGCTTTAAAGATTATGGACAAAAAGTTTATTACTAAAGAAAACAAAATTTCTTATGTTAAGATGGAGCGTATTGTACTTGATCAATTGGATCATCCTGGAATAATTAGGATATACTTCACATTCCAAGATGCTTACTCTCTTTGTGAGTGTTCCTCTCTTGTACGTTGTCATCATTTCTATATTATGACTGCATTGTGTTATTGTTGGTTTTGTTGTCGAATTATCATACATAGACAGAACCTAAGTTTATTATTTTTGTGAAGATCATTTATTTCTCTAATTGGATTTGTTATCTGACATGCTCCTGTTGCTGTCTCTTTGGAGACATGGCGCTTGAGGCCTGTGAAGGTGGAGAGCTATTTGATCAAATAATGAGGGTAAAATTCTGAAATACACCAGACTGAATAGTTCTTGCAATATGCCGGAATTAATAGTTCTTACAATATGCTAAATATTTTCTGATATTTAGCTTGTTCACCTGGTCACAGAAAGGGCGCTTATCTGAGGATGAGGCCCGTTTTTATGCAGCAGAAGTTATTGATGCTTTGGAATATATACATGATGCGGGATTAATTCATCGGGATATCAAGGTACATTAAGGGACATGCTGATCTTGCTTTTTTATTCAGCGTCAGTCAGACTGACTGTTTTGTTAATTCCAGCCAGAGAACTTGCTACTCACTGTGGACGGACATGTCAAAATTGCTGATTTTGGTAGTGTAAAGCCAATGAAAGATAGTCGAATCAGAGTCCTTCCAAATACTGCAAGTAAGGCTATAGCATATTCTGCTCAAGAAAAAATGGTTATAGCATATTGTCCTGAAAAAGTCTTCCTAAGATGATTGAGTGATGAATGATATTTTTGTCATTCCTAACTCAGATGACAAGGCATGCACCTTTGTTGGCACAGCTGCATATGTCCCTCCTGAAGTCCTTAATTCTTGTCCAGCAACTTTTGGGTAAGTACAGAGTACAGACAATAACTTCATGTGATAGGAACACTGATTCCTTGGAAGGTACATAGATATCAAATGGCTCTAACACTCGATCAAAAAATGTTTTGACATTCGTCCTCTTTGTTAACTACACATCACTATTAGATCGTTACAAATCTATTGTATCAGTGCCTTTTTTTATGAGAAAATAGTCTGTGATTCTGATAATGTACAATAGGTTTGCAAACTTGTAATTGTACTTAAAGTTATTTATTTGGAAATCAAAAGTAACTTTTGCATTTTGTTAATCATAAAAATTCATTTTGTGTAAACGGAGCGTTGTTGTTGTCCTTTGACCTAAGACTTTTTATTTGGTATGAAAAATAAGATTTCTTTATGTCTCATTTTTTTCTTTGTTTTGGGGTCGGTTTGTTGAACGTCTCTATGATCTCTAAGAGGTGCCTTTATGTCTATATAGAGGAAACCAAAATTGAACCTCTTCCTCATCTCATTTGTTTTATTTGCCTGGGAAATTATGCTAAATATTGGCATGTTTATAATCCGAACCAAGGAGGCAAATCCCCACATTTCAAAGGATGTAGTTTTGATTCTATTTTATTACCCGTACAAGTGAATAGGGAGTTGAGTTTTCTTTTCATGGACCATGGTGAAGAGCATATTTGATGTGATCCGACTTGGGCCCAAGTCCGTTGGTCCATCCTAGCCTGTCATGGATGGATAAGGTAGTATATATCTTATGATATTTTTTAGATTTGAGATTTTTATTTTTAGGCAAGTTGTTAGGATAATTATTGGTTTTTAAAGTTGTTACCATTTTTATCTCTTCTTTTAGCCTATTTAAAGGTCTCCATTGTAGCCATTGAAGAATAGATTATGATAAATGAAAATTAATGGTGGATGCCTTCGTTGACTCATGGATTTGAGTCCCCTATCTTGTTTTCTGATGGATTTCAGGTTCCCTCTCATCTAAGTTGCTAATCTCTTTTTCTCTGTCACGGTTCTTAACCCCCTCCGTCACTCCCTCTTGGTGATTCCGTATCACCAGTTATCATTTTACAAAGAAAATATAAAAAAGTTTACACCTTCATCTATCGTTCTTCGACGACGCGTATCTACATCAAGTTGGTATCAGAGCTTCAGGCTTTGTAGCGTTTCCGCACCGTGAACGATCTCCACGTTAATCGCCGTCGTCCATCGCCATCGCCATCGCCACCGGTCTATCATCACTAACCTCGTCGGTTCATCGCCATCATCGTTGACATCATCATCCATCATCCTCGCCATTGTCCCTCGTCACATCTGGTACGTCGCCATACAATAAAAAAAAAGTGAAAAAAAAGAGACCAGATTTGTTAAAAAAGAAAAAGAGTATACCATTCATAACCACATCAATGTTATTAAAACCGGACCGGACCGGACCGTCAGGACCGGAAACCGGTAAGCTAAATGGTCCGGATGTTATGTGAACCGCTGCTGGAAATTGAACCGGTGGCGAACCGTCGGACCGAGCGGTTTTAGGGAAAAACTGGACGGCTTGACATTGGAATGAACCGGCCGGTTCATAAAAGTTATTTAATCCTTAAGGCTTAAGTATCGTAAAAACCCTAAAAAAATCACGTTTTATTTCTGCGGTTGGCTGAGGCGACGCTCCTTCTTCCCGCAACGTGCGAGGCTAAGGCGACGCTCCTTTCCATCGACTGCTGTCTGCCGAGTGCAGAGCATGAAGCATCCCCCCACCTTGAGGTCCACTGCGGCTCAGCCCCCACCTTGAGGTCCTCTGCTGCTCAGCCCACAAGTACTCCTCTGTGTGTGTGTGTGTGTGTGTGAGTTGGGCCGACTGTTTTTTTTTTTTGGTTCGATTTTGGATATCAGGGAAGGCAAGAATGAAGAATCTCTGTTTTTTTTTTGTGCAATACAAAGCTTCAAAGTTCAAACTCCCTGCCTTGTTTTTTTTTTTTGGTGCAATAACAGTTGGACTCAAGTACAATGCTGGACTGGATTCTCTATCTCTCATATTTGTTTTTTTTTTCCAACTCCGGTTATCAGGTTCTATGTTGGGCTGACTGGGACCTCTCTCGTATCTCTGTTTTTTTTTTTTTTTTTGTGCAATACAAAGTTACGACTCAAACTCAATTGAATTAAATAGGTAAAAATTGTAAACCGGCTAGTTCAGTCTCCGGTTCGGTACTGACAACATTGAACCACATACCCGCCGCTACATGCCTCCTTGTCCCGCCTGTGCAACCACATCAGGCCGCGTCTGCTGAGACCCGCCTTCCTTGTCCCATGTTGCCGAGCACCACCACAACCACCTGCCATCTCCTTTGAGCCCCACCTACACAAAAAAAAAAATCCAGTCGCAAGTCTGTGAGAAAATCAGAAAAGGAAAAAAGAGAAAGGAAAGAAGAAAGGAAGAAAAAAAAAGGACAGAGACATACCTGCTTGCAGCCGCCACCTCCCCTTTGGCCACCAGTTGCTACAGCCCCTCCTTTCCCTCCTTCCCTACTTGCCAACAAATGAAAACAAACAAAGCCATAATCCCTTTAATCCTCTTTTCTTGTCCCAATTTACCCCTCAATCTCACCCCTTAGATACCCATCCAAAGGTGTCAAGTCATCCCACTGTTAGACAAACCAAAAAAAAAAAACAGCCTTGTCACTTTAAGTGCTGGACCCGTTCATAATTCAGATCCAACCCGTTTGGCCTAATGGATCTGACTTCATATTTGGACTGTATCTTTTAATCCATTCATCGGATTTGGGGGACCCAAATACCAAACTTTAGCGATTTTTCGAGCCCGATCTAATCGTGCCCTCCGTGCCTCCGTCCAGTCAGCCCAGCAGAAGCAGTACAAAATTATGACTTTGCCCTTACCGCCTATATCGCCATGTACTACCACGGAGACGATTCTGACTTCGGATCCATTCCACTCTTCTCTGGTTGGTTTTATTCCCCATCCTATTTGGAAATCCATCCACCTTATGGGCGTCCTTATGGCCATCATGCTCCCTACCAAACATCTGGGCACTTTTTCATCTATGAGCAGGTGTCCATCGATCGATCTGCGTTCCTTGTTACTTATGATTGGGACGCGCAGTGTTGCTTGCACATCGATGATCGAGTCTACAAGTTGAACTTGCCAATATCACTATTTGTTCAGTAGTTTCTACAGAGGCTTGATACCTGGACACGCTAGGAGCGATTTGACTATATCCAGTATGTGCTTGATGATATCAGTGACGAGCTACGATACAAGGAACAAGCCCAAAGGTGCACTAGATGTCGTCAGCCTGCTCCTCATACAGTGCCTTCACCAGAGCTTCCGCCTTCGTCTACTGTGGAATCTCCTTCTCCTGTGGAGTTTCTGATGCAGGCGCCGATAAGGTGCACTACAATCTTAAACCCTTTTAGGGTTCCCTTTGGTCAATAATTAAAATTTAATTATCAATATAGCGTCGTACGACTCAAAAGGACAGCAAACATAAACTATCTCACGCAGTACTAAGATCTATGCAGTCAACATAAAGCAGGTTTAAGATTTAACAATAAAAGACGCAATATTATCACGAAAACTAATTTCAGCATATAAGAGATTAAATCGCAGCAATAGATATTGAAATTTAAAGATAGGTTTGCATCAGATTTTCACTAAAAATAGGCTAAGCATTCTTGCTAGAGTTACCAACAGACTAAAGATAGCAAATATGATGATCATGCATATATTAGGGCTTCAACTAGCGATGAAACGGGATGGTTACGGTTGCGATGCGGAGCGGAGGCAATGGAAACAAAGGAAAAACGATGCGGATGCGACGAGGAAATAAGGTAAAAGGATAGATAGTGCCTGGGGTTTCCGCCGTGGGTCGATGCGAGGATGCGTCGATGATCCCGCACACGGAGCAAGGCCGGACGTTGAGAGAAGCCGGATCCTTCGGAAGAACAAACCAAGGCCTTCGCGAGGCGAAGTCGCGGATGCGGCGGGGGTCGGGGACACGCGTCTCTCCCGGAAGCTCTCACGAAGAGGCATGCAATTCAGCAATCATCAAAAATCTGAACTCTTCTTCTTTCTTCATCTTTTTGTAGGGCTAGGGTTTTCTTTTGGATGGCCAAGATCACAGGGAAATAGGGGGGGAATGGTGGGGATACAATGTGCCAAGAAAGGAAAGGAAAAGAGAGAGAAACAAGGGGAAGAAGAGAGAGAGAAGAGAGGGGACGGAAGCAAGGGCCGGGTGGCTTTTCCGCACGGACAAGGGGGGGTCGGGCGGATGGTTCACGGGAAAAGGGAGAGAGAGGGGAGCGACACTCAATGGGAAGCCCTATTGGGCTTAAGATAAGCCCATTTAGCCCCTAATTGAAGCCCAATTGATGCCATGTCATCAAATTTAATATATTTTGCTATCTAACCGTCGGTTTCGAGACCTAATCTCGTCCGTCGGTACCCCGCAAACACACACACCCAGATTTTATTAAAATAACGCAGAAAACTCATCCGAGAAGACCTGGATTCAATCCGAAAAGCCCTCGGATGAGATCATGGACATCCCCCATGAATTGGGCAAGAACATAAATAGTACTAAGTGCAGAAATTAGGCCAAAAACATAGAAAATGACCAAAAACTGAAATAAACGGCTAACAAGTTCCATATGGATAATGTCCTCCAAACATAAAATAAAAACGACTGGAAATAAAGGTATCTGGCGATGAACTGAAGATGCGGCGATGATCTGATGATGCTGATCATGCTGCATCAGTTTCTGACTCCAGTAGCCCATCTAGTGGAAAATCTTTTACCATAGAAGTTGTTACAACAGATAGATTTCATTGGGCTGGACTTCGTGTCACCGACCCCAGAGCGTCTCTAGCTTCGTCTGTACTTAAGTTTGTCTTCCAACAAATTATTACCCCAGTCCGCTCAGGGGTGTGCGCTTGTTTGTAAACACCAATCTTTTTTTTATTTTCCGGTACACGCTCGACATTAGCATATTCTTTGTGTGGGACTCGAGATGTGACTACTGTGCAGTTCGACACTACTTGTTGAGCATCCATCACCAGATCTTAGCACCGCAACGATATCACGATGGAGGAGTCTTTGTTGCATTTGTTGCCACCTATGCATTCCTGTCGGAACTCAAGGATGAGTTCTTCACAGCGGAAAGCGAATGATGTGATCCGACTTAAGCCTAAGCCCGTTGGCCCACCCGAAGGATCATTCTAGCTTGCCATAGATTGATAAGACATGATATATCTTATAATATCTTTTAGATTCGAGAATTTTATTTTTATGCAAGTTGTTAGGATAATTATTGGTTTTTAAATTTGTTGCCATTTTTATCTTTCTTTTAGCCTATTTAAAGGCCCCCATTATAACCATTGAAGAACAGATTATGATGAATGAAAATTGATGGCGGGTGCCTTCGTTGGCTCATGGATTTGAGTCCCCTACCTTGTTTCCTGATGGATTTCAAACCCCCTCGCATCTAAGCTTCTAATCTCTTTCTCTATCACGGTTCTTACCCCCTCCGCCACTTCCCTCTCGGTGATTCCGTATCATTAGTTATAATTTTACAAAGAAAATATAAAAAGATTACACCGCCTCCATCTATTGCTCTTCGACGACGCGCACCTTCATCAATATTTGATTCACACATTGTTCTTCCTATTGTGCTCTTTATAGGTGATTATATAATTATGATTTTATTTTTTTGAATTACTTGAACACTTTTTTGGGCATCGGAGTGGATGTGGATGTGTTTATAAAATGTTATTATGACAATCATTAAGGACATATGTTGATGGAGCAATGACGTGCGAGTAGTAGTTAAAATGAGATATGTACAAGCATTAAGGACAGTTTGTGTGTGTGTGGGGTGTGCGTGCGCGCGTACAGATCGACAAGTCATTGTTTCGAACATTAGATAATTAGATTCTGACGTTTGAGATTGTGCCTCTTGCTCAAGACACCTTTGGATAAGAATATAGGATTATCTTTGGTTTCTGGTCCACAAAAGCTCTGTTAATGGCTTACCCATGAAAGTAGACACTTGTGTGTGTGTGTCGGGATCCAAGACACACTACTTTGCCGCTGAGTTAGACACCACCATCATCCAAATCGTTAGATGGAGGTTTCAGAGTTTGTTAATATTTTGTGAGGATGATCACCTTGTCTTAGATAGCACATTCAAAACCTATAGGTGCATGAAAAATAGAAGAATTTATTGACGTTCCATTCTAACCGTTAATTTGAAGAGCACATTTGATTAGTCTAGAGGTTTTAGAATGTGCTAATTTGTGCGTCAAATATAAAAGATGTTATCGACCGTCCATTTTAATCGTTAATTTGAAGAGCACATTTGATTGTAGTCTATAGGTTTTAAAATGTGCTGACTTTTGTTGATATGCTATCTAACGTAAGGTGATCATCCTCACAAACGTCAGCAAATTCTGAAACCTCCATATGATGATTTTGGATGGTGGAGGTCTAACTCAGTGGCAAAGTAGCGTGTCCCTGGATCCCGACCCTATATATATGTATATGGATATAACTATATATATAGACACACACACACACACATTGTTGATGGACAATTATATATTAACATGAGAAGGCACAAAAAAAATGTCATTATGCTATAACATGATGTTATAAATGATTGTAATATATGGAGGTGCTTTGATCAATTTTCATTCCTGTTATATCCCAAGTGAGCACTTTTTACCATCTTAAGCACATCCCAACGTCATTGAAAAAAAATATAGGGACATTCTGGATCCATATCGTATATGTTTTTTGTTGATGATGAACTGGGTGATGAGATATAAATATGAGTGATTGCTTAAGTGGAAATATAGAACTGTTATTTTGAGAATGAGGGAGGTATTTTCAAAATGCTTTTCTTAGGGTGGATTGTTTAACACATGCAATGCTGTCAAATATTTTATGAAGTGATGCCCTAAGTACCAGCTTATACAAGGAATATTAAATGGACCAAATTTTCCTTTGGTGGGAATATAGAAGAAACTGAGGTCTAGTAGTGTGTACACTTTTGTTATCATGCATCCATGATAAAAAGGAATGTTTATCATGCATCCATGATAAAAAGGAATGAGCGGGTAGTGGAGGTAATGATGTAAAACAATACAGGTGATGGTAATGTCAATAATTGATTGAGCAAGCAGGGCTTCACTATTAATTTTGATACCCAAGCAGGAAAAGTAATTCAAACAGATAACTTGGGGTATTTGCTTTGGGAACTACTAGCACGATGCCGATCGCTCTCGATTCTAGGCGATAAAGAAACAATACTTAAATTACCGGCTAATGGTCCTACTCGCAATATTTAGATTAGCAACTCTGCGGGGCAGGTGGAGCACTCCATCTCACGAAGGTGGACAACATTTTACAATAATAAAAGACTAGAGACTCAATTTATTAGCGTCTACCGGAAGCACCTCATCGGGAGGGAAACATACCTACTGAGGGTCGTGGGAAGCCTCAGGGATCTCAGCTGGTGGCGGGGTTGATGTCGTTGCGGGATCCTCGGTTTGGGGCGGGGCTTGAGCGAGGGCCCGTAGCGCCAACACGTTGGGGTGCACGGGTGCGCCGGGGTGCCACCGTTGATGGTTCTCCGAGATTCCCAGCCGAGCTTCTGCGTTCTTGGCGACGAGGTAGGTGATGCGCTCCACGTACTCCTTCACTTTCTCGCCGGCGCTGAACTGGAAGTCGAGGAATGGGGAACGGATGTCGAGAAACCCGTCTTCGTCGTCTATCAGCCCGTGGTCGACGTCCAGGTCGGCCATGCCGACATGCCGAGCAAGGAGGGGAGGAGGGGCGGGATCGGGGTGGTAGCACAGGGAGGAGGGGCGGGATCGGGTCGGGGTGGTAGCACAGGGAGGAGGGGCGGGATCGGGTCGGGTGGTAGCACAAGGAGGAGGAGGCGGGGCCGGGTCGGAATAGCAGCCCGGGAGGAGGGGGGATCGGGTTGGGGTGGCGGCACCGGGAGAAGGGGGGTCGGGGCCGGGTCGGGCTGCAGCACGGGGAGAAAGGGAGGGGGGCCGGGGTCGGGTCGGGCCGGCAGCACAGGGAGAAAGGGAGGGGGCCGGGGTCGGGTCGGGCCGGCAGCACCGGGAGAAGGGGTGAGGCCGAATCGGGGCAGCAGCATAGGGGGAGGGGGCGGTGGGGCTCGGGGTAGGAAAAGGGGAGGGGGGGGGGGGAAATCGGGAGAGGGAAGGAGGGGGGGTAGCGGGAATAGAGAGGGGGAGGATGGGGAGCGACGGTGTGGGCTGGGGGAAAAGAGAAGAAAAAAAAAAGGTGACTAGGGTTTCACACACTAGTCTGAACCTAGGGTTTCACACGCTTAGGGTTTGGGCTTGGGTTTCACACGCCTCACCCTGGTTTCTCTCAACACACATGTATAGGAAATCAAAAATTTATTATTCATAGCATAGCCTTACATGACAAATGGGCATGCCTTTATAAAGGCCTGTAACAACAAACAAAAGTCCCCGAAAATCAAGGTGGGACTAAATAACATAATGCAACAAAGAAAACAACCATGACGGTTCTGAATGCCTAATCAGAGCCATAGGTTCAGGTGGTGCCTCCTGCTCTGGTACATGCGCCATGGGCGCTGCTCGATGTCCCCATCATTCTCCCGGGGTGGGAGAGAACTCGACTCCGTCGAGTAAGGCTCGGTGCGGCTCTCGTACAGCTCCAGCAGGTCCGGGTCAAGTCGTTGCAGTTCCTCTCGCTCCACCCATGTATCCTCAGAAGGGGGTCTCCCTTTCCAACGAATCAAGTACCTCCGGGTTCCACCGTCTCTAATAGAGACAATTTCGTCATCCATAATTTTATCAATGCCTTCTGCTGTATGATTTGGGAGATTTTGGGGAAGTGGAGGTAGGGAGGGGCTCTCAGAGACAGGGTCCAAGGTAGGCTCGTCTATCAAGGGATTACTAGGGTTGAAATTTGGGCCCTTGTAGGCCACTAGATCTTCAATATTGAAAGTCGGATTAATGCCAAAACCCTCAGGTAATTCGATAACATATGCATTGTCATTTATCTTCCTTAGGATCCGAAAGGGGCCGGCACTGCGTGCATGTAGTTTCTTAACAGTTCCCGGGGGAAACCGTTCCGGGCGGATCCGGACCATCACATGATCTCCGACGTTAAAAGTTTGAATTCGTTTTCGGGCATCGGCTCGTAATTTATAGTCAGCGTTGCCTTGCTCAATCTTGTTACTGATTTCTTTATGTAATTTATGCATGTGTGATGCAAATGCAGATGCAGACTTGGAGACTCTATGGTAATCAGCCATGGGAATGAGATCTATTGGTTGCCTAGGCTTAAAAGTTAAAACCATGGACAATTTCATGTGGACTCATGCCGGTAGTTCTATTAACAGATGAATTATATGCAAACTCGGCAATGGATAGTTTGAGATCCCAACTCCCGACATGTTCGCCTACCAAGATTCGCAGGAGATTTCCCAGACTCCGATTGACAACTTCCGTTTGACCATCAGTCTGTGGGTGGAATGCGGTTGAGAATTGAAGCTTGATGCCCAATTTGTGCCAAAGGGTCTTCCAAAAGAAACTAGTGAACTTGACATCCCTATCGGACACAATAATCTTTGGTAACCCATGTAGCCTTACAATGCCATCAAAGAATATTTTGGCAACTCGAGACGCATCAGAGGTTTTGGAACATGGTAGAAAATGGGCTATCTTGGAGAAACAGTCTACCACCACTAGAACTGAATCGTGCTTTCTGAGGGTCTTTGGGAGATCAAGCACGAAATCCATACTGATGACTTACCAGGGGCAGTTTGGAACCGGCAGTGGGGTATACATGCCGGTATTTTGCTTTTGTTGCTTGGCCAACTGGCAGGTGTGACACCGACTCACATGTTTAGCGACATCTCGCTTCAGACTCGGCCAGAAAAATCGATATTCAACAGCCTCAATGGTCTTTTTGCTGCCGAAGTGACCGGCAAGGCCACCAGCATGTAGTTCCCAAACAAGAAATTCACGGAGGGAAGTTCGGGGAATACACAGCCGACGACCGAAAAAAAGGTAGCCATCTTGCATGAGGTACCCATCAACTTCTCGAACGGACCCATCGGTTAACAAGGAATGTATCTTTCCAAAGTCGGGGCAGGACCCGTATTCATCCTTCAGTTTTTCAAAACCCTCAACCACCGTGGTTAATTTGGACAAGACAAACACACGACGACTGAGAGTGTCAGCAGCCTTATTTTCGACTCCCGCCTTATGGCACAGGGTGAAAGTATAACCTTGAAGGAACTCAACCCAACGATCGTGTCGTGCATTCAACTTCTTTTGAGAGTAAATGTACCGTAAGGCCTCATGGTCAGAGTAAATGACAAATTCCTGAGGGAGAAGGTAATGCCGCCAGTGACGAAGAGATTGGATTATCACATAGAATTCTTTGTCGTAGGTAGAGTATCGTTGGCAAGTATCATTCAGCTTCTCGCTGAAGTAAGCGACGAGATATCCTTCCTAGGAGAGGATGCCACCTATACCAAGCCCGGATGCATCACAGGCTATTTCAAAAACTTTAGAGAAATCGGGGAGGCGCATGACAGGGGCCTCGACCATTCTCCTCTTGATCTCCTCAAAGGCCTTGGAGGCGGCAATCGTCCATTCGAACTCGCCCTTCTTAAGGCAGTCTGTGATTGGAGCCATAATGGTGCTGAACCCCTTGATGAATCTTCTATAAAAGATGTCCAGGCCATGGAAACTCCAGACATCACGGATGTTTTTCGGTTCAGGCCATTCCTCGATAGCGCGGACCTTCTCAGGATCCGCAGAGACCCCATGGACAGAGACGACAAACCCTAAGAAATGGACTTCGGTAGCAAGGAAAGTACACTTCTTTGGATTGGCATATAGTTCTTCGTTCCTCAGTACCGCGCAGACTTGCCGAAGATGGTCTGGGTGCTGTGCCCGAGACTGGCTATAGATGAGTATGTCATCAAAGTACACCACGAGAAATTTTCCCATAAAAGGGCGGAATACTTGTGTCATAACTCTCATGAAAGTGCTCGACGCATTGGTCAGCCCAAAACGGCATGACCATCCACTCATACAATCCATCATTGGTCTTAAACGCAGTCTTCCACTCATCTCCAGGGCGGATGCGAATCTGATGGTAGCCACTCTTTAGGTCGATCTTGGAAAAAATGGTGGCTCCAGACATCATGTCCAACAGGTCATCCAAACGAGGAATGGGGAAACGGTATTTGACCGTTATCTTATTGATGACGCGGCTATCCACGCACATACGCCAGGTTCCATCCTTCTTGGGCGTAAGCAATGCGGGGACCGCGCAAGGGCTCATGCTCTCTTTAATAAAACCCTTTCTCAGCAGTTCATCAACCTGCCGCTTCAGCTCGGCATGCTCCGTAGGGTTCATCCTATAGTGGGGCAGGTTGGGGAGGCTTGCCCCTGGGACCAAATCGATTGCGTGTTGTATGTCACGCATTGGAGGCAATTGGTCGGGGAGGTCCTCGGGGAAGACATCAAGAAATTTTTTTAGCACAGGAGCAATCTCAGGGGGAATTGTTGGGGTGGACTCTTTAGGAGTTTCCCGGCCCGTAAGAATCATAATTGGAGCTCCTTTTTCCATCTCGAGGCTCAACTTCTTGGCACTGATGTAACTGACGCTGCTAGTCTTCTTGGCGGAGGGGGTGGACTTTTGTGCGGGCGGACCACTCTTGGGCTGAGAGGGCATCAATTTGATTTTCTTACCCTCATGCTCAAACAAACACATGTTAGATCGTCCATAGATGAGGACGTCATTATCAAACAGCCAAGGTCGCCCCAGCATGATTTGACCCACATCCATAGTTAAGACATTACACCAGATTTTCTCCTGGCATTGAAGTTTATGGGGACGAAACATCTTTGCTTGACCTCCATTGCCGTAGAGTTGATCCAGGAGACTTGGTATGGTCGAGGATGGGAAACTGCCTTCAACCCAGTCTTGGAGATCACGGCAGAAGATACTGCGTTGACGCAACTTCCACTGTCAATGATCACTTTACAGTTCTTATCTCCGATTCTGGTGAAGGTATGAAAAATGTTGGTACGCCTCCAGCCATCTTGTTCTTTGGGCTGGGACAACGCGCACCTCACAACGGCCACCTCGGTGGGTGTGGGTGTTGTGTACCTAAGGAAACCTAGAGTGAGGTCACCTCCCTCGTCATCGAAGTCTCCTTCATCATCATCAGCTTGGTACACAAAACCATCCATGTCTGCCTCCAGGGCTTCAACAGGTGTGCCATCAATGATGTTGATCTTGACGGGGCTAGGGCAGTTTACAGCCACATGCCCATAGCCCTGGCACTTGTAGCATTTGATGAGGGGACTAACTTTGGAGAAGTCTCTTTCAGGGCCCTTGCCACGAGTGTCCTTTTCATTGCTCCGACTCATGGCATCTGTCCTTGGTTGGGATTGGGTGGGATAAGACCGACTCGGGTAATTGCTCGAGGAGGGACGAGGAGCATGACTCCGGGAATCACCCCTGTGAGGGTGGCTAAATCGGAGGCTATCAAGGTCTTGGATTAGGGCGTAAGCTCTTTCAAGCTCGGTGACATCACGGGCAAGGAGTTCATTCCTCAGGTCTTCTCTCAGACATTATCGAAAACGGGACAGGACCTGGACAGGGGTTTTAGTTCCGAGGACATTGCAGCGAGTCAAGAACTCATCGAATTTGGTGACATAGTCATTGGCTGATTTATTGCCCTGGGTGAATTGGTGCCACTGATCCAGAAGGCGGACTTGATACGACGGAGGCACATATTTGCCCTTTAGTTCGTTCTTCATCGCGACCCAATTATCGATGAGGTCTTGGGTTCGGGCAACTCTCAATGCCTCGACGTTGGTCCAGTATTGAGTGGCAGGTCCACTCAGTTTTATCGCGGCAAATCGGACTTTCCTTGGTTCCATTAAGGGATACTAGGCAAAATATCGATCCATGGATTGGAGCCAGTTCAAGAAAAACTAGGGATCATGCCTGCCATCGAAGGAGGGCACTTCTAGCCTGATGCTCCGGAGATATTGTTCATCCGGATCTTGATGATTTTGCCAAGGTGGCCGAAAGTCTTGAGGGTCCAGGGGTGGTGGAGTCCGTGGTGGAGCTTGGTCCAGACGGTCAAAACGGGCGTCAGTGTCACGCTGGTAAGCAGCAAAATTCTGGTTCATGGTGGCTATCCCTTGAGCTAACTCGGTAAGTGTCCTAGCTAAGGTGTCGGGATCCATGTTGCAACTGTTCGACTCGCTAGACTCTCCTAACAAGTATGACCTACCTCTACGGGTTGGCATGCACAATTAAAATGATGCTTAATGAATGCTAATTTCGAATGCAAACGTTGCAAGTACCATGCCTACCTACAACCATGCTCTGATACCAAAAATGATGTAAAACAATACAGGTGATGGTAATGTCAATAATTGATTGAGCAAGCAGGGCTTCACTATTAATTTTGATACCCAAGCAGGAAAAGCAATTCAAACAGATAACATGGGGTATTTGCTTTGGGAACTACTAGCACGATGCCGATCGCTCTCGATTCCAGGCGATAAAGAAACAATACTTAAATTACCGGCTAATGGTCCTACTTGCAATATTTAGATTAGCAACTCTGCGGGGCAGGTGGAGCACTCCATCTCATGAAGGTGGACAGCAGTCGGTAATAGTAAAAAACTAGAGACTCAATTTATTAGCGTCTACCGGAAGCACCTCATCGGGAGGGAAACATACCTACTGAGGGTCGTGGGAAGCCTCAGGGATCTCAGCTGGTGGCGGGGTCGATGTCGATGCGGGATCCTCGGTTTGGGATGGGGCTTGAGCGACTGAGCGAGGGCCCGTAGCGCCAACACTTTGGGGTGCACGGGTGCGCCGGGGTGCCATCGTTGATGGTTCTCCGAGATTCCCAACCGAGCTTTTGCGTCCTTGGCGACGAGGTAGGTGATGCGCTCCACGTACTCCTTCACGTTCTCGCCAGCGCTGAACTGGAAGTCGAGGAATGGGGAACGGATGTCAAGAAACCCGTCTTCGTCGTCTATCAGCCCGTGGTCGATGTCCGGGTCAGCCATGCCGACATGCCGAGCAAGGAGGGGAGGGTAGAGTTGGGTCGGGGTGGTAGCACAGGGAGGAGGGGCGGGATCGGGTCGGGTGGTAGCACAAGGAGGAGGCGAGGCTGGGTCGGAACGGCAGCCCGGGAGGAGGGGGGAATCGGGTCGAGGTGGCGGCACCGGGAGAAGGGGGGTCGGGGCCGGGTCGGGCGGCAGCACGGGGAGAAAGGGAGGGGGGCTGGGGTCGGGTCGGGTCGGGCCGGCAGCACAGGGAGAAAGGGAGGGGGGCCGGGGTCGGGTCGGGCCGGCAGCACCGGGAGAAGGGGTGGGGCCGGATTAATGCAGCAGCACAGGGGGAGGGGGCGCGGGGCCGGATCGGGGCGGCGGCACAGGGGAGAGGGGTAGGGCTCGGGGTAGGAAAAGGGGGGGGGGGGGGTCGCGGGAATATAGAGGGGGTGGATGGGGAGCGGCGGTGTGGGCTGGGGGAAAAGAGAAAAAAAAAAAAAAAAAGGTGATTGGGGTTTCACACACTAGTCTGAACCTAGGGTTTCACACGCCTTGGGTTTGGGCTTGGGTTTCACACGCCTCACCCTGGTTTCTCTCAACACACATGTAGAGGAAATCAAAATTTTATTATTCATAGCATAGCCTTACATGACAAATGGGCAGGCCTATATAAAGGCCTGCAACAGCAAACAAAAGTCCCCGAAAATCGAGGTGGGACTAAATAACCTAATGCAACAAAGAAAACAACCATGACGGTTCTGAATGGCTAATCAGAGCCATAGGCTGAGGTGGCGCCTCCTGCGCTGGTACACGCGCCATGGGCGCTGCTCGATGTCTTCATCTGGTAATCTCAAATAGATTGCTATATATACCATAAGCATAATCATCAGGCCATGTTCCATCTACTTGGGGTCGACTTTATGAATCCTTCTTCGCCAACCATTTCTATTTATGGCTATATATGTTGACAAAGAAAAATTTACAAGTCTTTTCTAACAACTTCCATCAATGTTATTCTAGGTCTTCTCCTCCTCCTTGGACCTTCTAGAATCCACACTAATTAGGGATCCTCTCCTTATCGGGGTCACCCATGCTCTACGTTTTACATTCCCAAACCATCGTAATCTGTTTTCCCTTAGATTGCTACACACACCCACCCACACACCCACACACACAAAATGGATGAGGTGGGGATATGATTTTTGCATGCCGCTGAGACTTGGAAATAAGTTTTTGAAGGCGGTAGTAATGCTAACTCACAAAGTATGATAAATCTGTTACAGATATAAGATGCTTAAGTTGAAGGATGGGGGGATGTTAGATGGTCTTGGTTTGTTGTTAACTTCTATTTCCATATGATATTTTGGTGCATATACGAGAAAATTTGATGAAAGTAAACACCGCTGAAAAAAAATCTTGGATGTCAACCGAGTATGGTTGATTATATTTACTTTCGATATTTGTAAAACGAGGGTGGAATTTTGAATGCAAGTGTACGTTTTGTGAAGAGTAAAAGAGATTGCATTCATATATTCATTAGATGTATCTTCATGCTGAGTTTGTGGATATTGGAAGACCCCTGGATATTCTGTATGGTTGGGAAAACGGAGGTTTTCTAAGGAGATGAGCTGGAAGTGTGGATATAGGTGTCATATACATTGACACTAACGAGAAGCCACCAATGAAGTAGAGGATTGTTTCAAGCTATAAAAGAGCAGTTAAACGATTATAAGTGTCACAAACTTTACATTCCATGGGTTTATGGGGTTAGCCAAGGTGAAGAATCAACAAGCCAAGCATGTTCATAAGTTTAGGTTGGGATTGCTAAGGTGTAGTTTGAGGGGCTTGACAATAGGATTATAGGAATAGGTAATCTGCCTGACTATTTGATATCTACCATTGGGACATGTGTAATCACCTTAAAAAATTTGTAAGAACATATTAAAGAGAGGAGAGGACTAAAATGCCATAAAACTGAGCTCATCTAGAAGGAATTTAGCAATGGCTGAAATCTGAGGTTTATTGTGATTAATATGTTCTACAATGAATGAAGGCTCCTCCTTATATAGGCTCATCTAGGGAGCTCTAACACCCAGTTATGACACAAATTCTAAAAATTAGGAACTCATAATTAAATAAAATTGGCATTCTAATGCATCTCAACTATCTTTCTGATTTTTTTGGTTTTTTCTTCTTCTGATTTTATGGACGTTTTTTCTATTTTTCCTGATTTTTCCTGATTTTCTAGGTTTTACTCTATTCTGATTTTGAATGATTTGCTGTGTTATTTCTATTTTCCTAATTTTTTGGAATGTTTTTGGGGTTATTTTTTGCATGCGAAATTCCAACAAAAAGAGAGAAAAATGCAACTGAAAAAGGAATAGGCCCAATCTCTTAGGACAGGAAGTCCCTTTATTATTCTCTAACCACTTGATTCCTTCAAAGTAGTGAATTGATTCCCCCTTTTTTAATGAACGCCATTATTCTTTTAAATATTAGGGTAAGGACCTTAAAATCTATGAAAGAGCCCGGATTTGATCTTTCCATATTTGAACGTTGGTGAACGGGATCCCTAATTTGGGAGAATTCCAAAAGGATATCATATGTGAAGGGTGTAAATATGATAAGGCCTAGGAAGCACGTATACTCTTGAAGAGGGTCTGTACCCGTATCGGATACCTATCGGATACTGATACAACTAGGATATGGCTCGATACATTTCCGATACAGTAAAAACGTATCCGAAATAGAAAAAACAAAAACCAGTGGACAAAAATTCTACCTCATGTTGCGAGCAAAATTGGTGCACCTACTCTTTCAAACACTCATTGAAGAAGAACAAAATCAATGCTCAAAGAGCCGAAGACTTGGTATTCGTCCACAACTCACATTTGGCCATTGAAATTCTTGTCATGAACTTATAAAGGAAAGCTAGTAGACTATAGAATCAAGAGGTCTGAAATAGGATTCATGCTAGGTCAGAGTCTATAGATTGTCAGTATATACTATCGTTATTCCTTACATTCCTAAATTTGGAAAACTGTTGGTTGATGTCTTCTGTTTCAAAATTGAGTTGGATTAATCACACTCCACCTCACAATCAGTCTAAACGTATCCTATCTGATTGGGGGCCTGGTTTGAGTTGTTTGGGCATAGTGATATAAATGCAATTATGTAAATCTTATCTGCATTTTATATTTTTTTTCTAATGCAATTTCTTTCAAAACGTGTCTTATTCTAATGTCTGTGTCCTGTGTCAGAAATGACCTCTGGGCCCTTGGATGCACCTTGTATCAGATGCTTTCTGGATCTTCTCCCTTTAAAGATGCTAGTGAATGGCTTATTTTTCAGAGAATCATAGCCAGAGATCTGATATTCCCCGAGTATTTTTCGGACAAAGCAACAGACCTTATTGATAAGTTGTTGGTATGTGATAGCGTCCACAGGCATTACTAAACCTATTGCACAATCTTTGCATTTTATTTTGCTCATATTATCTATTATAATATATATTTGTACATATATTCTACATTTTTTTGATCGATAAAATGGGTGTTGAACTTTCAGTTCTTTGAACATTTGCGCCCTTTAATACTTTTGTGCATATCAACTCAAAACATATCATATGTCTTGTTTCAAGTCAGCGTGCCACAATTTTGTGCATATTGACTCAAAACATACCATATGTCTTGTTTCGAGTCAAAGTGTTATATGAGTCTTATGTTCAATACTTGAAATCTGATCTCTGTTTGGGTCTGGTAGCTCAAACTAGGTTCAAATGAAGGTAGTAAGGTACCAAGTACTTTTGAGATATCCAAGCCGAAGGCAAGAGAATATTAAAATGGAACAGCTGGCACTTTAAACAAAGGGTAGAACTTGCTGAATCGTGAAATCATGCGCTTTCCCATTATAGCACACCCATGTTCATCATAGACTTCAAAATGGATGATGTGATCATAAATTTATTTAATAATTTCAATTTCTTAATCTTACTCCTTCCATCGCGTACATCCTTATACTTCATTTGCTCGATATTAGCTTTTTCTTTGTTCTTTTGTGGCCAGTCTGTTCCTTTTGACAGCATATATTTTGCCTGATAAACAACAAATTTAATTTGGTTTTGCAGTAATATGCGACCCTGCGATGCCGGTCATGCTCTTCTCCTACCATTCCGCAAAATTATAGATCTGAAATATGATTTTCATATCTGTCACAAATAAGCTTGCAGTAAATAGTACCAAACTATACATTTCTTCATATAATTTGGAGAAAGGCACAAGAGTTTCTCAAACGGCATTCGATATTACATCAGACAGGTGATGTCGGTGTTACATGTCTAGAAAAATTTGACACAAAAACTTCAAAAATCTAAGACGGTGGCACGGTGCCATATTTCAACCTTATAGATGTGCATGTAAATATCTATCAACACCTGAAATAAATGAAGAAGCGCTTAAACCAAACCCCATATTAATGCAAGTAAAAACATCAAGACAAATAATAAACAAACTAGAAACACACTTTCTGAAGTTATTTACTTCTGGTAAGATTTATAAATTGCAAATGAGTCCATATTAATTTATGATTCGTTGTCAAAATTTGATTCCTTACTGAATTCATATTTCTTGTCAAAACGGGATCTTTGAATGTTGCAATATCCTTCCTAATGAATTTAGAAATCGTCGAGTTAACTGAGTGAATTTTGATGTAATTGGATTATTTGTTGGTCAATTCTCTTAAGTAATTTTAGAAATCTTTTCTGAGTAAACGTGTGTAAAAAAATCCTAATATGGTTGAATAATAGATTAGGTTAATTAAATAACAAAGATTATGAAAGTTTAGTTCAAGTAGGTCTGAGTTTAGGGTTGGTTTGAAGGTAGGTTTGAGAATTCGAGTTCGCGTTCAAGTTTTGACCAGGTTGAAAGCGAATTGGTTCAGATTCGAGCTTGGTTGTTTTACCCAAACTATTAATATAATTGAAAAATAAATCATTAATTAGAGTATGATTCACCCATTTTTGGCTTGAATCAATCGTTTCAAATCTAGGTCTTGTGATATATGAATCATGGAATAACCAACAATGTTGTCGAGTGCAATGTTTGATCGCACCACTATACATATGTTGATCGCATTTACGATTGCCTATGCAATTGTGCATTCATATTTCCCTTTTTTGTAAAATAATCAGAAAAGCCGATTCAGGGGCATAATATGGGTTCGGGGATTAGGCGACCAAAATCCAAATCAGTTTGGACGAACCGATTCATGTTAGGTTGAACCCTCGAAGGATGGTTTGAAGGCCTATAGATGAAATTTTCATTTCTACCAATAGTTCGACACTCTGGATATTGAAATATTTTATGGAAATATTTCGATAGCGTGAAAATATTTCAGTTTTATAGAAATGGGATTGATTTTTAATATGATTTTTTGGTGAAACTCTGGATAGACACAAAGCAAGCAAAGATACACACTTTGGAACACTTCAACTATATTTCTACACTCTCTTGGGGTGTGGAAATCTACATAGCTTATATCCCTATGTATGTTGTGTAGATGCATAATAGTCTAAGCATTGAAAATATAAAAATATTGTTATATAAAAATGAAATCTGATCATATAAAGTTGTTGATCTACAAAATATCAACAGCATATCTGTTACTAGTACCCCTAGGAGAGAGAGACTAGGGTTTTGGGGAGAAGCAATGAATCTTCTCATTAGGGCAATGACCAATATATAGGTAAGTGTATATACTAAATACATACAAGTATCTCTAAGTATATTCAAATATCTCTAACAACCCCCCTCAAACTCAAGGTGGATCATGCACCATGAGTCTACTAAGTAGGAACTGGATGGCGGAGCTCGGTGTGACTTCGTAAGTCAAGAATTTGCTCTCCAGAGGAAACATAAGGGAGAGAGAAAGAGAGTCTGGGCTTCGTACTGCTCTCGTTTCAACCATTTAGTTATTGATCTCTCTGTCTCTAGATTCTTACTCCATCTCTTGCCAAGTTATGTTAATCTGCTGTAAGATTTTTAAGTAGTTCACACTTTTCCCAACAACCTGTGATCATACCTTTCTCCAATATTCTATTTCTTTCAGAGTTTCTTTATCTAGACATTGTGTCTCCCAGGTTCATAATCTTGTTGATCGTCCTATTTCTTTGCACCATGAGTTGCTAACAATTTAAAATGATGGTGAGCCTTCAGCTTAGCGATTTCAAATCTCCTCAACAAGCTTGGCACTTTCTGGCTTCCATCCAGAATGGCTCGCAGCATAATTGTTGTCCTTTAGAAACCTCACTCTTGCCCACAATTAGAGGGAGGATAATGATCAGATTCAATCTTTGACAAGGGCTTGTTTGTTGTGCCCTCCAGAAATTGACTCAGATCAACTCCAGAAATTGACTCAAAAAGAAAATTTTCCAATCTTCAGAAGAAAAAAAATGGCATGAGATGGTTGGAAAAGACTGTCACACTTGCCTGTGGCTATGCCATCATCGTGCCTCATGACCTCCTTATCTCACCAACTATTGATCAAGTAATAATCTTGATCTTGGCGGCTTCGTACTTTATGATGCTTCAAACTAACCATTTCTATTATGGTTTTAAATAAAATTTTCCTTCTATTTTTTTTTTTGGTTTATGTGATATCGGAAATTGGTTCTAAAAGTCAACTACTCGTCTTTTTTGGTTAGACAGCATTCGTACACGTACGTGCATTTACGTGAATAGATATACCAACTGGCCAGTTTCTGAGTAGCGACTTTGGTTCAGCGACGATGGTGGGCGACATTCTCATGGCAAGAACTATTCCCTGATTGTCCGGTGAAAATAAATTTTCATGGGATTTGGGATGGAAGAAGCACTTCATACCCAATATCCTTGCAAGTAATGGATATGAACACTAAAAAGCGTTGAAAAATAGGAAGCGGAGAATTATTATCTGAGTAACGACTTTGATTCAGTGATGACTGGGTCACATTCTCATGGCAAGAACTATTCCCCGATTGAGTGGTGAAAATCAATTTCTTGGGATTTGGGATGTAAGATTGACTAGTTTGGGTCCTTTTAGGGATCATTTTCAAGCTTTCAAACAATCCCTACTCCAAGATCCAATGGTGAGTGGGGAGTCTGGGACTAGTGGATCTCAAGTCCGGTATCAGTTTCAAGCTTTCAAAAGGTCCCAATTCCAAGGCAAGGAGGGAGGACGGAAGGATTAGTGGGTCTAATGAAGAGAAGGGACGCATCAGCAGAGAAAGTTGGAATTCTTTTTTTGTTTGTTTTATTTCTTATTGTGTTTTTTTTTGGTTGTATGTGTTCAGTTTTTTTGTTTTTAGCGTGGGATCTTGGGAGGGAATTAGGTAAGCAAGGGAATCGGAGCACTTCTACTATCCGGTTCAGCTTTATCCCCCGATGCTCACCTGGATCGCTTTGATGCTGTTCGTTCCATGCGGTGCCCATGGGGTCCATCTGTGGGAAAATGGGAGATCGAATCGTCGTGATTCATTTTTATTTAATTTTTTTTAAGTGGCGTGGAAATCAGTCGTTAGTGCATGCGGAGGGGGAAATGTAGAGAGCTGAATCACAGTATATACTGAGTCATGATCTTTTGTTTTGGTTTTTTTCTTTGGAGGGGTAAACATCAAATGTTTGAAAAAAGAAGGCATAGAGAGGGTGTGTGGAATTTTTTTGCTTGCAGGAGGATTTTGCTGATAAACTTCTGCCAGGTGATACCACGTGGTTCTGCCAGTGCACATATCCATATCGCTAAGTGACTCTGTCCTTGTTGACCACCATGAGTTGATAAATTTACTTAAAGAATATCTAGTTCAGCTATTGGTTATCTGATGACTGTTAACCATTCTGCAAAGAATCACATATCGTTAGATTTATTTTCATATTGCTGCTGATCTTCATCCAATGTTATTACAGGATACGGAACCCAGCAAAAGATTGGGAGCTGGACCTAATGGTTATGCTGCCCTCAAGATCCATCCATTTTTTAAGGGAATTGACTGGAAAAATTTACGAGAGACATCGGCACCAAAGCTTGCTCTGGACTTGAATGTATTACACCTATGTGTTCCATTGAAATCTACTATTAGAAACGAACAAGCCGATTATACTCTTAGTCTGTCCGGTTTATGAAAGTAGCCAACTTAATCTATTTTTCAGGCGAGCGAGGATGATGATGCTCAGGACTCAACGTGGAACCTGTCACATATTGGATGTGTTCCTCATCAACATGCAATTCCTGATAGAAATAATGGTGCCACATCATCTTCCGATCCACAATCTAATATCTCTAAGCTTGCTTCAATCGACTCTTTTGACTCGAAATGGTATGCCATTTACTACACTTATATTTTCTCCTTATATTTATCCTTTATTTTATAGGTTGTGTTTTTTTGTTTCCCCCCAACCATTAAGTTTTTTTATGAACTTTACCTTTCTTATTAATGATACATAAGCTTGGCATTGCTTCTTGACACAACTGTTAAACACCAAAAGTGAAGGAGTTGTGACAAATTCGCCGTTTGAATACTTCAGAGATGGGGCAAATTTTCGAAGTCCAGAAAGAATTCGGAACGAGTTCTGCAAAAGTTCATAAACATAAAGCATTAAATATAATATTAGCAATTTCACATGAATGCATAATAAGTATCTATTATTATGAGCAGAAATAATCACCATATTAAAAAAAATCAAATTATTGAATTGTTCATGGGACATTTTATTCATACCCCCATAAATCTGTAATTAGCCCCCATTTTCAACAAACTTGAACACACCCCAATTTTTTTTTTCATACCCCATGCCTATCCCAAAAATACCCTTCCCTCTTACACCCCACCTTCAATACACCCCAGTTAAATGGCCCGCCCCAACTTGATTATACCCCAATCAAACACATACCCCCTTAAATATACCCCAATTATATGCACTCTTGAATACACCCTACTCTTAAATAAACCCCATGCAGTTGGCTAATACTTGAAGACACAAGTAGAACTGCAACTTGAGCGGGCCAACCTGAACCCAACCCGAGTCCAACCCGAATTTGGACGGGCTAATCCGAGCCCAACCCGAATTATTTCTCCTCGACCCGACAGGACCCGACACGAAATTAGCGGGTCTAGGACAAGGCTAAACGGGTTCGGGTCGTAAACGGGTCGACACGATAGACCCGTTTAATAAACGGGTCGGGTCCGGGTTTAGCGTCTAGACACGGTAGACCCGGGAAGACCCGTTTAGAATTCAACGGGTCGTGTCGGGTCGAGTCAGGTCGGGTCTACCAGCAATCCAATACTATAATATATAATACCAGTGGGTCTTTAGGGTCAGGTCGGGTCAAGTCGGATTGGGTCGGATCGGTTCAACTGAATAGATTCGGGTGGTAAACGGGTCAATCCGGGTCTTATCGTGTCTACCTATTTATTAGCGAGTCGGGTACGGGTTTAGGATCTAGACACGATTAGTTAAACAGGTCGGGTCCGGGTCTAGGGGTTTTGGACACGACACGAACCCGACACAACTCATTGCCACCCCTAGCTGCAACTTGGGCGGGCCAACCCGAATCCAACCCAACTTTGGACAGGTTAACCCAAACCCACCCCGCACAACCCGGCCAACCCGACGGGTTGGGCTTGGGCTAAGTTTAAACAAACATTGGGTTGGGTTGGGGGTACAAAAGACGCTGAGCAGGGCTTTGGGGTTTGGGGTACAAAAAAAAAAGGGCATTGTTGGTATTAAAGGATTGTTGAGTAAGTTATCGAGAAACGCTAGGGATACGGGGGCTAATTACAGATTTTTGGGGTATGAATAAAATTTCCCTTGTTCATAAAACTCGTGAGTAATTCGAGAAATATTTGGGTCCACCCCAGGCCACAATAATTTACCGTAATATTCATATGGCAGGGAGAAGAATAAGAGTTTTTTCATAAAATTGAAGAAATTTTTTTTTTGAAGGGTCAATCAAAGAATTCTGTTCCTATTCATGCAAGGAGATACGTGTTGAGAATTCAATTTCACATCATTGAGCTGTGAATTGATTTTTTAGTTGATTGCTTGCGTAATTTCATCACCGCATTTGGAAGTGACACCGAATGATGTACATACAGTGAATAATGTTCTACTTGTTCTGATATCAGGCAAGACTTTTTGGAGCCTGGGGAGACCATCGTTATGATTTCAAAGTTGAAGAAACTACAGAAGCTAACAAACAAGAAAGTACAGCTCATCCTCACCGACAAGCCCAAGTTAGTATGCGTGGATCCTTCCAAGATGGTGGCGAAAGGGAACATAATTTGGTCCGACAACCCCAGAGACCTCAGCGTTCAAGTCTTAAATTCTTCACATTTCAAAATTTGCACAGTAGGTTTTCTCGTTCAAACTCCTGTCATCTTGTCATGAAATCTATAAATTTTTGTTGGATTTCATTTTTTTTCCTGCTTTTTAAATTTATTTTCAGCCGAAAAAGGTGTTGTCATTTGAGGATGCTAAACAGAGATCATGGCAATGGAAGAAGGCAATCGAGGGACTTCAACGCCACTGAAATCACTCCCATACTTCACAATCTTACGATACAGATTAAGAATGCAGGGATCTTGCAGGCTTTCATGATCCAAAGGATCGTTTACAGAATGAGCGGAGGAAACGGCAGTTCCTCTCGGAAACTTGAGCCGCTCCTGAGTCATCGAAAATTGCTCTGTTGGTGTTCTCAAAGCACATCGCAGCGGAGATCGGATTTGAAGTATAGATTGCTAGTGTTTGCAGCTGATTTTGGCCTGGATGAGTGAAGTGTTTGCTCGCGGACTGTAGAAGGGGCGATCACCGATGAGAAGGTATTGTTTGTGTGTTTGTTCCATTGTAACGTTTTTTTTTCACCGTGATAAGTTTATTTGTGAGTAATTTGATCGAAAAGAACTTCTTTCACTATTGACTCAGCGTCCTTTAATTTTGTTTTCATTTGTTAATTAAGCAATGCTGCTTCGGTGGAAAGACGAATCATTGCTTTCAAAAATCCAAACTAAATAGTTTGTTTCAGCTGAGATCAGCCGCCGTACAAATATGGGAGAGAGCTGTTACAACCGTCGGATGTGTTTGGTTGTTTATGGGAATGTTGTTTTATTTCGGATCTTTAAAATGTAATTTCTTATATCAAATCTTACCTTCTGTGCTCATAGTTTAAACGCTTTTCTACTTGGAAGAGAACCTTAGAAGGTTGCTCTATGGTTGGATGAGCTTAAACTGCGTAACCAACAAAATAAGTCTTTTCCTGATCACCGTTGGTGTGCTGCTTCTCTCTTGCCAAGTTGTCTTGATCAGGTTTTTAGCATCAATCAGAGGGTCACCTTAACACCAGTAGAAAAATGGTTCGGCTAGTCTCTATTCTTGGGTGCCTCTATTCCCCTCTATTCCTTGCTCCCATCCGTGGGATCGGGATTCAACGGTGGAGATCAATTTTCAACTAGGTTCCATACGGATGCAATCGTACAAGTTGCAAATTAAAGTTTTCAATCTGTACCGTTGAAGTTCAATCCCGCACATGGCAGCAAGGAATAGAGGCGAGCTGAACCCTTAGAAAAATTCTTTTCAATTGTGATCAAGAAAGCTATAGCTTTGTCGAAATCCAACTTGAAATCCAATTAGCACTATCATATGTTCAATGTAAGTTTAAAAAAAAAAGTTTATGTTTGACAAAATCTCTATATATCTTGATTTTTGTAAACAGACAAAAAAAAAAAGGGGGGGGGGGGGTGGGGGGGGGGGGGGGTTTGGTTTGGAATTGATGAAAACTAGGAGATGATTTAAGCCAAAGGACTTTGAAATGCTTGGACGAAATTGCCCTTCACAATATTTTAATTTTTTTGGTATGCCACTGAATAAGTGAACCACGGAACATTGCTGCCGTCGTCATCACCAAATCGTCGAACGCTGGGCTGCTCGCTGCCACCGAACATCGCCACTACCGCTCGTTGTCACCGAACGCCGCCGAACCGAACCTAATCTAACCCTAACCTTAACCCTAAGATCTATAGGTCATGGGATGAACCCTATACTTGAGATCTGTTCATCGAACGCCACTTCCTCCGGGGCTGCTCGTCGAACGCCACTGCCTCCGAAGTTGCTCGCTGACGCTGCTAGAGCTGTTGGCCGCTACCCCCGCCGCCTCTGCTGCAGTCGCCACCGCCGTCGCTAGGCCTGCACGGGAGAGAATGGAGAAGAAACAGGGGTAGTTTCGAGTTTACCAATAATGACAGGGACTTAGGCTAAATGAAACTAATCGGTGTCTTGTTCGTAGGATGGATCAGTTGTTAGCGACCTCTCTAACATTAACCCAAAAAATAAAAAGCTATGGTCAAGTTTATAACCATTTTACCCCGGCCATGGCCGGTGTGCAGACACCAAGTATTTCAAGTGTAAAATGATAAAAAAAAATAGCTATCTTTTATCAAAAATCGAGTCAAGGGTAGGGCTATCAATGGATCGGATCATGATCCGAATCCGATCCGATTAAGATACAACCTGGCTCATATATATATATATATGGTTTAGGCACTCGGCCCGCAATCATCAAGTGCAGCAGGAGGTGGAGGGGGAGGGGGAGGGGGAGGGGGAGGAGGAAGAAGGACGAGGAAGGAAGGAAGGGGGAGGCAGTTGGTTTGGGTTGCCCTCACCCATGGCGTATGGATAGGATAATTTTTTTTTGTAAATGTGCTGCTCATGTAAACTCTATGTTGTAAATACCCGGACCCTCATCTTCTGTAGTGGAGGTTGACTTCTGCTCTCTCTCTCTCTCTCTCTCTCTCTCTCTCTCTCTCTCTCTCTCTCTCTCTCTCTCTCTCTCTCTCTCCTTTTTTGTTTGGCACATAGCTTAGAGAAGCCTTAATGATGTAGAAGTTTGTAAGGAATCAAATAAAGCTCTCACCACAAACATGAGAGAGAATAGCTAAGAAAGCCACACAATCAAAAAGCAGCTTCCCGTCAAAGAAAGGGGAGCACAAGTTGTAATAGCAAAGGCAGAGTCACGCTCTGCCTCTGGTCTTAGCCGAAAGCTAACCAGCCCGAGTCTGGATGGTGACCATCCAAGAAAAAAAGAGATGAGCAGCTCGTGGGATTGATTCCCCTTAGCTGGCAGTTTGTGTCCTCGATCACCTCATCGGCGCCTTGCCCTCAATACCCTCCAAACTCACCCCTCACTTCCATCTTGTGTTCCAGCTTATTCAAGCCGCCACGTAATTGGAGCTACCACACGTAGAAGTCGTGGCCACTGGAGCCCGGCCGGGGTCTATAAAGAGGGACACGGATACCATGCTGCCTTAGCTTCCTTGCTCTGCCCTCTCTCTCTCTCTCTCTCTCTCTCTCTCTCTCTCTCTCTCCATGGCTAAGTCTAAGCTCGTGGTTGCAGCATTTCTGCTGTTACTGCTGGAGGTGAGCCCATCCCCACCTCTAATTTTTCATATTTGCAATCCCACCATTTAGTATGACTAGAAATTTGGAGTTGCTAGCAGTAGGAGGAGGAGGAGGACGGGGATGAGGATGATGACGATGAGTAGCCTTAGTGGCACTATTTATAGTTACCAAATCGGATGTTTTTTTGAAAAAAAATGCGTATAAAACGCATATTGATCCGAAGTCGTAGCAAATAGGGAAAAAATTCGTTTTTTTGAAAAAAAATGTCCGTATGTATTTTATACACGTTTAAAACGGAAAAAACTCGTATAAAACATGTCAGATTTGGTCCGGGTTTAAATTGGGTTCGGGTTTTATTTTGTTCGTGCTTAATAAACGCATATGCTATATGTTTTGAACTTTTGATTACTTAATATTGAAAAATAACATATATATATATATATATATATATATATATATATATATATATATATATATATATATATATATATATATATATATATATATATATATATACTTGGTATAATTTTTAAGATTTTTTTTGTTTTTTTCGATGTTTTTACGTTTTTTTTCTGTTTTCATCGTATCTTTCTGATTTTTTTCGCTGCCATTTGTTTTCCGTTTCCAACTTGGTAACTATGGCAGTATTAGCCCATGTTTGGGTAAGCTTTTTTGCTTCCCGTCTGTGTTGGCTCACGGGAATTTTAGCCTTGGTCTGTGAAAGTCACGGTAACATGAAGTATTGATTAACACATTGCGTTTGACTTGGACGGTCGAACACAGAACCTTCAATAAGCACGGGCTCGCTCAAGTGATGAGTGGCGGCAACGGGACACAGCCGCAAAGCCAAACACAACTTTAGCAGCTGCAGTGGTGGTAGAAGTGGCGGAGGTGGTAGTAGCAGTTGTAACACAAGAGTTAGTAGTAGTAGTACTAGTGGTAGCAACCAACAGGCTCTTGGCCTGGTGGTACTTCCTCTCTCTTGTTGGACAGGTTTTTTGTTCGACTCCCGGTGACCGGTATGGACACCGTGGAGCAAAATTTTCCTCAAGATCGTTGTGCCTAGTTTGCACGTGCGAGTCCTGCTATTGATGTCATATTCACGAGATTATAAAATTTAATAAAATAGTTGCTGCTATCTCTCTCCTGTTTCGATCTTCTGACCTCTTTGAGCCCTCTAGCCAAAAAAAAAAAAAAAAACTTAACAAATTAAATTGCTAGTTGTAGCTTTCTTAGACTTATCTCGAAGGTTCCATTATCTAACGCCCTCCTCTTTATTTCTTGTTTCGCCAGCTGGATGTCTTCACTGGACCATGGGTTGTTGCTGTTGAAGGAATAGGTAAGACTCAGCTCACTCAATGGATGACACGTGCTCCTTTTATAAAGCCGAATAAGAAGAGAATGTGATCTTAAAATCTTACGTGGCATTATGAGTAAGGTGTTAGGTCGAATCCTTTAGTGAGCAAGCTCAGAGTCTATGTAGTCGCATCGTAACTTAATTTTTTAAAAAAATATAACTAGTAGGGAGCTCCCTAACCCTCTCTTCATTTCGGAGCGGTTCGAAAACAAAAAACAAAAAAACAAAAAGGGCAGCTGGCGGATAGAAAGACGTACGCAGTTCAACCTCATGCAACCAGGGAGTGAAGGCATCGGAGCAGAGCAACAATCGAGACAGCAAACCTTGAAACGGAAGCAAAGATCGCCGGAGGTTGTGATCATGATTGTGCGCGGTGCGAAATTACTACGAACATGAAATTTCTATTTTCTTTTGCAGACTGCGGCGCAAAGTGCGATTATCGATGCAGCAAGGCGTCGAGGCACAAGATGTGCATAAGGGCCTGCAACACCTGCTGCCAGAGGTGCAACTGCGTCCCGCCAGGGACCTCGGGGAACACGGATGTGTGCCCTTGCTACGCGAAGATGAAGACCCATGGCGGCCGGCTCAAGTGCCCCTAAGAAGCCATTCCTGCCCTAGAACCAGGCTCACACTTCATCCATGGGCCTCATCATCAGCTTGGTTGGGGGTGTGCTCAGTAAGGATATATATATAGTAGCAGGACAATGATCCAAAGCTTGCTTACAGAATAGATGCTTGCTTTGTAGCCTTATAAGAAACACCATGTGATCCCACTTCATAGCTGTGGTTAGCTAAAATCTGGTTGTGTACCAAAAAAAAAACAACCTATAATCTGGTTGTCTAAGGACCTACAGGTCATGATGTAGTGACCCCCATCTGATGTAACAAAGTAAAAATAAAAATGAATATAATGTTAAGTTTCAAACATCTTTTGTTGAGGAAAAAAAAAACTTTGTGCTTCTGTAATTGGCAAGCTTCGAATCGTGGTCTCTTTGAGCAGTGGCACTTGCGTGTGTCACGCTAACCAAGATAGATATATCATCTTTAAAAATAAAAATTTATTTCGGTTTATGGAAAGTTGGGTGACCCTTATGTAGGATCAAAAGTCCATCCCAGTTAGGGAGATCAGATTCGAGCAAACCCGACAGACAGAGTGATCAACAAAGCTTGAGGGTTTTTTTTTATTGGGTCCGAGCTGGACCCGAGAGGCACCACACCGGTGCACAGCAACACCTGCCACTGGAGAGAGGCCCACAGAAGACGCTCCATGCTACCGGCTGAAGCTCTTGTCCAGGACTGCCGATTCCTCCTTTCTCATCTCCAGGTTCGCAAGGTCTCCCACGTGTATCGAGAGGGGAACACTGTGACTGATTGGTTAGCCAGCATGGCTTGTCGGATGGACGCCAAGTTTGCTTTCTCCAACGCTTTCCCTCGCGATCTTTAGGTATTGGTCGATTTGGATGCTAAGGGTCACCCCCGACTCCGAGGCGGCCGGTGATTTGGTTTTGGTGGCTCTCTAGGCCTTTGTAGTGTATTTTATTTACAAAAAAGAAAAAAAAGAAACACCGCCACACCTGAGCAAGAGACCGACCTCCACGCTAAGGACACACAAGCTACAACATAAATTACTATTGTCGACAGTATAAAAAATCCATCGATAATATATATAGTTTTACCAACTGTATTCTTAATCCCGTTGGCATTTGTATATCGTATACCGATAGGTTTGTCTTACTGTCGGTAATAATATTATCTATACCGACGGAACATTTGTGCCGTTGGTAATAATATTTAATTATTTTTGTAATTAATCAGATATTACTGATGGGAGATAAAGGTCTGTCAGTATTAATATTATATATACTGATGGCCATATGTTTGCCGCCAGTAATAATATTTAATAATTTTTTGAAGTAATCATATAGTACCGACGGATGCTAATGTTTCGTCGGTATTAATATTTATTTCCGACGAAATTTGTAACCCCGTCGTTGTTTACTTTCTTGACGTCATCTTTTCCGACGGAAGACGACGGAAATAGCTTCCATCGTTATAAATTTATACCGACGGTTATTAGTTATTATTGACGGAATATGTCTATCTGTAATAATAGTTTTTTTTTTTTGTAGTTATAATGAAATCATTGTAGCAATCACTGTACAAACACTATTAATTATTTATTGCATAAGGGGTAATGGAAGGGGCATTTTTATCATTTGACCATAGATGTCTTTGAATGTGTCAGACTTATTCTCCTGCAGGCGGGAAAGAGCTTTATTTAGAATTAGAGTAAGGGCGATAGGGGTTGAAAAAGTCAACAATGGTTTTAGCTTAAAGGAACACATTGTCGGGGAACGATGCTTGAAATAAAAAAGGGGGTTTTCCCATGTCCCCCTAAAAAAATTGTTTAATTATTAGGCCTATATAAAAAATATATATAACTCTCAAATTCTAACAACTACCATTACTCAATTAATATGGACAACACCTAACCATAGGCCCACCACAACTGTTGGTAGCATGTAAATCTTCCAATTATGGGATGGAACATGGTTTATTTAATAAAATATTACAAATACCAGTTTGATTTGGTTAGTTTTGGTTTTAAATTTATAAATAGGTCAACTGAACCAGTCATGTGGGTTTTGCCCAATCAAATCCGATGTGTCCAAATCAATCAACATCGGTTTAGTTTGCTTTGGTTGCTTTGGGTGGTGGTTTGGTTTGGGTCCGTCTATTCCCACCCATGGAATTAGTGATGGTATCTGAATTTGTCTTAGCCCCCAACCCATTTTGGCCTTTTGGTCTTGGCACTCATAATAACCCCAAAATGCCCCTCCTTCGCTCCCAGCCCATGACCGCCATCGTCCATGTCCGACCGGTCAGCCCACCGTGGCCTCCTCGCCTCGCTCCACCCTCCTTCTCCTTTCTTTCTCCTCCTCCTCCATATTCCCCATGCCGAAACCCTAAGACGACGACCTCATCCCTCCTCCCCCTTCCTTTTCATCCTCATCATCCCTCATTCTCTATCCTCCACCTCCTTCTTCTTCATTTGTCTTACTCGTGCATGAACCCTAGCCTCTGTCTGATGTTCCTCCCTCCTTAATCCTCTTCATCCCTTCTTTTCCTTTCTTCGTCGGCCATCGACTAGGGTTCAGGCGCGGGAAGACGGAGGAAGAAGAAGAAGAAGGGAGGAGGAGGAGGATGAAGAAGAAAGGGGGAGGAGGGCCAGCTGCTTAGGGTTCCAACTCGGGGAAGATAAAGGTAGAAGGAGGAGGGAGGAGGAGGAGGAAGAAAGAAGGAAGGAGAAGGAGGAGGGTTGCAGGGTGTGTCGTCAGAAAAGAAGTCTGGGGTGGCGGCCGAACTGGAGGGCGATGGGGCCGACAGCAATGGCGACCGACTAGAGATTGGGGATGAGGGTAAACAGGGAATAAAAGAAATTTAAAAGATTCGGGTGCCATCACTAATTCCATGGGTGAGAATAGACGGACCTGTTTCATTTTCTACTAGCAAAAATGGACTAGTTCTCTCTCAACCTCGATAGGGATGACATCTATGGTGAAACAGCTAGAGGTTGGGGATGAGGGTAAACATGTATAATTTTTTTTGCAAGATTCAGGTGCCATCACTAATTCCATGGGTGCGAATAGATGGACTCGTGCAGGTTTGGAACCATCGCCTTTTGCCCCAGTAGCCAATATTGCCTTCTTTTCCGAGGACACCCCTCCTGCATCCTCTTCCTCCTCCTTCCTTCTTTCCTCCTCCTCCTTTCTTCTCCTTTTTCTTCTTCCTCCATCCTCCTCGTGCCGGAAACCTAAGCCGATCACCCTCCTCCCCCTTCCTCCTCTTCCCTCCTCCTTCCTCTTCCATCTTCCCGCCTGAACCCTAAGCCGCTAACCGACCTCTGTGGCAGCCCGCCAACACTGTTTCAGAGGCTGACCGCCGAAGAGGCGTCGGTGGGTACGTACCGACATCATCATGGAGATGTTGGTAAGTATCCCACCGATGCCTCTTCGGTGGGAAGCCACCGACTCAGTGTTAGCCGGTTGCCACCGAGGCCGGCCAACGACTTAGGATTCAGGCGGGAAGATAGAGGAAGGAGGATGAGGGAAGAGGAGAAAGGAGGAAGAAGGGGGAGGAGAGCCAGTGGCTTAGGGTTCTCGCACGGGGAAGATGGAGGAAGAAGAAGGGGGAGGAGGGAGGAGGGGAGGGAGGCCAGCGACTTAAGACTCCGACGCGGGGACGGAGGAAAAGGAAGAAGGGGGGAGGATTAAGAAGGAAGGAGGGCGACGGGGTGGGACTAGATGGGGCGTGGATGTCCGTGGAGATGGAGGGTGGGCGGTCGGACATGGACGACGTTAGGACCGTGGAAGAGAAGGGGAGTGTTTTGGGGGTTTTAGGGTGCCAAGACTAGAATGCCTAAATGGGTTGGGGGCCAAGACAGATTCGGGTGCCATCAGTAATTTCATGGGTGCGAATAGCCGGACCCAACCTGCACACCACTGAATGGAATAGTTCTCTCAAATCTCAATCCCTGTGTGTGTGTGTGTGTGTTGGGCCCTCTCCACCCCACCCCACCCCACCCCCGTCGGTTCCCAGCCCCCTCTCTCCTTCGCCGTCTCCATCGCCGTCGCCGCCTCCATCGCCGTCGCCGTCGCCGCCTCCGTCGCCGTCGCCGTCGCCGTCGTGCATCGCACGTGTACCCTCTTCAGAGACGCCGCCGGGTGGAACCCTATGGACTCCGTCTCTGATCACTCGCCGGCACCGGCCTTCTTCCCCTGGGACCGCCTCCCGACCTCCATCCAAGAAAACATCCTCTCCCTCCTCCCCATATCCACCCTAATCGTCTGCAAATCCGTCTCCCGCTCACTGCGATCCACCGTCCAATCCCCCGCCTTCACCTCGTTCTACCCCCACCAACCCCTCCGCCGCGACCAAGACCTCCTATTCACCGGCGGCTCCTCCCGTAGTCTCGTCGCCGCCTACCACCCCTCCCGCGACCGATGGCTCCGCCTCTCACTCCCGCCGGAAGTTCTCTACGTCCACACCTCCGACGGATCCCTCGTCTTGATGGAGCTTCTGGACAAACGCGTCATCGTCGCTAACATCTTCACCGGCGTTTACGCTGCAAACCTCCCCCGCACGATCCCCGTCTTCAAGCCCTATTTCCTCGCGCTGATCCAGGAGACACCGTCCGATTACAAGATCGTGGCCGTCAGCAATGCCGACTGGATCCACTCCCAGGTCTTCGACTCCCGCTCCGGCTGGTGGGAGCTCAGGGGGCAGTTCGCCGGCCGGTTCGCTGTGCTGGCAAATGCAGCGTATATGGACGGGTTGCTCTACTGTTTAAGCCGTGGCCCCGATCATCTCTTGACCTTTGATCCCATCGGAGGTGAGTGGAGGCTGGTCGTTGAGATGATGCCGTCGCCTTCCCTTGTTTGTCCTCACATGTTGGTTTTCCGCGGGGGAGTGTTCTTGCTGTCCGGCGTTGAGGAGGTCGGGGTGATTGCTAGAGTTGGGATTTGGGAGCTTGATCGGTTGGAGAATAAATGGAGGGTGATCTGCTTCATGCCCGATGAGCTCCTCAGCCAGTTCCGTGCCGGAAATCTTGAATATTTTGAGACCGTGGATCGGGCTGGGAAGATTTGTCTTTACAATCGGGGTCTTGTTCTGATGTATGATCTGGCTTTGAGGAGGTGGCGGCGGCTGCCATCTTGTGATATCAATATTGCGAAGAACAGAAGGATCTTCTCCGGGCATGCCCTCGAACCTCATATTGATCTCGTGAAGTGATCCAATGGAAGGTAAGAAGACGAGAGCATTGTTGTTTCTTCTATGAATTGGGTTGCAAGTTGTTCATTCCTCGGGCATCAATTAAGGAATTCGTATTGCTAATGATTTGAGGTACATGTCAATTCATATTAATGATTACTCTGCTGTTTTGTTAATTTTGTTTTACGCAGGAACATCTTTTTTTAATGTAAAATGGTCTCATCTTAATTCTTGTACTTGTATTTGATCACTAATTCTTCTGAGCTCTGACTATTAAATCCAAACTTTTACATCTTGCTAATAATAGTAAATGTATCTATTCCGTCAAATTTTGGACAAAGCCCAATGAAGTTTTAAGGTTATTTCTTTAAGAGTATTCATTTACAAATTAAAATAAATGATGAAAAAAAAGAAGTGGTGCATCTATCTATACCTTTACCAAGCTGATAAAAGGGAAAGATATTAGAGTATCTCCAATGGGTTCCCTACTCGGCTACCTTCGCTATTTTTGTTGGGCCCCACCTGGTGATCGTTGCATTTTATACAAAATTAAAGCTGATCATTGGCAAGGCCTGATTTTCAGCGCCTCGTGACCTTTGCATTTAAAAATAATAATTAACAACAAGGAAAGAATATGGAGCATCCTTGGAGTTGGCATCAAAAAGCGGCTCCCTATTTTTCAAGGAAGGCCATCTTTCCGAAATAATAGGCAAATAATAGGGAGCCTCCTTGGAAATGTTGTTAGGTTGCTAGCGAAAAGGAGAATTTTGAAAGTCCCCAAGAGTGAATACCTCTGTTATCGAAAATGCCAATTTTTTTAATAAGGTGTGATTAAAACTCGACTTATTCAATAAACGTTCGATACGCAACTCTTTCCTGAATTTTTGAAAAAAGTCACGACTTTGTAAAAAAAATCACGATTTTCACGTATTAATCTTGGATTACGCTTTTTAATCCTAATTAATCATGTTTTAATCCCGTCATGTACTGCTCAAAAAACCTTTTGGAACATCTATATAAAAATATATATTTAAATTCTACCGTTTGTTTTTCGACTTTCTCGACTATTTCCCAACTTCTCCCCTAGTCGTTTTTTTCTCGATTCCCAACTTGGAAACTATGGTGAATACTCCAGATAAAAGAGTGCAAGGAAAAAACCCCACAACCTAGTCCCAATCCTTAATTTTTGGAAACTTGCCAAGTCAGAGGCTTAGCCAAGATTCACTTTAGGTGTGGTACAGTTCAAAATCAAATTATGGAATATCACATCAGCCCAAATCAATCAATAGAAACCATCAACATAGATAAATCTTTACCAGAAAAAAAAAAAAAAAAAAAAAAAAAAAAAATATATATATATATATATATAGGGTGCTAATACTGTGCGGGCGCTTAATGTGTGGCACCCCCTTAGGGGGTTTTTTTTTGAATTTTTTTTTTGGGATTGATCACCTCCCCTTTGATAGAACACACAAAAAATTTCAGCTCATTCCAAGAGCTATAGGCTATTCAAATGTGTTCATCAAATTGATGCTAAAAATGAACGACCAATAAAAGCTGAGCACGTTTGAATAGCCTATAGGTCTTGGAATGAGCTGAAATTTTTTGTGTGTGCTATCAAGGGGTAGGTGATCAACCTCAAAAAAAAAAATTTCAAAAAAAACCCAAGAGGTGGATGGCCTCACGTTAAGCTTATATATATATATATATATATATATATATATATATATATATATATATATATATATATAAAGAGAGAGAGAGAGAGTATTAACCAAATAAGCAAGCATAAACATTTATAAATGCTAGACAAATTTATAAAGTACAGCAAAACAAGCACTAAAATCTAATTGATGGGACCAATTATAGCAATTATAAACATGAGAAATCTATATTTTATGTAGAATACAAAACGGGAAAATTATATAAAGATGAGGTTATTGACATGAAAAGGAGTAAAATAATTTTATAGACCAAGTATACCCAAATCTTCTACCTAAACTAAAATGTTCACAGAAGCTAGGCACAATAATTCACCATAACTAAACTAAAAAGAACAAATTGTACGGGCAACTTAAACTAAAAAGAACAAATTGAATTGGTAACTATTTTTAGATATGAGATTATTTTTCAGAGACTAGGTAATGAATGATTTAAATCAATGTTCTAAAAAGCGACTTAGATTGCCGCCTAGGCCCTAGAAGGCCTCCTGATCGCTCAGCCAATGTTCTAAAAAGCTCTAGCCGCTAGTCGGGCGGTGGTGGACCTTCTAGTGCCTAGGCTGCCTAGGTGTTTTTGTATTTATTATTATTATTATTTTGATATTATATATAATATATATTTTTTTTAACTTACTATAAATTCAAGATTATCCCAACTATTATTTTAAAGAACATGTATCATTTACATAACCATAAACTCAAGATTATAAGAACACAAACAAGCATATATTATCTCAGATAATATCATAATAACCATAATATTAGTATATTCCAAACCATAAAATTTTAATTACCAATAATAGAATAGCATCTATATACGTTCTAGTGCCTAGGCCCGTCTAGCCCCGCTTAGTGGCCTGGGCCGCTTTTCTACACCGCCTAGGACTAGGCTGGGTAGTGGAGGACTTTCAAGCGCCTAGGCCTCTTTTTAGAACATTGCGCTCAGCTTAGCCCTAGGCGGTGTAGAAAAGTGCCCCAGGCTGCTAGGCGGGGCTAGGCGGTCCCAGACGGGCCTAGGTGCTAGAATGTGTATAGATGCTATTCTTTTGTTTGTAATCTTGAATTTATGGTTTGGATTGTACCAAAATTATTGATATTATGATATTATCTCATAATATTATGCTTGCTTTTGCTTTTGTTAATCTTGAGTTTTTGGTTATGTAAATGATACCTGCTCTTTAAAATAATGGTTGGGATAATATTGGATTTATAGTAATTTTAAAACATATATATTATATATAATATCAAAATAGTAATTAAAATAATTTAAAAAAGTGAACGCATAAGCATTGCCAAGGCGGCCTAAGTGCTAGATGGCCCCCTATAGCCTGATTAGCGCTTTTTAGAACATTGATTTAAATAATAGAAAATGTTATAAAAAGGAAAGGAACTATTGAAATAGGTTTTAGACTATAAACTAAGAATTGAATGATTAGTAGTAGTTGAAAAGTTTTAAACCATGCACTAAACCAAATATGTACTATGATTTAAATAAGCAAGAACATAGTGTTGTCAAGGTGGCTAGGCAATACTTAGGCGGCCATGCCTGCTTAGGTGTGACGTGGCATAGGTCGCACCTATGTGAAGATTTTAATGCTAAAAACTATATAAGATATTTTTATGATTTAAACAAATAATCATGTCATCATTCTCATGATAAATCACTGAAATATAAATGTGTAAAACCATGGATATCATGCATTATCATCAACATGGAACGATTAGTGAATCAAATGATGTTATTGTTAGAAAGTTAGAGCTTAGAAGTTTGAACATTCATAAACCATAGGTCCCTAACATTCATTATTGATAGGCATAGAGAAAAGAGAGTGGATGTTGGTAGTTAAATGGAATGTAATCACTCAAAGAGGACGATAACCTTATATATGATTTATATGAGATAGGTTCACCCAAGGCTAAGAAGCACTGATACTGGTACGGGGGCACGGTTACGGCACGACACGGGTACGCCGACACGACAAATCCTAAAAAAAGAGGACACGAGTACGGCAGGGACACGACAAAATAAATTATATTTTTTATTTATATTTTATGTGTGTTCATAATTCATATATATATTTCAATAACCGAAATAATCTTATAGAAAGCAACTAAAATGAAAATTTAATGTATACTAAAGCGCAACCATTAGTTACACCTAGCCTAATTGGTGAATCACATACATCCCTAAATGGCATGGAAAAGAACGGCTGTGTTTTAGTTTTGGCTTCAACCTATCTGAAACCTCAGAGGATAAGATAGGTTAAAGGCAAAACTGAATCGTTACCGTCTGTTACAACCAGCCTGACAAGTGAATTATACTTAGGCTCAAATAACGTGCAAAAGAACGATTGCGATTCAATTTTGGCTTTAACCTATCTGATCCTCTGAGGCAGCTTGTGACCCGACCCTATATCAAACAGCCCGTCAACCCACCGTATCCGGTGCGTGTCTGGCGAGTGTCTGGCTCCTGGAAGCATGCGGGACATGGCACGTGCGTGTCTGGTGCGTGTCCGACGAGTGTCCATGTCCGATACGTGTTCGACCGGATATGGGGGGGCTTGGGGAAGTGTTCGTGCTTCCTAGACCCAAGGTGAACATAACCCGAGGAAAATACTAGCCTGTCTAACCTATACAATAAGGCTAAGTACCTACACTCTAACAAGCCCCCTCAAACTCAAGATGGATCATACACTAAGAGTTTGCTACGGAGATACTGAAAACGTGAATGATGTATTTGTAAAGAAGTCTGCAATTTACTCTGTAGAAAACAAATATGGAAGTGAGAGTGTACCGTCGGCGTAGCAATATCGCACGAAGTGACAATCAAGCTCGATGTACTTCATGCGCTCATATTTTGACACCCGTTTTATACCTTTAGTTCGAGTTACCTACTTTCTATACATGGAATTATTTCAGATCGGGCGGAGGGGCGTCGGGCAGCCAATCAAGTATTGCCCGTGCCTGTTGGCACTGCAACAGCAGCCTTCAGCAACAAAACACATTCGGTCGGGGCGACAAAATTCGTTGATGGCATCCACATTCGGCGGTGGCAACCACATTCGTATGCAACAGTCATTTTCAGCGGAGGCGGCCACATTCGGTGGCGACCACCCCTACCGAAATTGGCCAAAGTTGACGAATATGGCCGCCGCTAGAAAATGTAGTTCCAACCCCGATGTGGGCGCAACCATTGGGTTAAATTGAAGCACTGACATGGGTAAACACCGCAAAGGTTTTGTCACCTTCTCTCATGCCATGTTGCCAACCATGCAACTTAGATTCCTCAACGTAGTCGTGCGCGAAGCAAATATTTTGACAGAGAGTGATACTGAATCTCTAATCTGAAAACACAACCGAAATTTCTATTAGATGATAAGAAACATAAAAAAAGGTATAAGCAAATAGAATTTGTTTGAAAACAATAGGTAGAAACTAGTAACTACTGATTTTTCGCTCGGTAACCTCTCGGCTCCTCACTGTGTTGCTGCTGCACACCGCCCCACAAATCCCTGTAATGTCAGGAACAATTAATAAAAACAAAAGAGAGGTGAGGTTTGCAGTATTTTCTTTTAGATAGATGTTAGGAGCAATTAAAAAAAAAGAAAATTCTATGGTACCCACTTCGGTACCGTACCAAATTTCATAGGGACCATCCGATAGCCCTATGATGGATCTCAGGCATCCACTTAAGGTTAGATGGGTTTGGTATGGTACCAAATTTTCCAATTCGGTACCGTAGTGGAGCCCTTAAAAAAAGAATTATCAGGTGAGACTAATAATTTAAGAGCATTAAAGAATTGGCAAGATTCCTTCTACTTTAACACAAGGAAATTAAGGCTAATAATGGTAGTGAGACTACCATTGCTGATGGAAATTGACTACAAATAATTTAACCTCAAGACACAACCCCAAGCTTTGCTTCATAAGTAAATCATTCTTTTGGATCAACATCTGGAACATTCGCAAAGTCTTGGTATTGTGTGTCTACTAAGAACTCAACCTACTACAAACCTCAATTCGCTACACAACACATGCTATAGTGCTAATTCTTTTGGATCAAGATATGGAACATTCACAAAGCCTTGGTATGGTACGTCTCTAAGCAATCAACCAAATGCAAACCTTTAATTGCTATACAGCACATGCTAAAGTCTGAATCCTTATAAACTCCTATGAATGCTTAAACCGTGGTCTGTCAGTTCTGATCCAAAAGAACAATTAATTTGTGGTAATGCCAGGAACAATTAAAAAGAAAAATTTACGGTAAAAGAAAATATTTGAGATCAAAGTTTGTGGCTGTTGGAATTGGAGATGGGAGATCCTTCTCTCACCCTTTATTTGTGTCTCGGAGGTAAAGGCCTTGAGCTCAGGCCGTGATTCGGCCTTTGGCTCTTCCTGAACCTCCACCGTTGGAAAGGGCTTTGCCTTGGGCGGCGGAGCGGAGAGGCATTTGGATTCGAGCTCAGTGTTGATGGATCTCCCGAAGGAGGAGCTAGACCCTTCCATTGGAGGGTGCAGGAATAAAGGAGTAGGACTTGAGGACCTCGAAAGCCTTTTGGAATTATTAAACAAAGGGCTTTAGTGGTTGGTGGTTAGACCCTTCCATTGGAGGGTGCAGAAATGAAGGAGTAGGACTTGAGGACCTCGAAAGCCTTTTGGAATTATTAAAAAAAGAGCTTTAGTGGTTGGTGGTTATATATATATATATATATATATATATATATATATATATATATATATATATATATATATATATATATATATATATGAGTAGTGATACATTGCGGCCGGTAACGTGCGGCACCCCCTTCTGGGGTGTTTTTTAAATTTTCTTTTTGGGATTGATCACCTACCCTGGGATAGCGCACACAAAAAATATTAGCTCGATCCAAGACCTGTAGGCCGTCCAAATGTGTTGATCAAAATGACAGTAAAAATAAACAACCGATAAAAGTCGATCACATTTGAACGGCCTATAGGTTTTGGATCGAGCTAAAATTTTTTGTATGTGCTATCCAAGGGTAGGTGATCAACCTCCAAAAAAAAATTCCCAAAAATACCCCCGAAGGGGGAGGCCGCATGTTAAGCCTCATGTTAAGCGGCCGCAATGTGTCACTACTCTCTCTCTCTCTCTCTCTATATATATATATATATATATATATATATATATATATATATATGATAAAGGGTTTGGTGAACTTGAATTCACAAAAGAATGGTGAAACATAGTTTATATTGCGCCTTTTGTCCACTGAAAAGGCATAAAGCAAGTAAGAGGGGATATGCATTTAAGATGGTTGAACACTGAAAAGACATAAAGTAAAAAGTAAAAGAGGGTTGAACACTTTCTCAGAACATGTGACAGCTTCTCCATTCGAGTTCACCATTTGAATGGTGAGCTCGAGTTTAGCTTCCCCGGCCGCTATATATATATATATATATATATATATATATATATATATATATAGAGAGAGAGAGAGAGAGAGAAGGCTGTTACAGTGAGCTGTGGTCTGCTACGGGGGAAAGTAAGCTGCAGGTATTTTGACCCCCCAAGAAGTTATGGAATTTGATGAGGTTGCCTAGGATAAGATGATCATCCTCACCAATTTTCATCAAATTCCAAAACTTCTAGGGGGGTCAAATGGTCGAAGCAATTTCTGCTGTCCGCAGTTACCGTTAAAATTGCTTCGACCATTTGACCCCCTAGAAGTTTTGGAATTTGACGAAATTTCATCAAATTCCATAACTTCTTGGGGGGTCAAAATACCCACAGCTCACTTTCCCCCCCGGCAGCCCACAGCTCACTGTAACAGCCCTCTCTCTCTCTCTGTATATATATATATATAGGGTCGGAATTTGCAACCAACTGTTTTGGTGCCAACACATTCATAGAGGTTCATAGAGGTTTTGAAATTTGCTGAAATTTGGTAAGGATGATTACCTCCCTATAGATAGCATACCCATAAAAAATTAGAACATTCTAAAACTTCTACGTGTCAAATGATCATTTTCAAATTAACGATTAACATGGACGGTCGGTAAAGCTCTTCACATTTGACGCACTTAGAAATTTTAGAATATTCTAAGTGTTGGCTGTTGATCCTGATACATATATATATATATATATATGCGGCTCGCACGAGGCGGCTGCGGGTGCACCACGCTCTCTCTCTCTCTCTCTCTCTCTCTATATATATATATATATATATATATATATATATATATATATATATATAAAGAGAGAGAGAGAGAGGAATGTTATAGTGAGCTGTGAGCTGCTGGAGTAGAAAGTGAGTTGTGCTCACTTTGATCCCCTAGAAGTTTTAGAATTTGATGAAATTTGGTGAGGGTGTTGTTTAGGGTAAGATAATTGTCGTCACCAATTTTCATCAAATCCAAAACTTTTAGGGGGTCAAATGGTCTAAGCAAAATCTACAGATTTTAACGGTGACTACGGGCGATAGATTTTGCTTCGACCATTTGACCCCCTTAGAAGTTTTAGAATTTGATAAAAATTGGTGAGGATAATCATCTTACCCTAGACAACACCCTCACCAAATTTCATCAAATTCTAAAACTTCTAGGGGGTAAAAATGAGAGCAGCTCACTTTTAAAATCGGCAGCTCACAGCTCAACGTAACAGCCCTCTCTCTCTCTCTTTATATATATATATATATATATATATATATATATATATATATATATATATATATATATATATATATATATATATATATATATATATATATATATATATATATATATATATATATATATATATATATGGGTTCGGATTGGGAGACACTGTTTTTGCACTCAAATTTTTACACCGATTTCCAAATCATTAGATGGAGGTTTTAGAATTTGTTGATTTTTTGTGAGCATATTAATCTTGTCTTAGATAGCACGTCTACAAAAAGCCAGAACATTCTAAACCTCCATCTAATGATTTAAGGGTTTCATTTGAGAATAGGTTCCGACAACCTTTTCCTCGAAGTCTAGGTCCACATTCCAGCATATTAATTGCAACGGTTCTTTTGGTTAATAAAAGACTACAATAGCCATGGTTAAGTTGCCGAATTTACCAAACTGCAATTGCCTTTATAACTTCACCCTATCCCTATGAAAACATACAGTTTCAAGATCTAGTGTGGGACCCCTATAGTTGCCATTGTGAGTTCACTGTGCTGCTACAAATAAATCACTATAGTAGCTATAGTGATTTCGTCATGACTGCTAAAAAATACGTTGCAACAGTAAAATCACTGTAGCAATAGTACTCAATTTTGTAGCAATAGTACTCACACTGTAGCAACTACAGTGATATCACTGTAGTAGCTATAGTGATTCCATCATGGCTGCTAAAAACCATGTTGCTATAGTGAAATCACTGTAGTAATCATACTCACTATAGCAACTACAGTGAAATCACTATAGCAACTATAGTGATTTCACAGTAGCTACTAAAAACACATTACTACAGTGAAAATCACTGTAGCAAAGTCCTTAATTTGATAGCAATAGTACTCATTCAATTGAGTATTATTTAAATATATTTGAGTATCTTTGCTATAGTGAAATCAATGTAGCAGCTATAGTTACTTTGCTGAGACTGTTAAAAACACTTTGCTACAGTGAAATCATTGTAGCAATAGTACTCAATTTTTGTTGCAATTATACTCGATTCAATCGAGTATTATTTGCATAAAATTGAGTACTTTGCTATAGTAATTCAGTATAGGGAAACCTTTTTAGCTGCCGCAGTGGATTTCACTGTAGCAGCTACAGTGAAATCATTGTACCAACCCGTGCATAATACTTAAATATGCAAAATAATACTCAATTCAATTGAGTATTATTTACATAAAATTGAGTACTTTGCTACAATGATTTTACTGTAGAATTTTTTTACATCTACTATTCTCGCACTATAGTGAAATCACTGTAGCAACCCGCGCCACTATTCCCGTTAAAAAATGGTGTCCCGTTAAAAAAAACGAGAATAGTAACGCGAGTTGTTACAGACTTACAGTGATTTTATTGTAGTAGCTATATTGATTTCACTGTAGCTTCTACAGTGAAAGCACTATAGCAACCGGAGCTACTATTCTCATTAAAAAAAATTGCCCTATATCATCTACTATTATTTAATTTGAGAGGATCCCATGGGTATTTTTGGTATTTTTAAAAAACGTCATTCAAAACGGTTGGGGAAGGATCTGTTACGTGCAACACCCGCAGGAGAGGATCACTCTTTAAATTGTTATTATTCTGTGTACCTATGCTTAGTTGAAACTATTTATTGTCCTGCACCTTTCCGTTATGCTATATAGTGGACCTGTACTTTATTTGCCCTATAAAAAAAAACCCATTCTAAATGTTCTAGCGTTACTAATTCACCATATGACATAGGGTACTTCCTAGGGCTGGCAATTTCGGACCCGACACGGCAGACTCGACTCGATACAAAGATCGCGGGTTTGGGTCAGGGCTAAACAGGTTCGGGTCGTAAACTGGTTGACACGATAGACCCGTTTAATAAACGGGTCGGGTCCGGGTTTAGGGTCTGGTCACGGTAGACCCGGGAAGACCCGTTTAAAATTCAACGGATCGTGTCGGGTCGGGTCTACTCGCAATCCGATACTGTAATATATTATCAGCGGGTCTATCGGGTTAGGTCAGGTCGAGTCGGATTGGGTCGGATCGGGTCAACTGAATAAACCCGTGTGGTAAACGGGTCTAACGAGTCTATTTGTTTATAAACGGGTTGGGTACAGGTTTAGGATCTAGACACGATTAGTTAAACGGGTCCAGGTCCAGGTCTAGGGGTTTTGGACACGACCCGAAACTAGACACGACACGAACCCGATAAGACCCATTGCCACCCCTAGTACTTCCCAGTTCCCACAACATGTTATAGGAAACCATTTTTCATATATATATATATATATATATATATATATATTATAGCGATACATTACGACCGCTTATCGTGCGGCCACCCCCCTCGGGGTTTTTTTTTTTTAATTTTTTTTTGGAGGTTGATCACCTACCCATTGATAGCACACACAAAAAATTTCAGCTCATTCCAAGACCTATAGGCTTTTCAAATGTGCTTGACTTTTGTCGGTCGTTTATTTTTACCGTCAATTTGTTGAACATATTTTAATGGCCTATAGGTTTTCTAATGAGCTGAAATTTTTGTGTGTGCTATCTAAGCAGAGGTGATCAATCTCCAAAAAAAAAAATTCAAAAAAAAATCCCTAAGGGAGTGCCGCACGTTAAGCCTCACATTAAGCGGTTGCATTGTATCAGCACCCTATATATATATGGGAACTTGAATTCACAAATGAATAGTGAAACCTGGTTTATATTGCGTCATGTGTCTACTGAAAAGACATAAAGTAAGTAAAAGAGGACAGACATTTAAGAGGGTTGAATACTGAAAAAATAAAGCAAAAAGTAAAGAGGGTCGAACTCTTTCTCAGGATACGTGGCAGCTTCACCATTCGAAAGCAGCGTTCTTCGCTGCTTTGACAGGTCGTCGGTGGCTATCAAAGCCATGAACGACGACAAAGGTCATCCGAACTCACAATCGAGTGGTGCTAGAAGTCATCGGAGGTGGTCGCCGCAGATGTCGTCGGATATCGTCGGATGAGGTGAGGTGATAAATGGACGGCTCACAATGGAAGTAGTCACCGAAGACTTTTATCGGTGGACGCCAATGGAGGTGATCAGAGGTTATTGATGTTGATTCTGGCCGGAGATCACATGTGGCGCGGCCGTGGCGGTTAGTCAAAGCAATATATATATATATATATATATATATATATATATATATATATATATATATATATATATATATATATATATATATATATATATATATATATATATATATATATATGGGTCAGGATCGGATGACCCAGCAAATAACCCAGCACCCTTTGATGCACCTAGAGGTTTTAGAATGGGCTGATGTTTTGTACACATGTTGTCTATGGTATGTTGATCATCCTCACAAAAAATCAGTCCATTCTAAAATCTCTAGGTGCATCAAATGTGCTCTTCAAATCAACGGTTAAAAGTCCGCATTTAATGCGGACACCATTGCTTTAACTCCCAATCTAATCCGAACCGTACGTCGGGATCGAATTGACGGCTCAGATCATAGGTAACTATATGAGTAAGAGGCCATGAGTAAGAGTATCCGTCCCATATATATATATATATATATATATATATATATATATATATATATATATATATATATATATATATAAGGAAAAGGGAGCCTGGACCTGAGGTGCAGCATCGTTGCTGCACCTCAGGCATTGTTTACCTATCCTAGAAGTTTTAAAATTTGATGAAATTTGGTGAGGTTATTGTCTAGGGTAAGATGATTATCCTCACAAAAAACCACCAAATTCCTAAACTTTTACGGGGGTCAAATAGTCGAAGCAAAATCAGCCGTCCGCAGTCACCGTTAAAATCTGCAGATTTTGCTTCGACCATTGGACCCCCCTAGAAGTTTTGGAATTTGATGGAAATTTGTGAGGATGATCATCTTACCCTAGACAATACCCTCACCAAATTTCATCAAATTCCAAAACTTCTAGGGAGGTAAACAAGCGAGAGGTGCAGCAAAAACGCTGCACCTCTCGCTTGTTTACCCTCCTAGAGGTTTTGGAATTTGATGAAATTTGGTGAGGGTGTTGTCTATGGTAAGATGATCATCCTCACAAATTTTCATCAAATTCCAAAACTTCTAGGGGGATCAAATGGTCGAAGCAAAATCTGCAGATTTTAACGGTCACTGCGGACGAATGATTTTGCTTCGACTATTTGACCCCTCTAGAAGTTTTGGAATTTGATGAAAATTGGTGAGGATGATCATCTTACCCTAGATGACACCCTCACCAAATTTCATCAAATTCTAAAACTTCTAGGATGGTAAAATAATGCCTGAGGTGCAGCAACGAGGCTACACCTCAGGTTCAGGCTCCATTTTCCCATATATATATATATATATATATATATATATATATATATATATATATATATATATATATATATATATATATATATATATATATATATATATATATATATATATATAGGGAAAGGGGAGCCTGGACTTGAGGTGCAGCATCGTTGCTGCACCTCAGGCATTATTTGCCATCCTACAAGTTTTAGAATTTGGTGATTTTTAGGGGATGTGTTCTCTAGGGTAAAGTGATCATCCTCACAAAAAATCAGTAAATTCTAAAAGTTCTAGGGTCATCAAATGTTCGAAACATTTTTTACCGTTGACTATAACCGTTAATTTTGCCGAGCTCATTTGATGACCCTAGAAGTTCTAGAATTTGCTGATTTTTGGTGAGGATGATCACCTTACCCTAGACAACACACCCATCAAAAATTTTTAAATTCTAAAACTTCTAGGGAAGGTAAACAAGCGAGAGGTGCAGCACTCGCCCTAACCCTACAGGATACATCCTGACCATTATTTTCTCTTTCCATTTGTTCGTTGTATTTTGATGGATGGACATATTTATCCCGTTCTTTTTTGTTGATGGTCGTTTTTATTGATGGCGGACTTATTATTATCGCGATATGCCGTAACATGTTTTATAAATATTTGCACGTTTTTTATGAACACCCAAATTGCCCGTTCTCCCTGGCATGACACTAATTTGACTCCTCTCGAGTCTTTCAAGTCAAGCTTCAACAGCCATGATCAATCTCCGTACACAGGCGATGTGAAAAAGAAGACAGTTAAAATTTAAGGAGATTGATCGGTTATGTTGAAGCTAGAGCGCCGCACATCTGAGGCTTGACTCGAAAGTCTTGAAGAAAGTACCGACTCAAGAGGAGCCGAATCAAGTATATGACACTTACAAAGTAAACTGTAGACAAGCCTTCACACATTTATCACAATAATCAGGTTTAGCTGTAGAATATCAATTGTAGGTACACTTTAACATTAGCTAAAATAAAATAATATTCAATTTGTTTTTGTTATATTTGGGGAGTGGCTGGTTTGTTAACATCAATCCTCATCCATTTTGATACAAGCTTGGGTTCCGTGTCGGATGTGTTGTGTGATTGTTTTTGTTCAATTGTGGACATAGTCTTGTTATGGTAATAATCCTTGTTCAAAAACAGAAACTCAGACTCAGCTCGAAGCCGAGTTGAGTAAATCAGTCGAGTTTTATCCATACTCAGTCAGACTCGGTCAAATAACTCGACTCAAAATCTGGCCGAGTAGAATCGACTCGGACTGACTCTGCTAGGTTTTACCGAGTTTTAAAATAATGGGCATAATATTACAACAGATCATTACAGAAAATCCTAATTTTATCATATCTTTGCTAAATTCTCATAGGATTCTTTGATTCATGTCGATCTGCTTTTATGATGGGATTTTTGTTGCAGATGGTGTTTGTGTATTTATATGGCTCTCAAGATGATCAAAATTTATAAATCTGAAGCTTACAAACTCTCCAGCCAGTCAAATTAGGGTTTTTTTTTGCAGGAAGTCAAATTAGGTATTGTCTTCCTAATATTTTTCTCTCTACTGATCATTCTTTAAGATTCAAATAAGTCAAGTACTCGATGGTGGGAGTAAAGTAATGTGAAGTGCAATTTGGTTAAATTTTACTTTTCACTTTATGTTTGAGCTTCTTCCAATGGAAAGTAGATTTTTGAAATTTAAATTAGGGTAAATTACACTTTGCCCCCCTGAAGTTTAGCTCAAAAACATTTAACCCCCCTATAGTTAAAAAACTACGTTCTGCCCCCTTCAATTCAGTTTTGATCCGATAAAAATTACCAAATAAGGAAATCAAGTAGTTGACAAAAGAGGGTATTGTGCTGACATTTCAAACTTTAGAGAGTGATTTGGAACAAAATAAACTACATGGGGGTTAAGTGTTTTTTAGCTAAAATTCATGGGGGCAAAGTGTAATTTACCATTTAATTTAACTTTACTTCTATTGTAAGATGCTTGGCTTAAAAAAACAACATACATTGTATAATTACTAATAAACCTTGAAAACTTTACTAACCTGAGAGAAAGGTGCTCGGTATCTGCCCTAACCCCCCACCCTCTCTTCTCCCCTCTGGTTCCAGGCCCTACTTCTCCGCTGCTTTCACTGCCGCCCAACTCGCAGGTTTGACGCTGCCGCCCAACCTTGTGTCCAGCCTTTGAAGATGCCGGCCGCCTCGCCTCGCCTCGCACCACCGAGTCACTTCTCTTCTGCCCTAGGGAAGTGTAACTAGTGTTCCGAATGTAGCGGTACTGTTCATCCATGATGGTTACCTACAGATCAGCATCCCAAGAAGGAAAGATGAGGAGAGATTGGACTCTGGATAATTGATTCTCTGACGCCTCCAACCCCCCCTACTTGTATTGAGATCTGGAGAGAGTGTGTGTGAGAGCAAGGGAGAGCCCTGTATTCTGAAGAGGAAATGAACTCTCTTTGATTGGCCAGTAGTTTTTTCTCTTCGCTGATGGAGTTCTTACCATAAAGAACTGCTGAGGTGAGGGTGGTTCTTGCTATCAGGATGGTATAACTGTATGCATGGGCGATCGGGAAGCACCGGCTCTTCCTTCCACGGTTCAAGGTCTACAAGCGGCCTAGACCGAGGGTGTGTGGCGGTCGCAGCGGTTGGCTACGATGGTGTGGGTAGTGGGAATTGGAGTTCTTAATTTCGGATATATTAGTATTATTATTTAATGCTCATAAGACTTATAATACTTTAAGTTGTATTGTTGGTTTTGTGTCCAGATATACAGGGATGGTTTTTAATGACTGCCATAAATCAAAGGGTAACGGGGCATGAGTAGTTTACCTTAATGATCTAAGTGATTAAATAAATATGTCGATAATTCTTATCTTAATGATATTAATATAGCTCTGGTCCTTGAAGGTAAGGTTAGGGTTCATCATTTTTCGACCTTGAAGGGCTATGTCCGGGCTTGGGCTTGGGCTTGGGCTTGGGCTTGCTCTCTAAACCAAACAAAGGGTTGGGCTCAATTTGACCCCAGCCCTGCCCTGGCTCTACGCTTTCACAGGTCTCTCTCGCTTTCTCTCTCTCTCATCCTCATCGCATGTGCAGCATTCCAGTTCTTATACTTCTAATTTATTTTAGTGTATTTAAATCAAGAACATAAATGGGGACAAAGTTAAACACAATGATTTCTAACTACCATATTAGAAATAAACATGTCGATAATCATTTAGAAATAAATGTTGTAGTGGACGGCAGTGTCCATTGGGGAAATTTTTGAGCACAACTTTTGTACCATACAGCTGCGGGGCCCATTGTGATTCAAGGGCCATGGCCATGGGGTAGTGGCCCCCAGCACATGGGGGTAGCGGTGTAGTGGCCCCCAGCACTAAAAGCGCGCTGATAGGTTTTGGGGGCAATGGGCCCTGCAGTCGGGCGGACCTACATTGGGGCCAGGGGGGGCTCAAGCCCCCCCTCACTTTGTAAAAGCAAACATAAGTTACACTTACCCCCTTGAAATTTAGCTTAAAGACACATAACCCTCTATAGTTAATTTTGTTCCAAATCACTCCCTAAAGTCGGAAATGTTAGCACAGTACCCCTTTTGTCAACTACTTGATTTCCTCATTTCGTAATTTTTATCTAATCGAAACTGAATTGAGGGGGGGGGGGGGAATGTTGTTTTTTAACTATAGGGGGGTTAAAATGTTTTTGAGCTAATCTTCAGGAGGGGAGGGGTGCAAAGTGTAATTTATCCAAAAAAGGCAATTCTAGCCAGTTTAACTTTTGGTTGCCAACTTCACATAGAGGTGGCCACCACCAGTCGCCACTGCCACACCGGCACCACCCCCCGCCAGTCAATGTCCACCATGCCGCCGACCACCACCCCACCGCCACATGGGCCATCCGTCGCCACCGCCCACCACCCGCCGTTGCCACCCATATTGGTGACCCAGAACCGGCCTCGACGGCCGTTGGCCACCACCTGTTGCTGGCCACCAATGCCCACTACTGTCCAACCGACATCCACCGCCGTCTGCTACTACCGCACATGTGGCATCCCCGTAAAGTTCATATGAAATACCTCCTCCACCCACAAAAAAAAAGGATTTGGTCTTTTATTTACAACCCGTGCACCTTGATCGAGATGGTCAGTTACAGCTCCAATTTTTTGAAGGACTCCGAGGATCAAAATTCTTCTCCACTCGAGGTAAAATTATAATAGGTATTTTGTTGCACGATCGAAGGAATGGTAGGGACATTGTCACGCTGTCTGCCGAAGCCTTCGATTGTGAGGCAACGACTATAGTTACTTTTTAATAATTATGCCCCCCCTGAGAAAAAATCCTGGGTCCGCCACTGCCTGCAGTTGTATAGTACAAAGGTTGTGCTAAAAAATTTCACCCGTACATGTCCACGTGTCAATCGGGCTGAGTGGAATCGAAAAAACCTTCGGACTGAATAACATTTCTCGTGCAGAAATAAAATCAAAAATAATGCCAAGGCTCTTGAAATAAAGGCACTTTGCATCCAACTTTGCATATTGTGTCCAACTTTGCATCCCCCTATATGTTCTTGAGTTTAGCTAGAAATCATTGATTTCTAATATATTAGTTAGAAACCATTGATTTTAGCTCATCATCTAATGATGGTGTAATTGATATTTATATTAGTAAAACATATAAGGATAGAAACAAGTTTGAAATGCAATACAAAATATCATAGAGTCATCCTTAATCAACATATAACTGGATAAAATACAATGGGTCGTGTTCAGGTCGTGTTCGGGTCGGGTCCAGAACCCCTACACCCAGACACGATCCATTTAAATAATCGTATCTAGACCCTAAACCTGTACCCGATCCGTTTATGACCTGATACGGGCGATCCCACCTGACCCGATAAACGAGTTAATGAAAGATGTGCCCCAAACCCAAAGCCACCCAGGGCAAAGAACTACTGTACTACAGACTACAGTACTGGATTGCCGGATGGACCCAACACGACGTAACGCGACCCGTGGAATTTTAAACGGCCTAGACCCTAAAGCCGGACCCAAACCCATTTATTAATTGAGTTAATCGTGTCAACCCGTTTACGACCCGAACCCGCCAGTCCTACTGATATGACCCGAACCATATAAGATCCGGGTCATGGCTCTGATGAGACAGGACCCGAACCGAAAATTAATCCTATTCCAACATCCGGGATGTCGATGGGTCCTGACGTGGAACCCGATCACAGCCGACCGATGCACCCATCTCAGCCAGTGAACAAGAAATACGGTTGGCCCGTTACTACTCCGTCTTCAGACTTTTCCACTGGTCACACGTGCACTTGTTTCTCATCGTGCATGGTTACGTGAGAATATGTTCTGTTAGGACTGTTACGATCTTCTCTCTCTCTCTCTCTCTCTCTCTCTCTCTCTCTCTTCTCTCTCTCTTCTGTTTCTCTCTCTTCAGCTCCAGAAAAATAGATTCAAATCAGCTGTGAGATCGATAGAGAGAGGAAAAGAGATTATGGAGAGAGGAGGAGAGCGGTAATCCCAATCCCTTCCTGGCCTGTACTAATCAAAACCCTAGCAGGTGACTCCAATCGTTTTCTTCTTTGTTTGTTTCAGGTCGGCATCGGCATCGGCATCGACTGCGGATCCTTCCAACGTCCACATCCATCTCAATGGGGTCACGTTCCATCTAAACAAGGTAAGAACGGGAAACCCTAATCCATGGCAGCTCCGACTGTGATCCCACTGATGGTTTCCTTCACACATGCAGGAGCTCATGGCATCAAGGTCCGCCAAGCTAGCAGCGCTGCTGCAGTCGCAGACCCACCTAGTCCTCACCTCCGGCGGCTCCAACTCGCTAACCGGCATCCCGGCCAGCCCCGAGATCTTCGAGCTCGCCGTCAGGTTTTGCTACGGCCAGGACCCAGGCCTCTCGGCCGACACCGTCATCCCCCTCGCCTGCGCCGCCTCCTACCTCGAGATGACCGAGGACCGCTGCCCCGACAACCTCCTCAAGCGGGCCATCTCCTTCCTCACCGACCGAGTCCTCCCTCACTGGAACGAGACGCTCCGGGCGGTGCACGCCGCCGAGCCGGTGCTCCCCTACGCGCGGCACCTCGGCCTCGTCGACGCCTGCCTCCGGTCCATCACGGAGAAAGCCCTCGCCGACCCCACTCTAATCGGCGATCCTCTCGAGGAGTCGACCGAAGACGGTCTGGCCGCAGATAGGACTGGGGTGAAGCGGAGGCTGTTCGTCGTCGACCGCTTCGCGGAGGACCTGACGAGCTTGACACTCCCCATCTACGAGCTCGCGGTGACGGCGCTGGCACGCACCGGTGCTCCAGCCGAGCTTTTGGCACAGTGTGTTTACAGGTACATGAAGAGGTGGGTGGACCACCGGATCATGGACGGATCGCCGATCGAGGTGTCGGTCTACGAGAAGAGCAAGCAGAGGGAGGTGGTTGAAGCAGTGGAGCGGCTGCTGCCGCCCAAGCGGGGGCTGCTCCACGTTGGGTGCTTGTTCGAGATGCTGCGGTCGGCGATCCTCTTGGAGGCCGGCAAGAAATGCCGAGACGGGTTCGAAGCCCGGATCGGGAAGCAGCTGCCCCAGGCTTCGGCCGACGATCTCCGCGTCCCTTGCTATGATTACACCAAGGAAACCAAGTACGACGTGAGGTGTGTGGACAGGATGGTCGATCACTTCTGCTCCAGCTACCAGCCCTCGCCGGACGTGTCGGGACTGACGGCGGTGCTGGGCCGGATGGAGACTTTCATGGCGGAGGCGGCGGTGGACGAGAACTTGAGCAAGGGATCCTTCTTGGCGCTTCTGGAGAAGCTGGCGGCGATGGGGAGGCCGATCGGGCGGTGCCACGACGGGCTCTACCGGGCGATCGACGTGTACCTGGACGCCCACGGGCATGCGACGGAGGCGGAGAGGGAAGAGATCTGCAGGGCGATGGACTGCTACCGGCTGTCGGGGGCGGCGTGCGAGCACGCCGCGCAGAACCAGAGGATGCCACTGCGCACAGTGGCGCAGGTGCTGTTCGTCGGGCAGAGGAGGATAAGGGAAGCGATCGCGGGGGCGGCGATGAGCTCCGAGGGGGGGTCGGAAGAGGAGAAGAAGGTGGTGGTGGGTGGTGGAGATCATGATGTTGATGATGATGATGATGATGATGATGATGATGAGGAGGAGGAGGAGGAGGGGGAGGAGGAGATGGAGATGAGGAAGGGTATGACGAGGATGGATATTAGGTTACCGGTGGGGTTGGAGAGTGAGTGTGTGAGGATGAGGGGGGACATTGAGAAGGGGCGGGGGATCAGGAGGGAGGCCGGGTGGGGGCTGTGGAGGGAGATGAAGGATTTGTTGGGGTGCAAGAGTGGGCCCCACGAGCTCAACAGCTGCCAATGGGGGAGGAAGAAGAAGAAGGAGCAGAAGGTGCACCCTAAGAAACCTTAGGAGATTATGGATGACTCAATTCTACTGTTTGTTGTTTGGATCTTTCTATTAATTTAACCCTAGCCTAGATTTTTTTTTAGGTCTCACTTGACTCCAGATTACCCCTGTAATAAACGACCTAATTCATGGGGACATCTTTGCAAAATTCTGAGTTTTGTAACCGGGTCTCGGATGAAACAGGAACCGAACCGGTCCCAACGGTTCTCGTAAATTTGGAACCAGAACCGGACTGTTGGGAACATAGAACCAGATCGGACCGAACCATACAAAACCGATTTGGCTTGGTTCCAACGGTTCTAAAGTTTGCAGAGATGCTCACGTGTGCATAGGGCTCCTCTTTGCAATTAATATTCTGCAACGACAACTCTTTGCAATTAATATTCTGCAACGACAACTTCATGGTATTTAACATGTCAAGCCAAGAAGTATTCCTCTCTATTCCTGGTAACAATATTGTCATGGATAATTCAGCGTGGATTAAAGAGATCAAGGAAGATTCTGGAAGAGAAAGAAAAAAGTAAAAATAAAGGATCTATAAATAAGCGAGATTCGGTAGAAAATTTTAAAAGAAGAAGTATGAGAATCGCAAGTGGCAAAGCTGTCCGACTCTCTCGATATCATGATTAGTTCTTTGTTTCTTTTGGTGTTTGTTGGATAGAGAGGAACATGGGTCTTAATGCTTGCCCACCCTAGGTATAGCCTTATTATGTAACTTCTTTCCCCTCTTTGAAATTCTAATACAATTATTATCTTTTAAAAAGAAAAAAAAAACATGTCAAACCGAGTAGCACAGTTCACAAGCACATTCACTAATTTTCCTTGACAAAAATAGACCCGACTTATGAATGCATAATGACCCGACTCGTGAATGCATTAGGCATATACAGTCCATCGATCACCCATATTGGATCAATGAACCCGATCTGTGAATGCATTATGAATACTATATAATAACGGTTCCGGTTCGATTCAGATAGCCGGCACCCTAAACCAGGAACTGAATCGATCCTAACGGTTTTGCACTTTGTGAACCAAAATTTAACTGATCCTACATGAAACTGAACTAAACCGTACGATCCAGACCGATTTGGTTTAGTTCTCCGGTTCCTTCGGTTTTATGTACACCCCTAGTGTATAGCGTGGTGATAATCAGAACCTTGTTTCTGATGTGAAGCGCAAGGCATTGTAATCACTATAGCCATATGAGTCTATAACTAACAAGCCTCATGTCAGCTATTTAAAGCATTTATTATTATTATTATTATTATTTATTTTTATTTCTTCAGGTTTTAATCCTTAGAAGTAGTGAGGCTACAACAGAATGGCCCTAATTTGGCTATATAATCGGCAGGTTTTTTTTATTCACGGTGCCCCAGTCAAATTAAGGAAATTGATTACAATTGTTTCGTATCGATCTCTTGATCTTTCAATACAAGAGAGGAGATGCAACTAGGGATAGAAGAGGACGGAAAAGAAGAGCTTTCATGCAGAGCGAACTTGGCCAGGGCCAACTAATTTTAATATGACCGAGTATTGTCTAACTTCTAAAAAATATATATAAATGAATAATTGGCGGTATAATCGCCGCATTAAAGCCGGTGAAGCGGTAGCCAAAATGTGATGTGGCCAAATATAGGTATAGCCGATTTAAACAGCCGCAGTGGAGCCCAATTAGGTGATAATGGACCGACGGTCTGGTTGCCGGTTTAGGGTTTAAATAATTCGGTGACCAGGCCTTCGCTATGGAGTCCTAGGTTCTAAAGCACAACAAGTCCGGAAAAATCAAAGGTTCAATAGCCGCATATTAAGGTCCATTATCGACATCCACACCAATTTGAGGAATAAACTAAATAAGTAAATGATGGGTAAAGTTCGTCTTTTAATAAATGACGATCAATACATATTTTTTAATGGTAAAAAACAACGGATATTAAAAAACGACATACTGAAAAACAACAATCATTGTCCATCCTTTTTCAACAGTATTGGTGTAGTCGGCCGAAGCCGTAAATTCTTTTTGCGACGGAATCAAATGAGGCACTGTAAAAAAAAACGTTTATTACCGACGGACTATATCCGTCGATAATAATATTAATCCGTCGGTACATATTTATGGTGACGGACAAAAATTCCGTCGCTAACCGTCGAAAAAGATAACGTCGAGAAAGAAAACGGCGACGGGTTACTATATCCGTCGGTATTAAATATTAATACCGATGGATATATAGAGTCCGTCGGCACTATATAAATATTTTTTAAAAAAATAATAGATTAGTCCTGACGGGTATTAATTCGTCCATTGCTATAAATAAGTACATTACCGACAGTCAATTTTATAACCGTCGGTAAATATGTGTATATTACCGATGACAAATTAATCCGTCGGTTTAATTAATTACATATATTTAATTGAATACTTATTATCGACGGAATAAATACAATCCATCGGTACATATTTAATATATACTATTTAATAAAATTATTATTATTGACGGAATATATAATATCCGTCGGTAATAAAACTTGAATGTTTTTTAAAAAATTACTAAAATCTGGCTATTTAATTCCTGTGATTTACAACAATACCATAATATATTAAAATATTACCATAATATTACCGCTAATTACCATAATATTACCACAAATATTACCATAATTGACTAAACCAAAATGTGATGTGGCCAAATATAGGTATAGCCGATTTAAACAGCCGCAGTGGAGCCCAATTAGGTGATAATGGACCGACGGTCTGGTTGCCGGTTTAGGGTTTAAATAATTCAGTGACCAGGCCTTCGCTATGGAGTCCTAGGTCCCTAAAGCACAACAAGTCCGGAAAAATCAAAGGTTCAATAGCCGCATATTAAGGTCCATTATCGACATCCACACCAATTTGAGGAATAAACTAAATAAGTAAACAACGGGTAAAGTTCGTCTTTTAATAAATGGCGATTAATATTAATGGTAAAAAATGATGGGTATTAAAAAACGACAGACTGAAAAACGATGTATTGAAAAACAACAATCATTGTCCGTCCTTTGTCAACAGTATTGGTGTAGTCAGCCGACGCCGTAAATTCTTTTTGCGACGGAATCAAATGAGGCACTGCAAAAAAAAACGTTTATTACCGACGGACTATAACCGTTGGTAATAATATTAATCCGTCAGTACATATTTATGGCTACCAACAAAAATTTCGTCGCTGAACGTCGGGAAAGATGGCGTCGGGAAAAAAAGACGGCGACGGGTTACTATTTTCGTCGGTGTTAAATATTAATACCGATGGATATATAGAGTTCGTTGGCACTATATAAATATTTTTTAAAAAAATAATAGATTAGTCCCGACGGCTATTAATTCGACCGTCGCTACAAATAAGTAAATTACCGACAGTCAATTTTATAATCGTCGGTAAATATTTGTATATTACCGATGACAAATTAATCCGTCGGTTTGATTAATTATATATATTTAATGGAATACTTATTACCGACGGAATAAATACAATCCGTCGGTACATATTTAATATATACTATTTAGTAAAATTATTATTATCGACGGAATATATAATATCCGTCGGTAATAAAACTTGATTTTTTAAAAAAAATTACTAAAATCTGGTTATTTAATTCTTGTGATTTACAACAATACCATAATATTTTAAAATATTACCACTAATTACCACAATATTGCCATAATTGACTAAACCAAATATTACCACAATTTATCCAATATTATCACAAATTACCAAATATTACCATAATACCATAAGATTACCACATATTTATTACAAAATCAAAAATTGAGGAAAGCTGCGTGCCCTAGTTCAACCACCCTTTAAGTCGCCCAGCACATCCCCTGACGCTGGTGCTATCATCCGCTGACGCCGCACATCCTGCAATTAACAAATGAATTAGAATGACTACATTTATTCAAATGAATTAAAATGGCCACATTCGTTCGTAGGAACGAATTAGAATGGCTACATTCGTACGAATGAATTAGATTAGCACTTACGAATGAATTTGAATGGCTACCTACGTACGAATGAATTAAAATGGCTACATTCGTTCGAATGAATTAGAATGACTATATTCGTTCGTACGAATGAATTTGAATAGCTACATTCGTACATATAAATTAGAATGGCTCCTACGAATGAATTAGAATTGCCACCTTCGTACGAATGAATTAAAATGACTACATTCATATGAATGAATTAGAATGGTTACATTCATACGAATGAATAAGAATGGCTCAAACGAATGAATTAGAATGGCTACCTTCGTACGAATGAATTAGAATGGCTATAATCATATAAAAGAATTATAATGGCTATATTTGTCCGTACAAATAAATTAGAATGGCTAGCTCTTTTGAATGAATTAGAATGGCTCTTACGAATGAATTAGAATGGCTACCTACGTACGAATGAATTAGAACAGCTACATTTGTAAGAATGAATTAGAATGGCTAGATTCGATCGTAAGAATGAATTAGAATAGCTACATTTGTATGAATCAATTAGAATAGCTCGTACGAATGAATTAAAATGGCAACCTTCGTACAGATGAATTTGAATGACTACATTCATACGAATGAACTACAATAACTACATTCGTACGAATGAATTAGAATGGCTACCTTCGTACGAATGAATTAGAATGGCTATATTCGTACGAATGAATTAGAATGGTTATATTCGTACGAATGAATTAGAATGGCTACATTCATACGAATGAATTAGAATGGCTCGTACGAATGAATTTGATTGGCAATATTTGTACAAATGAATTAGAATAGCAATATTCCTACGAATGAATTAGAATAGCTCATACAAAAGAATTAAAATATCTACCTTTGTACGAATGAATTAGAATGGCTCGTACAAAAGAATTAAAATATCTATCTTCGTACGAATGAATTAGAATGGCTACATTCGTACGAATGAATTAGAATGGCTATATTTGTACGAATGTATTTGAATGGCTCGTACGAATGAATTAGAATGGCTACCTTCGTATGAATGAATTAGAATGACTATATTCATATGAATGAATTAGAATGACTACATTCATTTGTATGAATGAATTAGAATGACTATATTCGTATGAATGAATTAGAATGGCTCGTACGAATGAATTAGAACGGCTACCTTCGTATGAATGAATTTGAATGACTACATTCGTACGAATGAATTAGAATGATTATATTCGTACGAATGAATTAGAATGACATGTACGATTGATTTAGAATGGCTACCTTCATACGAATGAATTAGAATGGCTATATTCATACGTATGAATTAGAATGGCTACATTCGTTCGTATGAATGAATTAGAATGACTATATTTGTTCGTATGAATGAATATAGTCATTCTAATTCATTTGTACGAATGTAGCCATTCTATTTCATTCGTACGAATGTAGCCATTCTATTTCATTCGTACGAATGTAGCCATTCTATTTCATTTGTACGAAGGTAATGATTCTAATTCATTTAAACGGGCTATTCTAATTCATTCGTATGACTAGATATCCTAATTCATTCGTACAAACGAATATAGCTATTCTAATTCATTCGTACGAATGTGGCCATTCTAATTCATTCGTATGGATGAATGTAGCCATTCTAATTCATTTATATGAACGAATATTGCCATTCTAATTCATTTATACGAAAGTAATTATTATAAATCATTCGTATGAAGGTAGCAATTCTAATTCATTCGTATGATTCATTTTAATTCATTCGTACGAATGTAGCCATTCTAATTCATTCGTACGAACAAAGCCATTCTAATTCATTTGTACGACGGTAGTCATTCTAATTCATTCGTACGAGCTATTCTAATTTATTCGTACGAATGTAGCCATTCTACTTCATTCATACGAAAGTAGACATTCTAATTCATGCGCACAAGCTATTTTAATTTATTCATATGAATGAAGCCATTCTAATTCATTAGTACGAACAAATATAGCCATTCTAATTTATTCGTACGAATATAGCCATTCTATTTCATTCGAATGAAGGTAGCCATTCTAATTCATTCGTACAATCCATTCTAATTCATTCATATGAATGTAGCTATTCTAATTCATTCGTATGAACGAATGTAGCTATTCTAGTTTATTCGTATGATTGTTACATTCAAATTTATTCGTATGATGGTAGCCATTATAATTCATTCATATGAACGAATGTAGCCATTCTAATTGATTTGTAAGAATATAGCCATCTAATTCATTCGTACAAAGATAGCCATTCTAGTTCAATTATACAAGCCAATCTAATTCATTCGTATAAATATATCCAATCTAATTCATTCGTACAAACAAATATAGTCATTCTAATTCATTCGTACTAATGCAGCCATTCAAATTCATTCATACAAGCCATTCTAATTTATTCGTACGAATATAACTATTTTAATTCATTGGTACGAAGGAAGCCATTCTAATACATTCTTACGAGCCATTCTAATTTATTCGTACGAATATAGTCATTCTAATTCATTCATATGAACGAATGTAACTATTCTAATTCATTCGTACGAATGAATGTAACCATTCTAATTCATTTGTATGAATATAGCTATTCTAATTCATTCGTACGAAAGTATCCATTCTAATTCATTCATACGAGCCATTCTAATTCATTCGTACGAATGTAACCATTCTAATTCATTCGTACGAACGAATGTAGCTATTCTAATTCATTCATATATAGGTAGTCATTCGAATTCTTTCGTATAAAGGAATGAAGCCATTCTAATTCATTCGAATGAAGATTGTCATTCTAATTCGCTGGTATGAGCCATGCTAATTCATTCGTACAAATATAGCCATTCTAATTCATTCGTACGAAGGTAGCCATTTTAATTCATCCGCACGAGCCATTCTAATTCATTTGTACGAATGTAGCCATTCTAATTCATTCGTATGAATGAATGTAGCCACTCTAATTCATTCGTACAAATATAGTCATATCTAATTCATTCGTACGAAGGTAGCCATTCTAATTCATTAGTATGAGCCATTCTAATTCATTCGTATGAATGTAACCATTCTAATTCATTCAAACAAATAAATATAGCCATTCTAATTTATTCTAACGAAGGTAGCCATTTTAATTTATTCGTATGAGCCATTCTAATTCAGTCGTACGAATGTTGTCATTCTAATTCATTCATACGAACGAATGTAGCCATTCAAATTTATTCGTACAAATATTGCCATTCTAATTCATTCGTACGAAGGTAGCAACTCTAATTCATTTGTACAAGTCATTCTAATTCATTCATACAAATGTAGTCATTCTAATTCATTCGTACGAAGGTAGCCATTCTAATTCAATCGTACGAATGTAGCCATTCTAATTCGTCCATATGAAGGTAGCCATTTTCTAATTCATTCAGACGAGCCATTCTAATTCATTCATACGAATATAGTCATTCTAATTCATTCGTACGAAGGTAACCATTCAAATTCATTTGTACGAGCCATTCTAATTCATTAGTACGAATATAGCCATTCTAAATTATTCATACCAATATAGTCATTCTAATTCATTCATATGAAGGTAGTCATTCTAATTCATTCGTACGAGTCATTTTAATTTATTCGTATGAATCAAGCCATTCTAATTCATTCGTACGAATGAATGTACTATTCTAATTCATTTGTACGAATGTAGCCATTCTAATTCATTCATATGAAGGTAGCCATTCTAATTCACTCGTATGAATGTAGCCATTGTAATTCATTCGTACAAACTAATGTGGCCATTCTAATTCATTCGTGCGAATATAGTCATTCTAATATTCATTCGTACAATGGTAGCAATTCTAATTTATTCGTATGAGTGTAACCATTCTAATTCATTCACCAACGTAGTTATTCTAATTCATTGGTATGAAGGTTGCCATTCTAATTTATTTGTATGAGCCATTCTAATTCATTTGTACGAATGTGGCCATTCTAATTCAATTGTATGAGTCATTCGAATTCATTCATACGAATGTAGCTATTCTAATTTATTCATACGAACGAATATTGTCATTCTAACTTATTCATACGAATGTAGCCATTCTAATTTATCTGTACAAAGGTGGTCATTCAAATTCATTTGTATAAGTCATTCTAATTTATTCATATGAATGTAGCCATTTTAATTCATTCGTACTAATGTGGCCTTTCTAATTCATTCGTACGAGCCATTCTAATTCATTCGTACCAACATAGTCATTCTAATTCATTCGTATGAACGAATATAGCCATACTAATTTATTCGTACGAATATAGTCATTCTAATTCACATTCATACGAAAGTAGCCATTCTAATTCATTCGTACGAGTCATTCTAATTTATTCGTACGAATGTAGCCTTCTAATTCATTTGTACGATTGTAGCCATTCTAATTCATTCATACGAGCCATATTAATTCATTCGTATGAATGTAGCCATTCTAATTCATTCGGACGAACGCATGTAGCCATTCTAATTCATTCGTATGAATATAGTCATTCTAATTCATTCATACGAAGGTAGCCATTCTAATTCATTCGTACAAGTCATTCTAATTCATTTGTACGAACGAATGTAGCCATTCTAATTCATTCATATGAATATAGCCATTCTAATTCATTCGTACGAAGGTAGCCATTCTAATTCAATCGTACGAGCTATTCTAATTCATTCATACAAAGGTAGCCATTCTAAAATGACTTTGGGCGGAATCAAACCCTACTAGAATAGAATGCCTAGTGACCCTAGTAGAAGCCCTCCAATCCGACTACCTACCGTCTCCATGAGCCGCCTATCTTTGGGCAAATCTGACTCATTTCGAAAGTGAGCCTCAGATGGTCACTTGGTCTTCTCTAAACCCCATGGAAGACCTAATATGTACAACAAATACCAATTTATATCTCTACAAGGTTCAATTGTAGTCATCAATTGTTTGCTACATTTAATATGAATGTGACTACTTGTAGGGAAGTAATAAACTTTTAATATCATCAAGGCATATTTATAATTGCAGCATGACCACCTTACACATGTGATATAATCAATAATTTAAAATTGGCACAGGATGACATATTAGAACATTAAAATATTGCTATTTGAAACATATATATATGTAACAAGTTGCAAAATAGTCTGAATCTATAAAATCTGACCGTATCGATGCGTCCGGAATGACTCAATTAGTCAAGATCCATCTATGGATCATCCGGACCGGCCCCAAATCAGGCCCAATATCATTGAAATCATACAGATGGTCCAGGTATAAACAGATCTTAAATAAATAGCAGATGCATTTAAACTGGCCGGGTCGGGTCTGGAGCAGACCAGTCGGGTCGGGTCTGTCATAAAACCAGGTTTAAAGTGTAAACGGGTTCAAAACCCAATTGAAAAAAACCTGTTCAGGAACAGTATTTCGGGTCGGGTTGCAATCGCAGTCGAGTTTGTATGGCAGTCAGATTAAAACAATTTTTGGGTCCACCACACAAGTTGCTGGCGGGTCGGGTTAGAACTGTCGGATCCAGGAGTAATAAATTCGAGTCTGAGCTATAAAGTCAGGTCAACCATACAAGTGGTCGATCGGGTCAGGTCTGATGTGTTATCGAGTTTAAACCCAACTCAATGAAAATAGGATGATATTGTTTATCTTCCCCAATTTTGTCGGGAGAAACCCTAACCCTGCCAGCCCGCTTCCTCGCGCGTTGGTCGCACACGCGCAGCAACCCGCTCCTTGCGCGCGCCGACTCATCACCGTTCGCACGCACAGGCCTTCGCCGGAGCTGCTGCTGCTGTGTGTCGGAGCCCGCCGCCGAGCAACCCGCGCATCCACCACCTGCAACCGCGCATACAGCTGCCACCGCTGTGCGCAATTCACCCATGGCTGCCGCTACTGCACGCCGCCCTGAGCTCCTCCGGAGGTGGTGCTCGGGTCGATAATCGGGAGAAAGTAGGGATAAAAACACGTAGGAATCACCGACAAGATTAGATCTCGACGGAAACAATGGAACAAAGATGAAATCATCGTCCAAACAACGACGAACAAGGTCTAAACCTCACTCTGATACCAACTTTGGAGTTTCTAAGCAAGAACACCCTCGATCGATAGACCAAGAACGTCGCCATGGATGAAGAACGTACCTTCGTGAGAAGATGAGAGGGATCATTCGCAATACCGAGGTGAAGATCTTCCACACGCTGTCGTCTCTTGCGGATTCGATGGGTCCTCATGAATTCCTCTGGATTCACAACGGCGGCTCTATTGACGTGCGTGTGGGGACTCCACTCCCTGCACATCTATTTATAATAGATGTGTCCAATCGGTAGACGCAACCCATCAGGGTATCTACTGGTTATTGGGTACACATGAGAATGAGGTCAGGTTCACCACCAATCCTGTCAAGCCTTTTGGTTGAGTCGTCCGATCTGACTAGGACCGTGACAAAAAACCCAATCCACCTAGTACAGTAAGTCTAGCCATCATTTCTTTCTTTACGTTGCGCCGGAGGAGCACCACAAAAGCAGCACTTTCTAGAGAAAAATCCCAGAAGGGAGGGCGCCGGCGAGGTCTGATAGCGAGCCGCCAAAGGAAAGGAGAGAGAGAGAGGATCGAGGAGGAGAGAATGGGGAAGACGCCGGTGCGGATGAAGGCGGTGGTGTACGCGCTGTCGCCGTTCCAGCAGAAGGTGATGCCGGGGCTGTGGAAGGACCTGCCGGAGAAGCTCCACCACAAGGTCTCCGAGAACTGGATCAGCGCCACCCTCCTCCTCGCCCCGCTCGTCGGAACCTACAGGTACCCACGCCTTTACCAATAATCGCCGGCCGATATGCCGATCGCTCTTGAAATTAGGGTTTCGAGGCCTTCGAATGAATACAAATACGGCTCCTCAGAGTCCTCACTCTTGTATGAACAATTTCGATCTCTTGACTCGATCCGTTTGTGTGTGGGTCTTCGTCTTGAATCGGCACCATTTCAGTGGAGCGGAATTGAGAGAATTGTGCCGTTTGGTGGAAAGGGTCCGCAGGATTTGAGAACGAGAAACGGGATCTTAGGTTTGGATGCGAAATTGGGGCGTGAAATTGACTTGATCTGAGATTACGGCTGGAATTTAACTTGTGTTTTGCTTTGCCCTCTCGTAGATGGTCATGATGATCCCGGTGTTTCCTTTATGTAAACCTTTCATTCGTAATCTACACTAGATTATGTCTCTTGCTGCTTCGTCATACTTTGTATCAACAAGAAATATGTAAAGATTTCATCTGTGTAGTGGCATAGAACAATCAAAAAGAACGAGTCGGGAAGTACACAAGAGTTGAGAGAACCGATTTGGCTATTCTATTCAACATACTGAAATATAATTTTTATTCAATAAAAGTTTATTTACATGTATGGAGGTTCCATCCTCATGTAGGCTAAAATGAATAGTTCCCTATCCTATGTTTACCTCATAGTAGAAAAACTAGGGGCAAACAACCAAATATGATTGGTGTCCTAAACAACTTCAAGTTTAGTTTATGATTTCTTTGCATTTCTGCACAATTTTCGAATAATATTTGTTCTACTCCTAGCAGAGAAAGGAGAAAAGTGAGATCAAAAATGGGGAAGGGGGGACCCATGAAAGAAAAATCGTTTGCCATGTAAACCCAATGCCCGACCTCCCCTTTTTGGTATATACGCAAACAACCCTAACTTCCTAAAGTTACGGTATAAATATATTTCTAACGTTATTTTGACACAACAAATACCTGATTTCAAAAAGTACAACTTAATGAATTACCAAAAATCTCCCCTCTTACCAAAATGTCAAATAAGTCCTGCATTGCTGAAAGACTCAAAATTTAAATACTTCGATTCCACAAAAATAAAGGAACTACTTTAACAAATACCTAATGAGCCTCCAATCTAACTATTTTAAATAACTTTTTTGAGCATTTAGAGTAGGGCTGCAACTCAGGCATGCTCCCATGGACGATTCCTTGGTGACACCCAGGGTTTGGAGCAATAAGCCCCGATTTTCTCATTTTACTCCTGTGGCAAGGTGTTCGATAAAATGTTTGAGAAAGTGGTAGTCGGTGGTACTAAGGGTAGGTCCAGAGCTTTTTTTGTTGGTACAAAGAGCTATTGTAAAACAGTGAAGACCAACTCTAAGATCCTCGAACAAGGAGTGATATTCCACCTACAGCTGCTCCTCCCAGAAGGAGTCCACCCCAGTAAGTCAGGCTTGTTTGGCCATCCAATCCATCCAATCCACTCCGCATATCCATTGCATCGAAACAGGACCCTCATGGCTATAGAGTAGAGATTGACAGCTGCAAAGCAGATCCAGTAATTGGGGTTGGACTCCCCTTCCCTTGTCCGCAAGGTCCAACGCTGCTTGTGAGCTATGCTATCAAAGTCGGGACTAGTCGGCGACTAGTCCCCGGGCGGTATTTTGCCGACCAATTAATTTCGATTCCGTCATTGCTGGGCGGAATCCCGACTAGTCCCCGACTAGACCCGACTAGTCCCCGACTAACGACTGCCGACTAGTCCCCAGGCAGCATTCTGCAAGCAATTTTTTTTTTTTTTAAAGGAGTCTGCGCAAGCAATTTTGTTTGGATTTTTTTACATTGGCTCAAAGTCTTGAGTCGCAAGACTCACAACTATGGCTCTTCGCTGTAATCATCTATTGAGTACTTGAGAATCTCAGATAAAAACATAGACAAATAATTAGTTTATTTGTTGATATCCATATAACCCTATAATCAAAATTGGGGTTGTTCACTGATTAAACATCATCAAACAAATATTATGATGAATTCTTAGTTCTGAGTCTTTTGACATGGGCATGAAGCTAATACAACTGTGTTATGTTAGACTATTACTTATGTATTTATACCCATGCTGTGAAGTGTGAATGTATGTATTGTTATTAACCGACTAATATCATATACTTATTGACATTTATGCTAGTTCATATATCATATATGTTTAGGGAGGGGGAGAGGGGTTAGAATAAGTTTTGGCCGACTAGTCCCGAATTAGTCCCGACTAGTCCTAGTCGGCCCTTGGCCGACTAGGGCCGACTACCGACTTTGACTGCATAGCTTGTGAGTCCGTAAACAAAGTAATTCCCAAAAGCTTTCGACAATGCAATTCTACTGTGGCCTTGATGATGAGTAATTCAGCTGGAAGAGAGCTGTAAAAATGACAAGAAAAGGAGCCATTAATTAATTGTCCTGCAGCCCCCGCAAGTCCATTATGACCCACGAAGGACCCATCACACCAATCATAAAGAGTTGTGTCACCCATTTGCTAGTTTATGGGTTATAATTTCATGTTCAATTACAGTAATCTTTTGAAGTTTGTGCAGTGTGAAGTATCTAGGTGATGGGGACATGGATCAATTGTTTTAGAAAGTTTTTGGTTGAATATATGAAAAGATATGGATGATAGATGTGACGGTGGTCTTTTTGTTTTTATATTTTTCTGAGAAATCTCTCATGTACCATGAGGGGTGGTAGTACAAAATTGTTGCCTATAGAGTATTGATATGTACACAGTACATCTGATGTTGGGAAAAGCTAGCGGGATTTGCATCTGGGTGAGAGAAATTAATTGTGACCTTAACTAGTTACCATAACCATAACCATCAAGCTATGTCCCATCTACATGGGGGCGGCTTTATGTTTCCTTCTTTGCCATTAATTTCTATTTATGCTAGCATTAATGTTTATCGAATCATGATTCATTTCATAGTTTTGAGATGGTTTTTATTATTGGCTTTCAACCTAACATCAACCCTCAACCTTTCTCATCCGGGCTTGGGACCGGCAATGGCGGTTTTAGAATTTAACTGGTTCAAAAAGTAAAACTTCTATTGGTTGGGTACGTAGACTATACTTGTGAAATTATGTGGACACAACTATTGATTGGGTATGTATACTACAGTTGATACTTCCTCTTTCCATGAGTGTGTTCTTTCAGGTAGCTGGAGCTTCTTGGGGTAGTATTTGGGAGTGGAAATTTCATCATTTGACACCGTTTTGACCTTTTTTATTGGTTCCTATCCATGGAATTAAAGTGCAAATCGCAGAATCTAATCTTTCCTATAATCAATTCTAATAAAAAAATGCATTTTTGGGTGGTAAGCTTCACTAGGGACAAGTTTGGTCACCACATGAGATTATCGGTTGGTAGATAAACATAAATAAAAGGGCAAATTACAAAAACCTCCCCTCAATTATACACCTCATTTCATATTGGTCCCTTAACTTCTTTCTTGAATAATTTGATCCCTGAACTATGCTCCACCTGCATTTAGCCCCCTATATCAACTTTTATTCCAAAAATATTCTTGTCCTAGTAAGCATAAGTTAAATATTCTAAAACAATTTTGAGTCTTATTGGAAATTATAAGGGTATTTTCTGGATAAAAAATTGACGGAATGGGTTAGATGCAGATGGAAGCATAGTTCAGGGATCAACTTGTTAAAAAAAATGTTGAGGGACCAATATCAGATGCTGTGTATAGTTCACGGGATGTTTTTGTGATTTGCCCTAAATAAAACGCATACAATAAGCTTTTATTTTAGACGAAGACTAATCATGTGACATTGTAAGTCTCCCCTTCTGTTTGGTTCCGAGTTTCTACGAAAGTTCTCTTCCTTGTTGCATTAAATGAATGGAAACTGCTGCTGCCCTCTTCCTTGTTTTATTCAAACTCAGCGTGTGATGCTTCATCTGTCTGTTGCTGCTGCAGTTATGTCCAGTGGTACCTGGAGAAGGAGAAGCTGGCACACAGGTACTGAAGGATTGATGCCTTCTTGTTGTGGTAATGCATCCCCACTCATGGTAATGAAGTTTGGTCAGGGCTATGTTGTAGTAGTAAGCACCTGAATTATTGGCAGCTGAGTACTCATTTGGATTTGAAATGTGGTTCTGGCGGTGTCCGATAATAAGCCATTGGGTTCTGTGGATTGCTTTCTGAGTCGATTATTTGTCTCGGCATGTGGTTTGTGGTGGCTTTTTTTTTATTTTTAAAGACCTGTATGATGCGGTGATGATTATGAGACTATAGGTATTGCTTAACATAAGCAGCTCGATTCTTTTGCGCTGTTGTCAGTTGCATCGGTTTCTTAATGTTGCTTTGTCTTTTGTCGGTGGTGTTGTCGCCGCCAAACTCCGATAGGTTTGTTGTATGGCTTCCCCCCATGTGTTTAATGGGTTCCCCGAGGTGCCCGGCCCCAAAAGGAACATGATAGCCCTCTCCCACCTTCGAGAGGGGAAAAACTTGGATGAGGAGGTCCTACTGCATAACGCCATGAGGATACCTATTACCGTGTGTCATACTGAGCGCCTCTGACCATTGCCTCGTGGGGGCCATTGCAGTGCTGTGCACTGTGATAGGTGTCCCCAATGTCTCATTTGAGGGAGGGTTATGGCAGCCCCCTATCAGTTATTTAATTTGATGTAAGTGGAAATTGATCCCAGGTCTCTCGGGTATCCACCTCCGAGACTTTACCAACTCACCTAGCTGGCACTTACAATCCAAGCTGCTAGTAGTACAGTTTTTTTTTTTTTTTTTAGGGAGTTCATATTTGCACTACAATATACTCCAAGCACCACTGCACTTAATTTTTTTTTTTAAAAATGGCATGTGTTCCAAAGCCCATGATCCTAAATTGCATATATGTTGTACATCGTATATGTCGGCGATTTGGGTTTCAGGTTTTCATTCAGTGTGCAGTAGATCAGGCCTATCAAAGGGTTGGATTCAGGCTGGATTAGGGTATATTCGAATCTGATTCGATTACCAAATCCGATCTGTGCGTCGGACTGTGATCACCCCATCTCCTTTCCCTCCGACTCCCACCCCAATATGAACCACTCTTTTTTTAAAGCATTTCTCTTGCGATCAGTGTCTTAGTGTTCAGTGTTGTACACATAGCGTGCTAAGGGAAATGCAGACACCATTAAGCCTACTTTCAATTGGATTGGATTTTAATCAGATTCGGATCATGATCCAATCCATTGACATGCCTAAGTAGATAGCAGGTCCCATCTTATAGCAGACTAGTACTGTTTCCGTACACTGCAGGGACAGTTGAGACTCTCGAAAGGATCACACATCTGGCATCGAATCTAGCTCACCATCGTGGAGAGAGAGAGAGAGAGAGAGAGAGAGAGAGAGAGAGAGAGAGAGAGAGAGAGAGAGAGAGAGAGAGAGAGAGAGAGAGAGAGAGAGAGAGAGAGAGAGAGAGCTATGGGGTAGAAGTGAACATCTCCATTGTTCCTGCCGAGCACTATCTCTTCTATCTGCACACATGGTGGGTCCGCACTCGACTCTTCTGCAGTAACGAAATCGGCATGTGGTACCCAACTATTAGCATAGTTGGTGTTACATTGCACTCTTTGGGCAACATGTCCTTCGTTCGAATCCGACGGGCCAGGGCGAGTGGTTGTGCAGGCATGGACATATGGATAGAAAAGACTTAGTTACTCAGATATGTTTCGAACCCTGATCGGGGGTGATATCTGTGCGGTTTTACCAGTAGGTTGTAACTTACTACCAAAAAACAAAAAAGGGCCTGAAACAAGCCAGTAGCACCCATTGTCGCCCATGATTGCCCAAATTCAGAATTTAGTCGGACTGCTCAGGTTTGTCCGGACCAAGTCCCAGCCCTACACTTGACAGCGTGAGACTTAGGATTTGAACTTCATAATGTTTTTTTTTTTTTTTTTGAGTAATGCTATTTGAACAATCAGGTTTGACAATCTCATTAACAAACCAGACCCATGGAGTGGCGGCGGGGCCCAGGGCTCACTGCATCAACATTCACACCAAGCAGGCGCGACACCACTCCATGGGTCTGGTTTGTCAAACTTGCAGATTGTTCAAATAGTGTTACTCTTTTTTTTTTTTGTGAGCAAAATTGGTTTTTAGGAAATCGGAAATGGAGAGTGGGGTCAAAAGGCTCAAACAGTGGGTCAAAGGGTCAGACGGTGGGTCAAAAACTGAGAATCAAATCAAACAAAAAACTCAGTGGGGTCAATTGGCCCCACAAACCCACATGTGGGGCCGCCTTTGTGTAGGAGGAAGGAGGAGAAGGTAGGAGGAGAAAGGAGGGGAAGAAAGGAAAAAGGCACAATGAATTCATAGGACCGACGACGACGGATGCAAACAGAAGAGATGGGCAATGTTCTGCACGGAATAGGCGGCAGCGTCGGTGGGCGTAAGTTGCCCTCATCCATGAGCCTGGTTAGAGCAGGTGTAGGATGGGGTTTTTTATTTATTTTTAAATACGCTGCTCCTAGTAATGTGTGTGGTGTATGCGTCTTCCGCCTTTTTTTCGCGCACGAACCTTGGAGTTTTATGCGGCTTATTTGGAGACATATTCAACACATGATAGCGAGAAAGTGAGCGATGCCAAGAAAGTGTCAGGGCTGTTTTGGCTCAGGATTTGATGCAAAAATAAACTTGGCAAGATTGCTTAAAATGTTTTAACAACGGTGAGATTGGTAGACAAAAAGAGGGGAGATATAAGAGAGGAGATAGAGCAGGGGGAAGAAACCTAGGAGTCAGCACCTAGGGTTTGATTGTGTAAGCACCAACAAGAAGAATTCACTTACAAAGAGTAGCAACTTTAATAATTCTTATTCATTATTTAAAAAGAAAAAGACGTGCATTTATATAATATGTTGGCTTACATCCATAACCATCCACGGACAATGTGGGACTAAAAAAGCACTCTAAAAGACAACTTGTTACCAAAGTCTACAATTCATTCAATAAATTGTTATGAAAATGACAACTTAAATATAAAATGAATAAATGAGAAATATAACTAGGCCCCATTTGAGATGGACCATCGCATCTGAGTCAAGTTTGAATCTCGAAAGTCGTGCATGAAAATATGCTCCGCATCATGACCTCATCCAAACCAACAAACCATCCTTAGTTTCTTATCGATGTTACATAATCTACTCCATCAATCACATCCATAGCTTTTATCCTGTCGATGATAATGGGAACCATCGATGGCCTTCTTAATGGGAAAATCTCATTCTTATTTCCATGGTTGCTGTTCTTGCTCAACCTGTTATGCTTGCTCAATCTTGAGCTCTCCGCTTCGAATTCCTGGCTTTTGCTTATTCCTGACGTAGATGTTACGAAGGTGACATCCAGTAGCATTCGTTGGTCCTCTCGGGTGCAGTTGGATGGTCGGGTGCTAGGTTTGTTTGAAGGCAGTGAGACTGATGAGCTCTTCTGCGTCGAAGACGGCATCGGGGATTCAATGGGCAACCTAATGCCTCCATTGCTGATTAGATGGTGAAGCCACACAACCAGGTCGAGTATGTAGGCTTCGGTCATCGCTTGGTCTGCATAGTGAAGTGTCTCTATCCTGATCAAGTCCGACCGACCAACGGTCTTACGATGCACTTCAGAGCTGAAAAGAGGAAATAGATTACTGTAAGTTGGTAGCTAATGAAACAGCTGCCAAAAATTTTCCATAACAATAGCATACGAAAGTAAGGAATTAGCTACTGACCCTGTGTTTGCCCACTCTCCGACCCAACTGAAGCCATAATTTGCTCTGATATGATAAGATTGCAGTCAAAAACAATTACATACATGAATATCATGAGGTATATAACTTCAAGATCGAGAAAAAAATAATTTTTTTTCTCGTAATTTGGATTGAAAATGCTTGAGAGAATGCTGCAGCAAAGAAGACAAAAGAATACAATTGAACGGATAGTTATATTACTTGATTGTGTTATTGGAAAAATGGACAAGCCACTTCAGTTTTTTCTCCGTTCCAGCTTTTATTTGAGCAATAGTACGCTGCAAATGTAACGAAGAACAAATAGAGAAATATATGAAGTCTGAGTGAATGTAGAGCCATCAACCAAGTTCTTAGAAGAAATTCTATTGCGATCAAGTGGGCTGAAGCTTGGAAGTACTTTCTACCTCATCGTTGACTTGAAATGACTGCAACCTAGATCGCAAAGAACGTTTTACGCTGGGAGGCAATCCTTGGTACAATGTGTCCCTTGTGTTTGGAGTCACTGAACTTGGTATAGATACCTGTATATGGTTAAGTGTTCAATAATCAATAGAGATCATTGCTTATGTAATCCAACTTTATCGTTAAAAAAGTTCATGCTTTAATCGATCTTTAGAGCTCAAGCATTCTCGTCAACTGGTGTTGATTTTATTGGTTTGGAGATTGCAAGGTCGACCGTGCCACTTTGATTTCAAAAACATGGAGATGTATCCAGCATAGTACCCGGATAATTTTCATTTGTAGATGTAGCAACTTGTATGTGTGTGTGTGTTTGTAACAGTAACTCCTCAATCACTCACTTGGACCTGAAATATTGAGACCTACTGATGGGGGCATCGAGCAGCGGCCATGACGTGTGTACGAGCGCAGGAGGCGCCACCTGAGCCTATGGCTCTGATCAGACAGCCTGCACCATCGTGGATGTTTGCATTTGTTTTATTTTCTGCATTGTGTTATTTAGTCCCACCTCGACTTTCAGGGGTTTTCATTTGTTATCGCAGGCCTTTATATAGGCCTGCCCATGGAACATGTAATGGCATTGATTGAATGAATAAAATTCCCGTTTTCCTCCACTTGTGTGTTGAGAGAACCAGGGTGAGGCGTGTGAAACCCCAAACCCAAACCCTAGGTGTGTGAAACCCTAGGATCAGATTAGGCGTGTGAAACCCTAATTTGTTTTCTATTTTCCCCTACCCCATGTCCGTGCCCCCTACCCGACGCCGGCCCCCACCCGTTTCCCCCTACCTGCCAACCGAACCCCCCCTCCTGCGGCTGCCCACCCGATCCCGGCCCCAACCGCCCGACCCCTCCCTCCTTCCCTCATCAGGCCCGACCCGATACCCCCTTCCCCCACCCCGATCCCCTCCTCTCCCCCTCCTGCTGCTGCCCACCCGAACCCGGCCCCTGCCACCACCGGCCCGGCCCAATCCCGACCCCCCCCCCTTCCTCTCCTCTCTGCTGCAGCCCCACCCGGCCCCCTTGCCTCCTTCGGCTGTACCAACCCGGCCACCATCCCGACCCCCCCTTCCACCCTTACCCGACCGGCCTTACCCCACACCCGACCCACCCTCCTCTCACAGATCCGGCATGCCCACATGGCGGACCCCGATGTGGACCATGGGATGATCGAAGACGAAGACGGGTACCTCGACATCAACTCCCCCTTCCTCGACTTTCAATTCTCGGAAGGAGAGAGCGTGGAGGAATACGTGGCACGGATCTCCTACACCGTGGTTTGTGACGCGAAAGCCCGCCTCGGAATCAGCGAGTGGCATCGTCGCTGGCACCCTGACGCGCCGGTGCATCGGAACATAGTGTGCCTCCACCTGCTTGCAAATCCTCGCCCCGAGCCGAGCGCAACCCCGGAGGCCCCAGCACCACCATCGCCTCGCCCGGAAGTCCTGCCGACTCCGGAGAACGTCCCTGCGCCACCTTCGGTCTCTCCTCAGTAAGGATTCTCCTACTCGATCAGGTATCATCGTGTTTCACCTATTGGATCTCTGGTATATTATCATTGCCAACTGCTGCCCCTGTTGTGAGGTTGAGTGTCCACCTGCCTGTAGCGCTGCTAATCTAAATATTGCAAGTAGGACTATTAGGATTGTTCTTTATCACCTGATATCGAGAGCGATCGGTATTGTTACAGTAGTTCCCAACGCATCTGCCCGTGTTATTTGTTTGAATTAATTTTCCCGCTTGGTATCAAAATTAATAGTAAGCCCTGCCTGCTCAATTAATTAAGAACATTCTCTTCCCTGCATTGTTTTGCATCATTTCTGGTATCAGAGCATGGTTTAGGAAGGCATGGTAATTGCATTCGAACTTAGCAATCATTAAACATCATTTTGATTGTGCATGCCAACCCGTAGAGGTAGGCCATATCTTTTAGGGGAGTCTAGTGAGTCTGACAGTTGCAACATGGATCCCGACGCCCTAGCTAGGACACTCACTGAGTTAGCTCAGGGGATTGCCACAATGAACCAAAATTTCGCAGCTTACCAGCGCGATACCAATGCCCGTTTTGACCGTCTGGACCAAGTTCCACCTCGAACTCCCCCACCCATGGACCCTCAGGATTTTCGGCCACCTTGGCAGAACAATCAAGATCCGGATGAACAATACCTCCGGAGCATCAGGCTAGAAGTGCCCGCTTTCGATGGTCGGCATGATCCCCAATTCTTCCTAGACTGGCTCCAATCCATGAACCGGTATTTCGCCTGGTACCCATTAACGGAACCCCGGAAGGTCCGTTTTGCCGCGATGAAACTTAGTGGCCCTGCCAGTCAGTACTGGACTAACGTCGAAGCCTTGAGAGTGGCCCGAACCCAAGACCCCATCGATACTTGGGTAGCCATGAAGAACGAACTGAAGGGGAAATACGTGCCACCTTCCTATCAAGCACGTCTCTTAGATCAGTGGCATCAATTCACTCAAGGTAACAAGTCAGCAAGGGACTACGTCGCCAAGTTTGACGAGTTCTTGACCCGCTGCAACGTTCTAGGGACTGAGACCCCTGTTCAGATTTTATCCCGTTTCCGGTCAGGTCTAAGAGAGGACTTGAGGAACGAGCTTCTCGCTCGAGATGTTACGGAGCTAGAAAGGGCCTACGCTTTAGTGCAAGACCTCGATAGTTTTAGGTCCACCCACCCTCATCGGGGCCAAGATTCCCGAAGTCACGCCCCACGTCCTTCCTCGAGCAATTATCCGAGTCGGCCTAATCCCCACCAATCCCAATCCAGGACAGACCCCACGAGTCGGAGCAACGAAAGGGACAATCGTGGTAAGGGCCCTGAGAGGGACTTTTCCAAAGTCAGTCCTCTCATCAAATGCTACAAGTGCCAGGGTTATGGGCACGTGGCTGCGAATTGCCCTAGCCCCGTCAAAATCAACATCATTGATGGCACACCTGTTGAGGCCCTGGAATCAGACGTGGATGGGTTCGTTTACCAAGCTGATGAAGATGAAGGAGACTTTGATAAAGAGGGCGATGACGTCACCCTAGGTTGCCTTAGGCGCACAGCCCCCACTGAGTTGGCTGTTGTAAGGTGCGCCTTGTCACAGCCCAAAGAACAAGATGATTGGAGGCGTACCAACATCTTTCACACCTTTACCCGAATCGGAGATAAGAACTGCAAAGTGATCATCGACAGTGGAAGTTACGTTAACGCAGTTTCGTCTGCCGTGATCTCCAAGACGGGGTTGAAGGCAGTTCCCCATCCCCGACCATACCAAGTCTCCTGGATCAATTCCACGGCAATGGAGGTAAAACAAAGATGTTTGGTCCCCATAAACTTCAATGCCTACCAGGAGAAGATCTGGTGTGATGTTCTGACTATGGATGTGGGTCAAGTCATTCTAGGACGGCCCTGGCTTTTCATGTTCTCATCTACGGTCGATCCAACATATGCCTGTTTGAACATGAGGGCAAGAAAATTAAGTTGTTACCCTCTCAGCCCAAGAATGGTCCACCCGCGCAAAAGTCCACCCCTTCTGCGAAAAAGACTAGCAGCGTTAGTTATATCGGTGCCAAAGAATTGAGCATCGAGCTAGAAAAGGGGGCTCCAATCATGATCCTAGCAGCCCGGGAAGTTCCTAAAGAGTCCACCCAAGTCATTCCCCTAGAGATTGCCCCAGTACTAAAAGAATTCGCTGATGTCTTCCCTGAGGACCTCCCCGACCAACTGCCTCCAACACGCCATCGACTTGGTTCCTAGAGCCAGCCTCCCCAACCTGTCCCATTACCGAATGAACCCTACAGAACATGCCGAGCTGAAACGGCAAGTTGATGAATTATTGAAGAAGGGTTTCATCAAAGAAAGCATGAGTCCTTGCGCGGTTCCAGCTCTGCTCATGCCCAAGAAGGACGGAACCTGGCGCATGTGCGTAGACAGCCGTGCCATCAATAAGATAACGGTCAAATACCGTTTCCCTATCCCTCGCTTGGATGATCTGTTAGACCTGATGTCTGGAGCCATAGTCTTCTCCAAAGTTGACTTGAAGAGTGGTTACCACCAAATTCGCATCCGCCCTGGAGATGAGTGGAAGACGGCATTTAAGACCAAGGACGGACTGTACGAATGGATGGTTATGCCGTTCGGACTGACCAATGCACCTAGCACTTTCATGAGAGTCATGACACAAGTACTCCGCCCTTTTATGGGAAAGTTTCTTGTGGTGTACTTCGATGACATACTCATTTATAGCCAGTCCCAAGCACAACACTTAGACCATCTTCGGCAAGTCTGCGCCGTGCTAAGAAAGGAAGAGTTGTTCGCCAATCCTAAGAAGTGCACATTCCTTGCCACCGAAGTCCACTTCCTCGGGTTTGTCGTTTCTGTCAACGGGGTTTCTGCCGACCCGGAGAAGGTCCGCGCAATTGAAGAATGGCCTGAGCCCAAGAACATCCGGGATGTCCGAAGCTTCCACAGTCTCGCCACCTTTTATAGAAGGTTCATCAAAGGGTTCAGTACCATTACGGCCCCAATCACAGACTGCCTAAAGAAGGGCGAGTTTGAATGGACGAGTGCTGCCACTAGGGCTTTTTCTGGAAATCAAAAAGCGAATGGTTGAGGCCCCTGTGATGCGCCTCCCAGATTTCGCCAAAGTCTTCGAAGTAGCCTGTGACACCTCCGGAATCGGCATTGGGGGCGTCCTTTCCCAAGAAGGTCATCCTGTCGCGTATTTTAGCGAGAAGTTGAATGAGACTCGACAGCGATACTCCACTTACGATAAGGAATTCTATGCGGTGATCCAATCGCTTCGCCACTGGCGACACTACCTGCTTCCACAAGAATTCGTTATCTATTCGGACCATGAGGCCCTGCGGTATATCTACTCACAGAAGAAGCTTAACGCACGGCATGGTCGCTGGGTTGAGTTCCTCCAGGACTACACTTTCACCCTGCGCCATAAAGCGGGAGTAGAAAACCAGGCGGCCGACGCCCTCAGTCGCCGCATGTTCGTTCTGTCTAAGTTGACCGCTTCGGTCGAAGGTTTTGAAAGAGTGAGGGCCGAATACGAGTCTTGTCCCGATTTCGGCGAGGTCTATGCTGCACTAATCGACGACACAGTTCAAGAAATAGACGGGTATCTCATGCAAAACGGGTACCTCTTCCGTGGCCGTCGGCTGTGCATCCCCCGAACATCCCTTCGCGAATTCCTCATTTGGGAGCTTCATGCGGGTGGTCTTGCTGGCCATTTTGGCGTTAACAAGACCGTCGAGGCCATCGAGTACCGATTTTATTGGCCGAGCCTGAAATGTGATGTCGCCAGACATGTGGGTAGGTGTCATACTTGCCAACTGGCCAAGCAGAGAAAGCAAAACACTGGCTTGTACACCCCTCTCCCAATTCCTAACTGTCCCTGGCAGGACATTAGTATGGACTTCGTACTCGGCCTCCCGAAAACCCTGCGAAAACATGACTCGGTCTTGGTAGTGGTCGACCGATTCTCAAAAATGGCTCACTTCCTCCCATGCTCTAAAACTTTCGATGCCTCCCACGTCGCAAAAATCTTCTTTGATGGCATCGTGAGGTTACATGGGTTACCCAAAACCATCGTGTCGGATCGAGATGTCAAGTTTACCAGTTTCTTCTGGAAGACTCTCCGGCATAAGTTAGGAACAAGGCTCCAATTTTCCACGGCATTCCACCCCCAAACCGACGGTCAAACCGAGGTAGTCAATCGGAGTTTGGGGAATCTTCTGCGAACGTTAGTGGGTGAACACGTTGGGAGTTGGGATCTGAAACTGTCAATAGCCGAGTTTGCATATATTTCATCTGTTAATAGAACTACCGGCATGAGTCCACATGAAATTGTCCATGGTTTTAAGCCTAGACAACCCATAGATCTCATTCCCATGGCTAATCATCATAGAGTCTCTGAGTCTACATCTGCATTTGCATCACACATGCATGAACTACATAAAGAAATCAGTAACAAAATTGAGCAGAGCAATGCTGACTATAAATTACGAGCCGATGCCCAAAAACGAGTTCAAACTTTTAACATCGGGGATTATGTGATGGTCCGGCTCCGCCCGGAACGGTTTCCCCCGGGGACTGTTAAGAAACTACATGCACGCAGTGCCGGCCCCTTTCGGATCCTAAGGAAGATAAATGACAATGCCTATGTTATCGACCTACCTGAGGGTTTTGGCATTAGTCCGACTTTCAATATCGAAGATTTAGTGGCCTACAAGGGCCCAAATTTCAACCCTAGTAACCCTCTGGTAGAGTCTTCCTTGGACCCTGTTTCTGAGAGCACCTCCCTACCTTCACTACCCCAAAATACCCCAAATCCCACAACAGACGGCATTGATAAAATCCTAGATGACGAGATCGTCTCTGGTAGAGACGGTGGAACCCGAAGGTACCTGATTCGCTGGAAAGGGAAACCCTCATCTGAGGATACATGGGTGGAGCGAGAAGAACTGCAACAGCTTGACCCGGACCTGCTGGAGCTATACGAGAGCCGCACCGAGCCTTACTCGACGGAGTCGAGCTCTCTCCCACCCCGGGAGAATGATGGGGGCATCGAGCAGCGGCCATGGCGCGTGTACGAGCGCAGGAGGCTCCACCTGAGCCTATGGCTCTGATCAGACAGCCTGCACCATCGTGGATGTTTGCATTTGTTTTATTTTCTGCATTGTGTTATTTAGTCCCACCTCGACTTTCAGGGGTTTTCATTTGTTATCGCAGGCCTTTATATAGGCCTGCCCATGGAACATGTAATGACATTGATTGAATGAATAAAATTCCCGTTTTCCTCCACTTGTGTGTTGAGAGAACCAGGGTGAGGCGTGTGAAACCCCAAACCCAAACCCTAGGTGTGTGAAACCCTAGAATCAGATTAGGCGTGTGAAACCCTAATTTGTTTTCTATTTTCCCCTACCCCCTGTCCGTGCCCCCTACCCGACGCCGGCCCTCACCCGTTTCCCCCTACCTGCCAACTGAACCCCCCCTCCTTCCCCGATCCCCTCCTCTCCCCCCCCCCCCCCTCCTGCGGCTGCCCACCCGATCCCGGCCCCAACCGCCCGACCCCTCCCTCCTTCCCCCATCAGGCCCGACCCGATACCCCCTTCCCCCACCCCGATCCCCTCCTCTCCCCCTCCTGCTGCTGCCCACCCGAACCCGGCCCCTGCCACCACCGGCCCGGCCCAATCCCGACCCCCCCCCCTCCTCTCCTCTCTGCTGCAGCCCCACCCGGCCCCCTTGCCTCCTTCGGCTGTACCAACCCGGCCACCATCCCGACCCCCCCTTCCACCCTTACCCGACCGGCCTTACCCCACACTCGACCCACCCTCCTCTCACAGATCCGGCATGCCTACATGGCGGACCCCGATGTGGACCATGGGATGATCGAAGACAAAGACGGGTACCTCGACATCAACTCCCCCTTCCTCGACTTTCAATTCTCGGAAGGAGAGTGTGGAGGAATACGTGGCACGGATCTCCTACACCGTGGTTTGTGACGCGGAAGCCCGCCTCGGAATCAGCGAGTGGCATCGTCGCTGGCACCCTGACGCGCCGATGCATCGGAACATAGTGTGCCACCACCTGCTTGCAAATCCTCGCCCCGAGCCGAGCGCAACCCCGGAGGCCCCAGCACCACCATCGCCTCGCCCGGAAGTCCTGCCGACTCCGGAGAACGTCCCTGCACCACCTTCGGTCCCTCCTCAGTAAGGATTCTCCTACTCGATCAGGTATCATCGTGTTTCACCTATTGGATCTCTGGTATATTATCATTGCCAACTGCTGCCCCTGTTGTGAGGTTGAGTGTCCACCTGCCTGTAGCGCTGCTAATCTAAATATTGCAAGTAGGACTATTAGGATTGTTCTTTATCACCTGATATCGAGAGCGATCGGTATTGTTACAGTAGTTCCCAACGCATCTGCCCGTGTTATTTGTTTGAATTAATTTTCCCGCTTGGTATCAAAATTAATAGTAAGCCCTGCCTGCTCAATTAATTAAGAACATTCTCTTCCCTGCATTGTTTCGCATCACCTACTTTGTGAGATCCACTTATCAATTGGCAATCTCCAAGATTGGGTTGAATCATCATGCATCTCTTTTTAGGCTTGGATCTTCACTATACCAGTTTCCAAATCACCACCAATTTGGCAATCTAGCCTTATAAATGAACTAAGCTTCTAATAGTTGCACTCAATTGAGAAGATAATACCAACTCAGCGAGGAATTGGAGCATTAAAATTCATCACCTATGGAAGAAGATCAAGGATTGGGAAAAAGCATCCTTCGGTAATGTCCTGTCCAAAAAGAAGGATCTTTTGCATAAGATCGGCGCCTTAAAGAAGAAGGAAGAGACCAATACTATCACGGATTCGGAGAAATTTCAGAAGAGCATTCTGTCTCAAGAACTTTGTCAAATCCTGATTAAAGTAGAGATTATGCGGAAACAACGATTGAGAGATAAATGGATCACGCTAAGAGACAAACACATCTTATTTTCACAAGTAGCTAACAACAGAAAGAGGGGGAATACCATCAATTCCATTAAGGATGGTGATAGGTTGATATCTAATCAGAGAGCTATTAGCCAAACGATTTCTAATCATTTTCAACAATATTTTGCTTGAGAAGGTTTCAATAGGACTACTCTTGATTGGGAAGGTGATGGGGACATCGAGCCGCGCCCATGGCGCGTGTACCAGCACAGGAGGCGCCACCTGAGTCTGTGGTTATGATCGGCCGCTTAGAGTTGATTCCGTACTTTGTTGTCTTATTTATTTATGCTTTTGTTTAGTTTAGTCCCACCTCGTTTTAGTGGTGACCTTGGGTTGTATTGGAAGCCTTTATAGGCTGCCTCTATTTCATTTGAAGGAATGCAATGAATAAAAATCTTTTGTTTCCTCTACTTTGGTTGAGTGAACTCAGGGTGAGATGTGTGAAACCCTGGGATACACCGATACTTCGAAACAGGTGTCATACCCGTATCAGATACTTTTTGATACTCCGATACGGCCCGATACGTATCCGATACGGTTAGGAAGTATCAGGATTTAAAAAAATAAAAAAACAAAGAACCGATACACAAAGGATACGGGGCCAATACGTTGGGGATACTGGTCCGATACGTCGGGGATACAGGATCGATACGACGGGAATACGGGACCGATATACCGGGATACGTATTGATGGCTATGTTCGAATATGGGTCTAAATTTCATACGTAACCATTTGCTTAATGATATCATTTATATGTTTTGCTTTTTGGATAATGCATGTAACACTAACTTTGTATTTTGTAATAGATAATGGATGTTAGTGTTTTTTACTAGCGTTTTGTAATGGACAATGAATGTGACACTTGCATAATGTTGTTAGCGTTACTTTTTTGTAACGGATGAATGTGACACTAGCTTTGAATTTTTGGGTTGTATTGGATGTAAATCATGTAATAAATGATGAACATTGTCATATTTAATTTTCAAGCTATTCACTATTCATGTTCTACCACAAAAAAATATTTTATATATATAGGGGAATGCTTAGGTGCGGTCTGCGATCCGTGCGGTCCACAGTCGTCCGATGCACCGGCCGCATGCATTCGATGCACGGAGTGGTGCATCGGACGGCTACGGACCGCAGACCACACCTAAGCATTCCCCTATATAAAATGCGGCGTGCGGTGTCGCACCGCAGCCGTCTGATGCACCCGCTGCGTGCATGCGATGCACGCAGCGTGCATCAAACGGCTGCGGTGCGACACCGCACGCCGCATCCTAACACGCCCATATATATATATATATATATATATATATATATATATATATATATATATATATATATATATATATATATATATATATATATATCTGCCGTATAGTGTATCCTAGTTTTTCAAAAATCCATGTATCCCCGTATCCGTATCCGTATCCACGTATCTGTATCCACGTATCCATATCGATGCTTCCTAGGTGAAACCCCAATCCCAACCCTAGGTGTGTGAAACCCTAGCCCAAACCCTTTCCCAAAACCCCACCTCGTGTAACCGCAGCCCCATTCCCTACCCCCCATGCCTCTGCTCGCGCGCGATACCCGATCCCCACCTCCTGTCGCAATCCATTCCTCCCCCCCCCCCCCCAACTTGCATCTCTCTTCCTCTCTCCCCTCTCTGAGATTCCCCCTCCCTCCCCTCTACCTTGCAGTCGCCCCACCCCGTGCGCCCTGTCTCCTTTGCACGAGCCCGCACCCCAGTCCCGCGCACCCTCCCCTCCCTGCCTCGATCTGTAGCCGCCCCTCCCCCGCACGCTCTCCTCTCCTCTGCGCGAACCCACAGTCACAACCAACCTCCCTTCCCCTCTGCAGCCCACCCAGGTCTCCCCTCTGCCATCTCCAAACCCACAGCCCCACCCGACCTCCCTGCCTCCTCCACAGACCAAACCCCCCGATCTCTCCTTCTCCTCCTCCAAACCGCAATCCCAGATCTGACCCCACCTACTCCTGTCCCTCTACCACACGGCCGTCCACCTACCAGTGACATCCGACTGCCGATAGCCTTGCCTCCTCGAGCTCGTGCCGACCGACGCGCCTCAGCATGCCACCATGGCCGGCCCCCTAGGCGGATCATGGTATGATCGAGGACGCCGAGGGCTTCTTGGATATCCGGTCGCATTTCCTCAATTTTCAGTTCAACCTCAGGGAGAACATCCAAGAATACGTGGACCGTATTGCCTACACTATTAGTCGAGACATCAAAGCTCGCCTCGGTATCAACGACTAACATCCTTGTTGGCATCCGGACACGCCGCTACATCAGACCCTCGTGGCCTTCATACTTCTCGCACTGGCCTTGCCCCCGCCAAAGACTCCTACGCCAGTCCCACCACCACCAGAGGTCCCTGAAGCTCCACTTACCCCTCAGTAGGTATGTCTCCGTCCCAATAAGGTATCGATAGTAACCCCTATAATTGAATCTCCGGTATTTTATCGGTGCCAACTGCTGTCAACATTCATGAGTTATGTGATCCCACCTGTCCTGTAGTGTTGCTAGTCTTGATATTGCGAGCGGGACTTTGCTATATAATTCAAGTATTGTTCTTTAATTTCTTGGGAACCGAAGTGGTTGGTCGCATGCTAGTATTCCTGTTAAAATCATCATTCCAATTAATTTTCCCTGCCTAGCTCTCATAATTAATAGTGAAGCCTTGTTCGCTCAATCAGCTACTGACATCATCATCGCATGCGTTGTTTTGAATCAGAGGGCCTCAATATTCTGAAGCTAGATGGTACAGAAGACATTAACAGACCGTTCACAAAAGAGGAATTTAAGAAAGCTATTTTCGACATGAAGGCGGATGGAGCCCATGGTCAGAATGGATTTCCAATTTTATTCTATCAGTGCTTCTGGGAAACCATTAAAGAAGCTTTGTACCGATTTCTCTTTGACTTCTTTCATCACAATATCTCTCTCAATAGTACGAATTATTCTTGGGTGACATTGATTTCGAAGAAAGAGGGAGCTGAATCCATCAGTGATTATCGCCCCATCAGTTTAGCAAACTGCATTTATAAAATAGTTACAAAGATCCTCTCTAATCGTATGGCTGGCATCCTAAATGATATCGTCAACATGAACCAGACCGCTTTCACAAAGGGCAGACTCATTTTAGATAGCATTGCTATAGCTCAAGAACTCATATTTCATATGAAGGAGAAGAAGGCGGAAGGTATCATCCTTAAGATTGATTTTGAGAAGGCTTTTGACAGATTAAAGTGGAGTTTCCTGATCAACACGCTTAAAGTATAAGGGTTCTCAGAGAACTAGATAAAATGGATTTGGAAATGCCTTTCCACTTCTACACTTTCGTGTTTAGTGAATGGATAAAATGGATCCACAGAACTTCGGCATCAACCACTCCTGTTTCATGTGAATCATCCTCTCCTGATTTGATTATCTCCTCAACTCAATTCATTGTCCTGAGATCTTGCGTAAATAGTAGGCTATCTATCGTTCTTGCCATGTCCTGATTTGATTATCTCCTCAACTAACTTCATCGTCCTGAGATCTTCCGTAGATAGTAGGCTATCTATCGTTCTTGCCATGTCCTGATTTGATTATCTCCTCAACTAACTTCATCGTCCTGAGATCTTCCGTAGATAGTAGGCTATCTATCGTTCTTGCCATATCCTGATTTGATTATCTCCTCAACTCACTTCATCATCCTGAGATCTTGCGTAGACAGTAGGCTATTTATCATTCTTACCATGTCCTGATTTGATTATCTCCTCAACTCACTTCATCGTCCTAAGATCTTGCCTAGATAGTAGGCTATCTATCGTTCTTGCCATGTGTTTTCACTATGACTGGATGTCTCCCATGCACCACTCAGGTACCTAGCATCATTTCCACGGGTGGTTTACTTTGCACCTAAAATGCTAAAGTCACCATTTCAAAGGTTCACCTAGTGATACACAACATCATTTGAGGCATATCTCAGATCACCTTCACCAATGTGTATGTTTTTTTTTGGTACCAATAATTGCTCCTTTTAGCTCTCGTCAATACCATCTCAATATGGACCTGCTTTTTTTTTTTGAAAGGTAAAAATTTATTATAAAACAGAAGAGGGAATTACATATCACGGCTATACTCAGAATGAACAAGCAGAAGCAAAAAAAAAAACTCCAACAGGTGAGCAATACACATGCTCTGAATAGTCATCTCCAAAGAGCCCCGCCTCCGCTACTTTGTCCCAATCTTCGCATCTTCTACTGATCTAGTTAAATTGGTGCTTAATGATGCCCATGGCCGCTCAGCAAAATTTTGCATCATGAAGCATTCCCATCTTTGAATTCAACACTTTGGGCACATTTTCCTATCGTCCCCAAAATTTGTTGTTATACCACTCTCTTGTGCGGTCATCTGCACAACTTATGTCAATTCTTTTTCTTTTGATGAATTTCGGTGGACGATCCAGTCGAGTTTGAGGGGTTACCAAATAAAGTGCGGCATACATTATAGCATATGATAGTTCTGTAGATGGACGGTGTATTATATAATTTCCATATGGCTTCTATACATGTGCCCCTTCATGCAGATTCCAACTCAACGAGAGTTAGTCCTTTGTGGCTTAACATACTTGGTTGAAGGCCTAATGAGATAAATCCATTCAAAAGTACTTGTTCTTTGAATTTCATCTTCAAATAACTTTTTGTTTCTTTCCATCCAAACCTCACACCACTGACCTTTTGTGAAGAAATTGAGAGTTGGCATATTTCGTGTTGAGCTGTGGTGAGTTATAATAGTGTTATTAAATGTGTCTGGGTCATCGTGAAATTTTTTTTGGAGTCCATGAATGAAGCTACAAAGATGCAAGCCAACTCAAGCTTAAGCATCCCATGTGTTTGGAGATGACGACTAGGGTTTGGAGAGAATGGAATAGTCTTCATTGAGGGACTAAGCCCAATATATATATATATATATATATATATATATATATATATATATATATATATATATATATATATATATAACCTGACCCGACTGTACATTGAACCCGACCTATTTATACATTAACATTAACATCCCCCCTCAAACTCATGGTGGATCATGAACTGAGAGTTTGCTGATAAAATGCATGAAGCGAGCAATAGTCAGGGGCTTCGTGAGGAAGTTAACAGTCTGCTCCACCGAGTGAATGAATGGTAAGAAAATAGTGTGGGCGAGAAACTCCTGACGAACATAGTGACATTCAACCTCAATATGTTTCGTGCGCTCATGAAAGGCCGGGTTGCTAGCAATCTGAATAACACTCCGGCTGTCACAAAAGAGAGGAGTAGGCTCAGAGATCAGAACGCCCAAGTGAGAAGGAGGTGGCTTAGCCAGACAATCTATGCGGTGGTGGAAGCTATAGCCCTGTATTCGACTTCAGTGTTAGAAGGAGCGACATAATCCTGATTTTTACTACGCCAAGTAATGAGGGAGTCACCAAGGAATACACAGTAGCCGGTAGTAGAACGGTGAGTAACATCTCCTGTCCAATCTGCATCGGAGTAAGCACGCAGCATCAGCAGAGAGGTAGAGGTGAAAAGCAGCGAACGGGTATTGGTGCCTCGTAGATAACGGATGATTCGAAGGACCGCTGCATAGTGAACAAAGCGAGGAGCCTGAACGTACTGGTAGTGACTTATCTGGTACGTCGTCTACTTCGAGCAGCCTTCCTCTACCGGATGTGGATCCTAGCACCCCTCCTCACCGTAGCGCGAACGCCGCCACCCTGACCACTTTGGCTACTTTCCTGACCGTTTTGGGTTTGCTGCAGTCACTTCCTACTCGCCTCAGTTCTCTGTTTACCTTACTTCCCTTTACATAGACAGAAAACCCAGGTCCTACAGAAAGGCACTGTAGTACCCTATGTGGCAGCAGGCTATGGCTGAGAAGTTCCAGGCCTTTGAGCAGACTCAAACGTGGGAGGTAGTCCCTCTGCCTGCTGGTGTTGAGCCTATTAGCTGCAAGTGGGTTTTCAAGATCAAGCATCGTCCCGAGGGCTCCATTGATCGATACAAGGCATGTCTCGTTAATAGAGGCTTTACTCAGGAGTATAGGATTGACTATGACGAAAATTTTGCTTCGGTGGCTCAGATGACTACCATTCGGACTCTCCTCGTTGTTGCTGCTGCTAGAGGTTGACCCCTGCTTCAGATGGATGTGAAGAATGATTTTCTTCACGGTGCTCTCACCGAGGTTGTTTATATGAAGCCTCCTCTTGGTCTCAGCACGCCCTCTCAGTATGTCTGTCATCTCCGTCGGGCTATTTATAAACTCAAACATGCTCCTCGTGCCTGGTTTGAGCATTTTCGTCGTGCAGTTACTAAGATTGGCTTTGTGGAGAGCTTCCAGGATCACTCTATGTTTGTACGGACTTCCCCCCAAGGCCGAGTCATCATCCTTCTTTATGTTGATGACATGATCCTTACTGGTGATGACTCTGGTGCCATAACCTCTCTTCAGCAGCATCTTCAGAGTCAGATTCAGATGAAGGATCTTGGTCCCCTGCGCTCCTTTCTTGGCTTGGAGGTTGCTAGGGATGCTAGGGGGATTCTGCTTTTTCAGCAGAAGTACACGGCTGATATCCTGAATCATCCTGCTCTTTCTTACTATCGTACAGTTGACACTCCTCTTGAGCTTCATGTGAAACTACGTTCTGCTGATGGTGAGCCTCTCAAATCCTACCAGGTATCGGGAGATAGTTGGCCAGGTCGTTTGTCTTTGCATCACCAGGCCGGATATTGCACATGCAGTCAGTATTCTTAACCAGTTTATGGATGCACCTCACTTGGCTCATTATGCTACTTTCCTACGGGTCCTTCGGTATCTTCGAGGCACTATTACCAGATTGCTTCTTTTCCCCTCGACATCCTCTATGGTTCTTCGTGCATATTCTGATGCTGACTGGGCCGATGACCCGACCACTCGTCGCTCTACTACCGGATATTGCTAGTTTTTGGATGACTCTCTGCTCTCCTAGAACAGCAAGAAGCAGAAGGTTGTCTTTCTCTCCAGCACTGAGGCCGAGTTTCGTACCATGGCCACTACTACTAAGGAGATTGTTCATTTACAGCGTCTTCTTCGAGATCTTGGTGTCGCTACTTCTGGCCCTACCGCTCTTCATTGCGACAACAAGAGTGCTATTATGATTGTCAGCAATCCGGTTTTTCATGAGCGGACAAAGCATATTGAGCTCGATTGTTACTTCTCCAGAGAGCAGTACGAGGCTGGCACAATTTCTCTGCCCTATGTATCTTCCGCAAAGCAGATTGTTGATTTTTTCACAAAGTCACATCCCTTTCCTCGTTTTCGCTTTCTTATTAGCAAACTCTCAGTGTTTGATCCACCGTGAGTTTGAAAGGGGGTGTTAATGTATATTGTAGGTTATACATATGAGTTAGGTGTACAGACTCATTCCCTACACATGTATGTGCCTATATATTTGTGGGTATTGCCCTAATGAGAATTATCCATCATTCTCTCAAACCCTAGCCGTCTCTCTCTCTCTCTCTCTCTCTCTCTCTCTCTCTCTCTCTCTCTCTCTCTCTCTCTCTCTCTCTCTCTCTCTCTCTCTCTCAGCTTCTATGGTTTTGGTGACAGAGGGCATTGATTAAGGAGACTCCACCTCAGAGGAAGGGATCTTTATTGTGGGGGCATATGGCATGAACCCTTCAGGTCTTTCTTCCCAAACCATCTTGCTCGCAGAGGAGACCAACATCTAGGCATCTAACGATGCTGAGGAGTTCTGATTCATCTTGGAGAATGGTCAACAAAAAATAAGGTCTTCAATAGTCACCAGCACTATTTACTTCATCATTCATGCATGTTAGATATGCTAAAATCCATGAGTTGATCAATTAGATCTTTGATTCTGTTTGCACGCTTCTGCTTTTTAAGCTTTAGATCAAGATCTACATCTGGTCCAAAGTAGTTCTTCATAGCAGTCTCATGGCACAGATCTAACATATGCTTAAGGCTAGTGTAGACAAATTAGGCATCATGGTTTCAAAGATAGTATTTCTCCATGATAATCTCATAGGCCTTGTGAGGAACTGGAAAGGCCTAGACTAGTTATGGCCAAATAAAAAAAAAATTGATAGACAGTGTCCTGTGCAATCCCTCCATCAATGGAATACTAAGTTTGGATCTCCTGCTGTACTAAGAACTCAGTACTTTACAAAGTGGTTTATATATGAACCAAGTAGAGGAAAGTGAAGAAAAGGCAATACAAAACCTTGTAGACAAAAGCAATGGCAATGCAATATCATGCCTTACAGGAGGACCATGCTTAACATTCTACTGAACAGTCAGTCGATAATGGAAACATTACGGAAAGTCTGTAGACAACTTGATATAAACACTGGAATCATAATCTGCAGTGTACAAGTCATCATTGGTTTAAACGATTTTAATTTTACAATAGAAATAGAGAAAGATTTCAAAATACTAATTTAAAAAAAAAAAGGTTTCACAGATATCTCTACTGCTTAGAACCGTACATTAAACAAAACCACATACTTGTCAAGCCAAAAAATAGTAAGCAACACACAGTCGTATTAGATATCAGATGGAGGCTCTTACAAGGGAGTCAATTTGAGTGATGATATTTGCATAATGCAATGCAAGGCCAGTAGACCCCAACCTTTGATGTATGTTGATAGATCCATTCACTGGTTTATCTCCATCTACAGTTTCATAGATAAAAATTTTCTTTTAAAAATAAAGATAACCATAAACATCCATAGATGTAATCAACAAGCCTCATCACATCTATTTGGGAATGGATATATAAATGAATAATCAACTTTTCACCATGATCCGCTACTACCCGAAGGAACATTGTTTAACAATCTGCCAAAAACAGTTCCAATTTTTATTCTTAAATATATTTTAATTTTTTTGCAAGAGGTTCATTAATGTTATAGAGGACTCCAAACTTGGTAAAAAAACCATGTCTGAGTACTTCCATAGATTATGGATAACCAGTGGACACTCTACTATAGTGTACGACCAAAATCTATGCTGTCCGAACAGAGAATGATTCCATAAAACCATACGACAGAACCTCTTTTGTTTATCAAGGCAATAATTCCATGAAAACAAACAATTGAAATCCCTCGTATCAAAGTAGTATAGAGGTTTAAAAAAACTAAGGAAAATAAGGGTGATATATACAAGAACAAAGACTTCAATCGTATCCAACCTTGAAATTAACCTCCCCACCCTCCATCCTCCGGGCGGTGCACACATGATTATAAGGGAATCTTTCCCATCCTGTATAGTTTATATACCGATGATGAGGTGTGTGGCCCCTTGCCACTCGACATAAATCCTTCATTTTCTTTCCATACTTCCCACCGGATGGAAACAAAAATCAAGTCTAAATACCGCTTGAGGTGCAAGATTCCAAAGATAGGCATATTCTTAAGCAAGGAGTGACCAGCTTAAAATCTCAATAAAGAATTAGCACACAAACTCCCATGTGGTGTCATAGTGGGTCAACAGCTGGGAGTCGTGGGACATAACCAAGGTTTTAAATGTCGTTTTCGGTGTCCATGTTGGTTGGCCAAAAAAATAAATATTTTTGTTTTTCGGTAATTTGTCGGTGGTAAAATTGTAAAATGGAAAGACAAATTTCGCCAGAAATATTTTGTTTTTTGGTCAAATTTAGGTGTTTTTTTATGGAAATTTATCGTTTTTCGGTCAGATTTTGATTTTGTTTGTTTGATATGAAAAAGATGGAATATTTCAGCAATACTTCAGGATAAAGATGACAGTAAAATATTGTCTATTATGAAAAAAAATCAAAATTGAGGAAAAATGTAATTTCTTAATGATAAAGATGAGTTTGTTTTGTTAAAAAGATAAAAAATTTCAGTGAAATTGTCTAGAAAAAAGACATAATGTCGGATTTGGGTCAAATGTCGGTCATTTCGGCCGACATTTCGTTATGTCGGAAGAAAATTTGGTACTATTAAAAATTTGGTCAATTTCTATGTCGAATCCTTGAAAAAAAGACATTTCGGTGATTTCGTAGGAAAATTGTCGGCATTTGATTCCATGGACATAACCCAGAAAATCTTCTACTTTTCTTTACAATAGAAATATAGCTTAAATCTTTTTGGAAGGCAACAATCCAAAGATCAGCTGGTTCTTATAAGAGAAAAGATTGACCTGATTACCTCTAAGAAATCTCAAGTATTGCCCCATTTTTATCAGGTTCGCCTTAAGAACTTACCAAGCATAAGACAATGCAAAAGGAAGCCATCCTCCGTACTAAACTCTTTCATGAGAATCTTCTCTTTCTCTTTCTTTCAAACTGCTAGGGAAAACAGATACTAATCTTGATGAACTCCATAATTTCAAGCCTTGGGCCCCCATTCAATCTATCCTAGGAAAAACATGGAGCAATAATCCACGTGAGCCACCTCAATTACCATTTCATGCTAATATCATTTTCCCTGATTCGCATAGTTTTGATCTAGTAATAAATCTCTTCTGATTGGTGTAGTAATGTTGTTCCTTCAATTAAACCAAGTATTCTATATTCCTCCAAAATCCAAATCAGTTTCTCCATTTTGACCACTCTAATTTTGTATCCTTTGTCAATTAAAAGGGGAAATTTCATTTTCCTCCACCAGATATTCTTAAAATAATATCCCAAATCAGAGCATTATTAAATTCAGTAGACCCCCATTCCTCAACAGCTTAATCCAAGTTTAAGCGTCCGATTGATTCATCCATGCAGCATATCCTTCAATCAACATCAGGACCACCATCACAAACATTGATGTCCAATCTAGCTTTTCAAGCCACTAACATTCAAACAGGAATGATTTATAAACAATAAGCCTCATCAAATCTATTTAAAAACAAGCTTGTGTAACATTGTTCAACATTGGTTCCTAGTAAGGGCCTTTATCCGATGCAGGCTCTAGCATATGCTTAGATCTTCTATCAAAACGGCTATCAAGACTTATTTGAACTTCACCCCTCTTTCATGACCCCTGCCAAAACTATGACCCTCCTAAATAGTGTGTACTCTTGCTTTTTTGCTGCTACAACACTCTATGGGAACTTCTCCAATTCATGACGCCCTAATTGTACAAGGACATGCTCAATTCGCCACTTATTGGTGGAAAATATCCAAGATGATGAAAGGGGAAAAAGAAGCTCCAATAAATCTCTTGGACCACTCTAAATAGGGCAACATTATCATAGGGGTGTAAAAATGGCACGGCCTTACCCGAAATCAAGCCGTCGGCTCAATCCTTTTTCCTTCGATCAAATCTGAATTTTCTTTTGTCTTGGCCTCTTTTATAGAACTAGGCCATGGTATAGATCGAAGGAAAAGGAGTTGATGGCCTACATGCGGAGGCAAATGAGGAAAGGAGAGAGAGAGAGAGAGAGAGGTGGTGCAACAAAGAGGGAATAAAAGACAAAAGAGAGACAAGGGGTTCTCATTCCGCGTGAAAGAGAGTAGACAAAACGGAGGGCGATAGAGACGAACGTCATGGAAGGAGAGAGAAAGGGGCGGTCATCTGTGGAGGTTCCCACATTTGGACTTATCATAAAAGGCTGATGGGCTCATTTTGAGAACCATTAATGCCCAATCATCAAATAACTTAAGTTATAATGATAGAACTGTCGGATTTGAGATCAATCCCGACTATCGGCACCCTGCAGAATCCTTTTAGCCTTCTATTTTATTAAAAATAGTGGTAGCCCGGAATAATCCGAAAAGCTCCCAAATGAGGTCACGGACATCCCCACACAACAAGGCATTGATTATAAATAATAAATAAAGTAGAAAATGGCCAAAAACATCATAAGCGGCCTAACAACTGAAATAAATAAATAAAAACTGATATAATAATATTTGTTTTCTCTTAGTAAATCAAGAATCCTGATGCAGATAAGGCCTGCATCAATGATCATCACCACAAAATCTCATCCCTGCTATGGAGCATACCTCGAATCAAGAAGGTGCAACAAAAGTATTGAGTAGAATAATACCACCAGCTGACAAAGTGACATCATATCAATTGGTGCTTGGATTCAGGTAATTCGACAGAGAAGGGCCTGCCAAGAAACCTAACAACCAGTTGGCCGGTAGGAAGATCTACCTTATTTTTTCCTTATAACATGATCACAAAATTATTATGTGAGAGGGCATTAAAGCTAAGAAAGAAAAATTAAATAAGCCAATGCTTCTTAATACTAAAACCTACTAGCTGAAGCTTTCTGAACAACAAATTACACTGATGGAACACATAATCTAAGCAGAAATCAAACAATTAATGTTACAAACCATATCAACATTTGCCTTTGGTTACTAAATCATCATGGATTCTAAGTCCTTAACCAAAATTAAGTGCCCGTTCTGAAATATTACCCAAATCTATGTCTTTAGTGTCAACCTAATAAATGAATTTCTACAAAAAAAATTATAGTTGGAGAAATATAGGAGTAATTGAACATAACCAGAAACATCTCATGATGACGTATTTACTAAACCAGAGATTTCATGTTAACATTTGTCTTTGTTTACAAAACTGATGTAGCCACGTCGAGCTACATACGCTAACATACCTTTATTTTGACGTTCTAGTTGGTAGTAGTTTTTATTTTGGGTTCCATCGCCTGTCTCCGGACGCAGATCGGATGTCCGGTTTGTTCTCTACGACTTTTTGGCCTATGGTGTGGGGCTTTGTCGCACCCACGTATTGCATGTTTGGCCACCTATAATTTTAAGTGGATGAAAAATAATCGAAAGTCGTTGTAGGAGGGGGCTCCTCAGTAGGCTCTGGAAAGGGAAATCCATTGGGGGTGGAATCTCCTCTGGTAGTGCTGATGGAATCGGGAGCTTCACAGAAGGTGAGGATTCTGCAGGAGGTTTGCTATCTCTAGCAATCCTCATATTCTCCAGCTTTCACTACTTCAACTCTGATTCAATCTCGTCGATGACATAATGAACTTCCAAATCTTTGGCTTCCAAGGATAAAGAAGGATAAGGAAGCAAAAGCCAATTAAAGAAAGGTTTTACGGGAAGATCAAGATCATAGATTCATCTTCCAATGAGAGAGCAAAAGAGAAGATCTAACTTGGATTATGGACGAACGAAAAGAGAACTATGATTCCGACAAACCCGAATAAAATTTTTGAAAGTTTTTGTTTTAGCTGGATGAAGATAATAAAATGAATGAAAACTTTTATGCATGTCCAATCCTAGGATCAGAACTTGCTCTGATACCAATTGATGCAAACCAGAAAGCTCTTATACCAATTGATGTAAACTCGGTTGCAATACACAGAAGGTAGCTAACTTTAAAACAAGTTATGACCTAAATTAACAATCAAAAGCAAAATTCAGCAAGCACCTAATTAGCCACGATCAGATTTTCATTAAGAGATAGCCTCCCTAATCATACTAGCATGTATAAACGATGGCAAATAAAGAAAACAAGCAATAGGATTAAATTAGATCACAATTAGGGTTTGCAAATAACAATTCCAGCAACTAAGTACTCATGCAAAGGACTAATAAAAGGGTCGGATGACGATCCAACGGTGTTCCAAGCAAGCCAAGCCGAAATAGGAATTAGGGTTTATGATAGGATCTATGGCGGGATGAGATCGAAAGCCAACGATACCAAAGAACATACGATAATTATCAAAAACGAGGAAAGATAATATCCGTGAGATTCAAGATCTCGATGCGGATAACTATGTCGATGAAGATGAATGGCGGGAGGTAGAAGATGACGAGAAAAATCGAGAGAAGAAGCTGAAGAAACTCCACGGAGAAGACAACGGCGGACGAGGGCGCACCTTCCATGACCTCTCGATCAAAAGCAACAAGCTTTAGGGTTTTTGTCCAAAAATTATCTTCAAAACTAGGGTTTCATCTCCCTTTTATAAACCTCCAAGGCCTCATTAGGAAACAAAAGAGAGACGCAAGAGAAGGAGAGAGAGAGAGAGAGAGTTCATCCCGCGGTTACTGTTCATGTGAATGGTAACCGGTGAACACCACGGTTACTGTTCACGAGTAAAAAAAAAAATTTCAATGCTAAGGGCACCACCAACTTAAAATTAAATCCCTTTATTTAATGAAGGATTAATATGGGAACCCTAATGGCTTTAAGGCTAGGTTAAAAGGCTCTAATGGCTTGACTTTAGGCTTGCTTGGCTTCGTACCGTCAGATGCGACATCCGACGCCTTCTGTCCTCCTGCATAGAACAATCATTATTCATCCACTTAATATTATAAGTGGCCAACGCATGAAATATGTGGGTGCGACAAAGCCTCGCACCATAGGCCAAAAAGTCGTAGAGAACAAACTAGTCGTCCGATCTTCGTCCAGAGATAGACAATGGAACCCCAAAATTAAAAGACTACGAACATAAAGTATTAAAGTTAAATCATAGCCAGATCAGGCTACATCACGACCCGTCTGTATATAAAACCCGATCCATCTCTATATATATTAACACTCTCCCTCAAACTCACGGTAGATCATATACCGAGAGTTTGTTGATAAAATGACGAAAGCGAGCAATGGTAAGAGGCTCTGTGAGGAAGTCCGTAGTCTGCTCCGTTAAGTGAATGAAGGCAAGGAGATGGTATGGGCGAGAAACTCCTGGCAAACATAGTGACAGTAAACATCAATATGTTTTGCCCGCTCGTGAAAAACCGGGTTGCTAGCGATCTGAAACCAATAAAGGAGGCAACTAGAGCAGGACCCCAAACATCAGAATGCACTAGATCAAAAGGAGCATTGGATTGAGAAGCACTAGCAGAAAAAGAAAGAGCTAGGTGATTTGCCAATCGATAACCTGTGTAGACAAAAAGGGGGGAGAAAGACACTCGACCCAAAGCGCCTAAGCAAAAAACGCTTTGAAGTCTATCACTGGATATGTGACTTAATCGTCTGTACCACATGTCGACATCAGAGGTGATAAACAAAGCTAACAGAACGGAAGAAGTGGAAGTGGAAACCTGAAGGTGATCCAACTGGTAGAATCCCCCTACTCGATGACCCAACCCAAACCTCTGACCCATCCGCGGATCCTGCACAAAACAAGAAGTAAAGGTAATGGTAAGGCCAGAGTCACAAAGGGAACTAACAGATGTTAAGTTAATATTTAAGAGGGGAGCATGGTGAACACGAGGCAAGGTCAAACGACCAGTGGGATCGAAAACAGAGGTGATGGAACCACACTGCGAAATAGGTACGAGGGCCCCATCAGTAGTACAGACCCCCAGATGCGTAGGAGTAGGGGTACAGTCGATGAGTACAGTAGAGTCAGAAGTGGGGTGGCAGGAGGCACTAGAGTCGAAGATCCATGAAGCAGCAGTACCAGGAGTGACGAGCAGACCGTGAGCTCCCGAAGAGCTGGTAGAGACGAGGTATCGAAGAAGTAGCTCCTCAAGTCACTGAAGCCGGTCAGAGTCAGACGGCGGAGGTACTGGGGAAGCGAGACCGACAGCAACAGCATCAGCAATGCCACTATCATGACGGAAGGGACCCTGACCACGTCCACAACCGGCTGCCTCGGCGAAGGGACTCGGCCCAAGAACACCCTCAAAACAGAGGATCAGAGGGACTAAGCGAGCAACCACTGTGTGTAGGTGGCACTGGAGCCGAGAGGTGCTACAAGAGTCCATAGCAGGAGTACCCACACCCGATACTAGACCCGGTATGTAAGAAGAGGGAGGTAGCATGCCCACAGTATGGTATAGCACAGAGGGAGAGACTGTAGGGAGGTTTGCAAGGAGGTGGGCTATAGGGAGGTCTGCAGGAAAAGAGGCTGTAGGGAGGTCTACAGGGAGGGAGACTATAGGGAGATTTTCAGGGAGGGTGTTGTAGGGAGGCCTATGGGAGGTTTGCAGGAATGTCAGTCATGGAGTCAGATCTGAGGTTATATCTATCAAATCTTTTTTTTTTTTTGGAATTGATGAATGATACGGATAGTGATATGGATGGCCGGAGTAGCGGCAGTGGAGGGGACAGAGAGGTGGCCGGAGGTCGGTGAGAGGGGTGGTCGGAGGGGGTAGGGGGTGATCGGTGGAGTAGGGGGGTTGCGGGTTGCGGGCTGGAGGAGGTCGGGTGAGAGGGGTGGTCAGAGGGGGTAAGGAGGTGGCCGAAGGGGTGGTCGGTGGAAGATGGGGTTGCGGGTTGCGGGCTCGATAGGAGGGGAGATAGGAGAGGAGAGGCCGGGGGGTGGCAGTGAGGCCAACTGCGGTAGGAGAGGAGAGGGGAGGGAGGCCTGGGGGTGGCAGGTGGTGGCGCGAGAAAGGAGAGGGAGGCCAGAGGGTGGCGTGGGGGTGCTTGGACGGCGGCTGCGGACGGCAGTTGCATTAGGAGGGGAGAGAAGAGGGAAGGTCGGGTGCTAGATGGGAGAGGGAGGAGGTCGGCGGTGGGACAAAGGGAGGGGGAGGTGCCTCACCGGTGAGAGGCCAGAGGAAGACTGGAGGGAGGTGTTGTCACCAGCGAGAGACCGCCATCGACAAGGGAGACCAGAGGGAGGTGCCATCACCGGTGAGAGACTGTTGTCGGCGAGGGAGAACCCTAGGGCTCTGATACCATGTTAGATACCCTCACAATCCCAAAACTCGGGTCGTAAAGGGAGGTCCACAGAGGGTATATAACGCGGGCTTTGGTGCCCATTTACCAATATGGGATTAATGGTGGACTTCCTCAACACCCCCCCTCAAGCGAACACGCGAAGCGAGGCACAATCAGAAGGGGCCGCACCCGGAGGGAGACGGAGAACCCAACTCTGATACCATGTTAGAATATGACAACTAGGATTTGGAGTGAATGGAATGTCTTTTCATTAAGGGACTAAGCCCAATATATATGCACATCAGTACACATAAAACCCAACTCATCTCTATATACATTAACAATCCAAATGTCTTTAATCTAGTCAGAAAATAAATTTTGATAAAGAAACATACATGGAGAAATATAGGAGTAATTGAACAGGTATTTCATCACTAGTCTAAGCAGCAAATGAATGATGAGGTATTTAGGAGACTGAAGCACAGGTGTTTTAATTGTAACCTCTGACTCTGTACAATTTACCAATTAGGACATGAGAACAAAGTAATAGATTGATTCCATAATATTTACACTAGTAAAGAAAACATGACTACAAATAGATAAACATAGGTAAACTTTTGAAAATAAATACCATCACTTTCAAAGGCTTCATGAATCTCCCAATGTAAGAAGTGGATGATATCTACTAGCTTCTCCATAACCTACACCAAAAGTGCATTAGTTTTACCCCCACGAGAAAACATATTAACCCACATATATATGGACTTTGATAAGCCCACCATGAAACTCAGATGCGCCAGAATCTAGAAGGTTTGCGGCAGAAATGGTATAATTGAAAGGACTGTAACTACATTTGCAGAACTGTCACTACATGTGTACATAATCAATGATCTACAGAACACCATGGACAACAGTTAACATAGTACTACCTGCATACCTCTTCCAAATTCTTGGACCAAAGTGACTTTTTCTTTAAACTTTTTACATGCTTCCTTTCGCTCTTCAACACTTGCCTTAGAATTTGAAGATTGTCCCCTGCATGCCAATTAAAAATTATCATAACCAAACATAATATTCAATGAGAATATTTTTACAATTGATTTCAAAAAATGAGCTCATAAACTATAACAAATAGACACACTGTTTCTGTTTTGATTAGTAATGGTACTGGCAATCTGACATACTCTAATGGATCAATTTATTTATGGTACTAGGCCTTCCTAAATCCAACTTAACCACAAGCTTTTCCAATAACTTAAATAACCAATATAAGTAGGACAAGAAGTAACTGTTTTATTCTTGCTCAAACTTTTTTTTTTTAATGTTGCCATTTGTTGTACAATTGTGTTAAATAGGCACATTGTCTTTTGCTCCCTTACATCACCATCTAAATAACAGCAATGTACTAAGATCTCCAATCAACAAATTGCTTCAAGCTTAGTTTTGATACACTAAAACTAACATGAGGTTGCAACTATGGATTACTGCCCTTCCGTACTGCAACACTAAGAGAGGATGACTTACTATCAACCAAGTTCTGAAAGGAAAAAAGAAAAAGAAAGAATGCAAAACATATTGTAGCAATAACTTTTAAGTCACAAATCTAAACTAATATAACCCTAAAAAATTACTTACTTTTAAATTGCACTGAAATTTTTATAGTATCTCCCTAAGATATGCTTTTAATGTGAAAGTTACAATTTCCACATATATTGAGGATTATATTTTCGGAATCATACTCAAGTGATACAAGACATGCTGTGGTCGTCCATTAAAAAGTTAATTTACCGTGATCCAAGTTAAAGAGCCTTCCAGTCTGTGGGGTTATAAAAATCAGAGCAACCTTTGGAGGCTAAAAGTAACACAAGCACTAACACGTAACAAGTGATGTATTGACCACTTGGTCCCTACCAAAAAAAAAAGTTGAAGAGCATCTTTTGGACGCTAAAAGAGGATGATCTAGGGAGAAACAAGCTTAATTGTTTGGAGTTTAATTTAGAGCCTTAGTAATTTTAGGGAGCATATCATTTATTTATTTTTAAGCTTTAACGTGGAGAGTTTTTTTTTTTTTAAAGGTAAGTAAGATTATATTAAGAACCCCTAAATTGGGAAGGTGGGAATTACAGATCCTGGCTATACTCTAGGTGAGCAAACAAAGAAACTCATGTGAAGCCTAGACACGTAGCTGTGTGCAGACTAAGCAATGCTACACAAACTAACACCCAAAAAATAAAAAATAAAAGTAGTAATCATGGTATCGGGATGAGCGGACAGCTTTGCCACTAGCGATTCTCTGGCTTCTCCTCTCGGAATTATCTGCCAAATCTTGCATCTTCTTAGATACTTTCCTTTAGTTTTTTTCTCTTTCCCGAAATCTTCCTTCTCTTATTATTCCATGCTGGATTATCCATGGTAATGTTATCGGGAATAGAGCAGTAAACTTCAGGGGTTCCGAAGAATCGATCCTAACTCTCAAGGCAGTTGCAATGGTAGGATCCCAAGCACCACCCGTAGGTGTAGCCAGTTCTGCTCCACCTTCATCTGTTAAAGGACCATACTCCGCTCGATCCTCATCCCGGTATTCATCAAGGCCCTCCATCTCCATCTCTTTGGTCTCTTCCGAATGGACAGATGGGATTAGCTCCAATACTCCAATATTCGGGTCAGCCACCATTACCTCGGTAATAGTAAGAATCCCTTTATAAGGATTATGGACGATGACATCCATGGATAGTCCCAAAAGATCAGAGCCTTCCAAAGTCGGAGTTGGGTAGACCCGGATGCCCACCATCTCATACTCCTCCCAGCCATCCTTCTCTTCAAGACCCGAAACCTCAGTTGCCAACGGGTCCTTTTTGCCCGCAAGTAAGACCGGAACATGTCCATCTTGAATGCGGTGAGATATATGGGTACATGCCTTACGTCCTCCTCCCCGGCCACAGGAGACCCAAAGTCCTCACATGGGATCCCTGCACCTCCCACTAGGGATGATGCCATCTGGTCACAATCACCGCATTCAGTTACATGCTTGATATAAGCATCACTTCCAGCGGTTCCTTTGTTGTGATCAGGTTGAACACCCGCCTTCGCGGCTGCATAAGGTAGAGAGTTGATATTTAAACATCAGGAGATGTGATGGATGGCTTAGAGACTTAGACGTAACGTATGTAGCAAAGTAATTGGTGCCTTACACAAAGGATAACTTATCATACTAATTAGAATCCGGTACAAAATTGGGAAAAAAAAAGTAAATGAAATGGGAGTTAATGCCGACCTCTTTTTCACGTGGGAAAATAGACACATATTTCCCATCCATGCAGATTAGAAGTCAAAAGTCTATTCTGCTACGTAGAAAAGAGATTCTCCCCTCTCCCCACATCTTTTATCTTGTCTCTTTTGCTATCTGATCTTGGGTGCCCATTATGTCTTAACTGGGTGAGTTTTTCCGCTTCTTTCTTTTTTTATTGCACGTCCAATAGGGACCAATAGGATCAGTTAGGGCTTTCTCTGAGTTGTATATGTTGTAAACACTATCTTAGGAGGAGATTTTATAAAATAAAGTGGTGTTGTGGAATTTTTTTTCCTCTCCTTTTTGCTTTGTTATTGGCTTATTGCTAGGGTTTCATCTCTTGCTTGTCTTCGAGCCCGAAAGTGCAGAAATTGTAAAGAACCGATCATAAATTAAGATTTTTACTTCTTCGATCTTAGATCCATATTGTCCAAATTTGCTTGAATTGGATACTTGCAACCCCAATTTACAAAAAAATTGTCAATTTAAGTTGAAAATCAAGTCAAAAATTATGTTGAATTTAGGGATTCAATTTACACCATAAGTTCGGGCCCCACAGTTCACTTTTAAGTTGTACAAAGATATGTCGGTATCTTCATGTAACTTAAACTATGTAGAGAAAATGCATATTGGAATAGATATCAGTGCTCAAGAAAAAGAAAGTGAAGGCCATTCTAAGGCTCTAGTAGATGTATCCGAGTACTTATGATCCATATTGAAAAGATAATTTGCAGTATAGAGAAAATAGAAGAACCAACAAGGTTTTTTTCTTTAGGAAAAAATTATAATCAGGGCAGAAAGCGATATGAACTTAGTATTGAATCTCGGTGTTGCCCGATAGTGATTTAATATTCAGGAGGAGGCACATTGGTATGTGTTATTTACAATATAACATGAACGATCAAAGGTTCATAAGAATTTTAAAAACATGGTATACAATTTAATGAAGATAGAAACTAAAATGAAGCTCCGATTAAGCTGGTGGCCAAGAAAGATTGCATTTTGATTATTTTTCTTATCGTGGATCTTTTACACAAAAGAATGGAGAGGGATGAAGACACAACTAACAGAATTAGAATTGAGTGGATGAAGTAAAGAGGTATTCCAAAGAGTTATATATTTGACACATGTCTGTGAGACTTCGGGAAAAAATTGATAAAATGAGAATAAGGCATGCAAGGTTGTGTGGTTTAAAATGCTAAATATTAAAGACAGTTCGAGTACATAAGATGAGCATCACAGGGAGGATGATGTTGAATTGGGTGTGTGGTAAGAATAAAAAGGATACACGGAAAAACAAGTACATTAGAAGAAGCATAGTAGTTGCACCAAGTCAGTACCAAGTGATGGAGACAGCTGGGGACCATACGAACATATGCAGCAGAGAGGCGAGGAGGCCGAAGTAAGGTAAGGCTTGGATTTGTGCAGAAATAGCAAAACGGGTTGGGGTAGGGGATAAAATAACATGATGGAAGCTCAAATTGTCTATGTACAACCCATTTTTCCCATGTTTTTCCCAGGAAACCAATCGAAAAAAGGGCTCTGATGGCTATTCAACGGATTTTGACCAGCAGTCATGAATTGGAAAAAAAGGTATTGAGCCATATCAGAGAAAGCAAGTGACTTTTAACTAGAGAATCATTAATAAGGAGGGAAAAAAAGACAAGAAAATAACTTTCACAAACATGACTAGTTATGTCAATGGAATGAGTCATCATGGTAACTGTGACAAACCCTAGAGAAAGAGAGAGGGAGCTAGGGTTTGGGAAGAGAATGAAATTCATCTCCCATTAGGCCAATAGGCCAACATATATATGTCAAACTACATGTGAGTCCTCTATACACTAAGTATGTGTATATACATGAATACATCTCAACACCTCCCCTCAAACTCAAGGTGGATCATGCACCAAGAGTTTGCCAATCAGCGACCGAAAACGTGGCGTAGGATGTGACTTCTTCGAATCCTCAGATACCTCAGAGGGACAGTCACCAGATCTCTTTTCCTGTCGTCATCTTCCTCCCTCAGCCTTCAAGCCTACTCAGATGTAGATTGGGTTGGAGATCCGACTACGCGCCGCTCCACCACTGGTTATTGCTTATTTATTGGGAACTCGCTGATATCCTGGCGTAGCAAGGAGCAAAAGGTGGTGTCTCTTTCCAGTACCGAGGCTGAGTACAGGGCCATGGCCTCCAGGACCAAAAAGATAGTCCATTTTCAGCGCCTTCTCAATGATCTCGGTGTTTTCTTCTCTGGTCCTACTCCACTTCACTATGATAACCGGAGCGCTATTCAGATTGCTAGCAATCCGGTTTTTCATGAGAGGACGAAGCATATCGAGATCGACTGTCACTTCGTCAGACAGGAGTATGAGGCCAATACGATTTCACTCCCCTCATCTCTTCAGTAGGGCAGATAGCAGACTTCTTCACGAAGTCACATCCTACGCCACGCTTTCAGTATCTGATTGGCAAACTCTTGGTGCATGATCCACCATGAGTTTGAGGGGGGGTGTTAACATATTGTATTATCATTGTATAGACTCATATGGCTGCACATGTATAAGGGATATATACTTGGCCTATTGGCCCAATAGAGTGTATTTCATTCCCTTCCCAAACACTAGTCTTCTTCTCTCTCCCTCTCTCTTGTCACAGTCAAAACACAAGACCATCAGCTAAACAAAACCAATTATTGACGAAAGCAACAAACTATTTCTCATGTGAAGGAGATCTGATACTAGAAGACAAGAAAAATGGGAAACTAGACTTGTATTCTACCATAAAGGGAGTAAAAGTCAAGTACTATAACAACTCACCTCTTTGAACAACAGTTGAATTTTCTTCTTCCACAAACTTTTGCCGGTAATCTTGTTCAAATCTATCCAAGGCATGCACCTCGTGGTATAATTCCTGAGGAAACAAATGTAGATTAGTGATGCAAGACAAAGCTTTTATAAATAGAAATAATAAGGAAGTTTAAAGAAACAAACACAGAAGACTAAGCATGGCATTTCGGGCAACAAGTCAAGCTAATAAAAAAAGAATTTCTAATAAACATGGAGTAAATAAGTTCAAATATATAGATGGATAAGCACACCAGAAAGATAACTTTTTGTCCGTATATCTAACTGGTGATTGTGTATCAAGATCAAAGAACCAGCGAAGTTTGCAGCACATATCAATAAAGCATCTTACCTGAAGTTGTAAGTTATAACAGTTAGTAATTTCTCCCTCACAAATATGTTAACTGGCAGACATTCCAGAAAACTTATCTAGAATAAATTCCAAGCTAACTCAAATAAATTTTTACACCTTAAGGTGCTGCTTCTGATGAGTGTGTGATCGGTTCATTTTAAGAAAGAAGTACATTGCAGTGAATCAACTATAAATGAAAAATAAGGAACACAAGGGTTTCTCCCTGAAGGGTGCACTTGTTAATGTAAATGTAATGGGTCGGGTTTTCTGTATAGTCGGGTCGGGTTTACTGTACATATATTGGGCTTGAATCCCTCAATGGAATTCTTCTGTTCCTCTCCAAACCCTAGCCGTCGTCTCCTAACATGGTATCAGAGCTCTAGGGTTTCCCGTACGACGGCAGCACCTCCGGCGACCCCCTCCGGCCCCCTTCCTCTGCTCCGGCACCTCCGGCAACCCCCTCCGGCCCCCCTTCCTCTGCTCCGACCACCCGCAGCCCCTCCGCATCTCCGGCAGCCCCCTCCGGCCCCCCCTTCCTCTGCTCCGCACCACCCGCAGCCCCTCCGCACCTCCGGCAGCCCCCTCCGGCCCCCCTTCCTCTGCTCCGATCACCCGCAGCCCCCCTCCGACCCCAACCGCACCACCAACAGCCCCCGCCCCCCCCTCCCAGACCCCCTACAGCCACCCCCCCTCCTCCCGAACCCCCTTCTGCCACCGCCCCCCCCCTCCCGAACCCCTTACAGCCCCTGCCCCCCCCCTCCCGCGCTCTCTACAGCCACCGCCCCCCCCCCCTCCCGGCCCCCTACAGCCACCCCCCCTCCTCCCGAACCCCCTTCTGCCACCTGCCCCCCCTCCCGACCCCCTCCCGCGCTCTCTACAGCCACCGCCCCCCCCCCTCCCGGCCCCCTACAGCCACCACCCCCCCCTCCCGGACCCCCTACAGCCACCCCCCCCCCCCCCTCCCGAACCCCCTACAGCCCCTGCCCCCCCCTTCCGACCCCCTCCCGAGCCCCCTACAGCCCTACAGCACCCCCCCGACACCCCCTGACGCCCTACAGCCTCCTCCATGGCCTCTCCAGCCGCACCGTCTGTCGTTGCGATCTCTCCACCGCTGAAGGCGGTCGCGTTTCAGTTGTCGTCGGCCAGCGACTGGCCTGACTGGTCCCTCACCGTCGAGGCCGCCCTCTCCAGTCGTGATCTGTGGGGTCACGTCACCGGCGAGGATCCTCCTCCCACTGACTACTCCGGCTCGTCCTCTGTCACCAGCAGTGCTGCATCTTCTGCAGCGACTGCTACCACGGCCGTCACCGTTGCTGCTCTTACGTGGCGCCGCCACGATCAGGCCATCCGGGCGTACCTCCTGGGCTCGGTTGCTCGTCCGCTCCTTGCTCCCATCGACCGCCTTCCGACTGCACGCGCGATGTGGGAGTATCTCCGGGACCGTTTTCTCCCGCGCGGCGGCGCCCGCCGGCATCAGCTCATCTGCGACTCGCAGTCTGCCCGTCAGGGGGAGCGTACCATTCAGGACTTCTTCAGTCAGATGAGTGCCTACTGGCATGAGCTGGACTCACTGATTCCGGAGCGGTGTGACTGCCCCCGCTCCCGGGACTTCCAGCGCTACCTCGACGAGGGCCACCTGCACCAGTTCCTGGCAGCACTTCGACCAGACTTTGCTCTCATAGCTGCCCAGCTCCTGCACCGTGAGCCCCTCCCTCGGCTCGAGGATGCCCTACTCGCCTTGGTCGACGAGGAGACCCGCCTTCAGACTCAGGGCGCTCGCCCTCCTCCACTTGCTCCTAGCTCCGACTCTGTCCTGGCAGCCAGGTTCTCCGATGAGGCTGTTTTTTGTCACTACTGCAAGGAGCCCGGCCACATGAAGCGCGAGTGCCCTACACGTCCTCCACGCAACCCCCGCTGGGGTCCGGATGAGAGATCCCCCCGCTGGTCTTCGACCTCTCGCGACGATCGACGCGGTGGTCGAGGTGGACGGGGCCGAGGACGTGGTTCGTCTTCCTTCCGCCACTTTGGTGGTGCAGCGGCTACTGCAGAGGCCTCGACGCTCCCCACTGCTACCACAGCACCTTCTCCGTCTGAGCCGGACCGCCTTCAGCGCCTCGAGGAGCTCCTTCTTCGCCACATAGCCTCCACCGGCTCCGCGACTGCGCACGGCTTGTCTGCCACCTCTGGTACTACTGCTCCATGGATCTTCGATTCGGGTGCCTCCTGTCACCTTACTTTTGACTCCACTGTCCTCACGGACTGTTCTCCCACTACCACCCACCAGGAGGTTCGCACTGCGGATGGGACTCTCGTCCCTATTCCGCAATGTGGCTCCATCACCACCACCTCTGACCCTTCTGGTCGCCTGACCCTATCCCATGTCCATCATGCCCCCCGTCTTAATATTAATTTGATTTCCATCAGTTCTCTTTGCGACTCTGGCCTGACTGTCACCTTCACCCCTTCTGTTTGTGTTGTGCAGGATTCGCGGACGGGTCAGAGGATTGGGCTGGGCCGTAGGGCAGGAGGACTCTACCAGTTGGACCATCTCCATGTGTCTTCAGTTGCGTCTGTCATGTCTGTCACCTCTGATGCCGACCTGTGGCACAGAAGGTTAGGTCATCTATCGAGTGATCGACTCAAAAGCGTATTCCGTTCGGGCGCTTTGGGTCGAGCGTCTTTCTTCCCACTCTCTGTTTGTACGGGTTGTCGACTGGCAAAGCATCTAGCTCTTCCATTTTCTGCTAGTACTTCCCAGTCTGATGCTTTATTTGACTTAGTTCATTCGGATATTTGGGGTCCTGCTCCTGTTGCTTCTCTATCTGGTTACATGTATTATGTGTGTTTTATTGATGACTACTCTAGGTGCACCTGGGTCTATCTCATGCGTCATCGGTCTGAAGTACCTCACATCTTTAGGAGATTCACCACTATGATACATACCCAGTTTGGTCGGCGCATCAAGACCTTTCGGTCTGATTGTGCCAAGGAGTATCTCTCCTCCGAGATGCGTGAGATTCTTCAGTCTCACGGCACTCTTCACCAGCAGTCCTGTCCCCACACTCATGAGCAGAACGGCGTTGCCGAACGCAAGCATCGTCATGTCCTTGAGACTGCACGAGCCTTGCTTCTCTCTGCGTCCGTTCCTCACTCCTACTGGGCTGAAGCTGTCATGACGGCTGTCCACCTCATCAATATCACTCCGTCGTCTGCTCTGTCCGGTGCCACCCCCCACGAGCGCCTTCACTCCAGTCCACCTGACTACTCTCTTCTTCGCACGTTTGGTTGCACGTGCTTCGTTCTTCTTCCTCCCCATGAGCGCACCAAACTTTCTGCGAGGTCTGTTAGGTGTGTTCACTTGGGGCTCAGTCGTGAGCACAAGGGGTATCGATGCTATGATCCCTTAGCTCGTCGGATCCGTGTCTCCCGTCACGTCTCCTTTGTTGAGGATGTCCCGTATTTTGCACCTGAGTCTCGGGATCTTTCCTCGCCTACTTCGTCATCCTCCTCACCCTCCTCACATCTACACATCCCTGTTCTACCCCCGGTTTCTGTTGCCCCATTCACGCCTACTACACCACCACCACCACCTCCTCAGTCTCCATTGCCACCTCCACCACCACCACCACCTCCTCAGTCCCCCACGCCACCTCCACCACCACCTATTACTCGTGTCTATGTTCGTCGGTCTGCAGCTCCTCCTTCAGCGTCGGTTCACACTGGTACTCCCTCACCTGATGCTGCTGCCCCCTCCTCCCCGGTCGTGGATCCTGCTCCTGTTCGGCGCTACCCAGCGCGCGAACATCACCCTCCTGCCAGATACGACTACTCTCCTGACAGGTTTGGCTACTCTGTTTCTCCCTCTGACTCTCCTGACTCTTCTGGCTACTCTGCCAGTGTCTCCTAGTCACCATCCTTTCAGGCCTTTCTTACTGCTATACACACCCATCGGGAGCCCCGATCGTACCGTGAGGCAGCATTACATCCAGAGTGGCGGCAGGCCATGTCAGTTGAGCTTGAGGCTTTTCAGCGGACCCAGACCTGGGAGTTGGTGCTTTGTCCCTCCGGGGTGGTGCCTGTTAGCTGCAAGTGGATATTAAAGGTCAAAACTCGGCCTGATGGATCCATTGAGCGGCACAAGGCTCGCCTCGTTGCTCGTGGCTTCTCCCAGGAGTATGGGATTGACTACGAGGAGACGTTTGCTCCGGTTGCTCGGATGACTACTGTGCGCACCCTCTTAGCTGTGGCAGCTGCTCGAGGGTGGCCTCTCCATCAGATGGATGTCACCAATGCGTTTCTCCACGGTGATCTCTCCGAGGAAGTCTACATGGCTCCTCCTCCGGGCACTTCAGTTCCTCCAGGGCACATGTGTCGGTTGCGCCGAGCCATCTATGGGCTCAAGCAGGCCCCTCGTGCCTGGTTTGAGCGATTTCGCAGTGCAGTTCTAGCCGCCGGGTTTGTTGAGCGTCACTCCGACTATGCCTTGTTCACTCGCTCCTCCAGTCAGGGCATTGCAGTTCTTCTCCTCTATGTGGATGATATGATCATCACTGGGGATGACAGTGCCACCATCGCCTCTCTCCAGCGGCACCTCCAGAGTCAGTTTGAGATGAAAGATCTGGGCTCTTTTCGCTACTTTCTGGGCCTTGAGATTGCCAGGTCATCCCGTGGTCTGTTGGTCTCACAGCAGAAGTATATCTCCGACATCCTTGCTGATGCTGCGCTTACTGACACACGTACTGCTGACACACCCATGGAGCTCAATTTGAAGCTTCTAGCTACAGATGGTGAGCCGCTCCAGGACGTCTCCCGCTACCAGAGGTTGGTTGGGATGCTTGTCTATCTCACCATGACCCGGCCAGACATTGCCCATGCTGTTGGCATTGTCAGTCAGTTTGTTCAGTCTCCACGGTCAGTACACCATGCAGCTGTTCTCCGGATTATCCGCTACCTCCGGGGCACCATCACCCGTTCACTACTGTTTCCCTCCACCTCTCCGTTGGTGCTGCGCGCCTACTCAGATGCAGATTGGGCAGGAGATGCAGACACTCGTCGATCTACTACAGGATACTGTGTGTTTCTGGGTGACTCACTGATTTCGTGGCGCAGCAAGAAGCAGGAGTCTGTTGCTCGCTCCAGCACCGAAGCCGAATACAGGGCTATGGCTTCCACCACCGCCGAGATTGTCTGGCTTCGTCGTCTTCTGCTTGACTTGGGAGTGGTGATATCCGGGCCGACCCCTCTCTTCTGTGACAACCGGAGTGCTATTCAGATTGCTAGCAATCCGGTCTTCCATGAGCGAACAAAGCATATTGAAGTTGACTGTCATTATGTTCGCCAGGCGTTTATCGATCACACCATCTCCCTGCCTTTCATTCCCTCATCGGAGCAGACTGCTGATTTTCTGACGAAGCCACTGACGACTGCTCGCTTCAGGCATTTTCTAGGCAAACTCTCGGTTCATGATCCACCGTGAGTTTGAGGGGGAGTGTTAATGTAAATGTAATGGGTCGGGTTTTCTGTATAGTCGGGTCGGGTTTACTGTACATATATTGGGCTTGAGTCCCTCAATGGAATTCTTCTGTTCCTCTCCAAACCCTAGCCGTCGTCTCCTAACAGCACTAAAAGCTCAATGGCACAAGAAAATAAAGTCTCTCATTGAATAGTAATATCCCAGCAGAAATTAATATGTACATTATTGCATAAGAAACATATAGGTATGTGAATGTTAGAAGAGCATTAGGTGAATAAATCTGAGACAATAATTCTCTCATAGGCTGGATCGAGTTAAAGGGCTGAATGCTTCAACAGGTAAATGAATAGACAAATAAAAATCCCGGAAAGTTTAAAACTTTAAAGAATATAAGATGGCATTCTAAAAAACCCAAAAACTACCAATTCTTTTCCCAAAAGGACAGGATTGGATGCAGAGCACACCTCTGTGAGAAGGATCCATTATAGGACTCAGTAGAGTGCTATTCTCAAAATAATACAATACCAAAATGCAGAGTGGCAAATTAACATCATAATTATCCCATGGAAAATGAACAACATGTATGATCAGTGGTAATTAAGTTCCTTCGAGTTTTTATTTGATATGCTCTGAATCCTTTTATTCAACATTATGTCTAACAGAATGTCTGCTGGCAAGTCAAGCATCACTCACATGTCGCATCAAATAATCTATATTCGGAAGTAGCTGAAGATACCAAAGCAGCCTGTACTTTTATTACCTGATTTTAGTTTCAGTTAGTTCCCACACTCACAGATTACCACTACCAGTACTGGTTATAGTAAAAGACATCACATCTTAGAATATAAGCAAATTAATCACTCACAGCAGTATACTGAACTAATGTCAACAACTGCTGCATCACCGCATCTGCTGCTTCTTTCAACTGATGTTGAGGCGTAACCTTTGACCCTAATCTATTGAAGAACACAAGTTATACACATGACATTGGAGTAAATGCAAATGGCCATGTACTATCAATTGGTCATATATAATGGATGTAACCTGACTTGTTTAAATAGCGATCCAAGTTGTGCCACTGAGGATCTTCACAAAGATTTCCAAAACGAGCAACCTCTCCTAAAAATAGTTTCAATTCTTCCCTGTCCATCATAAATCACAATTTCTTTCTTGAAAAAAGAGAAAACCGATTCGAAACAGTAGAAATTACGTCTAAATGAATAAGTATGGTGCAACAATTCTCAAAGTTGGAAATAAGCTACTTCGGAGACTGATTGAAATCTAATAGAATTAGATGATGAAATTCCACTATACACCTTTTGTCAGAAGCAGCAATCCGTAATAACTCATCCATATCTTCAGAGACTAAATGTTGCACACCTTCCGAGGGAAGCACCTCTTCTTTTAGATATTTTATATGTTCCTTTGACAGCGATTGCATAAGATTGGCACCTCTAACTATTGTGTTGGCAACCTCAAAAGCCAGAATAGATATTTTGGGGCCTCTATTGATGTTCGAAATCGTCATGCTTCTAGAAAGAATGGAAAGAGCTTCCACTGCCTTCCCAAGCCCATAGGTACCAGCTCTTCTCAAAAGCAAGCTCATTTCCGAAACCTGTTACAACAAATAACTACTCAATTCGTGCAAAAAAAAAACAATTAAACAAACAAATAATTAAATTAAGGTTATTTTAAAATGTCATGAGGCAGTATAGTTAATCATCTTAAGGGCCTTGCTGATTCATGTAAAGATACTCCTGTCTATAATGACACAAACATTTTAAATAGTCAAACGTACACAAAAGTATCCAGTCAAGATTTGTATATCAGCAAAGGACTAAAAAGTATCAGTCATAATAAGAGGAAATGGTATGAAAGCATACTAGCTTGGATTGAACAGTTCTAGAGCAGCAAGGGACTAAGTAATATTCAAGGTCAAATACCAGTAGTATAGGTTCAATCATCCTCTTGAATAAGCAACTAGATTGCGGAGCTTGATCTCCATGAGGAGTTTAATCTTACATCATGCCATATCATGCATCAACTCATTTATTAGAGAATTCTGAAAAGTAATAGGTATTCTGTGAGCTGTTCAATATCTGCTCCGATCCATGCTAAGCAGTCATGAGCAAAAGGGTATGTTCAACAAACTGTAACGAGTACCTCCTAGTGCCAATATCTAGAAACTACATGTAAATACTACACATAAACACTGTCCCCTATACAAATAAAAATAATCACACATGAATCTCATATTACACTCAAAAGAAGATATGGTCATAATATAATATTACAAAGATATCATGGTCCTACAATTTTAGTTGGTGTGATTATATCAGTTACGTCCCAGGGCTCGATGGGCTTCACATTACTAGTCACAAAATACTGGATTTGCTAGTGATATATGGGAGTCGAAGACTTTGAGTCATTGTTCAAAAACTCGAAACTTGGATTCGACTCGAAAATCAGCCAAGTCGAGTAAACTCGGTCCAACTCGGCCGAGTTTTATCCAAACTCGCCCCAACTAGGCAAAATAACTCGACTCGAAATCTGACCGAATCGATTCGGTCCAACTCGGCCGAGTTTTATCGAGTTTTAAAACACTGCCTTGAGTCGTTCTATAAAAATCCAAGGATTATTTGGGAAAACTATATTTTATAAATAAGGTAGCAACTATACAATCTCTTTTTTTTTCTTTCTGGGTAAGGAATACATTCTACACTTTATACATCACAGACTAACTAATATAGGCATCAGTGTGATAGTCCGGAGTACAATGCATCCTACATATAGGCATCAGTACAATAGTTCAGCTTACATAACTAAACACGCCTTAGTTGAAAAGAGTTCCAAAAAAAAACCGTGGTTTCTCCTCCATCTTTGCCTGGTTTGCAAGCCAACCTGTTGGTAATCCGAACCTGGGGAATGCTTCCAAATCTGGCCCTCACATCGGCTATAATAGGTGTTAGGAGATGACAGCTAGGGTTTGGGGAGAATGGAGAATGTCTTCATTGAGGGCTTGTACATCAATACACAGGTAACCCTACCCGACTGTACATAAACCCGACCCAATATATACATTAACACGCCCCCTCAAATTCACGATGGATAATGTACCGAGAGTTTGCTGATGAAATGACGAAAACGAGCAATCGTAAGGGACTTTGTGAGAAAATCAGCAGTCTACTCCGTCGAGAGAATGAATGGCAAGCAGATGGTGTGGGCGATAAACTCCTGGCGAACATAATGACAGTCAACCTCGATGTGTTTGGTCCGCTCATAGAAAACCGGGTTGCTAGCAATCTGGATAGCACTCCGGTTGTCACAGAAGAGAGGGGTGGCCCCAGACATCATAACTCCCAGGTCGAGTAGAAAGCGTCAAAGCCAGGCAATCTCTGCGGTGGTGGAAACCATAGCCCTGTATTTGGCTTCAGTGTTGGAGCGAGCAACAGACTCTTGTTTCTTACTGTGCCACGAAATGAGGGAGTCGACAAGGAACACACAGTAGCCAGTGGTGGAACGGCGAGTAGTAACATCTCCTATTCAGTCTGCATCAGAGTAGGCTCGCAGCACTAGAGTAGAGGTGGACAACAAAAGTAGATGAGAAAACCAGCTCCCACCATGCCTGTCCTCTTGCAACTACCATGTCGAAGTTGAGCTTCCATCGCCTTCATTTGGAGTAAGACATTTAGCATAGATTGGCTCCATTATATCCCAACTCCCATACCTTAAGCTTGAAAACAATTTATACAATTTCTATAATTTATAAATAAGGTAGCAACTATACTAAGAAGAATAGCTAGACATCAGAAGTAGAAATCAAGCAGATATATGAAATAGATATCAAGCCAAGAATGTTCCCACATACAAAACGTCTATCCACCCACTCTGAAGAGAAGTAAAAAATAATCCAATATCACTTCATTAATCTCCTTATCATATACTATCATTGAAAATAATGTACCTTGCTTAATAAAACTAACTTTCCATGGTTGGTTGCCATGAGAAAAAGGATTCCAAACCCGGCTGATCCGATGAGTTGGCTTTGGACAGGGCCGATACCGAGTCAGACCTGAAACTGCATCAGCCCCCGTATCGGTCGATACCTGCCCGTATCTGTTTGTATTGACCAAGTCAGCATGTATTGGCTGATATGGACCGTGCGGCTCGGCTTGACAACCTATTGGTTTTTTTTTTTTTTGCTTTGTCTCCCACCCTTTGGTCTTTCCCGCTGGTGCACATGCTATGTGAGTTGCTCATCATGCAATAAAGTGAGAAGATGGGCTTTTGGAGGCTATATAAACCCCTCCAAGGCACTCCACTCCACCAAGCCATTCTCCCATCTCTACCAAGCCATTCTCCAAAGTTCCCACGTCCCAAGCTCCTTGTTGGGTTGTTTTTTGTTGCAACTTTGCAAGAGCCTGCAAAAGAAGATAGAAATTAAGGATTCTAAACCTATAAGCCAATGCTTCAGTAAGGCTTCATTCATCAAGGGACTTCTTCAAGGCTTAATGATGCGGGTCACTCGTGGTTTATGCTTGGTTCGGATATTATGCAAGATAATAAATTTAACAATTAAAATTTAAGATCTTGCAGTGACTTATCAGTAACACAAAGAAGCTAGAGGATAGGTAATTATGATAAACCAAGAGAGTGCAGGCAATAAGTAGGAACCCCTTGGAAGGCTGAGAGGATACGATTGTTTGGAAGTTTAGAATTCCCGGGTTAGGACAGTCTAGCTAACAACGACGAGTATAATGTTTGTCTAAAGGATATCAACCAGTTAAAACAGGCTCAAAATAAGAAAAGCCAATGGTCTCAGATTCATGTAATGTAATGGTGCTTAAGCAAACCAGGTAGTAGTAATTAAGAAATAACTTGTGATCTAAATTTAGGGCTAGCAAATGAAGGCTTAAAGCTCAAGTTAGACTGATCAAACCAGGATGATGCGCAAGTTATCACAGATCCTTGATGAAGCTTTCAAAGCATTGTAGGTGTGATGATGATCCACGAACAAAGAACTACACGGGCCCGGAAGGGCTCTCGGATGGTTGGTCAGGTCAAGCGGACCGGCAGTGCACGCACGAATGGCCTGACGGGCAAGCAAGATAGGCCGACAGGGTCCACGTGGGAGTCCAAGTGAACGGGGCAGTCCGACGGGGCACACGGGTGACCGAGCAGGCCAGCGGGGTCACACGGGTGGCCAGGAGGACCAGGCAGGCTGACGGAGTTGTGTGGGTGGCCGAGGCTTGCGAGTAGGTTGGTGGCACGGGGTCGGATCTGGTCACGAGCAAAAGAAAAAGAAAGATATCGAGAAAGATGATGATGGGATCGTTGAGATCACGCAAGGAAGATGAAGATGATGACGACAACGATCTACACAACTGGGGATTCTGGCTCAAAGCCCGAGATCCCTCCACTCAACAATGACAAATCTCTATGAGAAGCCCTAGCACTTAGCTTTCATTCATCATTCCCAATAAACAACAGCTACAAGAGATATAAATAAAGGTTTCGACAAAACCCTAACACCTAACTGTTGGAATTGGATCCGTTTATCAGAGTCGCAGCGGAAGCATAAAAAAGATCCGAAGATCATACGGTGTATGTTTCATTGCAATTAATTCCTCAAAACAATCTACATGCAAATCTACGATCTTAGCATATGTGCGGATACCCTAGAGGCATACTACGATCTACGGAAGACATGCATGCATCTAGTTAGGTGTTTAGAATCATCAAACCTTATGGATCTATGATCCGGAGATGACGGAACGATGAAGAACCGCACTTGAATCGCAAGGAAAACTGTCGGATAGCACCTTGTCCTTTGCGAATTGAAGAATCCTCGAAATTCCGTCTCTGAGTGCAAGGATTACGAGCCGACGGAGGAATCCGTTGCGAAGACGATGGCGAGCCGCGAGATTTTCTCCTCCTCTTTTTCCTTTCTTCCTTCTCCTTCCTTCCTCTTTCTTCTCCCTTCTTCTTCCTCTCTTTTCCTTGGCCGAAACCACAAAAGGAGGAGCAAAGGGGGAGGGTTCGGATTTTTGGAGGAGAGGAGCCACTAGGGCCGGCCCCTCCCTCTCCCTATTCTCTTATAGGGCCGGTCTCCCATGGCTTCAAGGAAGCTAGGGCCGGCCCTAGATAGGTTAGGATAGAGGGGGGTCGGTTTTTAGGAATTTCCAATGTCTATCGTGAAGCCTGGACGAAAACGCCCTTCACGAAAAGTGAAAAACTGAAAGAGAGACTGAGTGAGGTGCGCTACTCGGAATCGAGTTCCGTCAGCGCCTATGAGCTCCTGGAATTATTCCGCTCATTCTAAGATCCATATTTAATGTGTTCTGAGCCATATTTCAGTATTTACCAAAATACCCCTACGACCCGTAACACATGTGAATTAGGTTCTTAGGCTCCGGGCTTGCGCTCCATCGCGCTACTTCGCATCCAACGTATCCAACTAGGTCGGGGAACAATTCCTATACGCAACGACAGGGTGGAACCTTCAGGGTTCGGGATCTCTAGCTCCAACCGGATCCCTGATTAACTGTTCCGGTGACACACCGAAAGTTCCGTTAATCAGCCCTAATCCGATTAACCCACGTAGCCACCCAGAGTGCGACGCGAGTTGAACTCTAGTGATCCTAAACTTATGTTACTCCCTCGTAACCATGTTCTCTACTATACTCCGATAATCCTTAGTCCCTCCTATTACTGGTGCCATGATACGACTCAGGCGGTGGGGAGCACCGTCAGATCCCGATCGATCATCTGACTAGGGTTTGATGACTTGTCATCTATAACACCACACACCTTCCGGTGCTATGCCTAGCATCCGGAACATCGTCAGTCATACTGACAACCACCAGGCCTGGGTTAACTGTGTGGACAGATTGACAAATCAAAACGTACCCATCCAACACTGGACGTCGGATAACCTGTAAGGATTACATGTCACTCAAGCACCAGCCGGGTAACCCAACGCACCGTGGTATTGGACTATGGAAGGTCCGCACACGTTGGCACATCAAAGCACCACACAACTGGTTGGCCTAGTGAACATGGTCCCTCAGGGTTAAGGGTAGATTATCTATAGTAGTAAGACGGTTTATGCACCAGTGTCTGAATCACTGAACTGTGCACCGTCTTGGTTCCTGTTCAACACGATCATCGTGCTTGGTCAGGTGAATGGGAATCCCACGTTCCCGTGGTGGAGACTTCACCACATCCTCTACCTGCCAACAGCTTGTTCTCGGTGAAGCGACCGGCATCACCTAAGCTGTGAACTAGTTCTAGGTCTACACAGAACCGATCCACTGGGTCTACCAAGCATGGATCCTCCATGCGCCTCAGTGGCCTACTGTGTTCCCTAGGGTCCTTTTATTATATGAGTATTATCATATACCAGAGTAGTATTCTAATTAAAGCAATAACCAAATGCATCTTTATTAATGTTAATACAGAAAATCCACGCTACGGACACACGAGCTACAACACTAACGGCCTACGCAATGCATAACAGACGCTTATAACACGGGCTTATGTAAAACCAGGAAATAACCTAATAATTAGGACAAAAATCAGCAACTAAATAAAAGAAAGTGGATAATAAAATAATCGGGGCCCAAACGAATGGCCCAACCATGTCTAGCAGTCTCCCAACCAAAGCCCAAGAGCATGGGTAGTCCATCTACTCCTCCATAGGTGCATGTGGGCCGTGCTGACTTATCTGAACCGGTGGTGTCCCCACCAACTCTCCTGGGGCGGGAAGAACTTGACTCTGATGAGGGAAGCTTTTGAGAACTTCTGTAGTACTCGAGCAAGTCCGGGTCGATACAATGAAGCTCCTCCAAAGAAATCCTCATAGCATCAGAATCTGGACGCCATGTCTACCTTACTAAGACCTAATGATAACCTCCATGGTATGTCGAAATTACCTGCTGAACCATGATTTTATCAATATTTTCATGGTTAGGTAATGATAAAATGGTGGTGCAACTCTGGGTACTGGGTCAGGTAGTGGGTCAGGGTCATGGGTAGGCTCAAGATATGGATCATCAGGGGCTATTGTCGGATCTTTGTAGGATACCAGATCCCCAACGTTGAAAGTTCAACTAATCCCATAGTCCTCAGGTAGTTCTGACTCTAAAACATATGTATTCAAACCTATCTTCTTCAGAATTCTAAAGGGTATTGCAATTCGGGCTTGCAATTTCTTCAAGCTTCATGAAGGGAACCTCTTAAGCCTAAGTCGAATCATAACATACTCACCATCTTCGAATTCTTTATCATGCAAATGGGCATCCTCAAAAGCTTTGTATTTATTATTATTAAGATCTATTTTCTTGCTTATTTCTTTGTGTAAATCATGAATGTGTTGTGCAAATGCATCTGCAGACTCAGAGGCTAGATGATGTGATGCCATAGTAATTAAATCAATAGGCATGTTTGGACGAAAACCATTGGCGGCCTCCAAAGGACTCTTACCCGTAGTTCGGTTGACATACTTGTTGAATGCAAACTCAGAAGTGGGAAGAAGTAAATCCCAAATTTTTCTATGTTCCCCTACCAAACACATCAAGAGACTTCCTAGACTCCGGTTAACCACCTCAGTTTGACTTTGACCATTTGTTCGAGGGTGATAGGTGGTGAAAAAAATTCAGCTTGGCACCAAACTTGCACCAGAGAGTTCCAAAAGTAATTCATAAATTTAACATCTTTGTCAGATACAATTGTTTTGGGCAGACCATTATCGTTACATCCACTTCTTCCTCCACTTTATTCAAGCCTTCAACTTTGCAGCCCTACTCTTATTAGAGGAAACGTACAAGCAAAAAAATCGATCTGCTCCAGTTCCGTGTTCTGATTATAAGCATGCCATATTATGAGAAAATGATTAAAGAGTTACCCAAATAATCAATAATGAGGATTTTTGGGACTGTACTTTTAGACGGGGATATGATGTTATGCTAGTCCTCCAATGATCAAGACACCTTCAAAATGGCGTATACATATGTCTTCGTGTCGGAGAAATAAATGGGATCAATTATAAATGTAACATAAATCACAAAGAAGCAAGAAAAAAAACACACTTTGAACTGACTTGTATCAGATGGTCACTTCATAATGACTCAATAACCCCTGCACAGTTGCTGGCATTCCTAAAAAGATTCCATTTACTACTCAAAAATGGGACTGGGTGGGGCTGATCTCAAATTCATATTTCAAGAATAATAATTGTGTGATTGGCAACTTGCCACTGTAAACAACGTACCCTTTTCATCATGCTGAAATTTTTTTATTTCCCATCATTCGAAATAAAAAGAAGCTATCCAAGATTGGGCTAACCTTCGTCGTCCCGAGCTTATCGGAAGAGGAGGGCATTGGGTTAGTTGACCTGAAATTTTGCGACAGAGTCCTCGGCAGTTGCTGCTCCGAATCCGGCTCCAAGTCATCGGTAGTGCTGCTGCCCGAAGCTGTCCTCGACAGCTGCGGCTCCTCCTGAGACTCCGAAGCATCAGTAGGGATGTTGCCCACAGCAGTCATCGCCATTTCGATGAACGAAAGGTGGTGTTCTTGCGGCCGCCTCTCCATACTCTTCGCACCCATTGTACAGGACCCTTGTCGCAAATCCTCGCGTCTTCCACCGCTCCAACTCCCTTCGGATACAAAATTCTTCACAATTTCTCAAAATTCACTGCATAGGAATTCTGACCTCCAATCCAATACACTAATAACACGCATGTAAGCTGGAATTGAAGCGAAAAAGATCCAATTCCCATGGAACAAAGAGATCGGAGCTCAAAAGATGCGATTTTTCGAGGAAAAAGACGGTGTGGGGGAGGAGAGAGTAACCTCTTGGGACAGACGGAAGGTCAGGAGCTAGGCATGGACAAAGAGAGGACCGGTCGGAGGGATCGGCCGATCTATCGGCCGGCCAAGTTGCGACCTTTCTCGTCCCTCCGGCGGCATCAGAAGAGGAGAGAAGAGCAGAGATTGGAATGTACTGGAGGTGACATCGGAGACTGCTGCGGTCTTCGCTTTGTCTGCTGTCGCTGTCGGTACAAGTCTGACTGACCATGTATCACCAGCAGCCCATCCACGGTTGACCAACGGGATTGTAGCATTTCCCGCGGCTTACCTATACCGCTTCGCCGCTTCGGTTTTTTTCTTTTTTTTTTTTTTTTGGTGTGGGGCTCACCAAGAGATCGGTTAAGCCCAAGTCCCTTTAAATGTTATGAACGGAATTATCCTCTATAGCATTTCAAATTTTCTTTGAAATGTCTGGTACCAGTGAACCAACCCCCCCCACTCCCCCGCCAATGCCGGACCTAACCGAACCCCCCTCCCCCCCTTCGATCGGACCTAATCTACAGGTTATGAGATGAACCCTAGACCTAACCGAATCCCCAACGCCGCCGGAGGTCAAGCTAGCCGGGGTCAGGAGATCGAGACCGTCGCCGCCGAAGGTCGAGCTCATCGGAGTCGAGAGGTCGTCGGGGTCGCGAGGTCAAAGGGTTCGGGAGAGAGAAAGGGGGGGGGGGGGGGGGGGGTTAGTGTCAGATTTATCATTAGAAGGCAAGGACCTTAGGTTAAACTGATCTCTTGTATATCCTTGGGCTAAACCGATCTCTTTTTCAGGGATCTTACACATATTAACCCTTTTTTTTTTCAAGTAGGTTGCAGGTCTATCGACACACTAAATATTTCTTTCAGAAAGTTTTCAAAGAAAGAACAAAAAATACTAATATTATAATAAATATAATAAAATTTTATAAATTATGAAAAACAAAAAGTAGGCCGTCTTAGATGGCGTAAATCTTTTATGACATCTTTGATGGCTTAAAAAATTGCCAATTCAGTTGAATGTCTGAAATGTCATTTATTTACGCCATCATAGATGGAGTATAATATTTATGTCAAATGAGATAGCGTAGAAGCAACGGTTATTTTTTTTTACCGTTGTCGTTCTCCGAAGCTTAACGGCTATTTTTTTTTACCGTTGTCTCTAGACTCCTTCTCACTGAGAAGCCCTCCGAACCTTAACAGCTATTTTTTTGACCGTTGTCTCCAGACCTTTGCCTGCAAACCCTTTACGCCATCTCAAATGGCGTAAATCTTTACGCCATCACATATAGCAAAATGCAATGGCACTTTGGATATTTAAGATTACCACTCCAACTTTATGTCATCTGTAATGGCATAAAGGATTTACGCCATTAAAGATAGTGTATTGTTTTGTTTTTCACAATTTATAAAATTTTGTTCCATTTATTATAATATTAATATTTTTGTTCAATTTTTTTAAAAAAAACGTATTTTTTTCACACACCCAGTACTATTATACACGCACTTTCTCTTTTTAAAATTTTCTCTATTTGCTCAATGCACACCTTTAATTTTTGAAAAATCCTATATTACCTTTCTTCTCCAAATTATTCCACACACACACACACACACCCAAACGATCCCAAATCCTAACTCCTTCCCCCTCATCCTTCGTTCACCCGACCAACGATCTTTCTCTTCTCCGATAGTGGGACCCACCAGCCCTGCCTGGGGCCCACAGAGATGATAGTGGGATCCACCAGCCCTATCTAGGGCCCACGGAGACGACAATGGAACCCGCCAGCCTTACCTGAGGCCCACATAGACAGTCTAGGGACTAGTAAATCTTCCCCTAGCTATTTAACCAAAGCTCCAGATATTCCCAAAGCTTTATAAATAGATAGCAGACTAAATCGATAATCTAGATCGGATTCTCATTCGGTATTCCAAATTCTATTCCAGATATCACCCTTAAGTTATTAAGAATTACATAGCTGGCTGAGGGTCGATCTCATTTTCTTCTTTTTGTGATTGCTTCTACAAGTGACACTCGGCCTGTCGATGTCACTCTATATTTCAGATTTAGTGGATTCAAGGTTGCGTCTTACTGCACACAGACATAGGCTTCGGTCGAACTTTGTCACCACATCCTATGTCAATGCACTCTTTCTCTATCTCTCTTTCTATTCAATAGTGTCCACGTGACAGCTCAACATACAACAATTCAGCACTCTATAGTGCACCGTACTCAAAGTCAACCACAATTGATTGGTTGCGGAAAATGGTATGATAGCTGTAATTTTCCATCACAGTTTGGCGCCATTTGTGGGATCCTTCCCAATTGATCTGTGACCTCCGAGCTTCCCAGCTCCTACCGATCAAACAGCAACCACCAATCAGTTCGAGCAACCCATTTGTCTCCATCGCTATACCTGAATGGTGAAGACACGACCAACAGACCAGTCGGAGAGAAGCTATCTCCATCCCTACATGCAACAGCCTATGACCCACTCTATGAGTCATAGGTATGAGGTGACCCAGCAATAGCCTAATCATCAACCAAGGAAAGGCACACGTCTCAGCCTTAACTTGGAGGATATCCTCCATAGCCATGTGTAATTCCCCAATACCAAGGAAAGGCACACGTCTCTCCGGTCGCAAATCCTCCTACAACAAATCAAGTCTCCACCGAAGACTTTCAACTTTTGATTCATGAAGCAGAACTCTGCCCTCATGCTAGAGCAAGACGCCACTCAGATAAGTTAATAATTACTCCTTAATTTAATATCCTATCTCCTAAGACCTCTTTTTGAGAACACTTTTCTACCGTATCTTAGCAGAAATAATGTTCAATGATCATTAGAAAGAAACTATTCTTAAGTCTTTTATTAATGTAAAAAAAAAAAAATCGTGTATTAAAGACTAAGATTTTTTTTCTATGTAACCTGAAACCTATCCAAAGTATTAGAACCTTATCTAGGTTAATCAACCTTAATGAGATTAGGTTAACTCAGGAATTAGATTTATGTACGCCAATTACTCGGAAAAAAAAAAATATCCATGATAGCCCCTATAAAAACTAAGATACTTTTCAGATGAAAGCTATAGTCGAGTTGAATATAAAATACTAAGTCACCTTCTAGTACGTACAAAAAACATTGTGAGATCTGGGTTGAGTCATTAGTGCATAAAGGACTGATTTCAAGTAAATAATTAACTTAAAAATTATAACATGTTCTGTGATAATTAGGATCGAAGTTAATCATCACTTCTCGAATTCGAGTTCAACGGAAAGGGCTACCTAGGAAAGGGCTGCCTGGGGTTAGGTGGAGCCGTTCCATGGGAAAAAGGGCTGCCAATTGCCAGTGTGGAGCCACCTAAGATGGAGCCGCCTAGGACTTTGACTTCGAGATCATGATAGTTTACCTCTATATCCTAAATGATCGGAGTCAAATAGTTAAAGTTTTTAATAGTTTAAAAAAAAATTAAATAATTAAATTATCTTGACTCTCAAGCCAACTCTATTCTTATATCATTGTGGTTCCTGGTGAATACAGTAGCTAGGTACAGTTGATGTGTGAGTATAGAAAGTCAGAAAAATTTTATTCTCAAACCTTATAATTTATTGCCTTGTTAGATCCCATAAACAAGACACTCAGATAAGTTAATAATTAACTCTTAGGAGAAAAGATTAATATTATAATAGAAATATCTACTATCAGAGATTTCAAGGTCAACAAAGTAATATTAAAACTCCAAAAGGTTATCGATTAAAATTTTCTATTCAAAATATATTAACAAAGTGAAAAGAGTAAAATTTGAGTGGTCAAAATCCAGTGAGAATACATTCCAAGAACTAAAGAAGAAACTCACTACAGCACCGATTTTGACGATACCAGAAAGTGGGAAGAAGTATACACTTTACACGGATGCATCTCATGTAGGGTTAGGAGGTGTACTTATTGTAAGATGGTCAAGTAGTGGCTAATGTACATCCAGTCTTTCATGTATCCATGCTTAGCAAATATGAGCATGATCCTTCTCACATTCTGAAAGATGAAAATATCAGTATTCAATCAGATGCCTCTTACATAGAAGTACCTGTGAGAATTTTAGACACCAAAGATAAAGAATTGCGAACCAAGACTATTCGATTGATAAAAGTTCTATGGCAATATCACAACGAGGAGGAAGCTACTTGGGAATTGGAGTCAGAAATGCAAAAGCAATATCCATATTTATTCAAAAGCTAAGGTATGTACTTTAAATTTCGAGGACGAAATTTTTATTAGAGGTAGAGGATGTAATATCCCAAAATAAATTAATAATTTAAAAGTAATTATAAGAATTTTTGATAAAAAATTTAAAATAAAAAATGGACTACGCCATTGCATCCGTCTCGTCGAAACAATCAAAAAACCTATACAAACTTTTACGTTTTGAACACATTTAGAGTGTTTAAAAATTAAAAAAAAAATAGCCAATGGAAGGATTCGAACCAAGGACCTATCAGCAGAATTTTAACTTTTTCCCTCTAACCAGAAAACCTTAAAATTTTTCTATCTAAACATCAAAAAAATAATTATTATAGTAAGGGGGGAGACCAAAAGACATCTAAACCGTCGACCTTTCATTTCCGATCGGACGGAAACAGTCGCACAGCTGAAACAGTAAAGGGGCTATTTTTTATTTAAGGTCCTGGGACTTTTGGTATTCCCGAAAGGCCTATATAAACCCTCCTCTACAACAGATTACTTCACCCAAGCCCCACCTCGATATCCGTGCCCACCCAAACCACCACATGAACCCCCCCCCCCCCCGTCGCCAACCGTCGCCGACGCCGCCACCCGTCGCCGGGTCGTCGGCGTCCGTCGTCGGGTCACCGCCGTCCACCGCCGCCCGCCGCCGGTCGCCACCGTCCGCCGCCGGTCAGCCTTATAGCCAATAAGTTTTTTTTATATATATAAACAATGCATGTGGGCCGAAGCCCATTAAGCCCATTAAATATTGTGGGCCGAAGCCCATTAAGCCCATTAAACACCGTGGGCCGAAGCCCAATAAGCACAAATTAAACTATGATAAAATGACTCTGCCTTCATTAAACTGAACCATTATTACTGAAAACAACCTGACCGTTTTACTAAAGGCAGACCACCTATTTAAATTCCGTCAATGCCAACTATTTTGACCATACCGGGAGCAAACGAACTCCGAATTGAGTTCCGTCTGTGGCCATGGTTTCAGAATAAAAAACTCTATAAACTGAATATAAATTTAAAATATTTTAGAAAAGACCAAAATACTCCTAAAGAATAAAACCTATTAAATAAAGTAGTCCTTATCGGAATTCATTTCCGACAAATCCTTGTAAAAGTTATGGTAAAAACTAACAAAAATATAGTAATATATTTCAAGTTGTGAGCTTCCTAAGGCCTCCTCATTAGAAAAAAGATTCTTCAACGCTTTAGGTAGGGGATTAAGCTGAGTTATTCATGCTAAGTGTATGATATCGAATAACGGTAGATTGTTATGGACTTGTAAATTTTGAGATATGTGATCACTTATTTGGGTGTGGGTCTAGCCCTAGATGAGGCCAAAAAGTAACCTGGGTGTGGGTCTAGCCCTGGCTAAGGCTAAAAAGTAACCTGGGTGTGGATCTAGCCCTGGCTGAGGCCAAAAAGTAACCTAGGTATGGGGCTAGCCTAGTCTGATGACTAAAAGAATCTAGGTATGGGGCTAGCCTTATCACGGACAAAAAGTACCCGGGTAAGGCTTGAGATTTCTACCCTGGCTGAGGCCAAAAAGAGAATCGGGTGATCAATGTTTTTTTTATTTGTTATTCATAGTCATGATTAATGCTTCTTCAGTACATATATCTTAGCATGAATAAAACTAAGTTATTAGGTGAGTCAGTGGATTAGACTCACCCCCCTACAGGTGCTATGAACCCTACAGAGACTGATCCTACAGGACAAGAAGAAGGTGATGAGCGAATGGAGAATGTGTTGTAGCTCGTGTGTTCTTAGCGTGGATTTTCTGTATTAACATTAATAAAGATGACTTTGGTTATTGCTTTAATTAGAATACTACTATGGTATATGATAATACTCATATAATAAAAGGAACCTAGGGAACACAGTAGGCCACTGAGGCGCATGGAGGATCCATGCTTGGGAGACCCAGTGGACCAGTTCTGTGTAGACCTAGAACTAGTTCACAGCTTAGGTGATGCCGGTCGCTTCACCGAGAACAAACTGTTGGCAGGTAGAAGATGTGGTGAAGTCTCCACCACGGGAACGTGGGATTCCCATTCACCTGACCAAGCACGATGATCGTGTTGAACAGGAACCAAGACGGTGCACAGTTCAGTGATTCAGACACTGGAGCATAAACCATCTTACTACTATAGATAATATGTTCTTAACCCTGAGGGACCATGTTCACTGGGCCAACCAGTTGTGTGGTGCTTTGATGTGCCAACGTGTGCGAACCTTCCATAGTCCAATACCACGGTGCGTTGGGTTACCCGGCTAGCGCTTGAGTGACATGTAATCCCTACAGGTTATTCGACGTCCAGTGATGGATGGGTGCGTTTTGATGAGTCAATCTGTCCACACAGTTAACCCAAGCCTGGTGGTTGTCAGTATGACCGACGATGTTCCGGATGCTAGGCATAGCACCGGAAGGTGTTTGGTGCTATAGATGACAAGTCATCAAACCCTAGTCAGATGATCGATCGGGATCTGACGGTGCTCCCCACCGCCCAAGTCGAATCATAGCACCAGTAATAGGAGGGACTAAGGATTATCGGAGTATAGTAGAGAACAGGGTTACGAGGGAGTAACATAAGTTTAGGATCACTAGAGTTCAACTCGCGTCGTACTCTGGGTAGCTACGTGGGTTAATCGGATTAGGGCTGATTAACGGAACTTTTGGTGTCACCGGAACAGTTAATCAGGGATCCGGTTGGAGCTAGAGATCCCGAACCCTGAAGGTTCCACCCTGTCGTTGCGTATAGGAATTGTTCCCCGACCTAGTTGGATACGTTGGATGCGAAGTAGCGCGATGGAGCGCAAGCCCGGAGCCTAAGAACCTAATTCGCATGTGTTACGGGCCGTAGGGGTATTTTGGTAAATACTGAAATATGGCTCAGAACACATTGAATATGGATCTTAAAATGAGCGAAATAATTCCAGGAGCTCACAGGCGCTAACGAAACTCGATTCCGAGTAGCGCACCTCACTCAGTCTCTCTTTCAGTTTTCCACTTTTTATGAAGAGCGTTTTCGTCCAGGCTTCACGATAGACATTGAAAATCCCTAAAAACAAGCCCCCCCTCATCCTAATCCTATTAGGGCCGGCCCTAGCTTCCTTGAAGCCATGGGAGACCGGCCCTATAAGTAGAATAGGGAGAGGGAGGGCAGGCCCAAGGCTCTCTCTCCTCCAGAAAATCCGAACCCCCTTATAGCCTCCTCCTTTGTGGTTTCGGCCAAGGAAAAGAGAGGAAGAAGAAGGGAGAAGGAAGTGGAAGGAAGGAGAAGGAAGAAAGGAGAAAGATGAGGAGAAAATCCCGTGGCTCACCATCGTCTTCGCAACGGATTCCTCCGTCGGCTCGTAATCCTTGCACTCGGTGACGGGATTTCGAGGATTCTTCAATTCGCAAAAGACAAGGTGCTATCCGATAGTTTCCCTTGCGATTCAAGTGCAGTTCTTCATCGTTCCGTCATCTCCGGATCATAGATCCAAAAGGTATGATGATTCTAAACACCTAACTAGATGCATGCATATCTTCCGTAGATCGTAGTATGCCTCTAGGGTGTCCGCACATATGCTAAGATCATATATTTGCATGTAGATTGTTTTGTAGAATTAATTGTAATGAAACATACATCATATGATCTTCGGATCTTTCTTTTGCTTCCGTTGTAACTCTGATAAGCGGATCCAATTCCAAAAGAATAAACCGGAGGGAGTTGAAGATCTGCTCTACACACCATACTACGAGGATGCGGGAGTAGAGATATGAAGCGTTGATGTTGAAATTAAGCCTTAGGCTTTTATGTTTCAAGAAATGTATCAAATACTTATATTATTGAATAAGAGGCTCGGTTAATTTCCATATTTGATGGAATTTAATCTATATAAAGTTGTATTCCTAACACCCCAGTGTTATACGGGTTGAATTAATCTGTAAAATACCGGGGCGTTACAGAGCTTCTCATATGCATAAACCACGGACGTGAGATATCCTTGTGGAATATAGAGACTGATGCCCAACACCTGGTTTATAAATCTTGTCAAGCAGTTAGGATTGGATAGTTTGATCGATTGCTTCTACTCCAATGCCAACAATGTCCTGATAGTTGCATTTGTGGAGAGGTGGTTTTCCAAGATGAACATCTTCCACCTACCTTTTGGTGAGTTGACGATCACCCTAGATGACATCGGTGCAATTCTTGGGATTCCCATTACTTGAAAGTCAGTGTGTGACGACCACGATCCAATAGGCCAATAGCCAAGAGCCAAGACTCCTGAGGCTGGGATGCCAAGATGGATGAGGTGAGGTGAGGTGAGGTGAGGTGTACAAGGCCATGAGTTAGTCCCACATAGCCTGGAGAGAAGGAGATCCTGAGCTACTTATATAATTTCCCCTCCCAAACATAGAAGACGCGTTTTAAAACCATGTGCCGCTACGGATTTCGTAAGAACTCCGTAGTTAAGCGTGCTCGGGCGAGAGTAGTACCAGGATGGATGACCACCTAGGAAATTCTCGTGCGGGCATAGGCAAAGCGGACAATATCTTGTGTGTTTGGGGCGGATGTTACACAGTGGCAATGCCTCTGCCCATGAACTTCAATGGAAATGTTGACATCTTAAGTAAAACACTGAGGGTTGTTCTGTTGGATGCTAATCATATGACACAAGGTCGTTGCGGAAATGTTAATTGCTTGGGCTTATTCATCAAAAGTCAGATTATCCTATTATATGTGATGTGAGAAATGTCAAGCCAAATTACATATCAACTCCCTGGACAAAATATGGATCCAACTATTGAGCATGACAGGGAAAAAGATAGCATAGATGTGGGCAAAGATATGAACACAAATGTGGACAAAGATATAGACACAAATGCATGTGGAAAGATATCTAGAAAGAGGCGAAGGTAGTGTTGAAGATGAAGATGATGAAGAAGAATCCTATGATTTTAGCTACAAACATGGAGAGTCAAGTGATAATGATATCATATCTTACTCACTAGTCAGTGAAAGAGAAACTCTAGTGGATGATGCATTTGAAACAACACAATGGCATTGTTGTGATACTAGGTATGGAGTGGCAGCAGATGTGGGGCATTCTACTTTGACACCAGCTCCTACTGAAAAAAATGATTGGGCATTTAATGATTCTTGCACATAAGATATCCATAACTGCTATGGCTCAGATGATGATGTGCAAAGTCTTCGATTCCCCGAGCTTATTAAATCAAGAAACATGCAAGAACCCATTTTTAAGCTCGGCATGAAGTTCAGTTCATTATAAGTATTCAGAGATGCTTTAAAAGAGCATGCATTGTTCAAGGGTTTTGACTATAGATTTACTAAAATTGAGAACTCCCGGATCATGACCATATGCAAAATGAGATGTGGGTGGAGGATCCATGCACCTCCAATAGGGATTGATGGTACTTATCAGATTAAGATATTTCATAACAAACACCTTTGCAATAGTACTTATATATGATAATCAAAAAGCAAATTCTACTTGGTTATGCAACAAGTTGTTAGAATTGATGTGTTCATAGCTTGTAAAACATCTTTATTTATCAATGAAAAAGTTCATGGTTAATTGAGTTTTGCATTGTTGGTACGAATTAATCTTCAGGTTCTTAGGTAGTAACTAAAAGATCCATGGTTATGTTGTGTTCCACTTGATATGAAGACTTAAGAGATTGATCACACTTAACTTAAATTGGTTCACAACTATTATTGGGATGATCTCCTATTCATGCTAAGTTGTTGGGAAATAACAGAGCATGGGTCTTCACCATGGTCATCAACCAGGCATAGTTGAGCTGGGGTCGAACCGAACTAACACAGTGTACAGAGTGATGGGTAGACATCAGTATATCAAATTATGTTAATGCTTAGGGTAATCGGTCCTCAATCTTGAAGAACCATGGAATGCTTAGGATAATCGGTCCTCAATCTTGAAGAACCATGGCCGGTGGACTAACCAATTGTATGGTGCTTTGGTGCACTAACTTGTGAATGACAATTATACTTGCCAATAACACGGTGTGGTGGGTTACCTGGTTGGCGTTGCATCGGTATATCACTCATGCAGGACATCCACACCTTTAATCGGGAGTGTGTTCCATGGTCTGACTTTCGTCACACAAAAAGCTAGTCAGGTAGTTGACAGTTGAGCTAATGACTTAATCTGGTTGCTTGGCAATCGAAAGGTGTGATGTACTCAAGTCAACCTGGATGAAACTTAGTCATGTGATCACTCAAGTCTGACGGTGTTCTCCACCACTCGAGTGGATCATGGCACGAAGTGGAGGGACAACGCACTTACCATACTAAGCAAGAAGGGTATGCAAGAGAATATAACTAAGTCTGAGTGAGTGGAGTCCAGCCTGTATAGCACTCTGGGTGGCTTCACAGGTTAACCGGAATCCAAAGGATCAACAAACAACACTTTGGTAAGTGTCAGTTAGTTACGGTTGTTAACCACGAACTCAGTCCCTGATGGTTCCACTTTGTCCACACCATAGATCGGGACATTGCCTCACATCTCCAATAATAAGAACTCAGATCTAAGTGTGCTCCATGTGTGTTGATTACTAGATCATGATAGAGGTATATATGTGTTTACTGAGGGCAACCCCCTGGAGCAGTATAGAGACACATAGTCACGTACCCCCTTCGTTATAGGGTTCCATTCCGTGGGTGCATCGCACCGGGGCATGATAGAGATGGACCATTGGATTTTTACTAAGGGCACCCCAAAGTATGGATAAATCCAAGTGGTGTGCATATAGGCACCGTTCACATGGATGATTGACGTTAGAGCATGCGAGGCCAGGTGTTTTGGTCAAACAAAACCCCCTGCGTGCCCTAATGCAATTCAGCCATGGCGATGGGAAGCCATAAATACAGCCCCCTATTATCTTCATAAAGAATGAGATAATTCTCCATTGATGAGGAATTATTTGGAAAGAAATCCTATATGGAAAAATGATAAAGGTAAGTTTATCCCGGGCTTCCAAATAAGGCAGGTACAAGATATTGGTCTGATTGCAGGTCGGTTTTAACCATGAAACAATCAAATTTGAAAATTCTTGTGAGATAGACTTTTACATCCCTTTCAATCAGCTTTCCAGATCATCTTGAATTGTCTTATTTGGAAATCGGATACAAGAGTTATGGTCAAAATACAAGAAAGTGTTTGACTAGAAATTTTAGAGCCTTATCTTTCCAATTAAAGTTCCTGCCACACTAAGAGGAGAGAGATGGGAGGCCATATCAGGTGACCCTATGGATCCTTCGTACGGTGTCTAGTTCAACTTGAAAGTTTCTCTTGAAGGTGTTCTCGTTGGAAAAGAATGATCGTATGACTTGCACTCAAAAACGGTCATGCAGCGGTCCGAGTGCGGTGCAAGACACGGTATACAAAAAGGTGTGTCTCGCGATCTTGCATCTACCATCTCCATCCCTTAGAAGAACTATCTTAGTGGTATTCTATTCTACACAGAGGTGTAACATCTAAACACATAGTCTAGCATAGAGTGCATGATAGTCATATAAGATTCGTGTATTGTTAGACAACCGATTAGGAAGTTCACTTCATGTTGAATTCTTATGTCGTATTTATAATGTTTTGATTGATAAAGTACACACCTAATTAGTTTTAGGACCTCTCATATTCTTCTGCTGCACCTTTGATAGGGAATTACAATTCCAACACAAGTATCTTGAGAAGATACGAGATGATCCGAATTGGAAGATATCCGCTATATATCCTGGCAAGTGTTAGAAGAGATTATTATGTGGATGTGAGTAGGAGTCAAGCTTATCGTGCAAAGAGAAAAGCAAATACTCTAATTGAGGGATCTCATAGGAGCAATACTCCTGTCAATGGGACTATTATGAGACTATAAGGTAAAAAAATTCCAGGTAGTACTATGCAGATCATAATAGAAAGACTTAGCATCGAGGTGCTCCCTACTTTCCAAAGGTTCTATGTTTGCTTCGAAGTTATGAAGTATGGATTTAGAGCTGGATGCAGGCCTATCATAGGCCTAGATGGTTACCTCCTAAAAGGGCCATATGGTGGGCACATCCTTAGTGTTGTTGGCTTGGATGGTAATGAGTGTGAGATTTCCTCTATCTCAAAACCCAGGTATTGAGATGAGGTCACATCATACATATAAGGATCGTTTCCATCCTCTACTTTACCGAGGTGGGACTAATCTTCCAACACTTCCTCTCACGTGCAGGCCAATCTTTTGTGGTCCTTGTCACGTGGATGATAGATGTGTGGGGACCACACCCGGCAGGTGAGTGTGCGGTTAGGCTCTGATACCATGTGGGATTTCCTCTATCCCAAAACCCAAAACCCAGGTATTGAGATGAGGTCCCATCATACATATAAGGATTGTTTTCGTCCTCTACTTTGCCAATGTGGGACTAATCCTCCAACAAGCATGTGAGTGTGCGGTGGGACTAATCTTCCAACAATGAGAACATATATCATATATTCATGGGAATGGTTTTTGTCCAAGTTACAAGTTGACATTGGTTGCATCCAAGTGGACTTTAATATCAGATCCACAAAAGCTATAATATGTGTGCACTTAAAATGATCTATTTAGTTCTGATACATTGGGCGAAAGATAAAGGATTCATTGTTCAGCTCTAAGGCTCAAGGATATAAATAGATACAATCTGACTTGTTCTGCAAGTCAGATATACTAACACACTTCTCTCCCAATATGCACTCCCTGCACACACCACACACCTATACATGATATCTCAACAGCCCCCCTCAAACTCACGATGGGTCAAACAGAGTGAGTTTGCTAATCAGAAACAGAAAACGTACGCTGAGTGGAGTGAGATTTTGTGAAGAAGTCTGCGATCTGCTTAGCAGAAGCAACGTGGGGTAGGGAGATGGTCCTGGCCTCGTAGTGATCTCGTGTGAAGTGGCAGTCGATCTCAATGTGCTTCGTTCGCTCATGAAAGACTTGATTGCAGGCGATCTGGATGGCACTCTTGTTGTCACAACAAAGGGCAGTAGGTGAGGAGACTTCAACCCCAAAGTTTGAAAGGAGACGTCTGACATGGACGATCTCTTTGGTGGTTGAACCCATGGCACGATACTCGGACTTTGTGCTGGAAAGAGAGACAACATCCTACTTTTTGCTGCGCCAGAAGATAAGAGATTCACCAAGAAAGAGACAGAAACCAATAGTGGAGCGCCGAGTAGTAGGGTCGCCTGTCCAATCAACATCGGAGAAGGCATGAAGAACCAAAGAGGAATCTGCTGGCATGCGAAGAGATCGAGTAATGGTGCCTCGTAGGTACCGATGGATCCTCAGAAGGGCAGCATAGTAAACTAAGTGAGGGGCCTGGATGAACTGACTGACAATGCTTACAGCATGAGCGATGTCGGGTCTAGTGATACACAAGTAGACAAGTTGTCCTACTAGTTGTCTGTACCATGTAGCATCGATAAGAGGCTCCCCGTCTGTGGGCCGAAGCTTAACATTAAGCTCCTCGGGCGTATCTACAACCTCCTGATCCACAAGTGCAGCTCGAGCTATGATGTCTGCAGTGTAGCGCTGCTGAGAGATAAGGATGTCGTCTCGACTTTGTGCTATTTCTAGGCCAAGAATAAGACGACCTAAATCCTTCATCTGAAACTGCCGCTGTAAGTGAGCTTTGAGCGATGCCACACCAGCCACATCATCGCCTATGATGATCATGTCGTCAACGTATAGACGAAGGAGAACCGCCCCTGCAGTGAGGACCGCACAAATAGAGAGTGGTCCTGGTAACTCTCCAAAAAACCAATCTGGCAAACAACACTGTAAAAACACGTGAACCAAGCATGAGGGGCCTGCTTAAGGCCATAGACCGCTCGATGAAGAAGACAGACATGTTGAGGAGGCATGGAGTAACTAGGTGACGGCTGCATGTAAATGACCTCAGAAAGGGTGCCATGAAGAAATACATTCTTTACGTCCATTTGGAAGAGAGGCCACTGTCTCGCTGCAGCAACATCAAGTAGAGTACGAATTGTGGTCATCTGAGCCACCGAAGCAAATGTCTCATCGCAATCGATTCCGGCTTCTTGAGAGAAACCTCGAGCAATAATCCATGCTTTGTGACGCTCGATAGATCCATCCGGTCGGTGCTTGACCTTGTAGACCCATTTGCAGTTAACGGGCTCAACTTCAGCAGAAAGAGGGACAACAGACCAGGTTCCAGTCTGAGCAAAAGCTTGAAGCTACTCAGCCATCACTTTCTGCCACTCTGGGTACTGAACAGCCTCTCGATAGGAGCGGGGCTCCGAAGGGGTAGCATGAAGAGCTGTAAGAAAAACCTAGTAGGAGGGAGCATAAGAGTGGGCAGTAGCAAACAGATTTAGACGGTTAGGCTGGCGATGTTCACGCAGAGGGTAGCGACGCTTAGGAGCTGTTGCAGGATCCTCAGTTGGAGGCAGCGAAATTGGAGGCGGAGTCAGAGGAGGAAACACAGGAGGAGTCAGAGGTGGAGGCAAGGGAGGAGATGCAGGGGGAGCCGTAGGCTCAGGAGGAGCCTCAGGGAGAGGCACGGAGGGGGTGCACAGTGGGGGTGCACAAGGGTCGAGCCAGTAGGTTTCTACGGAAGGATAAACACAGGGCTGAGCTGGGAAGATCCGATAGGAGGAGGGGCAATAGAAGTGGACGTAACTGATGAAGACGGGACACGGGGAGACACGGGGGAGAGAAACTGAAGGTCCTGAGAAGAGAGAGAGTAGAAAGGAACATCTTCAAAGAAGGAGACATGTCATGCAAGACGAAGACGATAAGCAACAGGGTCATAGCAATGATAACCCTTATGCTCGGTACTTAGATCCTAGGAGAACACACTTAGCTACCGTGGGAGATAGTTTGTTGCATTCATGAAAAGGCAATAACATAAAGCAAGTACAGTCAAAGACACGGAGCATGTCATAGGAAGGAGGTGAGGAAAAAAGACGCTCATAAGGAGCTGAACCAAATAAAACAGCGGAGGGGGTGATATTAATTAAATTTACAGAGGTAAGGATCGCCTCTGCCCAGAAAGAGCGAGGTACAGAAGAGGAGAGAAGAAGAGAACGTGTCGTCTCAAGAATGTGACGGTGTTTGCGCTCAGCAACACCGTTCTGCTGATGAGTATACGGACAAGACTGCTGAAAAAGAGTACCGTGTGACTGTAGAAGAGACCGCATATCAGCAGAAAGGAGCTCACGAGCACAGTCAGACCTGAAGGTCTTGATCCGGGCATTAAATTGGGTCTAAATCATGTTAGTAAAAGCAGTGTAGACAGAGAAAACCTCAGACCGCAGGCGAAGCAACTAAACCCAAGGGTAACGAGAAAAGTCATCAGTAAAAGAAATATAATAAAGGTACCCTTTCATTGATGGCATGGGCGAAGGCCCCCAAATGTCTGAGTGAACAAGCTCAAACGGAGCGACAAACTGGGACATACTAAGACTAAAAGGAGAGGTTGTGAGCTTAGCAAGCTTACAACCTATACATGTGGAGAGAGAAGAAAAAGGAGCACGGCCTAAAACCCCAGACTAAAAAAGGCTTTTAATTGTCGTTGCTTGGACACATGACCTAACCGTTTGTGCTATAGGTCGGCAACAGACGAACTAACACCACAGAAGCTATAGGGGGAGGGAGGCATATGAAGAGAGTCTAAGTGGAAGAGTCCACCTACACGTGATCTCAGATCACAGAAGGAAAGAGGGGAGAGAAAAAAAGAAAAAGAAAAAGGAAACAGGGCTGGCGGCTACGGCTAGGGCTTGGGGTAGGGGCCTAGCTCTGATACCATGATAACATTGGGAGAAAAATAAAGGATTCATTGTTCAGCTCTAAGGCTCAAGGATATAAATAGATACAATTTGACTTGCTGTGCAAGTCAGATATACTCATGCATTTCTCTCCCAATATGCACTCCTTGCACACACAACACACCTATACATGATATCTCAACAAGTTCTTTAATATGATTAGTTGTTCAAAATTGTTCAATGCTATGTGCACTTAAAATAATATGCTCCTTGTGCTTTATAAGCTTAGTTACCAGTTTTCACTTTATATTTTGTGTGCATGCAGTTCTTTACAGAGTTTGGTTGAGACATTTAATTTCATGTTGCCTAGGGCCGACCATCAATTTTGTGCACGACATTTGTATGAGAATTTCAAGGAGAAGGGCTTTAAGGGTAAGGCATTGAAAGAAGCGCTCTTTCTGGGGAGCAGCTTCAGCTTACACCTTGCCCGAGTTTGAGAAGTAAATGAATAGGCTGCAGGCTTTGGATGTCAATGCACACACTTTTTTTTTTTTGGTATTTCAAAGGGGGAGTCACCAGACCTTCGGGAGGCGCTACAGCCTGGCGTAAGCAAGAAACCCCCACTCGCCGACAGTTAAAAACATCAGAAACCGCCACACATGTTTGACAGGAGTGTCTCCTTCGCTTTGGTCAAGGTCTACAGTTACTCCCCATGCAAAGACTGATATGCTATGCAATAATTTATCTGAGTCATTCAATGAGTTGATAATGGAGACTAGGGACAAGCCAATTGTCACTATGATAGAGATTATCAGGAGAATGATGATGAAGATCGATTTCAATTAAAGAGAGAAGGAATGACCAAGTTTGAGGGGACCATCAGTCCTAAGGTTCAGGGCCTTCTAAGCAGGTTGAGGGTAGATTGTAGATTGTGTTTGACAACATATGTTAGGGATGGTAAATATAAGGTGGACAATCTTCCTCCACAAGGTTAAGGTGAAAGACTATGTAGATCATCTATACCATAGAATGCATACCTACTAGTATATGGTCATATCATAAATCTAGTTCCAAACATGGAAATATGGCCAAAGCTTAATATGCAACCTATAATTCCACCAACATTGCGATGCTCACCAGTAAGGACAAAGAATGTTAGAAGAAGAGACGCAAATGAGCCAAGAAATTCAAATCTAGTACGTAGGAGACATCAATCTTTCCAGAGGCGGAGCCAACTAAGGCCCAGTGGGGGCACCTGCCCCCACTGGGATTTGAAATTTTAATTGTAAATTACACTTTGCCCCCCTGAAGTTTAGCTCAAAAAACACTTAACCCCCTTGTAGATTTTTTTTTCTTCAAATCGCTCCCTAAAGTTTGAAATGTTAGCACAATACCCCTTTTGTCACCTGCTTAATTTCCTCATTTGGTAATTTTTATCTGATCAAAACTGAATTAAAGGGGGCAAAATGTAGCTTTATAACTATAGGGGGGTTAACTGTTTTTGGGCTAAACTTCAGGACTTCGGATCTCCTCCAGTCGGTCGATCCCTGGCACGCATCAAAGCTGCATGTGACTGGATTACAATTCACTTTCGGCTCACTTGCTATCATGCGACTGTGATGCGCACGGGCCCACTGATCAGGGCCAACCGACTGGAGGAGATCCTAACTCAAACTTCAGGGGTGTAAAGTGTAATTTGCCCAAATTTTAATAAACCTAATAGGCACGTCAGTCCAGCCCAATGATGTCATCACCCCACTAAAACCTAAAATCAAGAAGGGCAACCAGATACAATTAGTGCATCTGAAAAGAAAAGAAAAAATGATTCATCTCCAGCAACCCACCTCGACGGCGACCTCGCAGTGCTCGCAGCTTGCAAGTCGCACCCTCGCGTGGGCCGCACCGACGCACCACACTTCCTGCTACTCTACTAGGCTAACTCCTGAGCGTCGATTCCCCTTTGTGATTGCATCTAGTGTCCCTCAAAACAATAGCTTGGTATGTTATGCTACCCAAGCTCACACTATCATGAAAAGAGGGAATTTTTAGGTTTTTGAATTTTTTTGCCCCCACTAGAGTGAATTCCTGACTCCACCACTGAATCTTTCTGATGTACCAATTGTGACAATTTTGGCCACAACGCATGCACTTGTAGAGGACCAGTTAGGGCTAAAATAAGAGGTGGGTTATCATCTTCATAAGGTAGGGGAAGATAGGTAAATCCCTAATTATCTTCTATACACATCTAATAAGTAATAGTTAATTGTCTTCTCTTTAAATGCCTTCTATAAGTATAGTTTAAATGTCTCTTTAAAAATCAGTACTAGGTACATTACTTGATACTCATATTGTATATTGTAGGTTCAAGATTCTCCTAATAGTGGATCCTCCATGCAAAGTCAACCGGAAACTTTTTTTTTTTGGTTTTTCGAAGGGGGAGTTTACAATCGAAGCTCCAAAAGGTGCCACATGCCGACGCAAGCACATACAACCAACCCAACCGGCGAAAGCCACCACCGCACTGCCTGACGATGGCTGAGGAGAGAAGGGGAACAAGGTCCCGAGATACTTTCAATTGGCCGGGACAACCCACAAGAGGACAACGGCCACCACGCACCAGTGAAAACCACCGCACACAAGTGAATCACAGCTCCACCGCCACCTGCGGGGAAGAAAAAGAGAAAAAAGAAGAGGGGAAAACCAAAATAAAACTCACACCCCAAAAGAAAGACTCAGGCTCCAGCAAAATGGCCAAATCTGGAAAGATCCGCAGCTACTCACCATCGCCTGTCGACCGCCGTCACCACCTCCATCCTGAGACCCACGCCGTTGGCCAGCTGAGGCCGATCCGAAAAACCATCGCCGCCATTAGGGGGCCCGGGGTCGGGGCCAGATCGGCTCCTCATGCTGTATCCGACGAGGATTAGCACCCCCGACGACGAGAAAGGGACGTTGATCAAAACCAATAGTTGCCTCGTGTCTCTGGCACGACGATCACGAAAAGCCGGTCGCCGGAGAAGACCCTATACACAAAGGGTGAGGAAGGGGGCCAGATCCCTCCACAAAAACACCACAGCTGAGATCTCGGCCTCCCTGAAGTCGACGCTGGCGTTTGAGGAGACCAAGAGAGGGTGCCGAAACCCTAGATCTAAAGGGGGGACAAAGGGGAAAAAGGGAGGCTCGGAGCTCCACAACCAAAACTTCATGGGAGAGGGACAGTTCGGGTATGCCCTTATTTGACATGTTGAAACTCAATATTAATTTACAAGTTAATATCAATATCAGTTAGGTCCTTATATACATGTAGAGTCAGGCAAGTAATGTTGGGTCCTTAGTATAGACTCAACCAGTGCATGGAAGAGGTGGAGCTATCATTGGGGTATTTTGTTATAGCTATATCTTTTGGTATATTGTGTCTTTGAGTTATTTTAGTTCTATAGCAACAAAACTTAGAATTTTTGTTTTATAATTTCCATGCGCAGGGTCCAAAGCCGTGGAATTGGCAATGCTCGTAGAAGGGGTTCAACAGTAATTGGAAGAGGTTTAACAAGGAGGAGTGGAACCCAAAGGGTAGAGGTGGATTGGAGCTAGATGGAACCTAAGAAGATTACTCGATCAGTAAAGAATGACCACTTCTTGAGGTTAGTATATAAGCTCTCCTTTCTCAGAGTCACACAGACTTGTCTTAGATGGTGTCGTCAAAGTACACTACCAGAAATATTTCTATGAAAGATCTAAGTACTTGCGTCATCACTCTCATAAAATTACTAGGAGCATTGGACAAGTCGAAGGGCATGACCATCCACTCAAACAAACCATCATTTAGCTTGAAGGTAGTCTTCCACTCATCCTTTGGGTAAATCCTAATCTGATGGTAGCCACTCTTAAGATTGATCTTAGAAATGATAGTAGCTTCACTCATCATGTCTAACATATCATCTAGCCTAGGAATGGGGAAGCGATACTTAACCATGATCTTGTTGATTACATGGTTGTCTATGCACATCCTCTATGTTCCATCTTTCTTGGGGGTCAGGAGTGCGGGCACTACACACAGACTAAGACTCACTTTAAAGAACCCCTTTCTTAGAAGTTCATGTTGGGTTTTCTATACTCTAGTGAATGGGAACCTATAGGTATGTCTACTGGCAGAGGTGCATAACCATGAAAAAGGAAAGCAGAACTTATCGTGGAAGAAGATATATCAATGAGGATCGTTTTGGACTCGATGCCTTGAATGAGGATAATTGACCAGGCTCGAATAGACCAAATCACTAGCAATTGGGCCTGCTAACTAGTGGGCTGGGCTTGTTCGCTAGGCCTGCAAAGAAGGATCCCAACAGCAACAATAGCTGGGCGTACTGACTTGTGGGCTGGGCTTGCTGGCTGGGTCTGCAATGAAGGAGCCCAGCAGCAACAACAGCAAAAGGCTGCCTAAGGCGGTGGATAGAGTTCGCAAGGGCGGGCCATGGTGCTACAACCGCGACCTCCTTTTGCTTCAAAAAGGCACACCGAATCTGAAGCCCGGCTTCTATCAATTCAATACCTTTGATATCTAGATACAAATCCATGATATCCCCCTTGAGTGCCTTTCTATCCAAGGAATGGGTGATCACTTTCTCTGTTCAGATATCAGCCTCCTGCTTCGGAAACTCCCGGGAGTGCGCATTAGTCATGCTTTTCGTGAAGCAAATCAAGTAGCTGACCTTTTGGCTGCGTGGGAAAAAGCTTCAACTTCTCCAGTATACTGGAATAAAATCGTTCCGTCGAATTTGCTTGTGTTGATACGATGTGATGTTTCATCGTGCTTGTATCCCCGAGTTATTTCTAATCAAAGGATGTTCATGTTCCACCGACAAAGTCAGTTCGGAGAACTTTTTTCAACGGTAATGGATGCTCAGGGGATGAATTGGATCCAGAAAACCGTAACCCCACCTCCCTGCTACTCATTTCTACCATGAACCCTCGAAACTAGGATCCACGACCTGCATGGGATCTGCATGGCACTAACGGGCCTTCCCATTTTGTGCTCCAAGATCAAAGCCTTCCCATAATGCATGGCATTAACGAGGAGGCAGGCTACTACTTGGATATCAAGCCTACAATTTAGGGCTAAGAAGGCCAAAGTTACTAAGGCAGGTAGCAACCAATGGAGGTGGACACGTGCTCTACATATAAGTTTGAATCATTTTTCTCTTTTGATTTAACGGTGGCAACCGACATGTTAGGGTTGCCACTGGATAAATGAGACTCATCTCTTGGAATTGCAGAGGAATTGGGAGTCCTACTACAATTCCTAATCTTAAGAATCTCCTCAGAAGCTGTATTGCAGATGTACTTTTTCTGTCAGAAACCAAGTGCTCGGGTCGTCACATAGAGATCATCCGTCAAGCTTTAGGAGTTGATCAACTACATGTTGTTCCATCCATTTTGGCCTGGAGCGGAGGCCTAGGTCTGTTATGGTGGTCTAGCATGAGTTTTACCATCCTCTCCTCCTCTCAACACCTTATCACGGCTCGAGTATCTAATACAGGCTATTCCTGGATTATGGCTTGCGTCTATGGCAACCCCCATAGAAGTCATAGGGCTGCTGTTTGGGAGTATATTCTCACTATCCTCTCTTATTTTAGTGAACTCATTTATTGTTTTGGAGATTTCAATGATATTATGCATGTTGCAGATAAATTGGGTGGGAATGCTCCCCTATTCTCTCAGACCAACCGGCTTCGCCATTTTGTCAATTCTCTGGGTTTGATTGATCCAGGCTTCAAACGGCCTGCCTTCACCTGGGCCAATAATCAGCAGGCTCGTACTCATATTAGAGAGAGATTAGATCAAGATTTTGCTAACCTAGAGTGGAAGTTTCTATTCTCGGGTGTTGAGGTCAAACACCTGCCTCAGGTTTGTAGTGACCATTGCCTGATTCTCATCTCCCTCTATGATGCTAGGAAGAGGAGAAGACATTTTTTCAAGTTCGAGTAATTCTATCCTGGGTATCCCAGCTTCCAAGAAGTGGTTTGTAATGCATGGAAGAATTCTCGGCAAGTCCCTGGCTCTGAAGACATAATGCAGAAGACTTATAGAGTTAAATATGAACTGATGAAGTGACATCGTAAGGAATTCAGAAGCATTCCTAATCTTATATAGACTAATTGGGATATTCTTGATCGAATCCAAAGGAGTCCACTAACTGAAGATAATCTTTGTTTGGAATAGATCTACCAGGCGAAAATTAAAGATCTCATATCTAAAGAAGATATATATTGGAAGCAAAGTTCCAAGTCCCATTGAATTAAACATGAGGATTGTAACACCCCATTCTTCCACTTTGCCACACTTAGTCGCAAAAGGAGGAATATTATCTTGTCGATAAAGAATCTGAAGGGCAGATGGATTACGGATAAAAAAGTGATTGGTGAGGAAATCCCACTCAAACTTGTCACAGACAATTGCTATCATGAGAGGTTTTGGGTTTCCCGATCGATTCCTGGAGTGAATCTTCCAATGCATCTCCTCACCAACATTCTCGATCATCATCAATGGAGCGCCTTATGGATTTATCAGGCCTCAGCGGTGAATTCATCATGGATGTCCACTCCCTCCCTACCTATTTCTTTTCTGTATTGAATTCCTTTCGAAGCTTTTATGGGCTACAAAATCAAGACAAGTTACATGGCATAAGGCTTGGCAAAGGAGGTGATATCGTTACACATCTCCTTTATGATGATGATTTATTCATTTTTGGGCAAACAAACCAAGAGAAAATAACTGCCATCCGAGATACCCTCGACATCTTCTCCCTCTATTCAGGCCAAGTTGTGAACTACTCCAAATCTAATGTGCTCTTTAGCAATAACATGCATAGACAAAGCAGAGATATTCTAGCAAATTATGGAAATCCAAGAAAGAAAGAGAAGTGAGAAGTGTTTGGGTAGCCCACTGTTCGTTGAGAGATCCAAAACAGCCACATATAGCTTCCTCCATGATAGAATGCAATCTAAACTCAAATGTTGGAAAGCCAAACTTCTTTCGCATGCAATGGAGTGGAGATTTTGAAATCAACATTTGTATACTAAGGCATGGAGAATATTTCAGCTACCCAAAGAAGAAGGTGGCCTAGGCATCTGTGATTTTGAAGCTATGAATATAGCTTTTCTTATGAAGCTAGAGTGGAGATTTTTACATGGCCAAGATAATTGGTGGGCATGTGTCCTTGAGAAAAAGTAACTATGTGGTGCTGTTTTTTGGGTGCACAAAACCTAACCTTACTACTCATATGTGTGGTCGAGCTTAATGCATAGTAAAGACTATCTTAAAGAAGGCCGGGGTTCGCTGGCTAGTTAGAGATGGGTATAGCATCCAAGCTTTTAATGATCCACGGATACCTAGTCGCGCCGACTTTCGATTAGCCTTACCCGAAATCTCAATGAACCTTGTGATTGGAAATAAGCTGGTGGAAGACTTAAATGTGGCTGATATGTATGATATGAGATGGGGAGTATGGTATCATAACATGTTGATAGACATCGTCTTCGATACAACCACACAGACTTAGATAGAAAGTATCAAACTTAGCTCAGAGGGAGAACATGATACATTGGGCTAGGTATGGGCTTCATCTGATTTATAAATTCTTGGTAGGTTTCGGTTATCGACAAATTATCAAGAACTCCTTTGCGACTTCCAACAACTAGCTGGACTCTCATAGGAGCAAATTCAACTGGAAGAGAATCTGGAAGTTAAAAGAGGTGATACCTCGAGTTCAGCTGTTTCTTTGAAGATTGATGGCTTCTAGGCTCCGGCTACGTAGTTGACTGGCCAACTTTATTCCCCAGATATCTTCGATTTGCATCCTGTGTCACCTTGACATGGACGACAAGGGACACCTATTTTTTGACTGCATCATCTCCCACAAGATATGAGAGTCTGTTTCCATTCCCTAACCATCAGGTATCCATGATGCCACTACTGCGTCTCTTATAAATTTTTTATGGGATTTGTGTGTGTATAATTAAGAAAATGTGTACTTGTCGGTGTACATTTTATGGGTTAATTGGAAGGAACGTAACAGCACCATCATTGAGGGGATTGCTCCTTTGTCAGGGCGGATTCTCGCGGTGGCTAAGAACCTCTATAATAATTCAGACAATTGTCTAACAACAGATGATAAAGATCAGTTGGATGATAGAACTAAACCAACTTGACAGCGCCCCCCAGAAGGATTCATGAAATTGAATGTGGTTGCATTGGTAGGAAGTGATCGATCAACTTGTGGCTTGGTTATTCACGATACTAGAGGCCAACTAATTTGGTTTGCATGCAAGATTTTTGATGCAATCACACCTCTTGTAGCCATGGTAGAAGGGATCAAGCTCTGCTTACAGCTCAAAATCAACAATGTAATACTTGAGGGGGATAAACTCTCAGTCATTAAACTCCTGTTGGAGAAGGACACACCTCCTCCTTGAAAAATCCATAGCTCTATTATGGAGTGCAGGAGACTCGTCCAGCTGTTTGCTATTTGCGAGATGAACCATGTTTACAGAGATGGCAACCAGGCGGCACCTATTTTTACTTCTCAAGCACTTTATTGTAACTCAAACTTCTCTTTATCCTCTCGCCCTGGCTGTATCTCACCTCTTTTTGAAGAGGTGCTATGTAAGGATATTATTGAAGATCATCAATGAGAATTATCCACCGACCCATTACCCTCTCCATCCTCTACCCCGGCCTAGTGGCTCTAGGCAACCCGTTGGGATTGGTTCCCAGGGCCGGGATAGAGAATGGCAGAGAGTAATGGGAGGTTTGTTTTGAATTGCAAAAAAAAAAAGGGAGCTCTGGCATGGACTTGGCAAGAAAGAACCCAAGCGAGGAGACTCTAGCGTCGACTTCAGCGAGCAATAATCCAAGCGAGGAGGCTCCGGTGTGTAAATGTATTGCATCTTATCATGTATTCATCGAATGATGTGATGTAGTCAATGGACGTATTGCTACCTTGCTTCAGTTGTTCCAACCAATAAGTAGACTATCTTGATCAATAAGACTAGGGAAGGTATTTTTCTTTCAGTTTTTCCTTCATTTCAATTCAGTCTACAATAGGCTGTTGATTTCTTCTCTCGATGAGTTGCTATGTGTTATGCCAAAACAGTTTGGCTTGAGATATGAGTTTCATCTTTGCAAATCGCACACTTCTATCCTTTGACATGTTGTTGTTGGAATTGGATCCGCTAATCAGAGTCGCAGCGGAAGCAAAAGAAAGATCTGAAGATCATACGGTGTATGTTTCATTGCACTTAATTCTACAAAACAATCTACATGCAAATCTATGATCTTAACATATGTGCGGACACCCTAGAGGCATACTACGATCTACGGAAGACATGCATACATCTAGTTAGGTGTTTAGAATTATCATACCTTTTTGGATCTATGATCCGAAGATGACGGAACGATGAAGAACCGCACTTGAATCGCAAGGAAAACTGTCGGATAGCACCTTGTCCTTTGCGAATTGAAGAATCCTCGAAATCCCGTCTCTGAGTGTAGGGATTACGAGCCGACGGAGGAATCCGTTGCGAAAGCGATGGCGAGCCGCGAGATTTTCTCCTCCTCTTTCTCCTTTCTTCCTTCTCCTTCCTTCCTCTCCCTTCTCCCTTCTTCTTCCTCTCTTTTCCTTGGCCGAAACCACAAAGGAGGAGCAAAGGGGGGGTCGGATTTTTGGAGGAGAGGGAGAAGCCACATAGGGCCGATCATCCCTCTCCCTATTCTACTTATAGGGCCAGTCTCCTATGGCTTCAAGGAAGCTAGGGCCGGCCCTAGATAGATAAGGATAGAGGGGGGTCGGTTTTTAGGGATTTCCAGTGTCTATCGTGAAGCCTGGACGAAAACGCCCGTCACGAAAAGTGGAAAACTGAAAGAGAGACTGAGCGAGGTGCGCTACTCGGAATCGAGTTCCGTCAGTGCCTATGAGCTCCTAGAATTATTCCGCTCATTCTAAAATCCATATTCAATATGTTCTGAGCTATGTTTCAGTATTTACCAAAATACCCCTACGACTCGTAACACATGTGAATTAGGTTCTTAGGCTCCGGGCTTGCGCTCCATCGCGCTAATTCACATCCAACGTATCCAACTAGGTCGGGGAACAATTCCTATACACAACGACAGGGTGGAACCTTCAGGGTTCGGGATCTCTAGCTCCAACCGGATCCCTGATTAACTGTTCCGGTGACACACCGAAAGTTCCGTTAATCAGCACTGATCCGATTAACCCGCGTAGCCACCCAGAGTGCGACGCGAGTTGAACTCTAGTGATCCTAAACTTATGTTACTCCCTCGTAACCCTGTTCTCTACTATACTCCGATAATCCTCAGTCCCTCCTATTACTGGTGCCATGATACGACTCGGGCGGTGGGGAGCACCGTCAGATCCCGATCGATCATCTGACTAGGGTTTGATGACTTGTCATCTATAACACCACACACCTTTCGATGCTATGCCTAGCATCCAGAACATCGTCAGTCATACTGATAACCACCAGGCCTGGGTTAACTGTGTGGACAGATTGACTCATCAAAACGCACCCATCCAACACTGGACGTCGGATAACATGTAGGGATTACATGTCACTCAAGCGCCAGCCGGGTAACCCAATGTACCATGGTATTGGACTATAGAAGGTCCGCACACGTTGGCACATCAAAGCACCACTCAACTGGTTGGCCCAGTGAACATGGTCCCTCAGGGTTAAGGACAGATTATCTATAGTAGTAAGATGGTTCATGCACCAGTGTCTGAACCACTGAACTGTGCACTGTCTTGATTCCTGTTCAACACGATCATCGTGCTTGGTCAGGTGAATGGGAATCCCACGTTCCCATGGTGGAGACTTCACCACATCCTCTACCTGCCAACAGCTTGTTCTCGGTGAAGCGCCCGACATCACCTAAGCTGTGAACTAGTTCTAGGTCTACATAGAATTGGTCCACTGGGTCTCCCAAGCATGGATTCACCATGCACCTCAGTGGCCTACTGTGTTCCCTAGGGTCCTTTATTATATGAGTATTATCATATACCAGAGTAGTATTCTAATTAAAGCAATAACCAAAGTCATCTTTATTAATGTTAATACAGAAATTCCACGCTAAGGACACACGAGCTACAACAATCTCCCACTTGGCCTAGCGGGGAACAACAGTCTTAACTCCCATGGCATCCACGTGCTTCTCAAAAGCCTTGGTCGGTAACGCCTTTGTGAAAGGGTCCGCCATGTTATCTGCAGACGCCACCTGAGTCACTGCAACCTCCCCTCGCTTCTGCAAGTCCTAGATAATGTAGTATTTTCGCTCGATATGCTTGCTCTTCTGGTGATATCTTGGCTGCTTGGATTGTGCTATCGCTCCACTATTATCGCAGTAAAGGACAATAGGATCTTGAGCTCCCGGTACGTATCCTAAGTCCGTGAGGAACTTCTTGAGCCACACCGCTTCCTTAGCTGCTTCGCACGCCGCAACGTACTCAGCCTCTATCATCGAATCCGCGATACATCCCTGCTTCACGCTCCTCCAACTGATAGCTCCTCCTCCTAATGTAAACTGTGAGGGAAAATCTTCGTGCCGACCCGAAGACTCTCGCAGCACCAGTCAATTGGAGTTGAAGTTGACGTCGAAGATCGTTGGTCGATCTGTTGATTGAAGTTGAAGCCTTTTGATATGTCAATAGAAAGAGATATGCAATCAGAGAGTAGACACGAGAGGTGATCTCGGAGTTCAGCCGAAGCCTATGTCTCCGTGCTATAGGGAGCAACCCGAATTCACTAATACTTATGTCGAAGTGATCTCGACAGGCCGAGTATCACTAGAAACACTCTGATCTCTTCGAAGGAGAGAAGAAGATCAAAGAGAGATGATAGATGGGAAGTCGGAAATCTCAGAGCTCTGGTTTTAGAACTGAGAGTTCGATCTGAGATTCGATCCTTTTACATTCGAAGGCTCTGCTATTTATAGGCTTCTCTGGGAGGAATTCCGGGGTAAATGGCGGTTTCTGCTGTTGTATTTGGGGATTCTTCAGGTAAAGCTGGCGGGCCCCGCTACCGTCTTCTGGGGGATTCCACAGACTCGTAGACCTATCGGACAGGGCCGATGGGTCCCGCGGTGGTCCTCGTGGGCCCACCAGGCAGGGCTGGTGGGTCCCGTGGTAGTCTTCATGGTCCCACCAGGCAGGGCCGGTGGGTCCCGTGGTAGTCTTCGTGGTCCCACCAGGCAGGGCCGGTGGGTCCCGCGGTAGTTGGTAAACTTCTGCCAAAATTTGCACCCACATAAACACAAACCCTGACGTCGATCTCCTGGATTCTGGATCTGACGCAAAGTCAGAATCCGTATATCTAATCGGCATCAGTTCCTGTGAAGAGTAAAGTAACTCATAATCTCTCATCCTACGGAGATACTTGAGTAAACTTTTCATAGCAGTCCAGTGCTCTAGACCTGGATTTGACTGATACATGCCCATCATGCCTACTGCATAGCATATATCTGGTCTCGTACACTGCATAGCATACATCAGACTCCCTACAGCCGAAGCATAAGGTATCTTCTGCATCTCTGCCCTCTCCTCAGGAGTCTTAGGACCCTGATCCTTGGACAATTTCATTCCATGTCTGAATGGAACTAGTCCCTTCTTGGAGTTGTGCATACTGAATCTGACCAAGATAGTATCTATATAGGCTGACTGTGATAGCGAGAGAATCTTGTTCTGGTGATCTCGAGTTACCTTGATCCCCAGAACATAACTCGCTTCACCCTGGTCTTTTATGTCAAATTGAGAGGATAACCACACCTTCACTGTAGATAACGTTCCAACATCGTTTTCAATGAGCAGGATATCGTCTACGTAAAGCACTAGAAAAACTACTGCAGTCTTATCGCTCCTTTTATAAACACATGGTTCATCCACGTTCTGTTCAAATCCATAAGACTGGATAGCCTGATCAAAACACATGTTCCAACTTCTGGATGCTTGCTTCAGTCCATAAATAGACCTTTGCAACTTGCACACCAGACTTTCCTGACCTTTTGCGATAAAGCCTGGAGGCTAAGACATGTAGATGTCTTCTTCCAAATCCCCGTTGAGGAATGCGGTCTTGACATCCATTTGCCAGATCTCCCAATCATAATGGGCTGCAATGGACAAGAGGATCCAGATAGACTTAAGCATAGCCACTGACGAAAAGGTTTCGTCATAGTCGATCTCTTCTCGCTGGGTATAACCCTTAGCGACTAGTCTAGTTTTGTAAGTCTCAACGGTACCATCCGGACCTTTTTTCCTTTTGTACACCCACTTACACCCAACAGGTTTAATGTTGTGAGGTGGTGTTACAAGTGTCCAGACCGAGTTTTGGGACATCAATGTCAGTTCTGCCTCCATGGCTTCATGCCATGCTGCATGGTCAGAGAATACCATCGATTCGTCATAGTTCAGAGGATCATTCTCCTGAAACTCAGGATCTACCATAAAGGCTTCTCCAGTGTATCTATCAGAAGCACTTGTGGTCCTCCCACTGCGACGAGCCTGTGGTGGTTCCATAGAAGTCGATTCTACAGTATCGTTTATCTTAGTGGTATCGGCTCCCACTACGTTTTCTGTCTGTGTACTCCCATCAGTACCAAGCAATTCTTCAAGAACTACTTTACTGGTGGGCTTATGGTCTATTAAATAATCCTGCTCTAGGAATACGGCGTTCATTGAGACGACAACCTTTCTATCCTCAGGATCATAAAATAAACCACCCTTTGTCCTTTTTGGATACCCAACGAACAGACATACCTTAGTTTTTGACTCCATCTTATCTCGCTTGTCCTTCCGCACATGTGCTGGACAACCCCAAATCCTAAAGTGCTGTAGGCTCGACTTTCGCTTCAATCACAGCTCCCAAGGAGTTAGGGGTACTGACTTTGATGGAACAACGTTCAAAGTGTATGCTGCCGTCTCCAGGGCATATCCCCAAAAACTAGGTGGCAATGTGGTATAACTCATCATAGTCCGAACCATGTCTAACAAAGTTCGGTTTCTCCTCTCAGATACACCATTTTGTTGCGGTGTCCCTGGTACAGTCAACTGGGATACAATCACATGCTCACGCAGGTACCCAATAAATTCATCCGATAGGTATTCGCCTTCTCGATCTGATCGAAGAGACTTGATACTTTTACCCGTCTGCTTTTCTGCTTCAGCTCTAAACTCCTTGAACTTATCAAAGGATTCAGACTTCCACCGCATTAGGTATATGTATCCAAACCTCGAGTGATCATCCGTGAAGGTGATGAAATACTCGAAGCCTCCTATAGCACGGACACATATGGGCCCACATACATCAGTGTGTACCAACTCTAATACCTCCTTAGATCTGCTACCTTTGGCTCGAAAAGATCTTTTAGTCATCTTGCCTTCCAGGCAAGAGTCACACGTCGGTAGGCTTTCTGAAACATCTGGACTTAAAAGTCCTACCTTAACCAACCTGTGAATCCTGTCTGAGGCTATGTGTCCAAGCCTTAGATGCCAAAGGAGTGTTGGATTATCTGAGGGATTTTTTCTTTTAGATGAATTAATCACACAAGCTTCAGTTATGTTATCCTGCTTATGATTGTAGTTAATTATATAGAGACCATTCTGTATCTTTCTCTTACAAACAAAGGAACCATTCAATTTAATTGACACACCAGAAGCATCAAATAAAACTAAAAAACCTTCATTATTCAATAAGGAAACAGAAATTAAGTTTCATCTCAAGGACGGTACATAAAGTATGTCTCTAAGTAATAAACTTCTTTCATCAAGGAACTGCAAGACGACATCTCCAACCGCTTCGGCCTCTGCCACGGCCTCAGTTTCCATGCTTAGGATTATCTCCCCATCGCCTAGTTTTCTTGTCTCCTTGAACCCCTTCAAATTATTGTAAGCATGGTTAGTGAAACCAGAATCCACAATCCATGAAACTGGAGAACAACCGGATGCTTCAAGGGATTCCACTATGTGGATTTGAGATATACATATCTCAGTCTTCTTGGGAGCCGCGCGGCAATCGCCCTTTCAGTGCCCCTTCTTGTCGCATCAAAAATATTTTCCTTTGGGCTTCGTCAGACCATTCTGCTTAGGAACCTGCAACTGCACCTGGCCCATCTTTACGGGCTTCTTAGACTTCCTTTTCTGAAACTTGCCATTGGCTTTCAGAGAAGAATTCCGCTCTACGTTCAGGGATTGGGCTCCTGCCTTCATCCCGTCCTCTGCCGCCTGGAGCGCCACTAGGAGCTCTACATTAGACATCTCCAACCGGTTAAGGTTAAAGTTGGTAACGAAGCCCTCAAATGCTCCTAACAGAGACGCGAGAAAAATGTCGGTATGGATCTCTGCATCCAAGATAACATCGAAGGAACCAAGCTCGTTCACATAGCCAAACAATTTCAGCATATGATCCCGAACTAAAGTCCCCTCTGCCATCTTTGTGGACACCAATTTCTTGATGGTCAGGTAACGAGTTACCCGACTACGACCCTCGAACATTTCCTTTAGGTAGAGCATCATGTCTGAAGCAAAGGCCATATCTTCGACTTGCTTCTGAAGGACGGTCTGCAAGGATGCCACTATATAGCACTTGCACATCTCATCAACATCTAGCCAGTTTTTCTATTCCTTTAACTGAGCCTCAGTTGCACTTGGTCCCGACATGGCCGGTTGAGGGGAACTTAGGGCAATTGTGTGTTTGCCAACCCTTAGGACGAGCATCAGGTTACGCTTCCAGTCCTCGTAGTTTGGTCCCGTAAGTTTGTTATCATTAAGTATGGAGGCAAGGGGGTCGAGCTTGGTCATGATTTCTGTAAACAATGGTTCAAAGCAAAATTAGGGTTTACTACAATCTATTTTATGGAATTTAGAAATAGATAATGTCTACTCCAGCCGCTATGTCTTCACCACCTCAAGTGGAGACATCCAAGAATCTAAATTCCCTGGACTGGAGCACTGAGACTATCGGCCTTGAATTGGAGACAGCATCTCGGTGAGAGCATGAAACCGCTTCTGCCAACGGGGTTTTTACGACCCAGTCTTCATCAGAATTACCCATGGCAAACTGAAAGACCTCCCAGTCTCCTTTTGGCCAGCTTTATGTGACCCGCGTGCACAGCAATAGTGGCTTCACACAAGCTTTCGGATGCTTCCCACAAATCTAGGTGGTGTCAGCAGGGGGGTTCATAGGCTCCCGCGGTGCAGGAAAAAATCATCACCCACTGCCACCGGCATCCTCCATATCCCAAAGAAAACCACTAGGCGAACCAGCATGGAAGGAAACACAGCTCTCACCCGGTGGGAATATCGAACTGTGTACCTCCCACCCAGACCCTTAGCCGGTTGATTGTGGAGGCCAGGGGCTCCCCTTTGAAGGGAACCTCTTACACATCCCTTCTTTATGAGGTTTTATGTATATCTAGAAAGGTCACGACCTCCTAGACTTAGACCTTGGTCTACCGTGCTCCCATTAGGATTACAAACCCTCCCGCAAAGCATTAGTATCTTTGGAAAATATCATAGTCCCTACCTTGAATACTCAGCTTTCGCCTTTCTTGCAAGGATCACATTATATAGATTCCAAGGATCCCGATACTTCACTAGTTTGCCCATAATCCTAAAATCTGGAGCCTAGCCTAAGGTCAATGTGGAAATGACTCCCACTACGATGACGCCTCGTTCACAATTTGATGCCTGATATCATAGTAGACTTCATCTCATTACAGGTTTCGATGCTGGCCAAATAGGGACATCTGACAACCTCCGCCGGACCTCAACCTAATGGCGGCATAACCAAATCGTGATGAGTTCATACTACCATCAAACGTCATCTAGAAACGGGTATCACACAGTGAAATCCTAACCTAACTTGGTCGCTAGGACCACGTGGGGAAAGGGCATCCCACTAGGGTTATCATACTTCTTATGGAGACATTAGTTAATTATCTCTAAACAAATCTAACACTGCGTCTATCTCGGTGCACAGTACTTGGCTACCTGAACTACGACGATGGCGGTTACCACCTTTCCTTTTAGCTAGCCACCGAATTTGCACGTGTTAGAACCATATAGAGACACCGATGAAACCATAAGCTTAGTACTAACCCTAAGCCTGATCTAGAGACAAACTCACAAGCAAGATAATAAAATTATCATCGGGGTTCTCTAAACAATAAGTAAAGAGAATCAACAGAAAAATATCCAAACTGAATCAAGTCCAGGGTCCGACCCCTGAACCTAAATAGTACAGCCAAGATATCCTGCTCTTCCGTTCTGCACGATCTCTGATGATGATCCCCATCATCGCCAACGTGCACGCTTTCGCCGGGTCTTTGCACGCCATGGTACCGCTTGCCCGAACCGTGGATGAAGCATCATCTCCTTCTTCCTGTGACCGAAAAACTAACACGCTCCGAGCAAGTGCTCGTTCGTGTATAATTTCGCTAGAAAGAAAAGAAGACAATCCTAAAAATATGGCCAGGGAATCGAGGATGGTCAACCCCCACCCTCGCCCATCTAGAGCCTTAAAATCCACAAGCACAATAATAATCAATACAAAATTTAAATCCGGGGTCCGACCCTCGGATGCATACAATCACAGATTACTATTTAGCGCGGCACCTGCAAAAAGACGATACATAGCTCAATCCATATGCATGATCTACGCCGAACCCCGACGAAAACATATGTCATCATATATTCACATGATGTTTTCACGGATTCATGCATGAAACACACACCAAAGCGTGCTCTGATACCAATTATTGGTATTGGATCCGCTAATCAGAGTCGCAGCAGAAGCAAAAGAAAGATCCAAAGATTATACGGTGTATGTTTCATTGCACTTAATTCTACAAAACAATCTACATGCAAATCTATGATCTTAGCATATGTGCGGACACCCTAGAGGCATACTACGATCTACGGAAGACATGCATACATCTAGTTAGGTGTTTAGAATCATTATACCTTTTTGGATCTATGATCCGGAGATGACGGAACGATGAAGAACCGCACTTGAATCGCAAGGGAAATTGTCGGATAGCACCTTGTCCTTTGCGAATTGAAGAATCCTCGAAATCCCGTCTCTGAGTGCAGGGATTACGAGCCGACGGAGGAATCCGTTGCGAAAGCGATGGCGAGCCACGAGATTTTCTTCTCCTCTTTCTCCTTTCTTCCTTCTCCTTCCTTCCTCTTCCTTCTCCCTTCTTCTTCCTCTCTTTTCCTTGGCCGAAACCACAAAGGAGGAGCAAAGGGGGGGTCGGATTTTTGGAGGAGAGGGAGAAGCCACATAGGACCGGCCCTCCCTCTCCCTATTCTACTTATAGAGCCGGTCTCCCATGGCTTCAAGGAGGCTAGGGCCGGCCCTAGATAGATTAGGATAGAGGGGGGTCAGTTTTTAGGGATTTCCAGTGTCTATCATGAAGCCTGGACGAAAACGCCCTTCACGAAAAGTGGAAAACTGAAAAAGAGACTGAGCGAGGTGCGCTACTCGGAATCGAGTTCCGTCAGCGCCTATGAGCTTCTGGAATTATTCCGCTCATTCTAAAATCTATATTCAATATGTTCTGAGCTATATTTCAGTATTTACCAAAATACCCCTACGGCCAGTAACACATGTGAATTAGGTTCTTAGGCTCCGGGCTTGCGCTCCATCGCGCTACTTCACATCCAACATATCCAACTAGGTCGGGAAACAATTCCTATACACAACGACAGGGTGGAACCTTCAGGGTTCGGGATCTCTAGCTCCAACCGGATCCCTGATTAACTGTTCCGATGACACATCGAATGTTCCGTTAATCAGCCCTAATCCGATTAACCCGCGTAGCCACCCAGAGTGCGATGCGAGTTGAACTCTAGTGATCCTAAACTTATGTTACTCCCTCGTAACCCTGTTCTCTACTATACTCCGATGATCCTCAGTCCCTCCTATTACTGGTGTCATGATATGACTCGGACGGTGGGAGCATCGTCAGATCCCGATCGATCATCTGACTAGGGTTTGATGACTTGTCATCTATAACACCATACACCTTCCGGTGCTATGCCTAGCATCCGGAACGTCGTCAGTCATACTGACAACCACCAGGCCTAGGTTAACTGTGTGGACAGATTGACTCATCAAAACGCACCCATCCAACACTGGACGTCGAATAATCTGTAGGGATTACATGTCACTCAAGTGCCAGCCTGGTAACCCAATGTACCGTGGTATTGAACTATGGAAGGTCCGCACACGTTGGCACATCAAAGCACCACACAACTGGTTTGCCCAGTGAACATGGTCCCTCAGGGTTAAGGATAGATTATCTATAGTAGTAAGACAGTTCATGCACCAGTGTCTGAATCACTGAATTGTGCACCGTCTTGGTTCCTGTTCAACACGATCATCGTGCTTGGTCAGGTGAATGGGAATCCCACGTTCCCGTGGTGGAGACTTCACCACATCCTCTACCTGCCAACAGCTTGTTCTCGGTGAAGCGACCGGCATCACCTAAGCTGTGACCTAGTTCTAGGTCTACACAGAACTGGTTCACTAGGTCTCCCAAGCATGGATCCACCATGCGCCTCAGTGGCCTACTGTGTTCCCTAGGGTCCTTTATTATATGAGTATTATCATATACCAGAGTAGTATTCTAATTAAAGCAATAACCAAAGTCATCTTTATTAATGTTAATACAGAAATTCCACGCTAAGGACACACGAGCTACAACAGTTGTACCACTGGAAGTAATGGTCCATGTCAACTAACCAATCAGAAAAAATCTTAAGGTCCAGACAACCATCGTAGCTAGGAGCATCAATTTTAATGCTCCTCATTATTCTTTCAACGAGATCCCTATAGTCACTACACTCACCATCGTTCCCTTATCTTGACGTTGGTCCCTTCCATCTTGTCTATTGCCTTGGGAACCTTCATCTGCACTGGCATCCTGATTTCTCTGGAGTGTAGCTTCGATCAGGCCTCTTGTCTCAACTTTTGCAGATTTTATTAGGCCGGCCTCTAGTTTCATTATTAGAATTTTCCACTTGATGTCTATCATCATCCTTCTCATCTTCCACTCATATGGTCAATGGCGCTATCTGGGCAGATATTTGATTTAAGGCTTCTTGCATGACGGGATCCACGATATATGGGATTCACTAGACTCATACTCTAGGCCACCATGAGTTCGCATGCAAGGGGAGGAATAAGTATGAATGCTTTTGGGGGGGGGGGGGGGGGGGAGAGAGAGAGAGAGAGAGAGAGAGAGAGTGGGGGGGGGGGGGGGGGGGGTTTGAAATCTCTAGACAAACCTAGTGTTCTAATACCAAAGTTGATGCAGAACACTAATGTAGATCCTTTATAATGATTTATCACCAAGACTTCTACAAGTAATTTGAATAAAAAAGTTTGTTTGATTTAGTTTCGAGTATTCATTATTCAAGATAAATAATTAATCCAATTATTCTGATGGCAAAAGCAAGCATATAGTGTCGATTATTCAATTTAAAGAAGGATTGCCACCCCTAGTTGGGGTCCGGCTTTCGGGTTGGGCCTATTCCAAAAAATTAGTTTTGGTAGGCCCAAACTAAACCCATTTACAGCTACGACATACCCTCGACTAATGCATTAGGAGGGCCCACGGATCCACAGGGCATGCTAGATGTGAGAGGCATGCTATATGAGCATCTCCAACACCCTCCTATGTAGGAGCTCCTAAAACAAGGATTTTGTGGAGCTCCTTGTGCCACGTCGGATAAATAGGAGCTAAAGTTCTTGTGTGCACTTAGCAACCACATCATTTCTTAGGATTCAAAAAAATAAGGGGCACCCAATAAATCACGACTATATCATTTCTCAGACATTGTTTATAATAAAGTTATAGAGCACTAAGTGTATCTCTCGCCATTTAATTTTCTTTAGGTTTGAGTTTAAACTTGTCGAATGATCGGATTAAAACCGGATTGGACTATAAACAAGATATCATATTCGAACTGTTATTAGACCATCGGATTAAAACAAAAAATCAATATCCGTTAAGTATGGATCGGATCAGATTTGGATCAGAATCAGATCCATTAACATGCAAGTCTACATCGGATGATCGTGACATCTTTGATCGTTGAATATGAATCCACAAAAGAGCAGTTGATTCCTGACTCATAGAGCAAAAGGGCCAAGATAAAATCTGAGTCTCGATTGGGGGCTCTTGAGTTTTTTTTTATTCAAACCCTTAGGGCCTTAGATCTGAAACTATCTAACCGTAACGATCAATTAAATATAATATATTACGTTATAGTTTGTCGGATTGGATTCTTAGCAGAACGGATTGGTCTAAATCACTATCTGATTTGTTAGGTAAATACGCTATCGGATTCAGATTGTTATAGGATTTTTTAAAAAAAAAACACACACAACGGATCAGATTCAGGTCAAAATCTGACCCATTGTCATTTCCTATATAGAAAAAGACACCACAAAAAAAGACACCATATAAAACAATTGCCCAACAAAAATTCAACATTCCAAGTATTTTGTCTAGTTATCTTCCTATTTAATCAATTTATCAAATGTTAATGGAAGAATAGAGAGCCGTCTGATTATACTTTACACAATCACGACCCATGCATTGCACTTATACGGTCATACCTTTTTTTACATACAATCAAATTGCTCTCTTTTTTCCTGCATATTAGGAAACGATCCAGATACCTCACTCGACATACAAAATCCCCACGTAGCAGAAAAAAAAAATCCCAATTGTAGTTCCTTTTATACCCTTTTTAACGGAAGATGTTGTACACCATAATTAGGCCATAAACAAGTGCAGCAAATCAATCGGCTAGCAAATTGCTCTCCTATATTTCCTCTCTCTCTCTCTCTCTCTCTCTCTCTCTCTCTCTCTCTCTCTCTCTCTCTCTCTCTCTCTCTCTCTCTCTTTTGATCATAGCCGTACTTTAAAGCCATCGTAGACCCGACCCATTGAAGTCATCACAGCCACCCATTGAAGCCATTGCAGACCCGACCTGACCCATTGGTTTTTAAACTGGTCTTAAACGGGTCAAATGGGTTGGAGACAAAACCCGGACCCGACCCGCTTACTAAATGGGTTAGTCGTTTCGACCCATTTACGATCCGAACCCGTTAAACCCAGACATGCTAATTTTGTGTCGGGTCTGTCATGTCGGGTCCAAAATTTCTCTCTCTCTCTCTCTCTCTCTCTCTCTCTCTCTCTCTCTCTCTCTCTCTCTCTCTCTCCGGGGAGGTTGGTCACGCCCAAAGCGCCAGCTTCGTGCCAATCGGCACGGACATGCACTAGTTTTTAATATATTACTTATTATATATATCATTTATTTGTTTGCTTTGATAAAATAGGGAACTTGTTATAGTGAGCCCTAAATGAATAACTACTGATTCTGGTGGAGGGATTTAAAGTCTGTGGCTCTAAGATTCTGAGAACTATAAAATCCATCACTTTCAACTTCATGGATTGATAGTTCACATCCTCGAAATTCATGAAATATGGAAGTTCACATGAGTTCTTAGGACTCCATCACTTTCAAGTTCTCCCAACAAAGTACCCAGCGGCTAGGGGTGGGCATGGGCCGAGCCGGGCTTGGCCCGATCCGAATCGAGCCTAGATTTTTCATCCCAAGCCCGGTCCGGCTGACAATTTAGGGCCCAGGCCTAGCTTGCCCAACCCATATACATCCTTAGAGGAAGATCTTAAGTAGGCCCCGCATGAATGTGGTTTAACCTTGACTTAATGTGCAAAATGATTCATTGACTTTTTTATCCAAGGACTAAATAATTAAAAAATCTAAAAAATCAATAAGATTAGGCTTGGTCTAATAAGTCCAAGTCCAAGCCCAAACTGCAAAATGGCTGGTCTCTACACTTAGCCTTGGTCCCGTATATGATCAGTTCGAGCAGGGCGGCCTACATAGCCCATGTCAACTAGGGGTGCACACGGTTCGGTTTGGATCGGTTTCGGAATGGACCAGGAATCGAAAGAACCAAAATGGGAGCATAGAACCTGATCGGACAGAACCATACAAAACCAAATCATTGGTCTTGTAACTCTTGTTTTAGATATAATCTACAGCATTTTGCATATTTACCTTTTGATTCTTCTGGAAATACTTTCATATATAAAATAGTCCTCGTATCCGACACCAATAGTCTAATCCTAATTTCGGGCGTTGGCTCACGTCATGAGCCCAACATTTGACTTGATCAGATGTGGTAACTAGGGGTTTGAGAACCCGTGGAAGCCCAATCCGTGATTGCCCTTTCGGATTGCTCGAGTTACCCAATTTGTAAAAATATGGACGGATTGGGCGGGTTGCCTGATTAAAAATTCTTGTGAAACATATTTAGATGAAAAAAATAACAAATTAAGAGGTCAAAACCATTTGATTGAAAATGAAGCATTAAGTTAGATCTATGCTGAATCTTTGTTGAATATTATGTATTCAAACTTTAATAACTCAAGTTATGCATAATCTTTGTTAGTAATATATCTGTGTATTTAACAAAATTAACTTTTCAGTCCAAGGAGACGTTTTGAAATTGGGGGCCCTAGGCAACCTTGCTTGTCTAGTGCCTATCCCCAGGGTCGGGCTTGGATGCAAGTATGTCGTTGTACTCGGGGTCCTCGGGTTGGGTAAGACCGGTGCCAAAATCCGCCCAAATTGAAATCGGGTTGATCTTTTTTTCTCCAAACCCGTCCAGATTTTTCGAGTTGGGCGGGTCAAACCCGTCCAAGTCCCACCCCGATTTCCTTTTAACCTTTGGAGGAATCGACTTCTCTCGAGTCGGTACTTAGTCACTTACATCGAGTCTTACGAGTCAGACTTCAAATGGGTCACACCAATCTATTTAAATTTCAACAGTTTGCATTGCCACCAATCCAACAATCTCCTCCTTACACGAGGCTAGGGTAGGACATGCTCCGAGGGCTACGTCTCGTGTGGAAACATGGGAAGAGGCCCAATGGGTCCGATCAAAATGGACTAGGCGGCACATATCTCTGATACCAATTGTAAATACCCTTATGTTTCAAAACCCGGATCATAAGGGAAGGTTCACAAAAGATATATGAAGTCATCATCGCCGAACCCCTAGCCCGTTGTGAGACTAAACCAAGGTACCCAACAGTTATAAGCATTCAATGCTCTCTCTCTCTCTCTCTCTCTCTCTCTCTCTCTCTCTCTCTCTCTCTCTCTCTCTCTCTCTCTCTCTCTCTCTCTCTCTCTCTCCTCTCTCTCTCTCTCTCTCTCTCTCTCTCTCTCTCTCTATATATATATATATATATAATCCTGATTGGTGAATGCGTCTCATTGTGGTCCCACAAAAGTAACTGCAAGTAAGCTACAACTAAAAGATTTATCCTTTCCAACTTCCAATGTTTTGGTCATGTCTTGTCATAATTGAAAGGCTAAACAAATCTAATCACCACACAAGGTAAGGGGACCCACAAAATCCATATGGAAAAGTGCATGACTTAGTGGTATCTCAACTTAACTTTCTAAAAGAAACAAACTTTGATGGAGAAGTTGAGTAAATACAAACAACAATTGACCACTTGTGTAAGAATATGACGAAACCGTTGGTATAACCGTGATAATCATAAACGTCTGAGCCAATCATAAACCTAGGTATCACGATCTAATCATAAACGTCTAAGTCAATGACAAACACATCACAGTCGCACAATAGGAGGCACCACGACATGCATAACACACTTGTTGAAGAAGTCCACCGGTTAGTTCCACATTGGTAAAAGGGGCATCTTATGTCCACTTTATATGCCCTTTGTGGACCTCCCCTTACGACCCGGGTTTTGGGGCATGAGGATATCTAACATGGTATCAGAGCTGGGTTCACCGTCCCCTTCCGGGTGCGGCCTCTTCTGATTGTGTCTCATTCTGCGTGCTCCGCTTGAGGGGGGGTGTTGAGGAAGTCCACTGGTTAACCCCACATTGGTAAAGGGGGTACTTTACGTCCGCTTCATATACCCTCTGTGGACCTCCCCTTACAATCCGGCTTTTGGGACATGAGGATATCTAACAGCACTCAACCACAATTGCGCATTCACCGAATGGGTATGATTCAATTGAATTGAGGCGTTTAGGGCTATGGCCCACTCGATTTCTCTAATTTAAATGCCCGATTATGGAGAGAGAAGTGCTCTCTCATTAGTGATTGGCTCGTGATACCAACTCGTGTGGTGTTATGGGTATACCAAAATTCTTATTGAGAGAGAAAGAATGAAACTTCATTTTGTGTCCGAACAACCAATGGACTGACTTTTATTTCAACTTGACTCCTTACTTTCCTACTAGGAGAAGTTCGAGTGAATATATATAAAAGAAAATAATAGAAGGGTCGACGCGTAACTTTCCTACTAGGAGAAAATTATAGAAGGGTAGACGCCTCATTTGTCATCCTCCGCATCGGAGGATTAGCGGAGGAGGAAATGAGCCGACGCCCCCATTATCTCGTCGAGATTTGGCATCAATCCCGTATGAAATCCCATCAATCCCGTCAGCAATTTCAATAAAAAATCTCGCCCTCACCCCAATATTTCTCCCCTCTTTCCGCTTGAAACTAGAAGATTGCGAGAGAGGGTAGCAGCGAGAGAGAGAGGGCAAAGCTCTTTGTCGGCGAGCATCAACAAGGAGGAGGTCTTGGTTAGCAAAAGACATGTTCTGTGTGTGTGCGTGTGTTCATTCTTGAATTTTCTATCTTTGTTCCCCCCCTCTTTTTTCAATAGAAGCTAGATCACCATCAACGTGGAGGAGGAGGAGGAGGTCTTCGTCAGCAAACTATAGGTAATATTTTTTGTTCATCCCTTTCTATATGTATTCCATTTTTTGGTGGTTGATTGTGAAAGGTTTTTGAAGCTTTCTTTAAGCTTTATGCCAGTCTCAATTTTGGCAAATCTTGCTATTGTTAAGCATCTTTACTGAAGTTTTCCATCTTTAAATTTGTTGATTTAGTTAAGACATTGCTATCATATGCATGATACTTCAACCTTATTTTTAGTAAATTTAAGATGTGAAATGTGTTGCAGGGCTGAAACTTCTCACTTTGGATTCTCTTCCTCTAAAAAAATTATTGGTTCTTAGTTTCAAGGTATTATTTTATATAAGGTGACATGTTTCATGTCATAGAAATTATGTAAAATCCTGATTTATTGGGATACCATGTTTATTTAGCTCTAATGGAAATACAAGTTGCTTGGCTTATAAGCCCTGGCAAACATAATCGCAATGCTCTTGCAACAATGAGAAAATTCTCTAGTTATTAACCGGTGATATTTTCACCTATAATGATTCTTGGATTACTTCTTTGCATTATTCACCAACTCTTCCCTGATTTCTATAAATTATTCACATCTTATTTAAGGATTCATAATGAACTATTGGTTTTATGATGAATATTGTTGATGTTGGACTATTCGACATATGTGATGGGCTGACTAGATCGAGTTGGATTGAATGGTTCGTTTGACCGGTTGTTAGCCGGAATAAGTCAATGTGCGGTGGACTATACGGTGATCGATTGGGCAAATCCGTAGCTGTTCTGAGTGTGTCTAGTGCCGCAGGCACACGTTAAGTTATGTGGATATGCACACACAAGTAGTGCAGAGTTAGTTAAATAAATGAAAAGGTGTCTCAATGATTGGAGAGAAATGAAGAGGTTTTTCAATGACTGGATGGAGTCTCTTCATTTCTTTCATATAGAAGGGGTTGGGGAACCACTTTTACGTACGGACAAAACTCCCTCTTGGTGTCTTCCCGTCTGCCCAAGAGATAAAGAGGAGATCGTGCGATAGAAGGTGTTGATCCGACCTCGCTTCACTCGTTCGATCCCGAATAATTTTTTGTGTTTTTCTTCAACATCCTCGAACACATCGGCATCATGTCATCAGGTATGATCCAATCGGACAGATTCAAATCATCATCGATCATGAAGTCCTGTAAGCATAAATCTAACAATGGTATCAGAGCATTTATGATTCGGAATGATCTTGAATCATACATTAAATAAAATTAATTCTTGGATCGTTCTTGTGCCTCTCTAAATGGATCAAGATCTTAGCAACAATTGCATTATTCCTTTCTCAATAGATCAAAATCCGAGTGGCATACCTTGCAGGGGCCGAATGGCCCAATCCATTGGTGTGACAGGGCGCTCCGGTGGCCTGAGATGCACCGGTGTTGGACCGGCTGCGGGCAAAGATGACCCGGCAGCGCTTCATTGGCCTGGAGTATCTGGCGTCGAGTCAACCATTGCGGGTTGCGAGCGTGAGCGATCCAGTAGCACCCTACGCGTGTGGATCGGGCTCGCAAACTGGTGGCTTCAAGTGGCAGCGGTCGGCGGCGGTATGGGCCAGCACTCCGATCGACCCGCGGCCAAGACTCCAACGAGATCTACATAAATTTATCTTTGGGGTCGAAACAGAAGGGCGGCTGAAGAATAAAGAGAGAGAGAGAGAAGTGGCTTTTGTTTGGAGTTTTATAAACCCTAAACCAAAGTCTGATTACATACTTAACCTTCTCTCTCTTAAAAATTACTATTGAAGCCACCAACCAGATTTCAATGTTTTCTTATCCTTCTCAGTTTTATTCCTGGCCAATCGGGTATATATGCAATTTGTATTTTATTCAAATTTTACTTTTATCCGTTTCCGTTGTCAACTTAATATATATATTGCATATTAATTTTTCAATACTATTGAGAGGGTTTTGATGCTAAATTTTATTTTTTTATAAAAAAAAAAGGTGATTTCTTTGTGCATTTGTGTGTCTCATGCGAGTGCTAGTCGGCCCACCGGAAGACTAGTATTTGGCCGGATCACAAGAGCAGTAACGAGTATCCATTTGTTGAATATTGTGAATTACTATCTAACTTGTAGGTAAGCAACAGTCGGCCCATCGGAAGGCTGTGTTCTGCCTCATACCTATTTCATAATATATACAATGCGCAGCTTATTATCTGAGTAAGGATAAAGATATATAAAGGAGTGTGTTGTCCATGTGTCGGTAGTCGGCCCATCGGAAGGCTATCGTACAACATGATTATACACCATATATGTGAACAATGAAGATGCTCCAAGATTTGGGATATATTTTGCAGATAGTGTCGGCCCACCGGAAGGCCTGTCACAAAGAACCTAGAGTTTGAGGTATCGGCATTATTCACACTCCAGTAGTGGGTACATAGAGGCACACTTTACTCTGAGAGTCTGGATCGTCCACCCTTATCGTCCAGACTAAACGTATTATGTAAAAGCATTTTTTTTTATGGCATAAAGTAGTCCTTTTAATGCTTAATGATACGTTATTATTATTATTTTTTTAAAGATGATGGGATAAAGAAACTTATGTAATCTTCATATGTATTTTTCTAGTTGCAGTTAATACATCATCTATCTCTGCTAGCCTTCAAGGCATACCAGTTCTGACTGGGTCTAATTTTGAGAAATGGCGAGATCATGTAAAAATTGTCTTAGGATGCATGGATCTAGACTTAGCACTGAGAATTGATGAACTCCCACTTCCAGAGACTGCTACAACTGAACAGAGGGCTATCCATGAAAAATGGGATAGGTCAAATAGGTTATCTTTGATGGTCATGCGACACTCCATTCCTGAAGCCTTAAGAGGTGCTATTCCTGAAAATGAAAATGCAAAGAATCGATTCACCAAATCGGATAAGGCGGAGGCATGTACGCACTTGACCAAACTGGTCAATATGCGTTATTTAGGAAAAGGAAATATTCGTGAGTATATAATGGAAATGTCCAACTTGGTTGCCAAGTTAAGGACACTAAAACTAGAATTATCTGATGATATTCTGGTCTATCTGGTCCTAATCTCTCTTCCTGCTCAGTTTAATCTTTTCAAAGTTAATTACAATTCCATGGCAGAGAAGTGGAAACTGACTGATCTAATCAGTCATTGCGTCCAAGAAGAGGAGAGACTCAAGCTAGATCAGAAAGAGAATAATCATTTTACCTCATTTCAGGTTAGCACTAAAAAGAAAAAGAGTGGAGTGCCACCTAACGGGAAGGACACTTCAACAGGCACTTCTTTGGGTGTGATCAAAGCTAAGAAGAAGCCTAAAGCTGCAACTTGTTTCTTTTGCAAGAAGTCTGGTCATATAAAGAAGGATTGTGTGAAATATAAGAACTGGATTCAAAAACAGGGTAAATCTCATGTTTTAGTTTGTTGTGAAGTTAATTTAGCTAATGTGCCTTTAAATTCCTGATGGATGGATACTGGTGCTACCATTCACATTAGTAACTCATTGCAGGGATTTCAAAATCTCAGGGCGCCGAGGGATGAGCAGAGGTTCATCTATATAGGAGATGGCGCTAGAGCACCTGTGGAGAAGATTGGAGTCTGTAGACTTAAATTGAGTTCTGGTTTTATTTTAAAGTTGTTAGAGACTATGTATGTACCGTCTTTTAGATGGAATCTTATTTCAGTATCATTGTTGGACAGATCAGGTTATGCTGTGAACTTTGGTAATAAAGTATTTAGTCTTTCTTTCAACTCTGAGATATGTGGTTCTGGAACTCTTATAGATGGGCTCTACAGATTAAACTTACATTCTTCTGATGATGTAGTAAGTAATTCCTTGCATTCAAATGTTGTAGGCACTAAGCGAAAATTAAATGAAAATAATTCCTATGTTCTATGGTATAGACGACTAGGTCACATCTCTAAAAAGATAATTGACAGACTTGTGTCTATAGGAGTACTTGATCCCTTAGATCATTCAGACACTACAATTTGTAGGGATTGTTGTTGTGAATTTAAATTGTTATACCGCAAGTGCACGGCGTCTATCTGGTAGACAGTGGCAAATACGGGTCGATCCCACAGAGACTTGGATGAAAACTAATTAAAGGAAAATTTAACGCTAATTACTTTTATATTATAGTTTAATAGGATGATTGATTTTTTGGTGAAATTGTTTTGTAAAAGAAATACGGAAAGCAGAACTGAAAGCTAATTAAGATTTAGGGTGTAATCTATATGAGAGATGTTCTAAGCTCTAGAATCCGCACATGTAGCGATCTAACCTATACTTTTAGATGATTTCCAGGATGTTCACGGAGATACGAAGTCAATCTATCTCCGTGGATGATATTCAATGGAGCACTAATATGATCACTCATGTAGTGATCTTCCTCGCTTTAATGGAATAAGCCAGAAATAATTCTCCGTAAAATTCGGAGTAATAACAGAAGCTAACACTATGTAATGATTCTCCGTAAAACTACTCGTAATGACGAAGAATAAAACTATGAGATAAACCTCTGTAGAACTCTGATAATAACGGAGAATAAAGCTAACTTATTACAGAAATTATAATCAAGCATGAATGAGCAAAGATCACTTTATTTCATTAAACGAACGGAAATATGGAAATCAAATAAAAGCATGGTTTAGATACAACTACAAGGCTTCATCCAGAACTTAGAGCGGTGATTTAGCCTCGGATGGCCATGCGTGCGTTGATGACGATGCTTCTTCCTTGAATGATGACGAGGCTCGGAGGATGGTGGAGTACTGCTTGGATATTGCTGTAGTGTGGCCTGGAGATGGTCCTTGGTGCGATCGGAGATGATGGTCGATGGCGTGCCGGTGGTGGAAGATGATGGATAGATTCGGTGGTCAAAGTAGATGGCAGCTCCCTCTCCTAGGTTCGTCCAAAGCTAGCCCCCCCTTATATAGGATATAGAGAGAGAAAAAAGAGAGATCGTCCGTTGGGTGAGATAGAGACGCACGAGAGATAGAGAGAGTCAATCCCGAGGCTTGGGTCGCGGAAGAGTTAGGGAGGAGAGAGAAAAGTCCGGATGAGAGATATGCTCGGGCTGTTTAAGGAAAGAGAGGGAGTTAGAAAGAGAATCCCGGGTGAGAGAAGATCGGTTTTAGAGAGAGAGAAAAACCAGGAGAAAAGAGAGAGACGCGCGGTTGCTGAGAGAGAGAGAAAAACCAGGCGGAGAGAGAGAAAATCGGTGGAGGTGTACTCGGGTACAGCTGGACGGCTCGATTAAACCGGGCGGATGTGATCAAGTGGAAGGGAGCACGAGGGCTGGGCGCTGGAGCTTATCGGACGGCTGCATGGCTGGGTGGTTCGGTTTATGGTGGGTGAGAGAAACGGGAGAGAGAAATCCGGAAGAGAGAGGATCCCGTTCTGATGGGATCCGGTGTGCTGGGTTGTGTGCATGCCATCGGACGGCTGGGATTTTTGGAGAGGAGAGCGAGAAAGCTGGGCCGGGTTTCAGTTTTAAAGAGAGAGAGAGAGAGTGGGTGGTCGGCTCGGGATTGAAGGGACGCATGCATATGTTTTGCTCGGCATGAGTGCAATGCATGGGTTTTACATTTGGATCGGACGGCTGTGAGTGGTGGAGGAAGATAATCGGGTTATGCGATTCGATCGAAGTCTTGGCTATGACGGGTTTACGGGCGACTTTGTATATAGACGGTCGCGATGGGTACGATGGTGAAATAAGAAGAGTAGGGAATGGCCGACTTGGGTTGGTTAATGGGGTCACGTGGAAGGCTTGGTCACCCACTTATCATCATCCGCATTCATCATCGGTCCTTCAGAAATGTCCGCATACGGTCTGTACAACTTCCATCGTATTGCCGTGAGAATATCCATTGCTTAATCATAACGCTCTTGAGCTGACTGCATCGATAACCAGATCAATTCCCTGAAAATCACGCATGAAATGACGTCCATTAGATTCCACTATGCGATTATCGATAAAAGGAATAATTTGGATTATTAGAAAGTATAACTATCATGCATGATATGTATGAGAGTGAACCAATATGCCGTTGGGTTCGTATGAGAGTCTACTATATCGTGGTGCAAGGAAACTCATGCAGTTTACGTGTATTATGAAAGTTTTACGTAGCAAAGTGACGCTATGTGCATGATTAAGAAAGGATAATTCGCACCAAATGGACGCTCATCACACCCCCAAACTTACATCTTGCTCGCCCTCGAGTAAGGAAAGAAAAATAAACAAAGTAAATGACAAAATAAAAACTCCTAACTCACTTTCGCAGGAATCGCGATTGCACTTAGCATGTGCAACAAGCCTTTAAACCCCTGGGTTACCCCAGTGGACGAGTTTTGTCTCGTGAGGGTTTGCAGTGAATCTACCCACAAAATTCCAACCCCTTTTTTTTTCATTTTTTTTTTTTTTTAAAAATAAGAAATAAGAAAAGTCGGTTTCGCAGAATAATTAAAAAGTACTCAAAAATAGAATTTCTAAGGCACAAGACTCGCAAGACATCTAGCCCAAGTTTCAGCTTTCGAAGTAAGCACTTTAGGTTCTAACTATTAGTTTCCCGCTAGAAACGATCAAGGTCAACTATACTCGAGTGCACGGTGCTGTCTGGGCTAAACACAACCGGGGGTTTGCTTCTCTACATTCATATCATTCTAACAGTCTCCTAGAACGGTCAAAGTCGACCTTAGAACCTGAGTCAAAACCAGCTAATCTAGACAGGCTAGTGAGAGTTGTGGATATTCACCTTAATACCTTTCGGCTTTATATGTGATATTCCAGTTTCCCCACATTGTTTATAGCGACGGCTTTCACACTATTTTTTTTTCTCTTTTTTTTTTTCGGTCTCATTTTTTTTTTTTCTTTTTTTTTTAATCTAATTATATATCCCTTCCTAACTTGTACCATGCCAGCTGCACTCTATGCCCATGACACGCTGCCAACGCTCTCATGAGTTAGGTAGCTATCCTCATGTTGCCTTTATATTTGATTCACTCTGCATCCATAGGATCATTCTCATAACCCTATCGACCAGGCTTCACTCATATTAGGGCATACAGGTTAAGACTTTTACATAATTAGGTCCTATACCATGCTAATAGGTAGCCCTTTCCGCTATACCTTAGAATTCACTGGTCGCTTTTCTAATGATATATTTTTTTTTTTTCAAACCAAGTGAACCAGATCCGCATGGTTCATCAGGACTCCAAGTGACTATTAGGTGATATGAAAGCTTTGAATCTAGACCCTAGAGGTGTAAGCCAGATGTAAAAAGAAAAGTCAAGTCTAGTTTGTTTTGACAATTTCTAAAAGGTTACTAAGGGTCAGAACCATATTAGACATACTTTTCTAGCTGATCCTTGGACTTTATACCTTGATTACCAGGTGCCTTATAGTCCTATTCGAGTACAATCGAATTATATTACAAAACCTGAAATAAAGGTGAAATATATATATAATTTTTTTTTTTTTTTTTTTTTTTGAAAATAACGAAGCGGAAGGCAAAAGTAATACGATAAGAAACTAAAATATGAAAAAGAAAATAAAAACATGCAAATGCAAATTCCTATATATTTCTATACAAACGCTATAGTTTTGGTAGGGGACTACAGACGAGACACATATACGCCAAGACGTATATGCCGAGCTGTCCCACTATAGCGTAAGTTGATGCAAATTTTTTTTTTTATAATAAATTTTATTTTTCTTTTTTTAAAAAATAAAAAAAATAAAATAAAATATATCAATACGTACTAAATTAAAACGCCTGATGCAAGCAATGAAAATCACCCCCAAACCTAAATTAGACATTGTCCTCAATGTTCGCGATCGGTGGTAGGGATATGATATTATGGAATAACGGGCGTTGAGGCCAGAGTGTGAAATATTTGTGCTGAAAGAGAAAGTTCATAGTGTTAAGTCGCCCGTCGTACAGCACGTGGCGGTCATATAACCAAGGTCGACCGAGTACTATATCATAAGAATCCATGAGTGCTATGTCAAGAGGGATTACATCAAAGTAATCCTGAATTGAAATGGCTGGGTAAACCCTATGTGTGACATCTATTTTGGGAGCCTTAACTAGCCATGCTAATGAATATGGTTCTTTGATGGGGATGTGTTCTATATCGAGGACATCAGTAAAAGATTTAGAAATTAAATTATTGCAGCTACCGCTATCCACTAAAATAGTAACAGATAGAGCAAAATCCACAAGGCATCCAATGGTTTCGAACACATTTGATCTTTCAAAATGGTCATCAACATCATCCTCTAATTCTAGGTGTGAAAGTGATGAGACAATATTATCAGATGTAGACATGAATGCAAATGTTTACTAGCAAACCTCCCTTGATATATAGATTGTCTTGTTGTAGTGAAGATGCAGGGGTGCACTCCTCGTGAGATAGATTCTGAATGAACTAAGTCTGTCCTGAAAAGGAAAAAATAATACCAATTTTTGTCATATAGAAATCAGAAAACAAAAATGCTAATATAAAAATGAAGAAAAAAAACATGTACACATAAATTTTATTTTTTTATAATTTTTTTATATAGATATTTTTTTTTTTTTCGAAAGTTTATAAATATATGCATCATGCAATCTGGGTTACCTCCCAGTAAGTGCTAAGTTTAGTGTCGTCAGCCCGACATGGTTCTTATGGGATTAGTCAGTGTAAAGAGGATCTTGTAAGAGAATCTCCTCTACAACCTTATCTTTTAGTTCTAAAAATGGCTTTAGCCTTTGCCCATTTACCTTGAAAATATCACCATTCTGGGGGTTCTCAATTTCTATGGCCCCATGATAATGAACTACACGAACTATAAAGGGGCCAGACCAACGAGATCTTAATTTTCCGGGAAATAAATTTAATCTGGAATTGTACAAGAAAACTTTCATACCCGGTTCGAATGATTTTCTTAGGATGGATTTATCATGTGTTGCTTTCATCCGCTCTTTATAGATTTTTGCATTTTCATATGCATCATTTCGTATTTCATCAAGCTCATTCAGTTGTAGCTTGCGAAGGTTACCGGCTGAGGGTAAATCAAAATTGAATGTCTTAATTGCCCAGTAGGCCCTATGTTCTAATTCAACTGGCAAGTGGCAAGCTTTACCATACACAAGCCTATATGGGGACATTCCTAGTGGAGTTTTATAAGCAGTTCGATAGGCCCATAACGCATCTATCAACCGTACCGACCAGTCTTTTCGATTCGGATTGACGGTTTTCTCGAGAATGTGCTTGATCTGCCTATTCGAGACTTCCACTTGGCCACTTGTTTGTGGATGATAGGGTGTAGCAACCTTATGGGTGACCGAATATTTCTTCATTAATCTATCGAAGGTGCTATTACAAAAATGGCTTCCGCCATCACTTATGATCGCCCTAGGTGTACCGAACCGACTAAAAATATAATCTTTTACAAACTTGATCACTACTTGGCTATCATTGGTCTTGGTCGGTATTGCCTCAACCCATTTTGAAACATAATCAACTGCAAGCAAGATATATAAATTTCCGAAAGAGCTTGGAAATGGCCCCATAAAATCTATACCCCAAACGTCAAAAATTTCAACTATCAAAATAGGATTTAGGGGCATCATATTTCGATTGGTTATTTTGCCAAGCTTTTGACATCGTTCACAACTTACACAGAATGCATGACAATCTTTAAACATCGTGGGCCAGTAGAAGCCACATTGCAGAATCTTGGCAGCTGTCTTTTTAGCACTAAAATGGCCGCCACAAGCATAGTCATGGCAAAATGCTATCACACTGTTATGCTCATGATCAGGGACACATCTTCGAATGATTTGGTCGGGACAATATTTAAACAGGTAGGGGTCATCCCAAAAGAAATATTTTACCTCAGATAAAAATTTAGATTTATCTTGTTTCGACCAATGACTAGGCATCTCCTCAGTGACTCGGTAGTTTACTATATCTGCAAACCATGGGAGTTTAGAGATTTGTAGCAACTGCTCATCGGGAAAACTTTCATGTAGAGGAAGTTCCTTACTAAAGGAATCTAAGTTTAACCTAGAGAGATGATCTGCGACTACATTTTCGCTGCCCTTTTTGTCCCGAATTTCTAGATCATATTCTTGTAATAGAAGGATCCATCGAATCAATCGAGCTTTGGTATCTTTTTTTGAGAGAAGGTACCGTAAAGCTGCATGATCTGTATACACGATGACCTTAGATCCTATCAAATAAGGTCTAAATTTTTCTAGGGCAAAGACTACAGCTAACAATTCTTTTTCAGTTGTAGTGTAGTTTAGCTGTGCATCATTTAGAGTACGACTCGTATAATATATTACATGGGGCAGCTTATCTACTCTTTGACCCAAAACGGCTCCAATGGCATGATCTGATGCGTCACACATGATTTCAAATGGGATGGACCAGTTAGGAGGCTGGATGATGGGGGCAGAGGTAAGTTCTTTTTTTAATCGCTCGAAAGCTTCTAGACAGGATTCATCAAAGGTAAAAGATACATCTTTGGAAAGTAAATTGCATAACGGTCTTGAAATTTTACTAAAATCTTTAATGAATCGCCTATAAAACCCAGCATGGCCTAAGAATGATCTTATATCTTTAACCGATCGTGGGGGTGGAAGGTTAGAGATTAGATCAATCTTTGCTTTGTCTACCTCAATCCCTTTATCAGAGATGACATGCCCTAAGACTATTCCTTTCTTCACCATGAAATGACATTTTTCCCAATTTAGCACTAGATTTTTCTCTTTGCATCTTACAAGCACGAGTTCTAAATGTTGCAAGCACTCTTGATAATTGGATCCAAAGACTGAAAAGTCATCCATAAATACTTCCAGAAAACGTTCAACCATATCAGAGAAGATACTAGTCATACACCGCTGAAATGTAGCAGGTGCATTGCATAACCCAAAGGGCATGCGTCTATAGGCGAACGTTCCAAATGGACAAGTGAATGTAGTTTTCTCTTGATCCTCTGGTGCTATAGGAATTTGGTTATAACCGGAATAACCATCTAAAAAACAGTAGTAAGCATGTCCGGCTAACCGCTCTAGCATTTGATCTATGAAAGGGAGTGGAAAGTGATCTTTTCGTGTAGCAGAGTTTAACTTCCTATAGTCAATACATACTCTCCATCCAGTTTGCACTCTTGTAGGCACCAACTCATTACCTTCATTTATCACCACTGTGATACCCGATTTCTTTGGAACTACTTGGACAGGGCTCACCCAGGAGCTATTTGAAATCGGGTAAATCACTCCGGTATCCAAAAGTTTTAGTACTTCTGTCCTAACCACTTCCTTCATTGCAGGGTTTAGCCGCCTTTGCGGTTCTCGACTTGTTTTAGTCTCTTCCTCGAGATAGATTCTATGTTGAACCACAGAGGGACTTATGCCCTTTATATCGGCTATTGACCATCCTATAGCTTCTTTATGATCCTTAAGGATTTCAACAAGTTGTTTCTCTTGGTCTTCGTCTAGGTCTGAAGCTATTATGACAGGAAGAGTTTCAGCAGATCCTAAGAACACATATTTAAGATTTTGTGGTAATGGTTTTAGTTCTAACTTCGGGGGCTTTATTATTGAAGGTACAGGTGGTGTCAGAGAAGGTGTGAGGATTTCTGGCTTAGGCTGCCATTTGTCCATTCCGAAAGAAGGGGTAGCTTCTAGTAGTGCATTGATTTCATTGATATGATCATCAATATCAAAATCTTTTCCAAAATGTGCAAGGCAGGCTTCCAGTGGGTCATCGTAGTTTACTTGCGATACTAAACTTTCTTTTTGTTCTTGCAAGTAGTTGACCTCTTCTACTTCATCACTTTCATCTCTCGGTTGTTTGCTCACATTAAATATATTCACTTGTATGGTCATGTTACCGAAAGAAATATTCATAACACCATTCCGACAGTTAATTAGTGCATTCGATGTTGCTAGGAAAGGTCGCCCTAAGATTACCGGTACTCGATTAGTAAATTCAGTTGGTGGTTTTGTATCCAGGACCACAAAGTCAACAGGGAATACAAACTCTCCCACTTTGATAAGGACATCTTCCACTATCCCTTTAGGATATCGAATTGAAGCATCAGCTAGCTGGAGGGTCAATCTAGTGGGTTTTAACTCCCCCAGACCTAGTTCTTCATATATGGAATATGGAAGGAGGTTGACACTCGCACCTAAGTCGAGCAAGGCTTTCTCAATGTGATATTCCCCTATTTCACAGGAAATAGTAGGACAACCAGGGTCCTTATATTTGATAGGGGTTGAGCATGAAATAACCGAACTAGCTTGCTGAGCCAGAAATGCTCTCTTGGGTACATTAGTTGCTCTCTTAAAAGTGCAAAGGTCCTTTAAGAATTTAGCGTATGTAGGTATTTGTTGGATTGCATCTAAGAGTGGAATGTTGATTTTTACTTGTTTGAAAATTTCTAGCATATTATCCATTTGCATTTTTTTCTTTGCTGGCTCTAGTCTTTGAGGATATGGGGCTCTAGGAATATAGGTTCTAAGAGGTGGTTCACTAGGTGATGCCATATTTTTAGTATCGTGTATTGTGTTCTCCCTGGTTTCCTCTTGTGATTTTGGCTCCTCTTCAGGTGTTTCTTCAGTTATTATATCATTCTGCCTAGGTTCCTCAGTTTCCTTAGGAGGTTCTATCATGTTATCAACTTGCCGTCCTGACCTAAGTGTAGTGATTGCATTGGCCTGCTCATGGCCTTTTCCTTTGATGTCATGAATTTCAAATTGACCCCTTAGGTTTGATCCTTTAGGGTTAGCCTCAGGTTGACTCGGGAATGTACCCTTATCCCTTGTATTCAAAGAATCAGCTAGTTGACTAACAGTGTATTCTAACTTCGCAATAGATTGCGTGTTAGCACTAATGCTTTGTGCGGTGCTCTGTTGGAATTGGAGGGTATTCTGAGCTAATAGTTTCATCGTTTCCTCTAGAGAATTGATTCTTTGATTATCTGGGTTAGGGGTGGCATTTTGTATAGGTGGCTTTTGAAATCCTGGAGGTGGTACAGATTGAGATGGGCCACCTTGGTACGGACCTTTAGTCCACGAGAAATTTGGATGATTCTTCCATCCTTCATTGTAAGTGTTTGAATATGGATTATACCTTTGTTGATTATCAAAACGATTATTTTGATACAAAGCATTAATTTTTTCCATATTATTTTCTTGTCCCCCTACCATCGGGCATCGATGATCTGCATGGGTAGGCTCACTACAAATTGAACAAATAGGAAAGCTAAGCTCATTATTGCAACTCATAGTTTGATTAAGACTTAGTGCCTCTAAGGTATTCGGAGTGGGAGTCCTATTTCCTTGATTCATTTCTAGAGCCTCTAAGCGTCTCATCACAGTAGCTAGTTTAGCTTCTGCTTCGAATTTAGGTTCCACTTTATAGAGCCCACCTTGCGCAATAGGGAGGGGTTTCCTATATTCTTCATTGATTGGTTCCCACTGTAGTGTGTTCTCGGCAATTTCTTCTAAGTAGGTCCAGGCTTGATCTGCTGTCTTTTTGGTGAACTCACCATTACAACATGATTCTACCATGGTCTTAGATGGGTAGTTCAACCCTTCATAAAGGATTTGGACTAGTCTAATTTTTTCAAAGCCATGGTGTGGACAGTGCAGAAGTAGGTCCTTAAATCTTTCTATGTATTTATAGAGAGCTTCACCTTCCAGTTGGTGAAACACATTCAAGGCCTGATGAATCGAGGCCGTCTTTTGTTTAGAATAGAATTTTCTATAAAAGAGCTCGAGTAGGCCTACCCAAGTAGTTATGGATCCAGCTTGTAAGGCATAAAGCCATGCTTTAGCCTTTTCTTTTAGCGAGAAGGGAAATAACCTAAGTTTGAGGTTTTCTTCGGACATATTATCGAATTTCATTGTTCCACATATGTCCTCAAATTCCCTCACATGTTGATATGGATTTTCCTGCTCCATTCCCCGAAAGACGGGAAGCATTTGGATTAAGCCAGATTTTAATTCAAATTTTGCATTAGTATTGGGTAAGGTTATGCAAGAAGGTTGTGTAGCCCTAGTGGGATACATATAATCCCCTAAGGTGATTGCTTGCGGCTGTTCCGCCATTTCTACGATGTTATTATAATCAATTCTAACTAATCGTTTTCCTACACGTGCCCAAACTGCGGACTGTGTGTCCAGATTAATGTGCCAATTAAGTAATAGTAGTTTAACTAATATAATGATATGCTAGTAAAGAAAACAAAGTACGTACTTTATCAGAATACTTATGCAAATAGAGAATCTACTATTATGCAATGCAGCACCCTAGCAAATGGTTTCTATCGATGCAAGGTTGAGTGTACACCTCAGACTGAGACACACATACAACTATAAGAGGTGTATGTGCCGAGCTGGCGACAACCTTACAAAGTTGCAATGCAATTCGATTATTTGATCTACGGTGAAAGTTTGCACATTAGCCGATTACCCTAATTACTACGGTTATTGAATCAGCAGGAATAAGCAATAGGAGTAATCAAACCCACTGACTGAAGAGGCGTGGGTAAGGATTTGAGTACTTACCTTGGCGATGCTTATGCAAGTTTTCCGTTGAGCGTGTAAGTACCTGAAAAGTAAAACACAATAAAAAATAAGTACTAAGAAGGTAAAATACGAACGAGAATAACTAAAATTCTAATACTGACTTTTTTTTTTCTTTTTAAAGCAAATAAAAACTAAACTTTAATAGTTTTCAAACTCAAGTCCCCGGCAACGGCGCCAAAAACTTGTTGTGAATTTAAATTGTTATACCGCAAGTGCACGGCATCTATCTGGTAGACAGTGGCAAATACGGGTCGATCCCACAGAGACTTGGATGAAAACTAATTAAAGGAAAATTTAACGCTAATTACTTTTATATTATAGTTTAATAGGATGATTGATTTTTTGGTGAAATTGTTTTGTAAAAGAAATACGGAAAGCAGAACTGAAAGCTAATTAAGATTTAGGGTGTAATCTATATGGAGAGATGTTCTAAGCTCTAGAATCCGCACATGTAGCGATCTAACCTATACTTTTAGATGATTTCCAGGATGTTCACGGAGATACAAAGTCAATCTATCTCCGTGGATGATATTCAATGGAGCACTAATATGATCACTCATGTAGTGATCTTCCTCGCTTTAATGGAATAAGCCAGAAATAATTCTCCCTAAAATTCGGAGTAATAACAGAAGCTAACACTATGTAATGATTCTCCGTAAAACTACTCGTAATGACGAAGAATAAAACTATGAGATAAACCTCTGTAGAACTCTGATAATAACGGAGAATAAAGCTAACTTATTACAGAAATTATAATCAAGCATGAATGAGCAAAGATCACTTTATTTCATTAAACGAACGGAAATATGGAAATCAAATAAAAGCATGGTTTAGATACAACTACAAGGCTTCATCCAGAACTTAGAGCGGTGATTTAGCCTCGGATGGCCATGCGTGCGTTGATGACGATGCTTCTTCCTTGAATGATGACGAGGCTCGGAGGATGGTGGAGTACGGCTTGGATATTGCTGTAGTGTGGCCTGGAGATGGTCCTTGGTGCGATCGGAGATGATGGTCGATGGCGTGCCGGTGGTGGAAGATGATGGATAGATTCGGTGGTCAAAGTAGATGGCAGCTCCCTCTCCTAGGTTCGTCCAAAGCTAGCCCCCCCTTATATAGGATATAGAGAGAGAAAAAAGAGAGATCGTCCGTTGGGTGAGATAGAGACGCACGAGAGATAGAGAGAGTCAATCCCGAGGCTTGGGTCGCGGAAGAGTTAGGGAGGAGAGAGAAAAGTCCGGATGAGAGATATGCTCGGGCTGTTTAAGGAAAGAGAGGGAGTTAGAAAGAGAATCCCGGGTGAGAGAAGATCGGTTTTAGAGAGAGAGAAAAACCAGGAGAAAAGAGAGAGACGCGCGGTTGCTGAGAGAGAGAGAAAAACCAGGCGGAGAGAGAGAAAATCGGTGGAGGTGTACTCGGGTACAGCTGGACGGCTCGATTAAACCGGGCGGATGTGATCAAGTGGAAGGGAGCACGAGGGCTGGGCGCTGGAGCTTATCGGACGACTGCATGGCTGGGTGGTTCGGTTTATGGTGGGTGAGAGAAACGGGAGAGAGAAATCCGGAAGAGAGAGGATCCCGTTCTGATGGGATCCGGTGTGCTGGGTTGTGTGCATGCCATCGGACGGCTGGGATTTTTGGAGAGGAGAGCGAGAAAGCTGGGCCGGGTTTCAGTTTTAAAGAGAGAGAGAGAGAGTGGGTGGTCGGCTCGGGATTGAAGGGACGCATGCATATGTTTTGCTCGGCATGAGTGCAATGCATGGGTTTTACATTTGGATCGGACGGCTGTGAGTGGTGGAGGAAGATAATCGGGTTATGCGATTCGATCGAAGTCTTGGCTATGACGGGTTTACGGGCGACTTTGTATATAGACGGTCGCGATGGGTACGATGGTGAAATAAGAAGAGTAGGGAATGGCCGACTTGGGTTGGTTAATGGGGTCACGTGGAAGGCTTGGTCACCCACTTATCATCATCCGCATTCATCATCGGTCCTTCAGAAATGTCCGCATACGGTCTGTACAACTTCCATCGCATTGCCGTGAGAATATCCATTGCTTAGTCATAACGCTCTTGAGCTGACTGCATCGATAACCAGATCAATTCCCTGAAAATCACGCATGAAATGACGTCCATTAGATTCCACTATGCGATTATCGATAAAAGGAATAATTTGGATTATTAGAAAGTATAACTATCATGCATGATATGTATGAGAGTGAACCAATATGCCGTTGGGTTCGTATGAGAGTCTACTATATCGTGGTGCAAGGAAACTCATGCAGTTTACGTGTATTATGAAAGTTTTACGTAGCAAAGTGACGCTATGTGCATGATTAAGAAAGGATAATTCGCACCAAATGGACGCTCATCAATTGTATCAAGGGTAAACAAACTAATATAAGAAAATTTGGTTCCAAAAGGAGCGTAGTTCTTTTGGAAGTGGTGCATACAGACATCTGTGGATCATTCCCTAAGGCTACATGGGATGGACATAGATATTTTATCACATTCACAGATGACTACTCTAGATTTGGTTACATGTATCTGCTACATGAGAAATCCCAAGCACTGGATGTCTTTAAGAGTTATAAAGCTGAAGTTGAACTTCAACTCAATAAGAAAATTAAGGCTATTAGATCTGATCATAGTGGAGAATACTATGGTCGGTATGACGGATCAAGCCAGTGTCCAGGGTCTTTTGCCAAGTTCTTAGAGGAGTGTGGTATTGTTCCTCAGTATACCTTGCCAGGAACTCCACGTCAAAATGGGATATCTGAGAGGCGGAATAGGACTCTTAAGGATATGGTTAGAAGTATGCTTGTGCACCCTTCTTTGCCAGAGTCACTACGGGGTGAAGCCCTAAAAACTGCACTTCATATCCTCAATCGAGTACCTAGCAAAGCGGTAGCTAAAACCCCATATGAGTTGTGGAATGGGAAAATTCCCAGTATTCGACACTTCAGAGTATGGGGGTGTCCGTATGAGGCTCAACCTTATAGGCCGAATGAAAGAAAACTGGACTCCAGAACAATTAGTTATTTTTTTGTAGGGTATCCAGATCGATCTAGCGGTTTTAGATTTTATTGTCCTTCTGACAAAAGTTTTATCGAAACGGATAACGCCAAGTTTATTGAGGATCTTGGATCTAGTGGGAGTCAAACTAGAGATTTCACATTTGAAGAGGAACAAGTTGCCATCCCCATGACAAATGTTCAAGCAGGTGAAGTTATAGTACCACTACAGATGGATGCACCTGTGACTGTGGAAGCTGCAGATACAGCGCCGCATCTTGATGATATTTATGTGGAGCCCACTAATGAAAATATACCCCAAGATCCACCCACTATAGTTCCAATTAGGAGATCCACCAGGGAGAGGAGATCGGCTATCACAGATGATTATATAGTTTACCTCCAAGAGCATGAGTTTGATACAGGTATCAAGGATGATCCTACATCTTATAATGAAGCCAGACTCAGTGTTCATTCCAAAGAATGGTCAAATGCCATGTTGAAATAGATAAAATCCATGAAAGACAATGACGTTTGGGACCTAGTAGAATTGCCTAAAGGAAAGAGACCGATTGGTTGTAAATGGGTTTTTAAAACAAAGCGGGACTCTAATGGCAATGTCGAGCGGTATAAAGGACGTCTTGTTGCTAAAGGCTTCACTCAAAAGGAAGGCATTGACTATAAAGAGACTTTTTCACCAGTCTCTATGAAAGACTCATTTAGGATCATTATGGCACTAGTGGCACATTTCAATTTGGAACTTCATCAAATGGATGTCAAAACGGGATTCCTTAACGAGAATATAGAGGAAGACATTTATATGGTACAACCAGAAGGGTTCCAACTAAAAGGCTTCAAACAATTAATTTGCAAATTAAAGAAGTCCATCTATGGTTTGAAACAGGCGTCCCGTCAATGGTACTTAAAGTTTGATCAAGTAATAGTCAGCTTTGGATTCAAAGAAAACATTGTAGATCAATGCATTTACTACAAAGGAATAGAGGCAAGATTTATTTTTTTGGTATTATATGTAGATGATATTCTCTTAGCAAGTAACGATAAGAGGCTATTGTTAGAGACCAAGAATTTTCTCTCAAAGAAATTTGAGATGAAAGACCTTGGGGAGGCATCTTTTGTATTAGGCATCCAGATCCAACGTGACAAGTCACGTGGAATTTTAAGTTTATCACAAAAGGCGTACATCGATAAAATGCTAAAGAGGTATCATATGCAGGATTGTAGACCAGGAGATAATCCAGTAGGTAAAGGTATAAGAATAAGTTGGGATCAATGTCCTAAGAATAATTTTGAGTCTGAGCGTATGAAGGAGATTCCTTATGCTTCTGCAGTTGGGAGTCTAATGTATGCTTAAACTTGTACCCGACCAGATATCGCTTTTGCAGTCGGCATGCTTGGGAGATACATGAGTAATCCAGGGTGGGACCACTGGGTAGTTGCCAAGAGAGTGATGAGGTATTTAAAGAAAACAAGAGATTACATACTCACATACAGAAAATCCGATCATTTGGAGGTGATTGGATATACAGATTCAGACTTTGCTGGATGTCTTGATAGCAAAAAAGTCCACATCAAGCAATACCTTTATTCTTGCGGGAGGTGCGATTTCGTAGAAGAGTGTCAAGCAATCACTAGTGGCTTCTTCTACAATGGAGGCAGAGTTTATCGCTTGCCATGAGACGACAAATCAAGTTATCTGGCTTAAAAATTTTATTTCTGGGCTACAAGTCATGGATGACATCAAGAGACCTATGCAGCTGTATTGTGATAACAAAGCAGCAGAGTTATTTTCCAAAAGTGACAAGAGTTCAGCAAAGTCAAAGCATATTGACATAAAGTTTCTAGTCGTCAGACAAAGAGTTCAGAAACGTCAGGTGTCCATCCAGTATATCAGTACAAACAATATGCTAGTAGACCCACTGACAAAGGCATTGCCAAATAAGTTATTTCAGGATCATGTGACATATATGGGATTGGTAGTACAATAGATCCATTGGTCTAGTGGGAGTCTTTTGTATTGATATTTAGTTTACATCGTTATTGGTTTATTATTGGACATTGTAAGTACACTCTTAATCATTTAATAAAACTAATGATTCGATTATAATGACATTCAGTTTGCTTTTTTTAATCTTAAAAGTGTGCAACTGATTGAAAGATAACAATTATTACTGACTTATTGGAGTCAAATGAGGCATCAGTTGGAAATAGGCAAAAATATAGATCACTTTTTACTATGCAATTTCCATTTTACACAACCACATAGATCTATTTCGTTTGGGATTTTCAGTATGTGTGATATGGCTAGTCTTATTGTGAAGATATATAATATGGTAATGACCTCATGTCCCATATGGAAAATTTTTCAAATGAAACGGATTGTACATAACCTAACTGACTTTTCAAATGAATAATTTTTTGATATATCACAAAGATACAATCATTTTACTTCGATCTATTAGCCCAAGTGGGAGAATGTTGGACTATTCGACATATGTGATGGGCTGACTAGATTGAGTTGGATTGAATGGTTTGTTTGACCGGTTGTTAGCCAGAATAAGTCAATGTGCGGTGGACTATAAGGTGATCGATTGGGTAAATCCATAGCTGTTCTGAGTGTGTCTAGTGCCGCAGGCACGCGTTAAGTTATGTGGATATGCACACACAAGTGGTGCAGAGTTAGTTAAATAAATGAAAAGGTGTCTCAATGATTGGAGAGAAATGAAGAGGTTTATCAATGACTGGATGGAGTCTCTTCATTTCTTTCATATAGAAGGGGTTGGGGAACCACTTTTACGTACGGACAAAACTCCCTCTTGGTGTCTTCCCGTCTGCCCAAGAGATAAAGAGGAGATCGTGCGATAGAAGGTGTCGATCCGACCTCGCTTCACTCGTTCGATCTCGAATAATTTTTTGTGTTTGTCTTCAACATCCTCGAACACATCGGCATCATGTCATCAGGTATGATCCAATCAGACAGATTCAAATCATCTCCGATCATGAAGTCCTGTAAGCATAAATCTAACAGTTGGTTGATGCTATTCCTTGCCATTATCTTGATAGGTTGCATTGATTTGTTCATAGAGGAATAACGCAGAACTCATGCTCTAATTGTAATGTTTATTGTTTACCTTGATTGATTCATAGTCATTTGAATGTGTCTTTTTCACCAATTTCCCAGCATCCAAAACAGAGAGTTTGTTTCCTCCAAATGCCTACCAAATGCCTACTATATGTGGATAATGATGCCACTTATTGAATTGAGACTACAACTGAATCATCTTGCTATATACAACATGCTTCTTATTGGTTAATTCAATTTATAACATCTGGTGATGTCGATAAATGATGCCAATCTTTTTTTTAGCTTCTTTCTCTTGAATTTACTCTCTGAGGGAACAAATTAATTTTTCATAAAGACCATATACATTTGCTTCATGTGTTATAATATTTCTTAACTTTTATTGGCTTTTAGGTAGATATTATCCAAAGTCATTCACTATATGTAATGTTTAAGTGATGAGAGCTTTTATGAACCTGGTGCAGCAGAGTCCATTATTTTCTTCTATCTTATGCTAAGGCATCTTACTCCCAACATGTCCTGCATCGGCGATGGAAGCTTTCAGGTAACGTTCGTTTTGAACACTTGGTGATCAAAAATTGATGTGATGAATGAATTCCTTCACTTCTAATTCTTGATCCAATAAAAATTCAGATGATGGCTCAGGACGTCTCCACAATGTTGCAGTGCGGGCAAAATATCATCATTATCCTCATCAACAACGGAGGCTAATCCTACAAGAGTGATTTATTCAAAAGGGAATGTTTTCATGGTTGTTGGGTTGCAGGTTTTTTTAAAATTATAAGTTTATAATTATAGTTCAGTTGATATTTATTTTTGTTTGATTGTAGGCCCCAAAGGGAATGTTTTCATGGTTGTGAGGTGTTGGGAGATGACAATTGGTCGTTGCAGAGATCAACTCTATCAGAGTTCTTTTGTTTGAATTCTCTCTCCAACCACCTCTCACTTGATCTGGCTAAATAGGATTAGCAGATGTAATCAGTTTTGATATCTTTTACATGGATTATTGATATAACAGCTACTTCAAATGAGACATTTGGAAACCTTTATGGGTCTCAGCATCTGTCTTTGATGAGGCCAGATCAAAGGGTGTTGACGCCCATAGAGGAAATTGAAGCCATAGAGTAAAGCTTTCCATATATATATATAGGGAAAGGGTAGCCTACTCCATGGAGTAGACTACTTACCTACTCCATGGGTTAAATGGATGCCACGTGGCACTTTTTAACCGGAGTTAAGACTTTGTCAACTTAGGTTACCCCTCCCCAATAATTTTCAAGAAAATATTTTTGAGAAAAACACATGCCAAGTGGCATTTTTAGCATGCAAAAAAAAAAAAAATTTATGATGCACAGTTTACCATTAAATTTGCTACAACTTGATCGGGTTGATTTAGATTTTTTTCTTCGGATTTTTTTTCATAATCCTAGTCTATCCATAATGGATTGACCATGCATTCACAAAATACCCAATTAAAAAGTGCTATGTGGCATCTATTTAGGCCATGGAGTAGGTAAGTAGCCTACTCCATGGAGTAGGCTACCATTTCCCATATATATATATATATATATATATATATATATATATATATATACACACACACACACACACACACACACACACACACACACACATACCCATCCATACACAAATCGTTATAACTCAACATCATCCTCGGCCGCTCATTAAACTACTTTCCATATAGAGCTATGCACTTTCCATATGGGGGTTTTCATGGAATTGATTCCTTGCTCTCTCTTAAATCAGCCTTACCTCCCTCTTCTTCTCTCCTTCAAGAGGCAGAGACCATCCGCCGACCTTTCTCTTCTTCTCTCCATGGACTCCATAGACTCCGACATCGGCACCCCTTCGAAGACGGATGCTGAGGCCCATAAAGGAATGCTGGGTCACATCGGCAAACCCAAGTGTCTCAGGGGCTTTAGCAATCCCAATTTCCACCATCACCGCCACCCATTTCTTCATTAGGGGTATCGATAGGATAACCTGTAAAAAAAAAGTATCGATAGGATCTTGGCATTCTGAGGTTGATAAAGGAAATCCCGAAGTACCAGCAAAGCACCACTCCTTCATTCTGTCTCTCTCACTACCATGACAATTCTCCTGCATTGCAGATCCCACTACCCACTGGCCTCAACGCCTTAGAAGATGTTTTGCTAAACGATGTTGGGTCGCACGCCTCATTTATAACGATTTGTGTGTGGATGGGTATGTGTGTGTGGGGGGGGGGGGGGTGTCTGGGGTGGCCAAAGATGGTTGCCGCCATAGTGTTGAAGATCTTAATTTGTTGTTTGCTATGCAAAAGGGATGAACCGTTGAAGCCGGCCGCTACAGTGCCGATGCCGCCAAAGGCGACTGGGTGTGTGTTGCCGCTAAAGGCAGTCGTCCGAGTGCCGACAGGCACAGGCATGCACTAGTCTATATAACATGGCACGACGGTTTTGTGCTGACTAGGACAAAATGGAACCAAAAAGCTGACTAGACAAAAAAAACGTTATTGACTAGACCAAATCATTTAGTCTTACACACATAGAAAGAGAGAGAGAGAGAGAGAGAGAGAGAGAGAGAGAGAGAGAGAGAGAGAGAGTAAAGAGAGAGAAAAAGAAAGAGAGTAAAGAGAGGGAACAGTTTTAGAGAGAGAATCGGGTAGTTATGGAAAGATAGAGAGAAAGAAGGAGGCGGGTTGGTCGCAGGAATTTAAGGAGACATGTATGGGTTTGAGATGTGCGGACGGCTGTGACTGGGTTCGGGTAGAGAGAGGAAATAGGAAGATAGAGAAAGGAGGGGGCATCGCAGTAAAAATAGGAGGAGAGAGAGAGATCTCTCGGACGGGTTTTCGGAGTCCATTGCCACCCCTAACCGGAAGCCATCCGAGTCGCACACGATTGCAACCGTCCATCTCTCATTCCCAATCCATCACAATCATCCCTTGCAATCCATGCATTCAAGCATGCACGTCTAAGAAACGAAACCCAACTAAAATCCCAATCAAAAACACCCAAGCAATCATTCGTGCTTTGTGTAATGCAAGGAAACCTGAGTTCGCGCGGGGGAGTCGGGTACGTGAGAAGGGAAGACTGAGATCAGATGCAGAGAGAGAGAGAGAGAGAGAAAGGCTCGATCGGGCGGCTGCATGCAAGAGAGATAAGAACAAGAGAGAGAAGTTCGGTAAGAGAGAGACGAGGCGCGATCGATTACGAGAGGGAGAGATGATTGGATCATGGGGGATTCATATGAGTTTCGGGTGCTAGCTATAGATAGAGAGAGAGAGTCAGATGGGGAGTACAGCTGTCATGAGAGAGAGGGGGTCTGTTGTGAATCACGGATGGCTGTTATTGGGTTGCATGCATGGGGGCTATAATCGGGTAGGAGAGAGACATAATCTCAATGTTTGGGCGGATGGCACGGATGTCTGCGATGAGGTGAGAGGGAATGACTGGGATCTTCTATTGGGTGAGAGAAAGAAAAGAAAAGATAGAGGTGGGTCACAGACGGTTGGGAGTATATGCATGGCTTTGGGGATCGGATGATGGGTATATTAGGTTGAGTCGGGTGAGATCGGTTGGACGGCTGCATGGAATCGGGTGCGGTCGAGGTCCGGTTTGGTGGGAGAAGAAAACGGGAGAGAAGAGAGAGAAAAGGTGGTAGGTCTGGGTGTTCTCCGTGCCACATTTGCACGCCACCATCATGCTCGATTAAGCTCAGTTGACGTCTGGAGTGCTCCTCTGATTCGTATCGTGTAATTCGTCCGCCCAATAAAGTCACTTCTTCGCCGAATATTGTAATTATCCTTCGTTTTATTGTTCTCCAGAAAAGACCTCCAAATGCACTATGGTGCTTATCGGGTCATCGGGCCGCGCTTAAGACGTCCGCTTCGTGCAATAGGCACAGGCATGCACTATGAAGGAGTTCACGTATGTTGCCGCCGAAGGCGGCCCACTGTAGTGCCGACAGACATGGGCATGCACTAGTATATATATATATATATATATATATATATATATATATATATATATATATATATATATATATATATATATATATATATATATATATATATATATATATATATATATATATATATATATATATATATATATATATATATATATATATATATATATATATATATATGGGGAGGGATACTCTTAATCATGGCCTCTTACTCATATAGTTACCTATGATCCGGGCTGTCCATTAGATCCCGACGTACGATTCGGATTAGATGGGGAGTTAAAGCAATAGTGTCCGCATTAAATGCCCATATTGAAAGCCCGTATTAAAGGCCCGCATTTAATGCGGACATCATTGCTTTAACTCCCCATCTAATCTGAACCGTACGTCGGGATCTAATGGATGGCCCGGATCATAGATAACTATATGAGTAAGAGGCCATGAGTAAGAGTATCCCTCCCCTATATATATACTAGTAATGCCCATGCCTGTCGGCACGCAAAAGATTTCGAGGGCGAGGACAATATTTCGAGGCAGGTGAAATTATTTCGAGGGTGGCAAAAAAATATTTCGATGGTGGCAAAAGACTTCGAGGGCGAGAACACTATTTTTAGATAGATAACAATATTTCAAGGGTGGCAAAAAACCATTTCGAGAGTTGACAATATTTCAAAGGGAGAGAATAATATTTTGAGGGTGATAACAATATTTCGTGAGTGGTGATAATATTAAGTAAAGGGATAAATTAGGTCACGACCGTCTATAATAAAGTTGATGTGAGATAAACAAACCAAATAATTCCTTCAGCTTCCTCTTATGCTCCAAAGCCAAATAGAAAGATAATACACTTCTAACATGACCCAGTATATACTATCATGTTAACAAACTAGATAATACACTTCTGACATGACCCAGTATATACTGGACACATTCTTACCCGCTCTACTGGACAACAGTGGATATGCCTGAACTCTCGAGAATGCTTTCTGAGGTATTCTTGTAGCTTCAAAACATCTCCTCTTTGAAAAATATCCCATAGAACAGCACTTCTGTGCAATAGTTTTTATGTACAGCAGATGCAGCTTCAAGCATGAGTTGTGTCAGTGTTTGTGTAGAAGCATATCGAAAATTTCTGATGTGTTAAAATTATGATTCTAGGCTCTCTTGTATACTGATTCAACCAGATTCCTTTAACCTGAAGTGATTTCATAGAGTATATTTTTGCTACGTGTGATGCTTTGTTATTGTTATACCTTAACAGCATGGTTTTTGCTTTTAGTTGCACTCAGGTTTTCCTTATTTTCTGCAGTTGCCTCATAGCGAGAAACCTACTTTATGGCCTTAAGTCTTGCATGGAGGTATCAAATTACATGTTCAATGATGCGACTGTGCTACCGAGCCGAATTATGTTGACAAATTCATGCTTGGAAGACACTGGGCATGCTGATCATGATTATATGGTGCGTCCTAACAATCAGAAAGTTTTGTGTTCCTCATGAGTTTGACTTTCTGTAACTTTAAATAGAATTGAAAATTCTCAAAATCTTTATGGTACGAAATAGATGATGCTCGCAGCAGATATGTGCTTCGTTCATGTTTGTGGTTCGATCCTAGAGCTTTTATCTCTAGCCTTGGTGGTAGTATTTTAAAAACCAAACCGGACACCTTTGGTTGAACCGGAACCGGGAGACAATTCGGTTCAAAGTGTGACCCACCGGTTCTATGGTAAAATCATTTTAAAAAAATTTAATAATGATAATGAGACACCTAACATTTTAAATCGCCATATTCAGATTTCGTAAAATGAATTTGAGGTATGAGACACTTAACATTTACCTGATAGGTGGAGCGGTGCCCATCGGTGGTTATGACATCCTCTTCTTCCTCCATCACAACCTGCTAATTTTTAAGATCGATCAAGAATTTCAACTCAGGTAATTTCATGGAATATTCAAATGAAGTTTGAATGCATGCAACAATTGCTTGAGAAAATATTCATTTGTATATAAGAGAGAGGTTCATTTAGTCCCAATAGGTTTCACTAATAATATTGTCCTTGTAAATCCATGCCGATGCGATTGGATGTCTCATTTGGTGTTAAAATGATCGGAGGTCTCTACATGGCTTCAGACGGCTACGATTGGATGGCCCATTTGCATGCATAAATGGGATTTGCTAAGGATTTTTCATTTGGGCTTTAAAAAATGATCTCATTTCGTGTTAAAATGATCGGAGGTCTCTACATGTTTTGGTTCAGTCTTTGAATAAACCGGTTTGTATGTTAACCCAGGATCAACTCTCTCTCTTTGACCACAACACATTGTAGCCGTCCAATGGGTTATCGGATCTTCAAATGCATTATAGCATTTTTAGCCCTTATTCAAAGACTGATCCGGGCATGCACTCATTTTAGGCTTATCGGATCTGGCCAGAGCTCGAAAATCAGAACCTAAAATTCTTTTTCAAAAAACATGATTCCGAAAACCAATTCTCATCACTACCCTAAAACCTAGACCAAGACTATAAGACATCTAAAAGCCACCTTAGCATTAAACAAACCCTGCAAGCCACTGAATTTGAGGCATGAGACACCTAACAATTACCTGATCGGTGGAGCGGTGCCTAGGTGAGACCGCAGAGGGCTGGTGGATGATGGTCTCCTCTTTCTCCATGTCGATATCCATCGCTTCATGCTAAACAAAGAGATAGAGAAATCAGAAAAATCCTAAAAAAACGATAGTATAAATCATCATTTTTTTAAATCAGATTTTTAAAAAAATTTCCAACAACAGTGCACACCTCGGTGGTGTCGGCGACGGGCGAGGGGGATGAAGAGGCATTCGGCAGCGACGATGGCGACATCTGCATCAGCAGAGGATATGAGAAAGAGAGAGAGAGGGGGGAAGGGATAACCTCGGTGACGGAAGGGGCAAACCTTGACGGCGTGCAATTGGCGACGGGCTACAGAGAGAGAGAGGAAGAGAGAGAAGGGCACTGGGTTCAAATCGGGGAGGAGGGGAGCGGGAGGCAGGTGATTAAACGGGGATGAAATCATCGTGAATTTGGGGACGAATTCGGGGCAAAATCGACGGAGATCTAGGGCTGGGTGAGGGAGAGATTTAGGAAAAATGGGGAGAGAATTCAAACCCCATCCCCATTTGGCCGATCTCTTTCCGAATTGGGCAAGCATCATCGAGAGAGAGAGAGAGAGAGGATCGTGCTCGAGAGAGGAAAGGATCTGCAGGCGTTGATCGCGGGGGTTCGAGAGAGAGGGAGAGAGAGAGAGAGAGAGAGAGAGAGAGAGAGAGAGAGAGAGAGAGAGAGAGAGAGAGAGAGAGAGAGAGAGAGAGAGAGAGAGAGAAAGAAAGAGAGAGGATCTGATCGCCGGATTGCAGAGGACCTGATCGCCGGATTCAAACCCCATCCCCATTTGGGCGATCTCTTTCCGAATTGGGCAAGCATCGAGAGAGAGAGAGAGAGAGAGAGAGAGAGAGAGAGAGAGAGAGAGAGAGAGAGAGGATCGCGCTCGAGAGAGGGAAGGATCGACAGGCATTGATCGCGAGGGTTCGAGAGAGAGGGAGATCGAGAGAGAGAGAGAAAGAGAGGAGGCGATAATCTAAATCCAAGATTCAGATCTAAAGTACACATATTTCCAACAGTATATATTCTCTTCCTCGCAAGTATATGCAATCAGACGGGGAGGGTGTTTCTATGTTTTCTCTCTCTAGTCCGTCGCCCAATTGCCGGATCCGATCGAGGGATCTGCGACCTGATCGTCGGACCCGATCGCCCAATCGCGGGAACGGACGGCTGTGAGAGCAAATCAACATTTGCTCGAGAGAGAGAGAGAGAGAAACGGCTTTAAGAGCAAATCATTGCACTGGACAGGGAACGGACGGCTGTAAGTGCAACCAAACCGTTGGGAACGGACAACACAGCAATCGCAGATGCCCAATGGCGGGAACGGACGGCTGTAAGAACTGATCGGGTGATAACTGGACCGAAAAGGAAAATTAGGTCTCATTTATGGGGAGGGGGACCACGTGTGAATAATCAGATTAATACCCAACATGTCCCTAATTTTTTTACACGAAAACCCTCCAAACGAATGTTAAATTTTTTGTTTTACAATTAGGTCCTTCACTAATTTATTACTTCCTCCACCAAATTCTATCCCCACATTTTAACTCGATTCAATCTTAGTCGTTCCCCTCTATCTAGATGAATCGCTCTCACCGTTATATCAGCTTATCTTGCCCCTTCATTCTAGCCTCCTCTCAAAAACAGATCCTGACCTTTCTTTGTACCCCCCACAAAACTGTAGCTTATTATATATATTTATATATATATATATATATATATATATATATATAGGAATGATAAAATGCGGCGTGCGGTGTGTGCAGTGTCACACCGCAGTCGTCTGATACACCCGCTGCGTGTATGCGATGCGACACCGCACGCACCGCACGCGCGCATCCTAACACGCACGCTCATATATATATATATATATATATATAATATGGGGTATGAGCTGACAGCCCATTTGAGCAAATGGGCTATCAGCTTACAGCCGTCCGATTAGATTGATCAAGCCGTCCGATTTTTAAAAAAAAACCAGCTGTTTTACAGCTGTTTGGATTTTTTTTTTTTACAATATCTCTCTCTCTCTCTCTTTCTCACGAGCTGCGTCCCCTTCCCCCTCCCCGACGGCGACCACCTCCAGCTCCAGCTCCCCCCTCCGGCACCGGCACCGACAGCGGCTCCCCCCTCCGGCACTGGCAGCGGTAGCGGTACCGGCACCGGATCCCACGCCCCGGTAGCGACAGCGACACCGGCATCCCCTCCCCCCGGCCGGCCAGTGAATCACACTCGTCCCTCCGGTAGCCGGCACCCCCTCCACCTCCGGTAGCCCCCCCTCCTCCGGCGCTGGAGGGGGGAGCCGCTGCCGGTGCCGGTGCCGTAGGGGGATCTGGTGCCGCTGCCACTACCGGTGCCGCTGCCGCTACCGGGGCGTGGGATCCGGTGCTGCTGCCGCTGCCGGTGCCGGAGAGGGGAGCCGCTGCCGGTGCCCGTGCCGGTGCCGTAGGGGGCAGCTGGAGCTGGAGGTGGTCGCCGTCGGGGAGGGGAAAGGGGACGCGTGCAGCTCGTGAGGAAGAGAGAGAGATATTGTAAAAAAAAAAAAATCCAAACAGCTCTAAAACAGCTGGTTTTTTTTTTTAAATCGGACGGCTTGATCAATCCAATCGGACAGCTGTAAGCTGACAGCCCATTTGCTCAAATGGGCTGTCAGCTCATACCCCGTATTATATATATATATATATATATATATATATTATATATATATATATATATATATATATATATATATATATACACACACACACACACACACATGGTTGTCATATCGTGTATCGTATCGTGTATCGTTTTTCCTTTTTTGTGTATCGTGTATCGTAAGATACAGTCAAATTTTAATATACTGTCCTAAAAATATATATTTATATATGGACATATAAATAACATGATACTAAAACATTAAATATAAGAAAATAAGAGTAGAAAGTAAGATATTGCTTTTCATTTCCCATCAAACTTAGCCTATTCAGAAAACAAGAAGTCTTACTTGTATCAAAAAGAAACCATATACAACTATACAAGTATGATCCATTGATCTATGATCTATCAAAATAGCCAATTAAGCAAAAATCACAAAACAAAATCAAAATCAAAAGATCAAAGCATTGCAATTTACAAGTTCCTTTTCCACAGCCATTTTAGATGAACATATGTAAAATCACTCAAAAGTTTACAACCTCTACTGTCATTTTTAGATGAAAGCAAGATGAACATATGCTTTATAATTTCAGATACAATCTAACATTTATTTGCTATGTAATTTCAGATTTCTTATTATTTTGTGTCACTAATTTGATGTTTTTGTAATGATTAGGTTTGTCAATGTAGTGTTTGCATCAACAAGAAACATATCATCAGCAATTGAAGTGTTTAAAAAAAGAGAAAAAAAAAAAACAGAGCAAGAGGAGCTCACAACGAGGCAGCGGAGCTCGTCGAAACCCTGTCCTCGCCAAAACAGGGGAGAAACCCTTGTCGTTGCCCGTTGAAACCCTGTTGTCGCCAAAACAGGGGAGAAACCCTTGTCGTTGCCCGTCGAAACCCTGTCGTCGCCAACAACAGGGGAGAAAACCTTGTCGTCGCTCGTCGAAACCCTACTGTCGCCAAAAGCAGGGGAGAAACTCTTGCCGCCGCCCGTCGAGACCGTCGAAACCTTTGTTGTCTCCCGTCGAAGCTCTGTCGTCGCCAAAACAGGGGAGGAACCCCTGCCGTCGCTCGTCGAGACCACAGCCCGTCGAGACCGAGACCGCAGGACTCCCCGATAAAAAAATTCGAGACCCAAACCCTTGAGATTTATAATCAGCCGATTGAATTTGAACCATGTTATTTCAACCGGTCAAAAAAATCGTTTAAATCTTGATCGAACCCCGTTGGTTCAACCGGCCCAAAATAAAAAACCAGTTTTAAATCTGATTGAAACCGTATCGTATGTATCAGACGTATCGTATGTATCGTACAATACATGTATCCGTATCGTACGATACAGTAAATTTCCGATACATACTTCTGATCCGTATCGTTTTACTGCCGTATCGAAACGTATCGTACGATACGTATCGCGTATCATACGATACTAACAACCATGTATATATATATATATATATAGAGAGAGAGAGAGAGAAATGCTATAATGCGGCATGCGGTAAGTGCGGCACCTTACCGCAGCCGTCTGATGCATCCCTGCGTGCATGCGATGCACGCGCTGTGGCTGCGGTAAGATGCCGCACGTACCGCATGCCGCAGCATAGCATGCCCCTATATATATATATATATATATATATATATATATATATATATATATATATATATATATATATATATATATATATATATATATATATATATATATATATATATATATATATATATATATATATATATATATATATATATATATATATATAAAATAAGGGACAACGGTTGTGGGGGGGGGACAAATGAACTGAGACAAAGCAATGACTGAGATTTATGCAGAGAAGGGGGATAAACATAGCAAGGGTTGAGATTTAAAGAGATGAAACCAAAAGGGAGAGAAGGAGAGAGGAAAAAATTTGAAATTCAAATAGGAAGAGAGACAGTTTGAAATTCAAACACTGGGTTCAGTAGAAAATAAATGAATTTGTACGGACTGGACCAGCTGGCAATAGATCCCGACCGTTCGCCATTATAATATGTATAGGATGGTGACAGGTGTCAGAATCATATGAATTTGAATCCGTTGGCACTGCACAACTGTGCGCTTCACCTAGATCCCCGACCAAGGATTCGCAGTCAGCCCAAATCAAGCCCCGTGCTCCTCTTCCACGCCCCAGAGAGGAGAGAGATCGTTTGAGAGAGAGAGAGAGAACAGGCCAGGGAGAGAGGGAGAGAAGTAGCCCCGCCCCAATCTCGCCGTCGGAGTCCACGCCCTCCCTCTCTCTGTGATCCGACCCCCTCCCTCTCTCTCTCTCCTCCGGCCCCGATCCGGCTCCGACCCCCATCCTCTCTCTGTGATCCAGCCCCGATCTCGCCGTCGGAGTCCTATAGGACCCCCTCCCTCTCTCGCTGTCATGCGATCCGGCCCCGATCTCGCCGGCGGAGTCCTCCACGACCCCCTCCCTCTCTCTGTCATACAATCGGACCTCGACCCCCTCCCTCTCTCTGCGATCCGGCCCTGACCCTTTCTCTCTCCCTCCCTCTCGCGATCCGGCACTCAACCCCGATCGCAGCCATCTCCAATCACAATCGACCCCCTCCCTCTCTCTCTCTCTCATGCGATTTGGCCACGATCAGAGTCCGGAGCGGAGGTCCAGGCGCTGATTCGAGTCCGGAGCGAAGGTCCAGGCGCTGATCCGAGTCAGAAGCGGGCTGGATCCGAGATTCCAGGAACCGGGGCTAAAAGGGCCACTCTGGGAGGAGGTGAGCTCGATGATGGCGTCGCTGGGCTACAGACGGAACTCCAAGTGGTGCAAGGTTAAGTGGGAGAACATCAACAAGTACTTCCTTCCCCTCCCCCCACCTCTCTCTCTCTCTCTCTCTCTCTCTCTCTTTCTCTGTCTCTCCCCTTCCGTTCTTTGTTTTTTCCTTTTTCTTTCATTTTATGTGGTGGTGGTGGTAGTGGTGGTGGTGGTAGTGGTAAATACTGTCTTCAAATCCCTTCTCTCTAATTTTCTTTTTTTTTTTGTTCTTGAAACAGGGCGGTGGTGGTGTGGATGGTGCGGTGGTGGGGGTGGTGATGTGGTAGGGGTGTTGATGTGGTGGGGGTAGTGCTGTGGTGGTGTTGATGTGGTGGTGGGATGGTGGTGTTGATGTGGTGATGGTGGCCGGGGTTTGATATGGTGGCGGTTGTATTGATGTGGTAGTGGTGACCTCCAAGCTCGGGCGGCAAGTAAGCCCTCTCTCTCTCTCTCTCTCTCTCTCTCTCTCTCTCTCTTATTGTTTGTTTTATTTTTTTTGTTCTTGAAACATGACAGTGGTGGTGTGGATGGTGCGGTGGTGGTGGTGGTGGGGTCGTGGGGTACTAGTGGTGTTGATGTGGTGGTGGTGGTAGTGGTAAATACTGTCTTCAAATCCCTTCTCTCTATTGAGTTATTTTATTTCCAAAATTATTGATCAAGATGGACCGGAATAACATGTGAAAGCTTTAGTTGGATCTGATTCTTTGTGCTTCTATGTCTTGGTGAGCAGGACGTCGGGCATCGCAGCCGGCCGGAGTCGCTCCTGTCGCATTCTCAAATCCAGTCCTTGGCCCGACCCGTACTCCCAACTGCTCGATTTCGTAGATTCTTGCCTAGCTTTTGGTAAATGAATTTTTGGTACACTTTATTTTGTTTGTTTTATTCATTTGATTCTTGAATTTGTTCCCCAATTATGGTTCTTTGTAATAAATTTCCCTTTTAATTTTTTTATAATCATCGTAAGGTGCAAGCACTATAGGCAATTTGAATCGGGATGGATTAGAAGTGTTTTAAAACAGATCGGCATTGTTACAACCGTGGTTTTCAGATCTCATCCTCTCTCTCTTTTTTTTGTTCTAAGCCTCTGATAATCATTTTCCTTGCTCTAATATGTCCTGTTCCAGCTTTTTTTTCCCCATTTTCTTTGTTTGCACCTCTCTCTCTATCACCCACCCTCTATTTTTTTTTTTCATTTTCTTTTTCAAGCATGTTCTTTGTTTTCTTTTTTGTTCTGATAATTTTCCCCTCGTTTGTTTTGTTTTTCATCTCTCTCTCTCTCTCTCTCTCTCTCTCTCTCCACTTTTTGATTTTTCTTTTATTTTCTTTTTTCACTGTTTATTTGTTCTTTTTTGTTTTCTTACCTTTTTCGCTCATGTTCTTTTTTTTTCTCTGATTTATTTTTTATTTTATTTTTTCATCATTTTATTTTTTTTCCCTTTAGCTGTTTTTCTTCCTTTTCTTTGTTCTGTTTGGTTCCCGTTACCACCCTCGCTCATGTTCTTTGTTTTTTCATTTTCTTTGTTATGCTTTGTTACCTTTTCCCTTTTTTTTGTTTTCCCATTTTGTTTTTGATTTATTTTTCCTTCTATTCTTTCCTTTCCCCTTTTCTCAATTTGCTCACAATTCCCCCCCCCCCCCCCCCAACTATTATCAGGGTTTTTTTCTCATACTTTCGCAATGTCTGATTTTTTTGGAGGTAATGTGTGTAAAGGTCCCTGGCAAAGAGATTGGTTTAGCCTAAGGATTGACAAGACATTCGATTCACGGTTTGGTGAATCAATAAATTATTTTTTCCCCAGTTATTTTTGGTTTTTTTAACTCATGCTTTCATTTGTTTTTTTGAATTGGAATTATTGGCATGAAGAAATGGAGATTGATGTGTTGATATTTGTGGGGAGGTCTGCATGTGTAATAGTTGGATTTTTCCTTCTACGTTTTAGTATTTGATTTTTTGGTTAAGTCAATTTTTTGATTTAGAATGTTCCTGTTGGTTTTGTTTTGTATTAATATTGAAATCAATGTCTGTCTTTCAGCAAGAAGCGAGGGAGATTGATATGGAGATGGAAGAAAAGATCATGACCCGTGAAGAGCTGCTATGTCCAAGCACCCTTCAAATGAGGTTGGTTTATGGGTTTGGTGAATCAACAAATAATTGTTTTCCTTCAATTGTTTAGTTTTTTTTGTTTGCTCATCCATTCATTTTTAAAAAACTGGTTTGCTTTCTAAGAAGACAGAATCTATGAAGTGCCTATAAACACTTCCTTCGTTGAGAGAATGAAAGGTTTGAGTAGTTTGGATAGTTAGAGGAAACCAAGTCTCCGGAGGAGTAATAATTACGACACTTTGATCTGAGTCCTTCCGTCAGATTTTAGTTATTAGGTTGTTTTAATCATAAATAGGAAAATTGGGTCAATGGTTGACCTTAGATTTAATGGTATGGCTGACTAGATGTGCAGACCTTAATAGAACTCCAAGCACGTACGTAATAGATGGGTATTTTAATCTTTTTTTTTTCTCTGTGCAACAAGTCTAGAGGGCTTGGGACAAAGTTATTATTTGATCATCCAGTTGCACCACACAAGTCATTTGGATATTGGGCTTCGAATCGGTTTCATTTTGGCTCAAAAAAATCAAAACAAAGCTCAAGAGGGTTTGCCGCCCACTGTGACAATAAGTATGAGAATTAGAATTTAGACTGTTTATTTTTTTCCTTATCACTTATGAATTAGATAATTTGTTTTTTTCCATTATCGTTATTTAAATCCTAGATCTAATACTATTTTGAATGGCCGAACAAATTATTTGAGAAGCAATGAGAACCGATTGGTAGGTATAGATTTGACAAATGGAATTTGAATGATTTAAAATTAAAATATTATTTTTTATTTAATTACAGAATGAATACATTAGCTCGGGGCAGGTTCTATGTGGTTCAAAGTGGTCCCACTACTTATATGGATGCAACAACGAAAGCAAAGGAATTACAAGTATATGAATGCTCTTCAATCTACTTTTCACTGTACAAATCTCTTTGTATTATGTGGCAAGTTTTGTTATTTTTCTGGGCACTTTTGATTTCCGCTCTTCCCCTATCCTCCCTTATGCTGTGAATTTTGTGTTCACCCATTACCATTTCACTCCGAAATGTCAAAACCCTGAACCTATGCATGGAAATTCAACATAAAAAATAGCACTAGGGTTTCATATATAGTTGATCATAGAAGCTCAACTAGCCTAACCCCTTTGTGCTCCTTTTGTCCTAAATTTATTTGACCTTTGCTATTAGTTGACTTTATATGCTAATTATATGCTTATTTACATGCTTAAAGGTTAGTAACAGATCTATAAGGTGAAGGATCCATATTTGAACTACACATATTGCAACAAAGCTACAAGTTGCATATGCTACTGACTTCCAATTGCTTAAATGATTGGAAAAGCTATATTATTGTCTTTATCGTGTATTGCGCTTCTTTGGATCATCGATACTTTAGTCGTTTTACATCATTGATCATGTTGGAATTTATTGGAAAGAGGCTAAAAATAATCTTACTATCTCCTAATCTTGGATTTTTTTTGGACTTTTAACAAATTCCTATTGCCTTGGTTTAACTGGCGAGCCTTTGTGTTCCGACGAGACTTTGTTTTCTTCACAAGAAGCTTTCTTCCTTCACCACCATACTTTAAACAACGGGGTGGCACTGGACTTTGAAAGCCCCTAATTAGCAAACCCTGTAGACTATCTGATATTTCACATGTTTTTTACGGCTGAAACCCGACCCTAACCATAGGATATGGGTACATCTATCTCAAAAACGGGTAGTATAAATTATTTTAAACAATGGGGGTGGCAGTGGACTTTGAAAGCCCCTAATTATGGGGGGCAAACCATGTAGACTATCTAATATTTCATATGTTTTTTACGACTGAAACCCAACCCTAACCATAGGATATGGGTACAGCTACCTCAAAAACGGGTAGTATAAGTTACACTTTAAACAATGGATGGCAATGGACTTTGAAAACCCCTAATTATAGGGGGCAATTGATATACTGAATTGAAGGGAGCAATATGTACTTTCTAAATTTGTTTACTCCGTAACAAATTGTCCAACTTCTTTTGATAAAGCTGGCTTCTGCAAGTGCGATGGAGGACACTCCCTTGAAACTCTCATATGTGTATCAATGTATTGGTTGTGATTCTTTTCATCTTCAGAGTATTGAAAGAACCGTTACTAAAGTATGCTTTTGGGAGATGGATTATGTTTCATTTCATGCATCCAACACTTCTCTCCCCTTGAAGAATTAGGAAATCAAAAGTCTGTGTATTTATATATTACTTTTTCTTTCTTTTAAGTTTTCTCAAGAAAAACAGTGTGAGGCATGCACCGGGTGTCGGTCCTGTTGTTCCTCAAGAGTGCAATGACTTCTTTTTTTTTATATGTCCGTAGGTCAAGATTCACCCAGTGAAGGCGTAACCAACTGATTAATTAGGAACTGTGATCCTTTCGAGGCAACGGCTGGTTCAGTAGGATCTGTGAGCATGTTTCGTACTTTTGTAGGGATGTTGTAGCAAATGTTGAAGCTGATGGAACATATTGTTCTCCATCTGTAGACAAGTAGGTATCAGTCCAAATGTACTCACTGTGATTCTATCAATTAGGAAGTTGTAAATTTTTTTGGTTTTCCAAGATGCAGTAAGGTTAGACAATCATGTAAGCATGTCGTTCTAATGAAAATTTCATTAATTTACTTTTGATCTATATGATTGTCCAAATGGGTAGTATGTGAAATTGCTTAGTCCGATTCATATCTGATTTCTTTCTTTACATATTCGTTTTTAACATATTGAATTAAATCCATAAGACAGTTTGAATAACATAAGCACCTTACCGAAGGGTGATTTTAGCGGACGGTTGTGTCTGATGTGGGCGCCATGTAGAATATGGGTGCCCTCACCGAATGTGGGAGCCTTCACAGAATATGGATGTCTGTACTGAATGTGGGCGCCTTTGCAAAAGGTAGAAGTCTCCAATTAGCCGAATGTGGGTGTGTTCACAAACGGTTGTCATCTTCAAAATATTATAACCTTCTTCAAAATATTATCATAACTTTTAAATTATTATTGTCACCCTTAAAATATTGTTTTCTCCCTCAAAATTTTGTCACGCTCTCAAATTTTTTTTTGTTGCCCTCGAAATCTTTTGCGCGCCGACAGGAAATGATGCATTTAAGGTGGTAGAGCATATAATTTGAATAGAAAATTATGCATAAAATTTCTAAAATTGGCAGTTTACTCAATATCGTTAGTTTGCATGGCAATTGGACTGAGTGGGGTCGTCAGTCGTTAGGGTTATGTTGCCACCCTCAAAATATTATTGCCACCGTCGAATTATTGGACCCCCTAATAATATTATTATCGCTCTCGAAATGTTTTGTTGCAACCCTTCAAATATTATCCCCCCTTTCGAAATAATATTGTTGCTCATGAACTATCATTGTCTCCCTCGAAATATTGCCGCCACCCTTTAAATATTATCAGTGCCCTTAAAATGTTTTCGTCGCCCTCGAAATCTTTTTCGTGCCCTTGGGCACGGGGTTTTTACTAGTATATATATATATATATATATATATATATATATATATATATATATATATATATATATATATATATATATATATATATATATATATATATATATATATATATATATATATATATATATATATAATCGGGTGCATGGTCCTCCCGAATAGTCAACATGCTAGCCATTCCTTTATATCAAGTGCCACATTGCAATTTTTAACCAAGGTTAGGGGTTGGTCAAGGTGGGTTCATCTTTCCTAACAATGATTATGAAAAAAAATTGGATTGACCATCCATTTAAAAAAAAATTAGTAAAAAAGTAGCACGTGACACCTAAATATAGGGGAGGACTAACGTATTGGCTATGCGGTATGCGGTAAGTGCGGCACCGCACCGCTGCGTGCATCACATGCACGCAGTGCGTGCATCAGACGGCTATGGTGCGATGCCTCATGCCGCATTAGAGCATGCCCATATATATATATATATAGAGAGAGAGAGAGAGAGAGATGCTATAATGCGGCATGCGGTAAGTGCGACACCGCATCGTAACCGTCTGATGCACCGCTGCGTGCATCGCATGCATGCAGCGCGTGCATCAGACGGCTGCGGTGCGATGCCGCATGTACCGTATGCCGCATTATAGCATGCCCCTATATATATATATACTAGTAATGCCCGTGCCTGTCGGCACGCAAAAGATTTCGAGGGCGATGACAATATTTCGAGGAAGGTGAAATTAGTTTGAGGGCGAAGACAATATTTCAAGAAAGATTATAATATTTCAAAAGTGGCAACAAAACATTTCGAGATCGACAACAATATTTCGTGGAAGATAAAGATATATTAAATATGTAATAATATTTCGTGAGCGGTGATAATATTTCGAAGGAGGTGATAATATTTCGAGAGTAATGATAATATTAATTGTGTCTGTCGGTACTCGAACGGGGCGACAAAATTGGTTTGGCGGCGCCCACAATCGACGGGGGCACCCATATTCGGATGGGAAGTCCATATTTGAAGAAAATAACCTAATTCATCGGTGAGCAAATGGTTATCTTTTTTCTCCTTTTTAAAAATTTATTTTTAAATAAATTCACATATATCAATTTTGGATTGAACATGGTGTCACATCAACTGCCCGGATGTCACACTTAGCATCTTCAGAAAAATCCCCACAACAAATATTTTTGGGTAAATTACACTTTGCCCACGTGAAGTTTAGCTCAAAAACACTTTGTTAGTTGTTTTAAAAAAAAATTAGAATAGTTGTCTTAAAATTTTGTTCATTCCTTTTGTGGAGTTCCTCATGATTATAATTGTACTTTATACCACAAATCTTGCTGGAATAAGGCTTTGGCTCAAGGTTTGAGAATTCGGGTTCGGACCGTGCAAAAATGAACCTGTCCAGTTCCAATTTGGGTTTGGGTTCGGCCTGTTCGGCCAAAAATACTAGAAAAGCAGAAAAGGAAATCAGAAATTAGGGTCTGATTAGCCCGATTTGGGTCCAAATCTGTTGTTTCTGATCCAATACATGTGATATATTAATCATGAAATAACTTGTAACTATATATATTTCATCCACACTAATAGAACGATGATATGAACCATTTATAAATTAGACCTGATTCGGGTGCCTAAATCGGGTCGGTTGGTTTGGATTTGGCCAAAATTCGAACCGGTTCGGGCAACCTGTTTGGGTTTGGCCAAACCCTCAAACCATGCTTTGGTTAGCAGCTTCATATTCTTCGAATTAGGATTCATTTTCTAGTCCCGAGATGGTCTTTTACGGCTTGGCTACTAACCTAACATCAACACTCGCATTTTTTCATTTTCTTCAAATTAGGATTCATTTTCTATTCCCGAGGTGGTCTTTTATGGCTTGGCTACTAACCTAACATCAACACTTGCATTTTTTTCATCGGCCTTGGGATCGACATTGGTGGTTTTAAATGGTTATAATCGCTCATGTATTTCAAATGATCAGAAACTGATTGTTCGGACTACTTTTTGATTGAGTCATAGACATGTTTTCTCCCCTTTGTTAATCTCTTCAACCAGTTTAATTATTCTCTCCATTGACCCCAATCATGGTAATGTTGGTGCACAAGCCATCACATCGTGTTCTTTGTGTTCTCTCCCATGGAGGGTTTAACATCAGGCTTACAGCTAGTCATTAAACCTTTTTTTCAATCCATTTCTGGAGCCCTCTCAAAGAGTTTTGCTCCATTCGCGACTTCATTCTTTCTGGAAAGAAGGCTTGATTGCTTTGGATAGCAACAATATTCTATTCTAAGAGCTATTTCTTGTCTGTAAATTGTTTTGTGATAAAATTCTAATTTTACATGGTTGGGATAAATATGAGTTCTGTTTTTCAACTTGTGCACTCTAAAGGCTACATTAGTGCTTGTTGATTGTTTTATCAACCTAGATCCTTTTTTGGTTGGACAAAAATGCTATTTATGATATTTTCTTGGTCTTTTGCCACGACTTAATCCAATTCCTGTGGTGTACCACCTCTTTTCACGATTATGATTTATGTAAAGCAGCTGATCACGATCATACTTTGTCTGGAATTTTCTACCAATGTTCACCCAATGTGGAAGTTCCACTCGTTTATGGAATCTTTGCCGTGTTCTAATTCTATCATCTCTCTGTCACCACTCTAATCTCAGTTAAATATATTTTCAACTTATTGTTGCTTGCTAGTTCTTAACATGTTGGCAAACATATACCTTTATATTTCAAGTACTACAACAATTTATTGCATCTAATATTTTATTTTAGCAAACCTTCCTGTGGATCTCTAATTGTTTAGGTAATTTAAGGTCTTTGCATCTCAAAGAGAGCCCCCCTCACCTCCTCCCCAACCAAAACCCAACCCAAAACAACACACACGCATGTGCACCCACACCCACCCCAGCCTAACCCACGCTCCCCACACCACTCCACTATTCCCATCAACCCACATGTCCCCAACAACACAACACACACGAACACATGTGCACACACACACCCACCCACCCTCACCCCCACCCTAGCCCAGCTCACCCTCCCTACACCAGTCCACCACCCCCATCTGCATTGTGCTCTTTCCAGTTCTTCCTAACATATGCAGTTTTACACCTAGCTTGAAGTATGTTGCTTTCATTAAGTAAAACGTAAGAAGTCTGGTTACTCTTAAGTGATTAATAATTGCTTTGCCTATAGAGATCTCTGTTATAAAGTGGAAAATGAAGTGTACATTCATTGATGTCAAGAAGTACGATCCCTGGGAAATGCAACATGACCTTCCTGTCCTATACCTTGCTGTATAAGGATCAGCAGTTTTATGCTACTGATAATGACACTATATAAAACTTGTATACATAGCCTAGTTCAAAATTTTGCCCATTGGTTCATACTGGTGTACATAAAACACAAATGACACAGATAAACACTTGAAGCCCAGCGGTAAGTGGGAGGTAGTGGTGCTTTGCGAATGGCTGACCCACAACCATTTCTACAGCAATAGTGATGTTCTGAAGTCGAAAGCAATTCACATCGGACTAAATTTTAGCTGACCGTCTTTATCATGTTTCTTTATCCATAATGTCTCATTGATTATATCTGAATCATCTCTAATTCCCAATTATTTTGTTTTTGTTAGCGGCATATCAACAGACCGTGAAATTAAAAATATGCTTTTACATTCATATGTATACATCCAAGTAAATGCTGAAATCTGTTTGTTGGAGTATGGAAAGTCTGATACCCTGAAACTATACCCAAAGTTGAATGCTACCATTATTGGACTTATTGCGTTTGAAATCTTTTTAAAGAAAAAATCAGATTTAAAAAATCTGATATTAAAAATCTGATACTAAATCCGATTTAGGAGGGCAAGGATTTAAAAAAGATACTAAATCCGAATTAGTAGATCGGATTTAAAGAATCTGATACAAAATCTGATACGTGCGACGCCAAAGCAAAAATCAGATTTAAAAAATTTAATATTAAAGAATCTGATACTAAATCTGATTTAGGAGGGCAAGGATTTAAAAAATATACTAAATCCGAATTAGTAGATCGGAAAATCTGATACGTGCGACGCCAAAGAAAAAATCTGATACTAAATCAGATTACCCTCAAGATATTAAAGAAAAATCTGAATTTGAAAACAAAAAGACGATAACTGGACCTATTTTTAAACAAATTGGCATTTTGAACTCTTATCCAATACCCGACCAACCCGACTTTTTAAACAAATTGGCATATGGAATCCGCACCTGATTGGAAGTGTGCTGCTGCGGTCCTAAAACCTCGGTGGTTATGACATCCTCCTCCTTCTCCATGTCGATCTCCATCGTTTCCTATGAAAATGCAAGATAATAATTAGTTACCTTCAAACTAAAAAAAAAGAGTATGAAAAAAGAGTTGCAAGATATCATCAGGATTTTAAAATCCTCGTCAGATGTGTAATCTGATAAGTTTTTATAATCCGAAAGACAATAACGAGACCTATTTTTAAACAAATTGGCATTTTGAAATCTTATCCAATACCCGACCAACCTGAATTTTTAAACGAATTGGCATTTGGAATCCGCACCTGATTGGAAGTGGTTATGACATCCTCCTCCTTCTCCATGTCGATCTCCATTGTTTCCTATGAAAACGTAAGACAACAATTAGTTACCTTCAAACTAAAAAAAAAGAGTATGAAAAAAAATCCACCAGATGAAAAAAAAGAGTATGAAAAAAAAATACAGGATGAAAGAAACAAAAAAAAACTGAGCATTATGAAAATCAGAAAAAGTTTGAGAGGAAAAGAACCTGTTGAGAGTTGTGCAATGCCATTCTCTTTCTGCTCTCTCTTTCTCTCCCTCTCTTTCTCTAACGTTGAAGGGGATTTTAGTAGGGGGGATTTTAGAGGGATTGCCATGAAGTGGAGTGCAGCTCGAATGGCAAGGAGGGGATTTGGGGGCTAGAATGGCAAGGAGGGCGATTTGCGGCTCGAATGGAAGAGGGAGCGGCATAATTTCCAAAAGAGGAAGGCTTTTGAAAGCTGGAGCAAGGCGGGATCGCAGGATTCGCAAAGCTGGAGCAAGGCGGGATCGTAGGATTGGGTGCGGGATCAAGGGGGATCGCATATTAATGGGGTGCTGAAATTGGAAGGGTTGAGAGGGGGTTCGCAATTGGGTCTGCAGAGAGAAGGGGTTAGGGGGTTGCATCGTGTATAGGATTTAGGGATCGATGATGAGAGGGGGGCATCGGATCTGGGGGTCGAGAGGTGCGGGATCGATGATGAGAGTCGGGCGCCGGATCTGGGGGTTGAGAGGCGCGAGATTTGGGGAGGTTACCAAATTGAGAGAGGGGACGGTGGGATTTGGGGGTCAGATTGAGAGAAAGAGAGGGCTGAGAGAGAGAGAGAGAGAGGGAAACATGATTAAGGGTCAATGAGAAAAGCACGGAGGTGGCAGTCGATCACAACTTTTTATAACTGAAAATTGAAATCAAGACGGGATCGTGCGGTTGAGAGTGGATTAGAGAGCGACGATCACAACCGTTGTTTGTACCCCCCACAAAACTGTAGCTTATTTTATATATATATATATATATATATATATATATATATATATATATATATATATATATATATATATATATATATATATATATATATATATATATATATATATATATATATATATATATATATATATATATATATATATATATATATATATATATATATAGGGTCAGGTTCAATGGACACTGTTTTTACACTCAATTTTTTACATCGATTTTCAAACCATTAGATAGAGGTTTTAGAATTACTTGATTTTTTGTGAGCATAATCATCTTGTCTTAGATAACACATCCACAAAAAATCAGCACATTCTAAATCCTCTAGACTTATTAAATGTGCTCTTCAAATTAACGATTAAAATGGACGATCGATAAAGCCTTTTAGTTTTGATGTACTTAGAGGTTTTAGAATGTTCTAATTTTTTGTGGAGGTGCTATCTAGGATAAGGTGATTATGCTCACAAAAAATCAAGAAATTCTGAAACATTAATCTAATGGTTTTGAAAATCGGTGTAAAAAATTAAGTGCAAAAACAGTGTCCATTGAACCTGACCCTATATATATATATATATATATATATATATATATATATATATATATATATATATATATATATATATATATATATATATATATATATATATATATATATATATATCATTAGATAGAGGTTTCATAAGTTGTTGATTTTTTGTAAGCATAATCACCTTATCCTTGATAGCACCTCCACAAAAAATCAGCACATTCTAAAGCCTCCAAGTACATCAAAACTAAAAGGTTTTATCGACCGTCCATTTTAATCGTTAATTTGAAGAGCACATTTAATAAGTCTAGAGGCTTTAGAATATGCTGATTTTTTGTGGATGTGTTATCTAAGACAAGATGATTATGCTCACAAAAAATAAACAACTTATGAAATCTCTACCTAATGATTTGAAAATCGATGTTAAAAATTGAGTGCAAAAACAATGTCCATTGAACCTAACCTATATATATATATATATATATATATATATATATATATATATATATATATATATATATATATATATATATATATATATATATATATATATATATATATATATATATATATATATATATATATATATATATATATATATATATATATATATATATATATATAGTAGTGATACATTGCGGTCGGGTAACGTCAGTGGCGGACTCAGGATTTTTCTTCAGGAGGGGCATAATTATTAAAAAGTAACTACATTCGCTGCCTTACAGTCGAAGGCATCGACAGACGACGTGACAACGTCCCTACCCTTCCTTCGATCACGCAACAAAAGGCCTAGTAGGATTTTGCCTCTAGTGGAGGAGTATTTCGATCCTCAAGAGTCCATCGAAAATTTGGAACTATAATTGGCCGACTTGAGCGGGGTGCACGGGCTGTAAATAATAGACCATATTCTTTTTTCTTTTTTTTGCCGGGGGGGATTTCATACGTACTCCCAAAAACCTATAAATACAGGCGGCGATGGCGGGTGGTGGCCGACAGGGGTGGTGGCCGGCGGTGACGGGTGGCCCATGTGGCGGTGGGGGTGGGGGTCGGTGGCATGACAATGGATATTGACTGGTGGGGGATGGTGGCCGGTGGGACGGTGGTGGCCATCTCCATGTGAAGTTGGCAACCAAAAGTTTGCTATAATTATTTTTTTGATAAATTACACTTTGCTCCCCCCTGAAGTTTAGCTCAAAAACATTTAATGCCCCTATAGTTAAAAAATAACATTTTGCCCCCCTTCAATTCAGCTTTGATCTGATAATTATCAAATGAGAAAATCAAGTAGTTGACAAAAGGAGTATTGTGCTAACATTTCGAACTTTTGGGAGTGATTTGGAACATAATAAACTATAGGAGAGTTAAGTGTTTTTGAGCTAAACTTCAAGGGGGTAAGTGCAACTTATCTTGTTTTTTTCCCAAATTGAGGGGGGGCTTGAGCCCCCCCTAGGCCCAATGTAGGTTCGCCCCTGGGTAACGTGCGGCCACCCCCTTTGGGGGTATTTTTGGATTTTTTTTTTGGGGGATTGATCACCCACCCTTGGATTGGACACACAAAAAATTTTTGCCCGATCCAAGACTTGTAGGCCGTCCAAATGTGTTGATCTTTTATCGGTCGTTCATTTTTTTTGCCATTTTGATCAACACATTTGGACGGCCTACAGGTCTTGGATCGGGCTGAAATTTTTTGTGTGTCCAATCCAAGAGTAGGTGATCAATCCCCAAAAAAAAAAATTCTGAAAATACCCCCGAAGGGGGCGGTCGCACGTTAGCCGGCCGCAATGTATCACTACTCTCTCTCTCTCTCTCTCTCTCTCTCTCTCTCTCTCTCTCTATATATATATATATATATATATATATATATATATATATATATATATATATACTCGCACTGTAGCCGTCCGATGCACCCGCTGCGTGCATCTTAGGCACGCAGCGGGTGCATCGGACGGCTGTGGTGCGAGACCGCATGCAATCCTGTTGTTTGATTTGTGCTACTACCAGAGAGAGAGAGAGAGAGAGAGAGAGAGAGAGAGAGAGAGAGAGAGAGAGAGAGAGAGAGAGAGAGAGTTGTTTGGACTTCTAATTTATGGAAAATATTAATCATACCTCGTTTAGCATCAATTAGGACTAGTGCCATGGATTAAGTGCTTTGAGAATCTTAACATAAAAACTAAATTTAAGTAATAATTGCGACATTGGGATTTAAAAACTCTAGCCCAATGATTGTATATTCACCTCACGTAACTTATATATGAAGTAATTAACCTGACCAATGCTTCCGAATGGATTTAATATGGTAATACGATTTTATGAAGTAATAATTAACCTTGACCGATTGAAACAATAAGATCATCATTAATACTTTGAAACAAATTACCAATCGGACCAAACACTAACAATTATTGGAAGACTAGTACTAATCCCATGCAATGCATGAACTATTACATCACACATCCGGCATCGCATCCGCATTGTGTGGAGGGAGGAAGAGAGTTATATGTTAATTATTAACAAAAAAATTAAAAGGAGAGAAAAGAAGATAGAAGAGACCATGGGAATGAGGATGCTGCCCCGTGGCACAAAAGACCTTGGCTTTATAAGAGTATTATAGATAGATAGATAGATGGGGGAGTTGGTGATAGGTCTTTGACAAAGGTTCAAGTTTAGCTAAAGAGCAAACATACCTTGTGGACAAAAATACCTCACACCAGACTTAAATTTTTATTTCACGCCACTCATTTCTAAAACCTAATCAAACCTAAAATCCTAAACGAAACCCTTCCATCGCCTGTGTCTTCTCGTCTCCACTGTTCCTACTTCCTCGCCACCGGAAGCTATGGTGACGAGCAGCTGCAGCTCGCCGCTGCCGACTTGAGACCTAGAAATCCTAAACCTAACCCTAAATCCTAAGATCTATAGGCCATGGGATGAACCGTAGACTTAGAAACCCTAAACCTAACCCCTCTACCGCCGCCACCACCTCCACTGCTCGTGCCCGTCTCCGCCATCGCTATGGCTGCTTGAGAGAGATGGCCAGGAGAAAGAAGAGGCCAAGTGAGGATAATTTTGACTCTGAAACAAATCGGGAAACCTAAAGTCAATGGTAATATCTTGATGTTAAGTTCAAAAATTGATTAATCACCCATCATCCCTAGGTAGATATAGATAGATACCATTAGAGGTTGGAAGAAGAGTAGTAGGATAAAGCCAAGTCATATTACCATTTTCTGAGCATTATTATTTTTAATTAACTGAGTAAATGAGTGGGAGAAATTACAAACCGTGCCCTTGAAACCCCCAAAGCAGAGCCGCCACCCGCAGGGCTCATGGGGTTTTCCGGCACTGACACTGGAGCGTGCGAAATGGGGTTAAAAGCGCCACGAGTCGCGAATGCGTTGTTTTTCTCCCCGCCCCCCCCTCTTCTGCTTGGCCGCATTACTCGCCAGAACCCTTTGTCCCCAGCCCAAAACCGATCGGAAGCCTTGGAAACCCTCGAATCCCACCTCCGAATCGGCAGTGGGCGGCGGAACCGAGGGAGGGGGAGGAGCAGCTGGCGACCGCGGGGAGCCCGGATCTGTAGCCCTAATCGCCCAAAGATGAGTCCCCCTGCTGCCCTCTCTTCGATTCTCTTGATGCATTTCCTTTGATCCGCGGATTTTTGGGTTTCGAAGGGTTTTCGTGCTTCAGGGTTGGGTTGTGATGTATCGCAATGGGTGGATTTGAGATTTGCTTCTTGTTGTAGGCTTGGAGTTTGTCTTTGGGATCTATGGTTCCGTTTTAGGGTCATGGATGTCGTAGGATTTTAGGCGCTTGAGAGTGGTGCATGGTAGAAAAATCTGATTTTTTGTTGTAAAGTTGGGATTTTCCTGACTCCACACTCCACAGTATAGAATCAGGGGTTTGGAAGTGTCGATTCTTTTCAGGCTGATTCGGACAGGCTGATTCGGGGGGGAGGGGGGGATCTATTGGTGGATCCTCAACCTGAGATTTGGGCTCTCTTTGACAACATTGCGATTTTCTTTTTGAAAGTGTTTATATTGTAGTTTGGATACCCGTGAAAATGGCGGGACCAAGCTTGAAGATTGAACAGGAGTTCAAGGTGGGGGAGACCATGCGGTTTTTGTTTGGGGACGAAATCGGAGGCACGGCAGAGGATGGATTCGATGGCTCGAAGGAAGAACATCAGATATTTATGAATGTTTTTTATGGGACCGGCGCTGCTGGTGTGTGCGGTAGCTATGGTGTTTCGGGGACTATGAATGTTCAACCAGATGGGGACCAGCATTCGAAAGCGTTGGTCAATTTGAGTTGTGATGCCTCGCCGGTGACGGGTTTCTCATCCATGAAGGATTCACCCGAGAAAGCTTTACGACATGAAAGGGCTAGTTTTAAAGAGAGAAATAGATTTGAGTGTTTTCCAGTTGGCTCTTCTTCTTGGGTTGGATCAGATGCGAGTGCGAAGCGGAAGAGTTTATTATCCGCGGACCATTTGAACGGTAAATTCAAGGAGCCTAGATATTGCCAGCCTGATACTGGTAATCAGTTGGTTCAGTTGGACCCCTTGAAAGTTGTTTCTAGTGATTCCTCACAAAATTCGCTCAATGTTCGTCAGCACGTACCATGCCGTATAGTTGAATCTTTTGGTAAGGGCATCTTATCCAGTTACTATCTGTTTGACAGTGATGGTATGGGTGGTATTGACGATAGTGTTGTCTTACATACAAAATGCGCAGACCAGTTCACGGGTGATGGTAAGGTGGTTATGGAAGTTAAATCTGTTACTTCTCCTGCTTCTCAGGAGAGCTTTGCTTCTGGGATTTTGGTGCCAGGTGTGTCTGCTGCTTCTAAAGAGACACCTAGAACACTCGTTTGCATTAACCAAACGCCACAAGAATATGTTGTTCTAAACTTGGACACGGTTGACACTGCATCAAAGAGGGCTTTTCTTAGGGATCTTCCAACCCGCCTCGATTCACAAGCACGTCGTCTTCTTATTGACGCGGGTTGGAAAATTGAGCCTCGCAAAAGGTCAGACAGGGCTAAACTGGCTTCCAGCTTCATAACACCCGATGGAGGAGTTTCTTTTCGTGCACTCTCTCAAGCTTGGAAATTATGCGGTGAGGGGTTGATTGCTAATGGATTGAGTTCGGAGCTGGATGAAAATGGAAGAGAATGGATGGATGTTGATGTATTTTGGGGCGATTTGGCAGACACACTGTTGGATGTTGAGAACAAGACTCACCACTTAGAAAGCTCCCTATCTCTTCTACACCGATGGCAGATTCTTGATCCTTTCATGGCTGTGGTTTGGATTGATAAAAGAATTGGTGCTCTCCGTGAGGGAAAGGCTTTGAGAGCTGTGAGAAGTGCAACTTTTTATCTGCGTGAGAGAAAGAATGTGAACTTGGCAGATGAGTGTGTGAATAGAATTGAAGGCCACCTTGCAAAACCGGATTCATGTTCACTTGATAGTTTAAGTCAGCGTATCCTTCCAGCCCTCGAGCCTGATTGCAAGTCTGAAGTGTCTGAAGGTGCTTGTACCCAGCAAGTACTTGCTATATGCGGTGTTGAGGACCTGCGAAGCAAGCAAAGATATCAGCAAGCGGAGCGCAAAGTTTGTTTTTGTGGAGAAATACGCAAGAGAAGCCTTAAAAGCTTGGCCAGACGCATAGGAAAGGGGTTATACAGTACTAGGTGCTTGCATGACAGGAATTGCAAGGCCTTTGCCAGTAAGCTGAATAAATCAAATAGGTCGTCTAGTAAATCTACTTTCATGCAGAACGGTGCGCGCTTCTCATATCCAGTAGCTTCTCCAGTGGGTGATTCTTCACCCCTACATTCTGTTTCACCGGATTCGGAAACATTAGCATTTAGTGGTCCAAAGCCTGTTGAAGTTAATTTGCAGTCTGAAATGAAATCTTTGGCCAATCAGACGATCCTCATGAAAAGAGTTCCTGCTTTTCCAAGAGAGAGTAATATCTTATCTAATTTGCGTTTTTCAGCTGAAAAGATGGTGGGATTTAGTGCTTCAAAACCTGAACTGGAGCAAACATCTGCGGCAAATCCAGTAGACAGTTCAAATAAAAAGACACGCAAGAGGTCTAAAAGAATATCAGAAATTGAAGCAACTGGAGTAAATGACAAAGACCTGAAAGTGAAGTTACATGATAGAAACTGCAGGGATGTGGTTCTATCCCAGCAAGAACAGGACAATACATTCAGATGGGAATCAACTCCAGAATGCTTAGAGCATTCAAATTATCTTAAGGAGCAAAGCAGCAAAATTGTCAATGCTTCAGCATCTGAGAAAGTGCACACATCTGCAGTGGTTGAAGCTAGTTCAACAACAAAGAAGCGTGTGAAATCAGAAACCAAAGCAGCGGGGCAAAATAGAAAGGGCAAGAAGAGCAAGCCAACCATGCCTCTGGAGGATGAACCGGGCGGTACATTGCTGAATGTAGATAATGCTCAAGAAGATTTAGCACACAACATATCAACAACGAGGTTGAGTTCCAATAAATCCACGTCTATGAGCTTATCCCAGAAAAAATCGTCATCCAAGTCCAAGAAGCTTCAACAGCACTGCATGGATTTCAAGGAATCAGCTGTTGCGGAAGATGATGGAAATATTCCTGCAGAATCCCCTAGTGAGGGTAGCAATGAAGTTTTAGTTCCTGCCATTGGTGTGCCTCCTGACCATCAAAAGAGCCAAAAAATTACTAAGACAAAAAAATCTGAAGGTCGAACGGAGAATGGACGGAAGAGGGCACGTGGTGGATGCCGTATTGATGATGATGATCTTTTGATTGCTGCTATCTTTAAAAACAAAGATTTTGGCTCCGGCACTAAACGCTTCTCTTCAAAAGTAGGTGCCTCTCAATCTAAAGCACTAAGAAAGCTTAAGAGTCAAAAGGGGGGTTGTAAATTGCTCCTGCGGACTCCTGGAAAAGGTGGAAAGCACTCCATGGATGGGAAGCGATTCATCTTGGTAGCTAGAACAGTGCTGTGCTGGTTGATTGAAATGGGTGCTGTGTCTCTTAAGGATACTGTCCAATACCGGAATCCAAAAACCAATGAAGTGGTGAAGGATGGTTGGGTCACCAGGGATGGTATTCTATGCAAATGCTGTACCAACATTCTCTCTGTATCCGATTTTAAGTCTCATGCTGGTTTCAAGCTGCAAAAATCCTCTTTGAATCTTTTCCTGCAATCTGGCAAACCATACACTCTATGTCAGCTTCAAGCATGGTCTGCCGAATACAAGGCGAGGAAAGGTCATATTCGAGTTATGGATGTTGAGGAGGTGGATCAAAATGATGATACTTGTGGTCTTTGTGGTGATGGCGGTGAACTGATATGTTGTGATAACTGTCCATCTACTTATCATCAAGCATGCTTACCTTCACAGGTATTTCCCTTCAAATATCCACATTTTATTTAATATTTTAATAAACAAGGTATCTGGTTATGGAAATCTAAATTTCTATTCATTGATATGTCATGTGTTGTTTGTTTTATAAGTTGTTCTTGCTGCTCTATAGTTATGTTTCAGTAATTATAATTCCTTTATTCTGCTGCCAGTTGGTAGTTTAGCACTTTACACAGGCCGTGGCCATCTTGTTACTTTATCGGTCCCTGGATTATTGTCATAATATTAAATTCAGGAATTATTGAGACTTCCTTTTAGTTGACTTATATGTCATGTTTGCAGTATCATTGTTTTCCGTGTATGAATATTCAAAAAATAGGGCCCTATATTCCCTCTGGTTTATCTCAATAATTTTTGATCATTTCCTGATTTTATCGATATTTTCTCATGCTTTGGGAAACCGAATAGAATTTGTATCCCTATTTTTTCATTCAAGTAGGAAACACCTACTTGCATTAGAAACACAAGTAACTATGGTGGGATATGGCAGTCAACGAGTGCAATTAAGGAATTCTTGAGTTGCAAGAAGGCAAAGGGGTGGTTTACGTACTGAGATGGGTAGGGCATGTGTAACAATGATCTTTAGCCCACCAACTTTGGAGAATGGCTAAGATTTGTGCCAAAGGCTTAGGAAGGAGGGAAAACCTAAAGAACATGGATGTAAGTGGCGGAGAAGGTTTGGGAAAATCTTGTTTTGAAAACGGATTTTGCCCTTAAATGGTGTGCTGAAGCATTATTAAGACGCACCTAAATTTTATGGATGCTTGAGGGTTGCTTTTTGGACCAAGGGAGTTCAAATCGCCTTATTGTTGTGAGAAGCTTTCCAAATTTAGAGGATAGTTTGGGATCCTTTCATCTCCAGGCCTTATGATTACTTGCTAATTTAGTAGGGCTTGGTTCTGATGATTAATGCTGTCGTAAGCATTCCAAGCTCATTGTTGGTTGATGGTGTGACTTGGTGTCTAGAGGACCTAATCAAAATCCTTAGGCTTCTTTTCATCGATGGTGACTTTAGATGGAGATGCTTGATATTAGGTACTGGCTAGGTGGGCATCAATAAACAGTTAATTGATGGAATTCTTTTTTTCCTCATCTGTTCTATGGGTGGTTGAGTTCTTTACTTCTTACTTATTTGTGGAGAACATGATTAGAACTATCTGATTATTTATCCTACTTCATAAGAATGGCACTGACCTGGAGATCTATTTTGCTTACATAACTAGAGACGCACCTGACCTTCTATCTTGTATAGGGTTGTCGCCAGAACATTACAAGTCAGCAATGTAAGAGACTGTGCTTCAGTTTGGTTATTTGGCTTATAACTAGTGCATCGGTGATGAAAGCAGTTTGCTATATCAAACATTGCCTTCCATGGTATACTCTTTCATACTTTTACGGGAACATGGAATCTTGCTCAGGTCTATTTTGCAATTGTAGCAGGCCGAATTCTTTTGGAGGGACCAAAGGATTCTAGCTCAACTTTATACAGACATTGTTTTGAATGGTGTATGCATGCATCTATTCTGTTATATGTATGCATGCATGCGATAATTGTAAGTGTAAAGGTTGGATGGGATTTTGTATCGACCAAATTTTCTCATGTAAGTCCTTTGTCTTTAACCTTGTGCATAATCTGATGGCATAAGTTATGTTGCATTGACCGTGATCTGTTCTATGTGCTCTATCTATGTTAAGATTTATTATGTCTTGGTTACATTTTTCTTAGTAGTTGCTCCAGTATTTTAACAAAATGTACACTATTCTTGAGGCACCCCTGATTACTACATAATGTGAAGATATTCTTATTTGTTCGTAATTACTATGAAGATTTTTCCCCCGATTAAAGACCTCCAAGATTGTTAATATTTTCTTATTTTTGCATTCTTTCTGTTTTCATTCAGGAGCTTCCAGAAGGCAGCTGGTATTGCTCTAATTGCATTTGTCAGAACTGTCAGGAGGTGGTTGATCAGAAAGAGGCTTCAAGTACCTTGGCTATGTTAGAATGCTCACAATGTGAACATAAATGTAAACCATTTAGCCCTTGGCAATTATTTTCTTGATCTTCTGAGTTGAGTATTCTGGATCCATAGTTGCTGGATTTATATGTTTATTGATTTGAGAAGAGGTATTTTCAGTCTAGTAGATACATTTAGAGTATAATTAGGAATACATTATTCTTAGGAAGGGCCTTAAGGAGCACTTTGCAGTCAGTACCAGATCACATTTTGGGGGAGATACCAATGTGTATATTGTTCTCTTGTGCTTTTCATTCGAGCATTCCTTATAGAATATTATCCAAATATCACATCAATTGTATATATTGGGCTTTCACAACAACTATTTCTTTAGCACTTTAGCATCTATGCAACCCATGAGATGCTCATCAAGTTCCACAGATATCTGTATGTTCATTTCATGTTTCATTTTTACTCAATCCTTATAAATTGTTGTTGTTATCATCAGATCATGACACTTGCATCTTGGAGAAGGTTGCATGTAATGTGGACGTAGGATGTGGTACATGGTTTTGTCGAGAGAGTTGTCAGGAGGTATGACTGTTATTTTATTTCTGAAATGTCTTACTATCTGAGAAAGATTGTTTATCTATAAGAAAGCCTTATTTTCATAAAGGAGGCCGCTATGAGGCACAACTCTTATAAGGAGGCTCTACAAAATGAGTGAGCATAAAGTTTGCACAGGTTTTTCTACTAGGGTTACTTCTCTTTTATAAAACACATTGTTGATATTGAACTACATCCCAACTGGTGTCTGGCTTTAAACTGTTGTTCATTTTCTTTTATAAAGTCCTATGTTGTGGTTGAACTACTTGCCTGACCTACGGATTGCTCCACATTTTATTTTGTTGGGAGGAGTGTGTTGATTACTCTGGGCTCCATTCCATTTGATGTAAAAGGTGTGGTAAGTCAAGTTTTGGTAGGTAATTTGGGACCCACCACCTTTTACTTCGTTTGGTTAAACTAACTATCCCATAGAGTAAGCATTACAAATACATTTGGAATTTGATTACCCAAAAGACCCATTTTTAATTCCACAAAACCGTGTTATGATGCATACCACACCATGTGGAATTTGTTGCTGTCCTCGGCTCGCCACCTTTGGCCGGCCAGCCTCGGCCTTTGCCAGCATCATCGTCGTCGATCACCAACTGCTGGACAATGGCATCTTTAATTTTTAGTATTTTTTTTGTAATTTTTGAAATTATCATTTTACTAAAATTTATTGTAATTACCAAAATTGTACCCCGAACTGAATGTAGTAATAAGATATTGAAGTATTCCGTTACTGAATTGTATGAATACTTCAGTAATCATGATACCTTACTCTCTACTGGTATTTCAATGCTTACCTAACAGTGCCTTATTAAAGTTTCTCTCTTACAAGAAAGGGTTAATTTGCATTCATGACAGGGAATACTGAAATTCTTCTATATATAAGACCATATTTTTTTTATCATCCTTTTTCGGGTTTATGTTGGCATTTTTTTTGTTGCACTTGGCAACTTATATTTCTTATGTTACATGGATAAGGCATATTCATTGAATTTCCTTTCTCACATTCATGTCCTGCTTCCTGTGTAATTAAATTTAAAAAGTTAAAATAAGTATTTCCTGCTTTGATTGTTCCCCGTTTCTCGAACTGACATCTTCTTGTACTGTAGTTAAGATACAGGCTGGCATAATCTTTAAGTTCCTACATAAAGTCCAGATCTTAAGTAGGTTATTACCATTTGACTGGTCGAGAGGATGTTACACACTGTTTTGAGGCTTCACCAGCACTGTACTTGCTCTTCGTATCATGGGGGCTATCTTGGCTTGTATCATGGGGGCTATCTTGACCTAGCAGCCGCAGGAATTGTTTCATATCCATTCAGATTGACTGATATACTAGGTCACATAAGCACATAGCGTATTGCCAGTATTGCTAAGAGTTGTAGTTTGAAGTTGTTTATATGTTGTGGAATGTGTTTTCATATTATTTTTAAAAGTGGGAATGCTTATATGACTGGATCCATAGCAGTGTTCATAAAAAAACCCAACAAATATTTTGGAGGTCTAGAACACTTTTTTTTTCATTTTTTAAAGTAATCCTAAATAGCTTTAACCAACGAAGCTTATTCCATTTACAGGGAGCTGGCCTTAGGAACAAGGTCCATCAAAATTAAGGTTATATGACTGGCTGTCAAACTGTCAACTTCTGGAATGTGTGTCATCCAGGGCATCTTTGGACAATAGTGTTTGACCTTCATGAAAGTCAGATGCCAGTTGTTGAATAGGGAGACCGACCTTCCAGGTTACATGTTTTAAGCTCATGTGATAAGAGTAGGAAACCTCTAAGGTTCCCCTCGATTTTGAAAGAGTTTAGAAAAAGATGAAACAATGCAAAGTTTGCTATAGGGAACTGCATATCTCTTAAGAAAGAAATTACAAGTCCAAGAGTTATTTTGTACACAATCCCATTTACTCTATGCTAATGAAAATAAATTTGCTACTTTGTTAACATATCTTTCTATGTTTTTCCATGGAGTGTATCTTTCCATGCTGATGCATGCCTTGTCAATTATTGACTAATATAAGCACGATGAGGCATTGTGCATTACCACCCCAAAAGTGAATGATTTAACTTTGACAAATCATATGTAGAAATTTTCAGCAAAAATTGGGACCGTGGGAGATGCAATAGAAGATACCTATTATTGTTTCATTTGTTTTTGAAGCATGATAACTGTTGTAAGATCATGAATTCAACCACCTAAAAGCACATAAATTGAGTTCGGCAAATCATATTCAGCGATTAAGATCAAAAGTGGGAGATTATATAGTAGATGCCTATTGTTCTTTCCAGCATTTTGGGATGATTACCAAATAGTTTAATGTCTATTACTCCACATTATATATTTCCATACGACAGTTACTACTTTTGTCTTCTTGCGTCTTGTATCATTGCTATCGCTGGTTTATACTGTTTTCCCTCTCTTTTCCCCTGAAGCATTGTTTTGCGGGTCCTTGCAGGTTTACTTAGGTCTGCGTTCTCGTGTTGGAGTGATGGAAAATATTGATGATGGATTTTCATGGACTATTCTTAGATGTAGTCACGATGACCAAAAAGTTCACTCCACACAAAAAATTGCAGCAATGGCAGAATGTAATACAAAATTAGCAATCGCGCTGACTATAATGGAGGAGTGCTTTCTTCCCATGGTCGATCCAAGAACTGGCATAGACATGATACCTCACGCTTTATACAATTTGGGGTGAGTTTTTCTGGTCTGTGGTCGTGGTCTTCCGTTTTACATTTTGTAAAGAGGTTGTTGACATATTTTTTGTTTTGTTCCTAGCATCTTGAATTTTTGGTGTACATTTATGGAATAGCCTGCCACAGTTCCATTTCTGAGGCAGTTCAATACTTTGCTAGTTCACTCTCTTTCTTGTTGCATTCTTCCAGAATGCTCTTGATTGTTATGTGCAATAAATAAATTATCAGTCCTGGTATATTAGAACCAATGCTTAAGTGGACTAGAGTGACACCAATTGAGGACACAATTAAGATGGGATGGGATTATGGGAGTAGATTAAGATGGTTTGGACATGTCATGTACAATGTAGAGCAGAGGCGGCCCCAATAAGGAAGGGTTTCAAAGTTGTTATGAAAGGTCTAACAAGGAGGGGAAGATCTGGAAGAACATTTATGTAAGTTGACAAAAAAGACGGAAAAACCCCCATAGACAACAGATATAGCCGTAAACAGAAATGAATGGAGAAGGATTCATAACGTCGACTCCAAATAAATGGGACATGGAGGTCTCAAGTTTGCATGCACTCCTATGCTTGTCTTGCGCACACTTGCTGGGGTTGGGGGTGGGTGGGTGGGTGGGCATTGGCGTATGTGCATGACAGCCTGCATGTGCACCTCATGTGTATCTTCAATCTTTATGCCTATGTAGGACATTTTTTTGCATACTTTTTGGCATAGGAGTTAGCAGGTGCAAACAAATTTGGAAGAAAGATATTATGAGACGATTCACCCTTTCCAATTTTTTATTTTGTTCCAGTCAGTATTAGTTAATGAAGTGAATTCGTGATAATGTTCTCTTTTCCAATGTATGCATTTTTATTAATAATGGATTGTTACAAAGTCGTATCCGGAAAGTAATTTTGCTCTTAAGAGCTTTGAGACATAAAAGTCAGGTCTTCTGAGGCCATGGTTCTTATTGATCGAGGCTTCCTCTGTTTTTACTATCTTGATATGTCTGTGAAGTGATAAAGCTCTTATATTGCTCTCAGTGCTACCTGAACCTGCAAATCCCATCAAAAATGGAAAAAGAAATCTGATCTTGAAAACCTCTGGTGTAGAACCTGTTAGTCACTGAATTATTGACCATGTATATAATGGCTAATACGTAATAGTGAAAGAGGCAGAGCATGGAGACTGTGCACCGTTAAAGCATGCTGAGAAACATACACTGTGTAATCAGTGACTAGAGAGTCAATAAAGATAGCCTCTTTAGTTTTTTTATATTAAGGTTTTGGTCTATATGCACTAGTGCATATGTCCATTTGCGATAGAAATGCCGGGAATAAGGATCCTAGCCCAGAAATAATGATCCAAGCATGTGAATCTGTTGGGTTCTACCAAAGAATGCAGCACCTGAGTAGAAACGATCAACAAATATGACTGTTCTAGTAGAATCTTAATAATAGCTGATAATAAAGACACTTATATTGAAGAACGTGATCTAATACAATCCATCAGGGTGATTGGCCTTTTATACATGGTCTCAATACTCTCTGATTTTTAAAAAAATCGTGAACAATTCATGAAGTTAAAGGCAAGTGAATTGTTCTCCGAATTATTCGGAGGCCTTGGCTATGCCCGAATAACTTCCAGACTATTTCACGAATTATTCACGAATTTTATGAATTATTCACAAGTTTATCCGTTTTTTATATAACGTCGATTTATGTGTATTGTAAATGTATATTTTGATATACGTTTATATAAAAATGCTAATGTAATACAATATATTTTATATTTAATGTTTTTGAACTTGTTCCGAACTTTTCGCTTTTTTCTCAAACTCCTATTTTCGTTTCCTTGCCTCATTATTCTCTAACACTTAACGTGTTACTATCTAAAACAATTTAAAATGCACAGATACGGGATACATATACGACACGATACGGGTACGGTGACACAGGATATTCATGATCAAAAGTTGTTGTGAAAGTAGTGTAGCATAATCAACCGTTTTTAGTGGCTAAACGCACCTTTTAGAACATTATTTTTGAAAAAAAAAATCCAAAATTAAAGAAAATAATATTTTTTTTTAATACATATTAAAACATAATAAAAGTGTTCTACAAGGCCTAATTATAGTAATTTAGTTTGTGGAGTTGACATTTCAGTAAAATCCTATTTTGGACATTAAGGCCCCGTTTGGCAACTCTACAAAGTAGATATTTTATAACTTATTCTAGGGAAAAGTACTTAATAATAGAAAAAAACATGTTTGGCAAGGTTCTATAAAGCATAACTTTTTTTCAGCAAGTAGAGGTTTTACCTTCTTTTCAAAGTGGCCGAGGGGTTACCTTTTCAAACCGGGCTTTTTGTGATATTTTTATCCTTGAACGATAAAAAAAATTACGATCAACGGGAATCACCTCCAACGACAGCTGCGATGTCAGTCGCCTCCGGCCACCTGTTGCCTGTCGCTGTTTATGTGCCACCTGCTACCACTTCCCGCTAGTGTAGTCAAGGTGTCAATGGGATGCCTAGGCAATAAAAATTAAATATATTTAATAAATATAAGTAATATATATATATACATAGTAATTTATGGTTTTATGCATAGTAAAATTTAATTTCTAAAGATAGATATGGTCAAAATAATAATATTTGATAATGGACATGATCCAGAGTGTATGGTAAGCTACAGGGCCATTATTATTGCAAATAGGAATCAAGTCAACCACAATGATTATATATTGCAACAAATATGAATCACATATCAGTGACTGTAAGAGAAACATAACCCTATCATAATCATAAACTCAAGCAAATATCATAAGTATAAATATAACCTTATTAGGTAATCTATTATTTTTTTGAACATTTCAAATCCACGTATAAAAAAAAAAACTAATCTAAATCACAATCTACATCATCATGACTCTTATCTGAATCATCCTTATATGCTTCTTTTGCCTTTTTCCTCTTTAAACTCTGAGAATATGGATACAATAGTTTTTTTTTCCATTAATGATGGTATGATGTTGGCCATGTATAAAGCAACACGGATCCTATAAAACCAAACGGGAGCCAAGAAAACTCAATTTGAATCCGACTAATTTAACCCCCCCCCCCCCAAAAAAAAAAAAAAAAAAAAAATCAATTATCAAAGTAGGGGCCTAGGCGGCGCCCAGACTCCACCGCTCGCCTAGCCATTGCCTAGGCTGTCAGAGCTCCAAAATGCTTAGGCGATAGCCTAGGTGGCGCCTAGGTGACGCCTTGACTACACTACTGTTCACTTCTGCCACAAACTCAGGCCACCATCGTAGTTTATATATTTGATAAAAATATACTTGTGTGTGCTGCGTTTTGAACCGAAGACCTATGCTTACGTATAAGTGTATAACACACCCTTCTAACTATTAAAGACGACTCGTTTTAATATTTATATGAAATCCATTTAAAATAAGTAGATTTACCACACTTTCTATTTTTTAGACATATTTAAAATAGATTTGTCAAACTACTTCAAAATGCAAATACAACTTATTGTAGTTTGTCTACTTTTATTCTCTTTTTAAAAAGCTCTAATCTAAATCAAATGGATTTGCAAAACTTGGCTTAAATAAAATACAAATATTAAAATCTAAAATCCATTTATTTTAATAATATTAGCTTGCGGTTCAGTCTTAACCCCATCCTCTTTCACTCGTAGATGAGTTCCTAAAATAAATGATAGTCTAAAAATGCAAAAACTTAGTGAATTGTTTTAGCTAAATCTTTGTGGGGATGTCCCAATATTCTTTAATGTAAATAATGGCATGGTCTTATTTAAAAGCCTTGAATTTCGGCTTTAACTTTCAAAAGGACCAAAATGTAATAATTTAAGAAAGGGATTTAGTTGGCAATATCTAATGGTTATCTTTCCTTTCTCCAATTCCCCTGAATCAGCTACCCAACAATGTTTTTGGTCGTTTCAAGTTGTTTCACTTTACGAACAATAGAAAATTTCTTTCAAAACTAGAAGATGGCCATTTTAGGGTTTGCTTTGTTTCTACCATTAAAACTGAAAAATGTTTGTTTCAATTGAAACCGCAAACCATGCTCCAATCCGCATTCCCAACCCTTTTCTATGTTGTCGTTAGCGGTTAATATTTACTCTTATGTGCTTAAATTAAAGGAACTAATGCAACCAACCCACCTTTTTTTTAATGGTACGTTGCGATTGCCCTATGCTTATTCTACCAGAGGTGATCAACTAACCATATCCTTGTGTGTGTATACACTCTATTAAAAATACCAATGTTGAATTTTGTTTTACAAAATTTTCTTTCAAAATAGATTTATTATCCTCCAACATACCATATCATAGGAGCATGTATAAATGCCATTTTATGAAATATTATTAAAATAAAAGATTTATACCTCTCCCAAAAGAAGAAAATGATAAGAAAATCTCTCACTCGAGGGCACTTTCTATTCATGTTAATCTTAATAAAAAAAGAAAACGAAAAAAAAATTACACCTACTGGTGTGTGATCCGGACATGTCCATCCAGTCGACCTTGAGTCGTATCTCTCTATCATTCTCAAAAGAAAAAGAGAGCAAAATCTCTAGCTTTCTTTATGTTTCTCGAATTATTTTCTATCAGCATTTTTCAAAAAAGGAAAGACAAATTAAGAAAAAAGAACCATCTGCATGTATGACATCTAGATCCAGAAATGTATGTCAATGACTGTTTATAAAGAAGAGAAACTAATAAATTAGTTTAAGTTAAAAGTAATCTCTTAATTGATTTGCTAAATATTTTCTTTATCTATGAGCATTACACGAGCTCTGTCTGCTAGTATGTGTAAATTCTTTCTTTCTGAGCAAGTAATATATTTGGTTTTATCTATGAGCATTACACGAGCTCTGTCTGCTAGTATGTGTAAATTCTTTCTTTCTGAGCAAGTAATATATTTGGTTTTGGTCATTAGATCTGATATGTCAGCTTCCACTGGCCCTAATCCAGCCCATTAGGAAGAAAATGATGACATTCCTATTTTGAAGGATGAACTTAAATTGTAGTGCGTGGTGAAATTTATTACTGCATGTCTATTTTTCATCATAATAACAAGAAGATTATTAGCATCATATTAGCTAGTGCAATGCATTCTGTTCTCAAAGACTGGATATATTATAGAGTAATTAACCATCTCAAATGGCATTGAATTGGAGGCAAAAATTCCTTTCATAATTGTATTTGATAACCAAAACCGTCGTGGCACTAAATAAGGTTGTGTAATTTCGTTATCAGACCCTAATTCACTAAGAAGGAAAATGATGGCATTCTTATTTTGGGGGTTGGCCTTAGATTGGAATGCATGCGTAGCAGGTTACATAGAGTCAAATGAATATGACTTATTTATGCTAAATAAGCACTTACCTGCTTTTTCTTTTTTCCTCATAAAAACAAGATGTTTTGCACTATTTAGCAAGTTATGCAATGCATTTAGTTCTCAAAGAATGAATATATAACATAATTAACCAACTGAGCATCGAATGACATCGGTGGAAAATTCCTTTCCTAGTTGTATTTGCCGACCAAAATTGGGATGACAATAAATAAGGTTGCTTAGTTTCTTGCTCGAATGACACTCACGGGTGCACTCTGATTTCTTATCAATTATAGGACGGTTCAGTCTGTTCACTCCGGTTTATTTGTTATATCAGGTAGAACAAAAGCCCTAAACTATTATTTACTTTCTAGCATTCTCATTTAGGATGACCCCGGTTTCTAGCAACCCTACCTCATCGTCCATGAGACGTATTGTCAACTAAATAAATAGTTGTGTCATCCTACAAAAACTTCACCGAGGTTAAAAAAGAGGTTGTCCCCAAATGACTCTCAAAAGCCACATATTGCTCAAATTGACCCTTGTTTTTTGCAATACTTTTATGCAGTGTTCTAAAAAGCGGTCTAGGCGGCCGCCTAGGCGCTAGAAGTCCCCCCACTGCCCAACCTAGCTCCTAGGCGGTGCAGAAAAGCGTCCTAGGCCGCTAGGCGGGGCTAGGTGGGCCCAAGCAGGTCCAGGCGGCTGCCTAGCCTGCCTAGGCGCTATAACGTGTATAGATGCTATTTTATTGTTGGTAATCTTGTATTTATGGTTTGGATTGTTCTAAAATCATGGATATTATGATATTATCTCATAATATATTGCTTGCTTTTGTTCTTGTTAATCTTTAGTTTATGGTTATGTTACATGACCTTTAAAATAATGGTTGTGATAATATTTAATTTATAGTAATTTTAGAACATATATAATTATATATTATATATAATATCAAAATAATACTTTAAAAAATTAAAAAAGCCAAAACGCCTAGTCGCTGCCTAGGCGCTAGAGGGCCCCCCACCACCCGACTAGCACCTAGCACTTTTTAGAATATTGCTTTTATGATCCTCTACACGTGTGAAACAACTGCTCGTTCATATACTGGTTTTTTTGAACAAAAATACCCCTAATACTGCATGTTGCTTTCGGCGAAGTAATATGGCTAACGTAACGAATGCATGGTCCGACGCAACGAAGTATGGCCAACGCAATGAGCGCAAGGTTCGACACAACGAACATAAGTTCTAACACAAATAACTTGCGTTGGAGACTTAATTGGTTTCACCAAGAAAGAATATAAGTGCTATGTTAAGGGCATATTTTTTCCAAAAAAATATAAGTGGTCAGAAAAGTAATACTAAAAGCAAAGTGGGGTCAGTTTGAGCAAATCGGAGGAGTTGGGGGTCATTTTGGGAAAAACCTCTAAAAAAATGCTAAAAGAGTAGTTTATAGAAAATTTTAGTGGAAATATGTGCGTTAAAATATTCTTAATATGAAATAAAATAGTGTTTATTGGTAAGAATCCCAATTTCTTACCTTTTAATATTAGTGAAGTTTGAAAACATCAAAACAAAAAAAATAAATGTGGAAGTGTATATTAAACATATTGAGTGTCAGTGCAGCCAAGGTAGCTAGGCGACTCCTAGGTGGTTAGAAGTTGTTATAGGATTGGCGATGCATGTATGATAAAAATAATACCATATATATAGTTGTATATACATAATATTGATATGCTTAAGCCTTACATGCCGTCTAGTCGGTTGGTGCTCGAAAATGCCTAAGTGACTTCCGTGCAATGCCTTGATGATGTTGGTGAGCATTATGTTAAACTTGAATTAATTTAATTAAGTATTTGTGGTAAGGCCCTTGGTCTTTTCTTAATACCGAATGTTCAAAAGTTGTATTAGTAGTCTATCGTAAACTATAGTTCCTGGTGGGCTGGTGGCTAAATGCAACTTTTAGAACATTTTTCTGAAAAAGCCAAAATTGAAGAAAATAAGAGATTTTTAATACATATTATAACATAATACAAGTGTTCAACAATGCATAGTTATAGTAATTTAGTGTCTGGGGTTGGCATTTCACATAAATACTACTTTGGACATTAAATAAAATATAAAACAGGATACTCTAAAAATGCAAAAATCTAGCGGAAGCTTTTAGCTAAACCTTTGTGGGTTTGTCCCAATATCCTCTAATGAAAATAATGGCACGGACTTGTGCAAAAGCCTTGAATTTTGGCTACCCAACTATTTTTTTTTGGTAGTTTCAAGTTGTTTCACGTCATAAACTAACTTTTGAGCTCGAGTAAAACTCTTTCAAAACCAAAAGATGACCATTGTAGGGTTGGTTTTGTTTCTACCATTGTTTCGGTTGAAACTTAAAAATCATTCTCAAACACGCATTCTCAACCCTTTTCTATCTTGTCGTTGGAAGTTGATACCTACTCCCTCATGTTTGGTGCTTAAATTGGAGGAACTAATGCAACCAACCCACCTTTTCATGGTCCATTACGATTGCCTTATGCTTACTCTTGCGGTGGCAGTCAACTAAACAAGTCCTTGTGTGTGTATACACTTCATTCTGAAATAACATTTTTGAATTTAGTTTTGCTAATTTTCTTTCCACAAATTAATTATGCTCCAACATACCATATCACAGTAGCATGTGCCATGTATATAAGGCATTTTATGTAAATATTATTAAAATATTAGATTTATACCTCTCCCAGAAGAAGAAAAGGGATAAGAAAATCTCACTAGGACACTCTCTATCCATGTTTCGTTATCTCTTTATCCATTTTTTTTAAAAAAAGCAAAATCTCTAGCTCTATCTATTTCTCGAATATTTTTCACTTAACATTTCTCAAAAAAGATCAAGAAAAAAGGAATCATCTGCATGTATGGCATCTAGATCGAGAAATGTATGTCAATGCTTATTTATAAAGAAGGGAAGTAAATGAATTAGTTAAGTTAGAAATGATCTCTTAATTGATTTGCTAAATATTTTCTTTATCTACGAGCGTTACACTTGCTCAATCTACTACTATGTGTAAATTCTATATTTCTGAGCAAGTAATTTATTTGGTTTCGGTCATTAGATCAGGAAGGTCATCTTCCACTGACACTAAACCAGCCCATTAAGAAGAAAAATGATGACATTCCTATTTTGGAGGATGACCTTAAATTGTTATGCGTGATCAGTTACATAAAATCAAATAAAAAAGACAATTGTACTAGTTAGGCTCTTATTACTGTATGTTTATTTGTCATCATAATGACAAGAAGAGTTTTTGCACTATGTTAGCAAGTTTCACAACGCAATCAGTTCTTGAAGACTGGATATATTATAGAGTAATTAACCATCTCAAATTTCTTTGGCTAGGAGGCAAAAATGCCTTTCCTGATCGTATTTGATAACCAAAATTGTCATGGCAGTAAATGAGGTTGCATAATTTCTTTATCGGACCCTAATTCACTAAGAAGGAAAGTGACGGCATTGCTATTTTGGACGTTGGCCTTGGATTTGAATGGCATGTGTTGTAGATTACATAAAGTCAAATGAATATGACTTGTTTATGCTAAATAAGCATTTTCTGTGTTGTCTATTTTCCTCATAAAGACAAGATGTTTAGCACTATTTAGTGAGTTACGCAATTCAATCAGTTCTCAATTAATGAATATATTGCATAATTAACCAACTGAACATTTAATGGGATCAGAGGAAAAATTCCTTTCATAGTTGTATTTGATGATCCAAATAGTCATGACAGCAAATAAGGTTGCCTTGTTTCTTGCTCGAATGACACTCATGGGTGCACTTTGATTCCTTATTAATTATAAGACGGCTTAGTCTGTTCTCTCCGGTTTATTTGGTATATCAGATAAAACAAAACCCCTAAACTATTATAACTTTCTTGCATTCACATTCAGAATGAGCTGCCACCAAACACACACACAACACACACAGACCACACCAAAAGAAAAAGAGAATAAAATAAAAACGAAATAAAACAGCTCTACCTCAACAGCACTTGACCATGGGTAGGAAGTCGGAATCAATGGAAGAGTTAGTTACTTAGTTCCATAAATGAGGTGAGATGATGGTTTGTTTATATTGAATTTTCTATGCTAATGTATTTTCCTCATGATGATAAGAGTGGCATTAATGGCTGCATATTTTGAATGCAATTGGTCCTCAAAGAGTAGCTCTAGCAACTTTGGCAGCAGAAACAACAAAAAAAATTTACGTCATCGACTGAAACAAGAAGTCCTAGGTCTGTATTCGATAAACAGATTTGATGAGAGTAAATGAACTTGCTTACTTGCAGTAATCCATGTCCAATTAAACACTTTTAGTTGTTAGCTTACTTGCAATACTCCATGTTCAACTGAATACTTGCTGGTGGTTAGATTCGGTATTCATCTTAAGTTTTTCTGCTCCTGTCCATGTTAGTCTTATTTCCATTAAAGAATGTTTGTTTGGGTGTATTTATCAGAAATGATTGTTTACTTCCATGTTCTGATCTGCTGGTGAAAGAAAGACACAACATATGCATGTTCATTATCCATTTCTTCCCTGTCACAAAGGTCAATTGGAAAACGGATGGTGGAAGCGTAATCTATCACAACTTGCGATTAATTTCTTTGTTGCATAATAGATAATTGGCTTCTTAGGCTTCATAAGTTTGCTCATGCATCTTTCTTCGCCTATTAGTCCATGTGGGTGCCGACAGTAATTACCAGAGAGTCTTTTCATTAGGACAAGGGCCCAATATATATACAAGATGGGAGGAGTCCCATACATAGTGGAATGATATATAATCCATTACATAAAATTATCTCTAACACCTCTTTTCAAACTCAAGGTGGATTATGCACCATGAGTTTGCTAAGTAAGAACCGGAAGCGTGAAGCTGGGTATGACTTTGTAAAGAATTCAACGAGCTGCTTTGTAGAGGAGATGAAGGGACTGAGATAGTCTGGGCTTCATACTGTTCTTGGGAGAAGCAATTGAGCTCGATGTTTTTCGTTCTATCGTGAAAAACGGGTTGCTAGCAATTATATGGCACTCCGGCTATCATAGTGAAGAGCTGCAAACCTAAATATCTCAACTCCTAGATTCCCAAGGATATGCCGTAAGTGAATAATCTCCTTGATGGTGGAGGTTATTGCTCAAAATTCTGCCTTGGCTCTGGAAAGAGAAATCCTCCTGCCTCTTGCTATGCCACGAGATGAGTCTCCAAGAAACTTGCAGTATCCAGTAATCAAGCGGTGAGTGGTTGGATCCCCAACCCAGTCAGTATCATAATAGGCACGTAGGACCATAGGTGAAGTTAAGGATAGAAAGAACGATCAAATGATGGTTCCTCGAAGGTGCTGAAGAATCCGCAAGAGGGCAGTGTAGTGAGCAGAGCAAGGGGTCTTAACAAACTGGCTGACGATGCTGATTGCGTGGACAATGTCGGACGTGGTGATGTAGAGGTAGACCAACTGATCAATGATCCATTTATACCGAGTAGGATTTGAGAGAGGCTCATCGTTTGTGGGTCAGAACTTCACATGAAACTTGAGTGGAGTGTAAGCAGAGTCAGCATTACAAAGAGCAGCTAGACTGAGGATGTCAGTAGCATACTTCTACTGGGAGAGCAGAATTGCTCGCTCATTTTGGGCCATCTCACGAGCGAGGAAATAGTGAAGAGGACCTAAGTCCTTTATCTGGAACTGACGCCTTAGGCTGCTGAAGAGAGGCGCTCACAATAGTCATTATCCGCGATGATCATATCATCAACGTACAATAGGGGAATCGCCCGGTCCTGAGGCGATGACCGCACAAACAAATAGTGATCCTGCGAGCATTCAACAAAACCACCCTCTGTGACTGCTCGTCTGAAGCACTCAAACCAAGCACGAGAGGCCTGCGTGAGCCCGTAGTAGGCTCGATGAAGACGACAAGCATGTTGGGGAGTGTGCAGGCCTTGATGAGGTTGCATGTAGACAACCTCTGAAAGGTTCCTGTGAATAAATTCATTCTTCTTGTCCATTTGGAGAAGAGGCCAACAGTGAATAACTGCAACTGCAGGAGGGCACGAACTATGGTAATTTGAGCTACGGGCGTGAAGGTCTCCTCGTAGTCTATCTCGTACTCCTAAGTGAAGGCACGAACCACCAACCGAGCCTGTGTCGTTCAGTGGATTCATCAGGTCGTCGCTTGACTTTGTAGACCTATTTTTAGCTAACATTGTCAACACCAGCAGGGAGTGGGACGATGTCACAAGTCTGAGTACGCTCGAAGGTACGGAACCTCTCAGCCATGGCCTTTTGCTATTAAGGGAATAGATGACCTCACGGTAGAACCAGGGTTCCTGATCAAAGTGAATGGCAGTAAGAAAGGCGATGAATTATTAGGGTGAGTAGGAGGTGACGGTGGCAAAGCCAAAGTGGCCAGGTGGGCGGTGCTCGCGTTGAGGGTAACGGGGCGGAGGGCACGGATCTTCGACCAACGGAGACTGGTTGGGTGTAGTAGGTGGAGTACCAGAGGTGTCAAGAGCAGTAGGAGTATCACTTGGAGTACAAAAGGAACTAATCTCCATCTGAGAAGAGGAGAGGAAAGGGGCAGGAGCGTGTCGACGAGTGTAGACCTGAAAAAGAGGGGTAGTAACTCGACAAAGAGAGGACAACAAGAAAAGAGGCGAGAGATTCTCGGAAGAGTCCCCAGAAACGTTAATTTGGGGAGTGATGCAGGTGGACGGAAAAAACGGTGGAAGAGGCTCAAGAGTTGGAGACAGTGGGAGGAGTCTTCAGAAAGGTGAGATCCCGAGTTGTAAAGGAGTAGTAAGGGACATCCCCGACAAATGGATGTGTCGGGAGATGCGAATACGAGTCAATGGGTCATAGCAACGGCACGCATTGTGCTCTGATACCATGTCACCAATAGCCCAGAGAGAGAGAGAGAGAGAGAGAGAGAGAGAGAGAGAGAGAGAGTAGGGTTTGGGGGGAGAATGAATATATTCTCATTAGGGCAACAATCCAATATATATACAAGTGGGTATGAGTCCCATACAAAGTGGAATGATGTATAACCTAATACATACACGTATCTCTTGCATATAATATAATCAATTGTCTTCTAAATATTGTTACATGATAGTTTCTTGTTCTTGTGCTGGCTTTTCCAGCATCTTGTGTATATTCTTTAATCCATTCTAAATCTGTTGCTCAGGTCTGAATTTGCTCGCTTAAATTATCAAGGATTTTATACTGTAGCCTTGGAGAAGAGCGATGAACTTATTGCTGTAGCATCAATCAGGTATGCATATTTTTTTGCCAATTCATGTTTAAGTGTTATGCCTTTTATTGAGACCATGTACCTGCACTTGTAAAGGGGGAATAGTATGGTGATTTGATTCTGTAAACGCATAAATATTATTCTTTATAAAAAATTAGTAATATTATGATAGTCTAATCCACTTGCGATACAGTTTCATCTGCCATGAGTCCATGAAAAGAGGAGTTGGTAACCTGTAGCTTTATCTCGATCAGGAAGATAAAGCAATCTTATCCATCTTATGCTTTCTTCCAGTGGCTGAATGATTGTTTTATTTTCTTCTTTAGTCATTAAATCGTTCAATTAACTATCAATAAGAAAGCAGTCACAAGGGTAGGCTTTCCTTGTGTAGGGCCAGATAAAATGATTATAATTATTATTGATTTATCTTTTTATTTTTTACCACCACTTTCTTAACTTCTAATGTGTGGCTCAACAATATCTGAAAGTAGCAGTTTTATTCTTTAACGGATTGACCTAGAGCTCTAGAAAGTAATGCCTGACCATGTAAGATAAAATTGATGAATTATAAAAGGACATAGTTTGGCTATTGTGAGACAAGCTATAAAGCAAACTCGCTTAGCTAACTAGACTGCAACCTCTGATTTATACCAGTTAAATTTTTCTTTGCATCTATTTCCAATGCATAAGGTTGTGTAAATATGAATGCATCATAGTTGCTTGATTGAAGGAATTAAGAAATACTATGGAAACTAATATACGACATGACAATTGCAAACTTATGATTGTATAGGTATGTTGCGACCATTTTATTTCTGTTATTTTTGGTGCTTCAATATTCTCTTGTCTTTTTTCTTTTCCGCAAAGTATATTTTTCCGTACAGTGTGTTCTAATATGCAGATCGTAAAAAAATAACTACACATTTTATTTGTGTAATGCGTATTGATGCAACTCATAACACATGCATCCACTGTCAATAACATGCATAGTTGTGTTCTTTGTTAGAATATTTCTCCGTATTGATATTACATGTAGTTAATCCCCAATTTGTAATTGCAAGCTCTAGGAATTAATTAAATCATGATTAAGCATGAACCTAGATTTTCATTGTAATTATAGCGGTTTATTCATAATACAATGCGCTTAAAATGCACCCTCATTTATTTGCAGGGTGCATGGAGTCAGAGTAGCGGAGATGCCCCTTATTGCAACTTGCAGTGAGTATCGTCGCCAAGGAATGTGCAGGCGGCTGATGAATGCGATTGAAAAGGTAGTCTACCTTTACGCAATAGTCTACTCATTGAGCCAAATAATAATAAAAAAAAGTACACTTCACATATCCTTTGTTTTGGATCTGTGTGTTGGTTCTCAAAGTTGAAATTCACTTTTGTTCTTCGGCCTTGGTTATAAGGTGCATTGTTGGGGTTTTTTTTTAATCTTTGGCTATTCATTGCCCTTAAATATGCAATTTGTCAATTTCTAATAATTATCTCATGTAAATGTGTCTGAATTCTTGGAACAAGATGTCTGTGTGAAGTGACGTGCTCTGGCAAATGATTTTTATCCATAGGTCGGCTCAACTTATTAAAGGACTAGTTTGATAGTTTCTTGAGCTTGTAATCTTTCTGACCACAAATAGCTGCTTATCAGTGGAGTTGAGTGGACATGGATGAATGAATGTATATCAATCTTCCAATTTCTCTTCTATTTATAATAAATATTCAAATATTCCAAATAATTAAGTAAAAAATATTAGCTGATTCTTGGATTTCTTGCTTGCATCTTATGTATCTTTTTATGATATTATATCAGGCTGCTCCTTCTTTGACTTAATCATAAAATTTCTTATATGCTTATATGCACAAACTTACCAATTTGTATGATTTTTGTGGATATAGATGCTGAAATCTTTCAAGGTTAAGATGCTAGTTTTATCAGCAATTCCAAGTTTAGTTGACACATGGACATCTGGTTTTGGGTTTAAACCTATCGAGGATGATCACAAGGAGCAGCTAAAAAATGTCAACTTGATGTTATTTCCTGGAACATCAATGTTAATAAAGAATTTATGTGAATCTACAACTCAAGAATCAGGTGGGTATCTTATTTTGTCTACTTGACACTTATGTTCCATATACCATTTTTTTTGCGTACATTAAATTATTTTTTAAAGTAGCTTGGTTTTCCTTATCATTTTATAGATTATGAGGTATTTCAGTTCTGACCTCCAAAGTTCTTTGTGCAATGCAGGAGGTAATAGTGATCTGTATTCGAGAGAAGTACAATCTAAAAATTTTGGGGCGTTTGATGGAAGGGCTATTTTTGAAACTGGGCAGCAGTCTGCTGAAAATGCTAGAACTGACTTGGTTACAGAACCTTTACTCCCAATTACCATGAGTCTGCCGGTAGAACAGGTCGATAATCCACAGGGAAACAGACTGTTGTCATCTTGTGAAGACCTTTGTTTAACAGCCGGGCATTGTGAACATAGTGACATCAAGAACACTGAATCCTTCAGTGTACAGATAAGAACATCTAATACAGGTGAGATGGATCAGTTCTCAACCGAACATGCTGTTGTCGCTCAGATGTCAGTTGCCGATGCATGTACCGTTTTACATTCTTGCTCTGTCTCTTTTGATCCAGCTGTAAACGATGAATCCTCTAATGACCTAAGTTCGAATCAAACCCTTGAAATCAACGGGAATAGGGAAGAAACCCCATCCGAGAAGATCAATGTACTTGGTGAAGATATGGCTGCAGATACCATGAAGAAAGAAAGGGGAGCAAGCATCCAAGGTGATGAAGTTGAAAATCTCTCATCGCCAATGCTTCGAAAGGAATTAATTGGTCGCCGCTTATCCGATGAACCAACCGAGGAGGGCCTATTTTTAGTAGCTCCCGACCTGAATCAGAAAAACTTGGGAGAGTGCAGTACCCGGGATGAAATATGTGGTTCCGTTGGAAGGCATCCAATTACCAAGGGATTCACCACCGGGAATGTTGAAGCCTAGACTTTCTCCAGCCTGTTTGGATCCGAGGAAATCACTTGTTTTGCCTCTTCTAGAGCTTTGTGGAACACATCCTAATCAAGTCAGGCCTTATTTGGTGTCATTCTGATCGTGCGTTGCATTCATCTGTAATATTTGTCATGGGGTGCTGAAGTTTTTTTGCTGGAAATAAAGGTTCGAATCACCAAAGTGGACTGTGCATACGGAAAACTCTTTGTCAAGGTATTATTTATCGCAGAACATTGAAAATCTCTCGAAGGCCATTTATTTACTTGGAATAATATGATGAGGTCCATGAACTTACTGAAACCTTCTAGAACTCAAAGTTGCCTCTGCTGAGACTGAATACAAGCAGATACTTACAGGGATAAACTTCCTCAACATGCAAGGAGGAGCCAGCTCACCAGCAGTGCTTTCCCAAAATGGAAACCACTCGCAGCAGGAAGTAGAAGGGAGCCACAGGATAGCTTGGAATTGTGTATTAACTCAGAAGCTGCAGCTGTCTCTATTATTTCAGTTGGCTTTGTATGGCTGTCGCTCGATCACCAACCTGATGGGGGGTTCTAATGCATTTAACAGCTCATATACTGACCTGATAAGGTAACTACCTGGCTTCTTTGATATGCGAGCGAAAATTCACATGAAAATGTCTGTGTTCTGTGTCTTCCGATTCTTAAAAAGGATCGGAGATCTGAGGAGAATTTCAGATTCGAGGACGATTGTTTTGTTGATCAGTGAAAAGGAAAATAATTTCGTATTTTATATCAAGGCATTTGGGGGCATTTCTACTGACTGGTGCTTAGATGTTGACCAAGTTAAGACGCCGAGTTGACAAAGGGGTTGGAGTTCCTTGCAATTTTGTAAATCTGGCAATGATATTTATCAGGGTGAGAGAGAAGCTGCCAAGTGGAGCCCCGGCGAATTATCTGGTATCGGATCTTCTATCTTCAACGATCCGATGGATATCGGGTGGATGGCGTAAATCTGTATCAATGTTGTAGGCTTCTGTAGTCCAGTGTTGCAAGTCCAAGCTAGCGTGGCTCATGGGGTCGTTTATGTGTAGCTTTTGTACAAGCTCTAACATGCTAGGGTCCAGTTACCGGGTTTTTTTTCCGTCTATTAATGTCTCCTATTGAATACTTGTTTGCTGATTATAGATATAATTTTCTTCGATTAATCTTCGTCATAATCATCTGATGAGACACAGAACTGTCTTAAATTCCTTTCCTTGCATTCAGCAATGCCCTCAGCTGAACTGGGAATCTGCAGGGTATTATATGGTAGAAAATCATTCTCAGTATTATTGTCAAGAATCCATTTCTTTTTTTAAAAATTTACATTTCTGTGCCATTGAACACGATCAAATAAAAAGTTCAGTGTGCAATTACTGATCCTCATCTCTTAGCTGTATTTGACTTCAGCAATTGTACCATTGTGCTAAAACCGCCGAGTTGATTCCAATCCTGGATGGAAAAGATCGACGGTTGGATGTTAGGTTGAAGGCTGATATAGATCGAAAGTTAGAAGGGTAACCCAAACTGTAAAATGAATTTTTTTTTTGGCTCTGTTGTTATTTTATTTTTTTGATGATTAATGTCATCTTCTACTCCTGAATACTTGGCGATAAAGAGTGCTCAAGTACACAAGAAAGTACGATAGAGATGAGGACGGTGATGTGGATGTGCGGTTGAAGTAGGAGGGATAGGGTGATGAATGAGTATATATTATAAGGTGAGGTGGATGTACGGTTGAAGTTGGAGGGATAGGGTGATGAATGAGTATATTAAAGAAGAGTAATGCTATTTGGGCGAACTGCGTCGACAAAAACTTTGATGAACCAGACCCTTGCCATGGTGGCGGGGTCCAGGGCTCAGTGCATCGGCATTTGCACCAAGCGGACCCCATCAGCAGGGCATGGGTGATCTGAGTTGTCGAAGTTTTTGTCGATGCAGTTTGTTCAAATAACATTACTCATTAAAGAAAGAGTAGCTGCAATTATTGAAGATAAAGTTATATCAGACAAATTATGACGGCATTTGTATGTACAACAAAGAGCAGAGGTGACTCCTATTCGGAGAGTCTCGAATTAGTACGGAGGGTTGGAGGAAAAGGAAAGATACAGAATAATATTATTGGAAGTTGTCAGAAAGATATGGAAAAGCTTACAATGACAACAGAGAAGGAGTCATAAAGCCGAGGCTCGAACGGATGGGAGAAGACTTTTGGCGGCTTCCTAATCCCTCTTGGAGATTAAGAAAATGCGTCGAGATCTTGTTGTTGCCGAGGTCAACCTCATGGGCTTGAGGGAACATTTTAGCATAAATTACACTTTGCCCCCTTGAAGTTTAGCTCAGAAACACTTTAACCCCCTATAAAACTACAGTTTGCCCCCCTTCAATTCAGTTTTGATAAGATAATAATTACCAAATGAGGAAATCAAGTAGTTGACAAAAAGGGGTTATCGAGCTAACATTTCGAACTTTAGGGAGTGATTTGGAACAAAATTAACTGCAGGAGAGTTAAGTGTTTTTGAACTAAACTTTAGGGGGGCAAAGTGTAATTTACCCAACATTTTTATAAGTGGAATCATGCAACTAGCACTAGATTGGGTATATTAATTCTCCTCCTCGCGGTCAAGAGGAGGCTAAGTCTTTCTTCAATTGGATCCAACCCGAGGACCCTCCTCTAGTGGAGGAGGATTCCAAGTGGATACTCCCTAGTGGGGCCCATCTCTCAACGTACCATTACACCAAAAACATTATTATTTCCTTTTTAGTTGTTCATTAATTAGTGAGGGAGCGTGTTAATCGTACACGCGCTGGAATACCATGGTAGATGACCACCACCACCACCACCACCACGACCAATTCCGAATCCACATTGATATTAATGAGTAATATTCAAAGTGAGATCGATAGCACTAGGTTTGATTATAAAATTAGAAGTGTATAATCGTCATCATCATCTTTGAATTATTCCATCAAAGATGGGATGTAGGCAAGGATTGATCAAAGTTGGTGCTCAATCGAATCATTAGATATAAAATTATGATTGAAATTGTGTGCATAGTTTATAAAAATAGCCAGCCGAATTTTTTTTATAAAAGAAGCTAAAACAATTCTGCACAAGCCATGATAAGAATCTGATCATTTTGTTTAAACATTCGGGGTAATCATCCCATATGAATAGCATTGTTCTAAAAGAAATGATCCCTATTGAGGTTACCTGCTATCGGACGATGTTGATGCATCATACCTACCACCTTATGGCAAGGGAACCGATGGAATTGTCTCTCTTTTCTTAAATTGATAATCCGACCCTTCATTTTCTATATATTGTCATATTCAATAGGTTACAATATTTTAGTGATTTATCTTTTTTTAAAAATCTTAATAATTTTTATCCTTTTAAATTTCAATATCTATACCCCATCATAAAAGCTAGGGGTGGGACTTGGGCAGGTCTGACCCGAATTCGACCCGCCCAACCCAAACAATGGCCAAGCATGGGCAAAGCTGGTAAAAAACTTGGACGAGTTTGGACAAAAAAGGATCAACCCGATTTCCATTTGGACGAGTTTGGGCACCGATCTTAGCCAACCCGAGGAACCCGAGTACAATGGCTTGTGGTATAAGATATATGCATTTATGATTCATCATCTGTATTCTAAAGTATGCTATGTATTTTGTAGAAATTAGCTTGTGGTATGGGATATCTCAGTGACTATGATGATATAGATGAAGACGATTTCAATCTTATATTTGATGTTGCTACTTCCTGGCCTGAGCTTGATGGGATTAAGGCTTCCCATTGTTGCTGTTGTCATTTCAAAAAATTTATGCTTTATGTTTATTATATACTACTGTTTATCACTAGCTTTTTCTATGATTTTCTGTTGTGTTATTGATATGAAATCTTTTAAAACTAAGAGATGAGTGCTCAAGTACACAAATCTTTTGAAACTAAGAGATCAGGTACATGTGAGTCTCTGACCATGAGGAAGCATTTTTGGAACTTCTTTATCTCGATTTATGGATTTTTGGATTCGACAACTTAGTCGCAGCAATCTGTTTCTCTTCTTTAACTTTACTGAATATAATAGTAAACCCATCACCTGATCTAATACAGATTAAACTCGTCCATTTTGGCAAATTGGGCATCTTGAACAACCTGACATGGGCAAGCACGAGTTGGACTTCCATGGGTTCTTCGGACAAAACGGGTTGAGGTGTGTGTAGAATGGGTTAGGCATGGGCAGACCCATAACCTGCCCAAGTCCCACCCATAATAAAAACCACACTTCCTCTATGCTTCCTTTGTATAATTTGTTTGCTCTACTCGAGACACCCCTTTTCTGCTAAATTATTTTACCGTGGCATTGGATAATTAGAACTTCTCTCTTTTCGTTTACCGATCCTTGATCATACGAAAGAGTCTCACTTTCCCTCTTTTTCCACAAGCTTTTTATCTGCCATGCGGAGAGAGATTGATGCCTTGGCTTCTCTATTCTCCAATTTTCGTCCGATACGTCTTCACCCCTTGGAGAGTAAGAGATGTGCCACATTCTCTATTCTTTCACGCGTCATTCATCTGCAACGTGGAGAGAGATCGATGCATTGCTATCCCTAATTGCCAATGTTTACCTGACATGTCATGGGATTGATTGATTTAACAGTAGCTCTGGTTGCTTCCAATGCCCACCTCCATTCACCGTTTACATCTTCAACAAGATATAACTTTTACCTCAATTGATTTTTTTATAAATCTTACAATGTTTTCTATCAGGTAATTAGGTTCTGATTACTTGCCTATAAGTTTATGTTAATCCCGATTTTCTTTTACTATATTTTTATACTCTTTAACCTCTAAAAATAAAACAAAACATTTCTTAAAGTTAAACCACTTCAAAATATATCATTCAGAATACCATCATATTTGACTTAAGAAATATATTTTTTACCATCTTATTTGACTTTTGAACAACATATTGGATCAATCATCTTCAGACTAAAATCTCTCCAATCTTTTTACACATTTATCATGTTTTCAAAATCTTAAATTTTTTCAATAGCCTTTCATAGCTTAATTCAAATTTCATCTTCCCATAATGCATTCGCTAAAACTTTTTGAATTGAACAATGATACACATGCAAACTCAATTAACCTAATTTAATGAAAGCAATCTTCTTATTTGTAGTAGAGCCAACAAACTAAAACTGATATTAGAACAATTTTATCCATCAATTATAATTGAAGTTTAACTTTGATACGTATAACTCTATCAAAAGATCTTCTTTTGTAAATCTAAACAAGATTTTTGTTATTGATATCGTTGCACCATGAAGCAACAAGCAAAAGATCCATATATAAAGGAGCTATAAAAGCCTAAGATTTATGACCACACGTTTATTTATTTTTCTTGATTAATTATGATATACTCCAGACAAGTATACATTCATTTATACACATATTCAGTTGAAGAGACTGATTACAGACTGTTATGATCTTTATCTTTTGTTATAAACTTATTTTTTTAGAAATAATATTGGGTATTGTTTTTGGCTTGGCACAATGTCTGGCATGTGGTTTTGAAAACTAATTTTACAAAACAAAATCAGAGAAATATTGTTTAGTTTAGTGTGATGTCATAGAAATGATCAAATAAAAAAGAAACACATGAATTATGCAACTCAAAAAATTTTGTTCCAAATTATATGCACACACCCCATTTATGATTTAGCAAACACCAAGTAGGTTTAAACATGCATTAAAAGTACACAAGTAGTAAAATGAGAAGCTACACCATTATTTATGCAAAACATATTCTTGTTCTTATTATTTCAAAATAATGGAACTGATACATCATTGAACATCTCAAGCAAGTAAAAAAAAAGATAAAAAGAATCCAACAACTTCTTTTCAAAAAAACAAAATATCACTTGTGTATTAAAATTCATTTCTTCACTTAGATGCCTCAAAAAATCATGCCATGTTTAACATCAATTTTTTGATATTGTAAAACTAATGCCATGTTCTGTACCAAAAAAACTAGTCGTTTCCAAATTCATATGTAGCTGATTGATTTAGTTTCTCTGTATCTATTTTTTAAGATTTATTTACTTGGAGGTTATGTTATTATTCTACTAGTAATGCCTATGCCTATTGGTACTCTCTTGATCACCTTCGACGGTATTTTCCATCGCCTTCGATGATCATGACCATCCTTAGATAGCATGTAAAAGGCATATTGATATCAAGCTATAATCTATAATCATATGCAATCAATCTGCTAGTATGTAAAAAGCATATACAACTAATATTCTTGCATGTAAAAAATATATTGATAATCAAGCAACATGCAGAGAGGAACAGTATGAAATCAATATATAGATGATCCGATAAATAACAAATCATTGTAAATAATATGCATATTGATAATAATCACCGTGAAAAAAATATCTGACAATATTGCACCGAGTCATCAGATTTAATCAAGAAGAAAAAAAATGTGACATGCATTAAAAAAACACATAGAGTTCACACGAAGCAAGTCTTATCCGTAAATATAGGGTTCATGGAATTTTCACTTCAAAAATTTAGAAAAAAATAAATTTATAGGAAATACATCAATATATTAGTGCTTTAATTTTGCACTCATTATGCTTTACATTCAACAAAACAATAACCACTAGCATACAAAAAAAAAAGAATAATCATGTTTTTCTTTTTCAATTTAATTGGAGAAAAAAATACGCATGCCTAAAAAGTATAAAGAAAGATAATTAATATCTAATGACACTTTCTCAAAAGACATCACGAATAGAAGTTCACATCACAACAGACCGATCATCTAAGAAGGAACAAGGCTAAGAGAATTGTTCTAAAACAGATAAAAACTCAAATACAAAGCAAAAACCACACTAAGATCCACTAATATAAGCCCCCCATCAAAAAAAATCCAAAGATTTTAAACTCATCAATCCTCATCTCCTAATCAGTGTTCCTAATCATGACCCATTCGTTCTAGTATCGTGCTGCAAGAACAATGGGACGAGAAAACAGCCACGAGAAGCATTGCGAGGCCGAGGGCTAGTGCCTTGATATTTCGGAACCATCGTGATAATTAGATGATTTATTAAAAAAAAATCTAAAACACCCAAAATGAGTATGAGAAGTGGGAGGGAGGTAATCAATACCTGTTAAGCCGAAGACAGCTTTCATGTAAATCAATTTCAATACACCATTATGTAGAAGTATAAAAAAATAAAAATGCCACAAATCAATGATAGTATCTTCCAACGGAAGGAGAATTGATAATAAATAAGATAAAGAATTAGATGCAAATTCCATATGACAATGTTTATTTAAATAAATTCATCATCGTTGTTTGAGTCTTATATGATCAAGATGATTATGGGAGAAACAATAGAAAACCAAGTTCAATATGAGAGGACTAGCAGAAATCCAACATTAATTTATCTAAATCCTCCAAAAAAGCACAAAGTTAAAGAAAAGGAGAAAGAGAGAGAGAGAGAGAGCGAGCGAGCGAGAAAGAGAGAAATGTTGATGATTATCTACTCACTCTGTTATCGGAAGAGGAAAACCAAACAACATTATTATTTTTTAACGGTCCCCAATCACAGCAATCAGAGAGAGAGAGAGAGAGAGATAGAATGACCTGCATCGTTACTTAACTCTCTCTCTCTCACAGCCCTCTCGAGATCTGCTCTATCTTTCTATCTAGAGAGAGAGAGAGAGAGAGAGAGAGAGAGAGAGAGAGAGAGAGAGAAAGAGAAAGAGATGGTACAACCTGCATTCTTATGTGGCCCACTCTCCCTCTCACCCCTCTCCAAATCTGTTTCTATCTTTCTATCTGGTTTACAGCTGTTCGGCATGGTTGTACACATGATTTAATCGTAGCCCTTGTTTATCTTTTGTTTGTATCCTCCTTTATATTGTTGCCACAAGCGTCTTCCTTATTATATAAAGATATATTCTCCTAATTTTTTCATATTTTATTATCTACTTATTTTCTTATATTATCTACTTATTTAATCAAAATAATTAAAACATCCACGAGGCACGTATCAGTGGACTAATATGAGTAAAAAAGAAGAAGGATAAATTACATATAGACCCCTTATAGTTTGACTGATTATGACTTTCACCTGCTCAAGTTTAAAACCATACAAATGCCCCTCCAGTGTGAAGAACATATCACTTTCAACTCCTTTTTCCAAAAAAGTAAAAGGGGGGCATTTGTATGGTTTTAAACTTGAGGGGGTGAGAGTGATAATCGGTAAAACTACAAGGGACATTTATATGGTTCTAATCTTCTAATAGTATAATACTCTCTCCTGTGTTGTGACACGTGGATCCCTTTTAACGAGTCATAATCTTTCTCTAGTATGTGAGTGGGGCTCTCCCTCATAAATCCTATTAAAACCCTACTATAAAGATGATAAATTATATGTTTGGTTGTTGTGTAAATGATGTGCATACATCTGCTTGCACATGTGACATGTGCAATTAAAATTTCATATGTTTAGGTGAATTTTTTTTTTACACAATTTTATGTGTAAAAGTTATACAAATTAAGCAAGTGTGCATCTATTTACACACATCACACCCCATTAACCAAACAATCCTAAAATGCTTACACATGTGTTTATCGAATCACATGATAAAAACACAGGAACCAAACGACCCCTAAATGCGCATTCAATGTATTTTTTTTTTGAGTTTTTAAAAATGATATTTAAAGTTGATGTTAATTAGAAAAATCATTAGTACTACATCTCTCTCTCACTAACAAGTGAATCACACTTATTTCATATTGTACATTTCTTCGGACGACTGTGATGTCGTTTTTGCCAAGGGACGTGCGTCAAGTTCATCCGGACATTATCTGGGTTTCTTACTAGTAAACCCCCCCCCCCACAAAAAAAAAAAAAAAAAAAAAAAAGAAAAAAACCCAAGGCAGAAAGGTTGTCTCGTTGAGCTCCAATTTTCATCAGCCCAAGCACTGAAAGGGTGAAGCACAGCTACCGGATACACCGCGGGACACCAGAACGGAGACTCATAAATTTCCACAGCGAGGTCCTCGCTCCACAGGTTCAACGACACTCCGGCCCTTTCCATGGAATCCGATGAGCATTTACGCCACCGCCGCAGAAGTCGTCAGAGTGCCGGCGCTCTCACGCCGTATGGTCGCCTTTTTATATCCCGAGAGCACCCCACTGGATCCTCCACCCGTCCCTGTTCCGCGGGCACAGTATAACTCTGCTCTGGTTCTAGAGAGAGAGAGAGAGAGAGAGAGAGAGAGAGAGAGAGAGAGAGAGTTGTTAGAGAGCTGAGTTTGCGGGTCAGACTCAGCGAGATAGAGAGGCAAAGGCAGAGGATTGTGTTTGACCAGGCGTGGGGTTGGCTGATTTCTTTTTGTGGGTGGGCTCCGTGGTCTGCAGAAGGAGGAACATCCTCCTCCCCTTCTCTCTCTTCTTCTGATGCCGTCGGGAAGAGAAAGATCGCACCTTGGCCGACCGATCAATCGGTCGATCCCTCGGTCCGGCCTTCTCTGTGCCCACCGGTAGCTACTGATTAGTCCAAGGTTAGTCTTTTCATGCCCACTTCGTTGTCCGCGTGGTGGGTCCTCAGAAAATCGGCTCCTTTTGAGCTCAATTGCTGCCTACTTCGTCTCTCGCATCGATTATGGGTTCTGGGTTTCCTTTGATCCTGCTGCTCCTTCTTTGTTCCATGGCCGTGGGTTTTGGTTTTGGGGAATTGGGTCTTTCTTGCTGACTAACTACAGTTGTGAAAACTCTTTTTTTGCTCCAATTCTAGGTTGAAAGAACGTTAATGGAAAGGAGTTCAGAGTTCCGATTGCAGTTTGAACCAGATTTTCTCGGGTGTTTGTTGGTATAATTCACCAATGGCTTCGATTCACACAGAGATCCCTGGTGCTCTCTGCTGAATTTTAAGAACTTGCTAAGGATTTGTAGCAGAAGGGAGTGGTAGAAGTGAGGATATATAAAAAGGGTTCTGCACAATGGGTGGGTTCTGTTCCAAGAGCTCGGCCGTAGATAAATCACCAAGTGAAAGCACTCTTCATCCCGATGGCTTTAGTGATCGTGAGCCGAAGTCTTACCAGTATCGCATGAACTCGCAAAGCGGTTTGACTCCACCGATTTGGGAAAGTATGGAGAAGCAAATGCAGGAACCGAGGGCCAGCATCCCTATTGGTTCCGTGGAAAATCATAGGTCAACTACTTCGAAGCCGGCTGCCCCTGCGAAGCCTGGGACGACGAAGGTTAGTCCATCCGTGGATAGCTTCTTTGTTTTGCCTATGGAAAGGAATGTATATAAAGAGAATGTTTGAAATGACATGAAATAAAAGATTGTGGCATGATGTGTTGCAATACCGCTTTCCCATTTCAAGTGCATTGCCAAAGTCTATAATGGATCTAGAGGCATGAAATGAGTAATATTATTTACAGTGTAAAGAACCAATCACACATTTATTCATGAACTATGAATTTTAGTTCAGCGAACCCTGTCCCATTGCGAATAGTGTGTGGAATGTTTGTAAGAGTGCCCACTGTGCAGGGGTTGTTAGGTCATTATGGATGCATGTTTTATTTCCTTCTTTGTTATTAGTTTTCATTTTCAGTTTGACCTATTCATTATGCGTGTATTATTTCCAAAATACGAAGACATATTGAGACTCCATTTTGAAGATCTTTATCATTGGATGCTGTTTATTTTAAAAATGTAAGTTTCAAAACTCCTCTTGATTAGTACCAAGGAATGAAATCTCGAGATATTTCGTGAAATACCGCAAAATATCTCGGTTTTCTACCAGGTCAAAAGAAAAATCAATCAAAGAAATCCCCACTCTTTCCTCTACCGTTACATGAGTCCCCATTGAAAACACAATATTTGGTGCCTCTACCGTTACATGAGTCCCCATTGAAAACACAATATTTCACCAAATATTGTGCGGAATATCTCTTTTTCCGAGGTTTCGATATGGAAACCAAATTCAAATTTTCTTTCCTTGGTTAGTCCCATAATGCCCTGGAAAAGATGACACATCGATTTTTTGTTACCCCAGCTTCCTTTCCATTGAAGGTTCGGGTCTAGAGCGTGAATTCATGCTGAGTTGGCTATGGCATGATCCCGATACGCTTATGGCTACTGAAGCTGGCCGATTGAGAATACCTAGTCCAATTTTTGCACCAAGCTTGGGTCAAACCGATACGACAATTCGAGCCCAAGCAGTTAGTGGGTGATTGGTGTGTATAAACTGGTTCAGAGGTCAACATGTGCATACATGCACATGCTCTTTTTGCCTATAAAAGAGGCTCAAACACCCTTATATATTTTTGCAATTATCCAAACAAAAAGAAATTATTTAAATAAAATTAAATATTTGTGCAATTATCCAAATTTTCACCAACATTCTAAGAACACCGTATTGTGAATCTGTGATAATTGCATTAGTTTGTAGAATTAATTTGTCTTGTAGAATTTACTTGACTAAATGAGTAAAATAGAAATGGTAAAAAAGTTCACTTCCAAAGTTTCTTGCATGCTCAAACTAAAGGTCACTTTTCTTACATGCTCAAACACCCACTCTTGGTATCCTTTATTTTACAGTTGCTACCCTATATTTATTAAAGTCAGAAAATGTATGTTGCCCCTAAAAGTCCTTTCGTTTCAATATATCACTAACAAATTAAGTATTCTGTGAACAAGCAACATGAAGCCCATCAAGCCTGGAAACATTACTAATTTCATTAGACCAACTAAATTGTAGGGCCATGGTACCTTCATATTATTCTATTATGCCCTTATCTTGTTTATGCAATATGCAGTTCATTTGTGTAGGGGACGGATTTTACCAGTAGTATTTACTTGTAATGACAAGATATCGACACTAGGAGGTACTCATAGTTTTTGCTAAACATAACCATATACTCATGGAGATTCTGTTTGGTCCTTCTCGGAAAGGTTTTGCTCATGACTACCTTGCAAATTGATGAGGGGCGAGTGTTTTTTCAGAAATCAAATAAATAACCCTTGGATAAATCTTCGATCAAAGAAGCGAACCAGGAATAAAATCTCTCCGAAAGAAGGGTTTTGAATCAACAAATCAGCTTTTTCGGTGGACTTTGTGTTTGTGGTGCCCTTAGTAAAAGATAGCTTGTGATTGGGGGTGCCCATATCAAACTTGGGCAGCCACAGTCTACTTCTACAGTGTTTTCATGTGAAACCCAAATTGAGGTTTTGGGGTTGCCTTCGGAAAAAGGGCTGGCCGTGGATCTTTAAAATGGGGGTGTCCCGGACACAATTAATAGAAGACATGAGAAGAACTTTTCTTCCGTGCGTTCTTTCTTAACGCGATACACGATCAGGAGAGGGGGCGCGGCCTTCTTCGCGGACAAAAACCAAGGAAGCCGGCTACTTCGCATGGGAATGGAGAGAGGAAGAGAAAGAGAGAGGACAAAGGCTTCTCTTCTTAATTTCTTCTTGCTTTCTACCTCTTTTCTTTCTTACTCTTTTTCTTCAAACAAAGAAAAGGGGGCAGCCATTGATGATGACCGTTTGATACGAATTAGGGGTTTTATAGATAAAAAAGTGGGGAGAAGAGAAGAGAAGGGGGAAGAACTGGGGTCCACTGGATTCGAGGAATCCACCTCTAATGGATTCCAATTCAGGAAACCCTAAGGTTGCAAGCCAATATTTTTCTTCATCATATAATTCATTTATTGATTTCATAAAAGAGAAGGGCCAAGTCCTTATATAATGGACTGGCTTACATCGACTAGCATCCCCAGACAAAATGGGACTAAAAAACACTAAAAGACGATTTGTTACCCAAGTCTAAAATTTGCGTAATTAAATACGACGAAAATAATTAAATAATGTATTTTAAAAAGATAACGAGCCTCTATTGATCAATTAGCAGATGGAGACGGTGTGGCTGTCGGGCTGATTCCCATCATGCATCCCAACTTAGAAAGAACCTACCTACGAGTTCTGTAGAGTCGATGACATGCTTGGTAGCAAAGCTCAAGTAATTATGATCACCGAAGGGTTATCTCGAAATCCGCAACTGGTGATCAAGGCCCATAAGGTAATGGCACGACACACATCAGTCGTCTTCCGGGTACCACACAAGCAGTTGCCAATGTCTAAAGTTGATGATGTAGGCCCAATAGATATGAACGTGTAGCACCGTAGGGGTCCCAAGCGAAGAAGTTGCTATCTGTCGAGCTGGCACCCGAAGTTGTGACAGTAGTAGCACGAGTTGCTAACGATGATCACTTGGACAGGCTGATGAGCTAGCATGGAGGAGGCGATGCCCAAGTGAGACATGTAGAGTACCCAAGTCGGAAGAGGAAGATCTAGTATGATGAAGTCAACCATTGGGGTCGGTGTGCTGAAGTTGATAACCAAAAGCGGCTTGGCTGGCATAACCATCTTGACATAATCAGCTGCAGCTGGTAGCACGGTTGGTGGCAAGTGCTCCATTGAAGGGAAAGGCAGAGGCAGAAGCTCCACTATAGGTAAAATCGGAGGCTGCACTGTAGAAAAAGGTGGAGGCTCCATTGAGATCGAGGGCTCTGCCTGGAGAAAGCTCGCCGGAGTGTGGACTCTTCTTAGGGATCTCCACTGGTGGCACTGATGAAAGTAGAGAAACATCCGGAGTCCCAATACGACTGATCAATGCGCATATCTCATCTAGCGGCTGTTGCCATCCCGCTTGCCATTCTGTTTGCTGTTGATAAAACTATTGTTGTCAAAGTCGGACTTGTGCTTGGATCTTCAGCTGCTTCCATTCATCTTTAATTTTAGCAAACACATTAATAACGTGATTGTAATTTTCTTGTCGAGTCCAATCAGAGGGGTATTGGAGAAGGAATTCTGTGAACGGCTGCATTGAAGATTTAAAGCAAAGGCCTTCCTTTAGATTTTGTATGCAAAACAGATATTGGCGATAGAATGTGTTGAGAAGGTCTCGTTGATGAAAGAAACTGCGTGTAGGCTCTAGTGTGAATTGGTTGAGGGTCATCACAAGATCGGTCACCATGGCAGGACATGATGACTGAAGCTTTGATACCAAATTTGATGAGGGACGAGGTACGAAGTCCCTCAGAAATCAAATAAATAACCCTCACACCATCTCTAAAGTAAGATAAATAAAGGAATGATGCCACCTGAATAAATCTTCGATCAAAGAAGTAAAGCAGAAATAAAATCTATCTAAAAGAAGGGTTTCAAATCAACAAAAATAGTAAATGAACTTTTTCGGGAAACTTTGGGTGGCCTCAGTAAAAAGTTGCTTGCGTCTGGGGGGTGTCCGTAGCAAAAGTGGGTAGCCACAACCTTTTATGATGTTTTTACGTGAAACTCAAATTATGGTTTTGGGTCTTCCTCCGAAAAAAAGGGTTAGCCGCGGGTTTTTAAAGTGGGGTGCCCCGGATGCAATTAATAGAAGGCACATGAAGAATTTTTCTTCCGTGCATTCTTTTCTTCACGCAATAGACGATCAGGAGAGGGGGCACAACCTTATTCACGCAGAAACCAGGGAAGCCGGCTGCTTCACGCGGAAATGGAGAGAGGAAGAGGACGAGAGAGAGAGAGAGAAGACAGAACCCTCTATTCCTACTTTTGATGTCCTTGCTTTCATCTTTTTTCTTGCTCTTCTTAGATTGAAACAAAGAAAATGGGGCAGTCGTTGATGATTATTGTACGATATGAATAAGGGTTTTGATAGAGATAAAAAAGGGGGGAGAAGAAAAGAGGAGGAGGAAGATCTGGAGTCCATCGGATTCGAGGAATCCACCTATGATGGATTCCAATCCAGAAAACCCTAAGCTCACAAGCCAATAATTTCCTTCATCATATAATTCATCTGTTGATTTCATAAAAGAGAAGGGCCAAGTCCTTATATAATGGACCGGCTTACATCGACTAATGTCCCCAAGCAATATGGGACTAAAACAACACTAAAACACAATTGTTACGGTGTTACCCAAGTCTAAAATTTCACAATTAAATAAAAATAATTAAATAATGCATTTAAAAAAGATAACAAGCCTTTTTGGGCCGATCAGCAGGTGGAGACGGTGCGGTCGTCGGGTTGGCCCCTCTCACAAATACTCTTTATCATAAACCAGAGCAGTTATTGAATGGCTCACAGAGTACCTACTATTTTCAGCATTCTCTACTAATATGAGTTGAGCCGCATGATATGGCATGATGGTAGATCAAAATCCTCATGGAGATTAAGCCCCTTAATCTACTTGCTTATACAAGAAGATGATTGAACTTATATTATTTAGTATTTGACCTTGAATACATCTTAGTCCCTTACTGCTCTAGTGCTCTGGAACCTGTTCAATCCAAGCAAGTATACTTTCATACCATTTCCTCTAATCATGACTGATACTTTTTAGTACTTTACTGATACTTCATGTATATCTTAACCGTGGATACTTTTGTGTATGTTGAGTATTTAAAATGTTTGTGTAATTGTACATGGAATATCTTTACATGAATCAGCAAACTCCTTAATATGATTAACTATACTGCTTCAGGACATTTTAAAATAACCTTGAGTAGTTATTTGTTGCAACAGGTTTCGGAAATGAGCTTGCTTTTGAGAGGGGCTGGTACCGTTGGGCTTGGGAAGGCAGTGGAAGTTCTAGACACTCTTGGTAGTAGCATGACAAGTTTGAACCTCACCAGTGGCTTTGTATCAGGAGCGACAACAAAAAGCAACAAAATATCTATTCTGGCTTTTGAGGTTGCCAACACGATAGTTAAAGGTGCCAATCTTATGCAATCACTGTCAAAAGAAAATATAAAACATCTAAAAGAAGTGGTGCTTCCCTCGGAAGGTGTGCAACATTTAGTCTCTAAAGATATGGATGAGTTATTAAGGATTGCTGCTTCTGACAAAAGGTGTATAGTGGAAATTTCCTCATTTAATTATATTAGATTTCAATTTGTCTCAGAAGTATCTTATTTCCAACTTTGAGAATTGTTGCACCATAGTTATTCATTTTGACGTAATTTCTACTGTTATAGGAGTTTATTTTTTTGCAACTTGCAAGTTTTGATTGTCAATATTCGAATCGGTTTTCTCTTACTTCAAGAAAGAAATTGTGATTTATGATGAACAGGGAAGAATTGAAAGTATTTTCAGGAGAGGTTGTCCGCTTTGGAAATCGTTGTAAAGATCCTCAGTGGCACAACTTGGATCGCTATTTAAACAAGTTAGATTACATCCTTTATATATGACAATAAATGGCTGTATGCATTTACTCCAATCTCATGTGTATATCTTGTGTTCTTCAATAGATTAGGGTCAGAGGTTACGCCTCAACATCAGTTGAAAGAAGCAACAGATGCGGTGATGCAGCAGTTGTTGATATTAGTTCGGTATACTGCTGTGAGTGATTAATTCGCTTATATTCTAAGATATGATGTCTTTTACTATAACCAGTACTGGTAGTGGTAATCTGTTAGTGTGGCCCGTGTGGGGACTAGCTGAAGCTAAAATCAAGTAATAGAAGTACAAGCTGATTTGGTATCTTCAGTTACTTTCGATTATATATTACTTGATGTGACATGTGAGTGGTGCCTGACTTGCCAGCAAACATGCTGTTAGACATAATGTTGAATAAAAGGATTCAGAGCATCATTTTATGCAATTGTATCAAATAAAAACTCGAAGGAAGTTAATTACCACTTATCATACATGTTGTTCATTTTCCATGGGATAATTATGATGTTATTTTGTCACTCTGCATTTTGGTATTGGATCATTGAGAATGGCACTCTGCATTTTCTCACGGAGGTGTGCTCTGCATCCAATCATGTCCTTGTGGGAAAAGAATTGGTAGTTTTTGGATTTTTTAGAATGCCATCTTATATTCTTAACTTCCTCATGGGTTTTTTAGAATGCCACTTTGATATACGGACAGAAAGTTATCTTTCTGGTAGATTTTTTTAGAATGCCATCTTATATTCTTAATCTCCATGAGGATTTTGATCTACCATCATGCCATGTCATGCGGCTCAACTCATATTAGTAGAGAAAATGCTGAAAATAGTAGGTACTCTGTGAGCCATTCAATAATTGCTCTGGTTTATGATAAAGAGTATTTGTGAGAGGGGCCAACCCGACGACCGCACCATCTCCATCTACTGATCGGCCCAAAAAGGCTTGTTATCTGTTTTAAATGCATTATTTAATTATGAAATTTTAGACTTGGGTAACCCTGGAACAAATTGTGTTTTAGTGTTGTTTTAGTCCCATATTGCTTGGGGACACTAGTCGATGTAAGCCGGTCCATTATATAAGAACTTGGCCCTTCTCTTTTATGAAATCAATAGATGAATTATATGATGAAGGAAATTATTGGCTTGTGAGCTTAGGGTTTACTAGATTGGAATCCATCATAGGTGGATTCCTCGAATCCGATGGACTCCGGATCTTCCCCCTCCTCTTTTCTTCTCCCTCCTTTTTTATCTCTATCAAAACCCTAATTCGTATCGTACGATAATGATCAACGACTGCCCCATTTTCTTTGTTTCCTCGTGAAGAAGAAATCTAAGAAGAGCAAGAAAGAAGAAAGAAAGCAAGGACATCAAGAGTAGGAAGAGAGGGTTCTGTCTTGCTCTTCTTAGATTTCTTCTTTGAGTGGGTTCTGTCTTTAATTCGTATCGTACGATGGACTCCGGATCTTCCCCCTCCATTTGGTGTGCTTATCCATCTATATGAACTTATTAACTTCATATTTATTAGAAAATCTTTTTTTATTAGTTTGACTTGTTGCCCGATATGCCATGCTTAATCTTTTCTTTGTTTCTTTAAACGTCATTAATTCTATTTATATCAAGCTTTGTCTTGCACCAATATCTACATTTGTTTCCCTCAGGAATTATACCATGAGTTACATGCTTTGGATAGATTTGAACAAGATTACCGGCGAAAGCATCAGGAAGAGGAGAATTCAACTGTAGTTCAGAAAGGTGAGTTGGTATAGTACTTGACTTTTACTCCCTTTATTGTAGAATACAAGTCTAGTTTCCCGTGAGAAAATGTTTGTTGTTTTCATCAATAATTGGTCCTGTATAGCTGATGTGCTTGTGTTTTGACAAAGGACAACCATGGTCGTGAGTTATAGATTATTCTAAATAATTTAGGAATTAGAAAATACCTAAAAATTACCTTCACCAATCATTGTTATCTATAGAAATGTGGGATCTCAATGAAGTCTTCAGTGTACCTTCTATTGCAAACCAATCAGATTATAATAACACCTTTTGTCAAGCATGCTTTGGATTGATAATGGTATTTTGGTATAGGAAGTAATGCTATCCACTAACACGGTAGGCCTACAAGGTAATGGCCAAGAATGTGAAAACATAAGTGAAGGGGGAGGGGTGAAGAGGAAAAGAAGGGGCTAACATGGGATTTTCTAAGGTTGAGGACAATTGTATTCAAACACTACGTTTTAATTTTCCAATAAATGATGGAATAACTTATCCCCTACATATAGGGTATATTACTTTTAACATGAGAAGTTTCATTCAAATCTAGACTTGATTAATCAATTGTCAAATTTCTTACCACATAACCTTGAGCTGTCTTAATATGAGTTGAACTTTCTGTCTTATCTGCTACTCTAGCTTTGAGATAATCTTGACCAGTGTAGTCAAGGCGTTAAGGTGGACTCAAGGCGCTCAACCTTACTGACGCTTGAGGTGAGGCGAGCGCCTGATTGAAATAAGACATGCAATATATATATATATATATATATATATATATATATATATATATAGAAATACTATAATGCGGCATGCGGTAAGTGCGACACCTACCGCATGCCGTCTGATGCACCGCTGCGTGCATGCGATGCACGCATCACGTGCATCAGACGGCTGCGGTGCGGTGCCGCACGTACCACATGCCGTAGCATAACATGCCCCCCTATATATATATATATATATATATATATATATATATATATATATATATATATATATATATATATATATATATATATATATATATATATATATAGGGTCGGGATCCAGAAACACGCTACTTTACCACAGAGTTAGACACGCATCTCCAAAACCCTAGATAGAGGTTTCAGAATTTGTTGATTTTTTGTGAGGATGATAACCTTGCCTTAGATAGCACATCAGTAAAAAATCAGCGCATTCTAAAACATATAGACTAATCAAATATTCCCTTCAATTTAATGGTTAAAATGAACGGTCGATAAAGCTTTTTAGATTTGATGCACCTAAAGGGTTTAGAATGTGCTGATTTTTTATGGATGTTCTATCTAAGGTAAGTTCATCATCCTTAAAAAAAATCAACAAATTCTGAAACCTCTATCTAGGGTTTTGGATGATCGTGTTTAACTCTGTGGCAAAGTAGCGTGTTTCTGGATCCCGACCCATATATATATATATATATATATATATATATATATAGGGGGTGGGGATGTTTTACCTACCTAGAAGTTTTGGAATTTGATGAAATTTGGTGAGGGTGTTGTCTAGGGTAAGGTGATCATCCTCACCAATTTTCATCAAATTCCAAAACTTCTAGGGGGGTCAAATGGTCGAAGCAAAATCAGCCGTCCGCAGTCACCGTTAAAATCTGCAGATTTTGCTTCGACCATTTGACCCCTCTAGAAGGTTTGGAATTTGATAAAAATTTGTGAGGATGATCATCTTTACCCTAGACAACACCCTCACCAAATTTTATCAAATTCCAAAACTTCTAGGTAGGTAAACAAGCGAGAGGTGCAGCGTTCTTGCTGCACCTCGGGTGCAGGCTCCCCGCCTTGATGAAATTTGGTGAGGGTGTTGTCTAGGGTAAAGATGATCATCCTCACAAATTTTTATCAAATTCCAAAACTTCTAGAGGGGTCAAATGGTCGAAGCAAAATCTGCAGATTTTAACGGTGACTGCGGACGGCTGATTTTGCTTCGACCATTTGACCCCCCTAGAAGTTTTGGAATTTGATGAAAATGGGTGAGGATGATCACCTTACCCTAGACAACACCCTCACCAAATTTCATCAAATTCCAAAACTTCTAGGTAGGTAAAACAATGCTTGAGGTGCAACAACGATGCTGCACCTCAGGTCCAGCATCCCTTTTCCTTTTATATATATATATATATATATATATATATATATATATATATATATATATATATATATATATATATATATATATATATATATATATATATATATATATATATATATATGCACACTATAAAATGACTAGTTGAAACATGTTCGCATAATCGTATAGCATGTGACATCAAACATCAATAAAACTCATCATCATCAAGTTCTATAATCTATATCATCCTCATCTTAAAAACTATAAAATTTAAATAATATAGATTGGAATCTAGGCCTGGATGTTTGTAAGTAAGATGAAAAAAAAGTGAATTGAAGATGTAAAGTAAACATATTAAGAATTATGACACCATATGTCTTAATCAAAAATCTGAATTAAAAAATTGAGAGAAGAGAGTTTTGATGGGGAACATTATACTCACTTCGTGATGCACGCTGAAGGTGGCCCCATAGTTTAAACCTTAACGTGCCCGATCGTGACGAGTTCTTTTTTATCTCGCTCAATCGCATGGAAGATTTGAATCCACAGGGCATGGGATCCGCTGAGGTTATAAACTCATAGGATCAAATAGGTTAAAGATAAAATTGAATCACAACTGTCCGTTACACCCAGTCCGACTAGTGAATCATACTTAGTCCCAAATGTCATGCGAAAGGACAACTGTGATTCAATTTGGCTTCAACCTAAACCGTGAATAAAATGAGGCGAGCGCCTCGACCGCCTCAGGGTGTAAGGCGGACGCCTCAATCCGACTTATATACCTGCTCTCACCTCAATCCAGGCGATGCGCCCTTGCCTCGCCTCTCGCCTTAGGCGGGCTCCTCGGCTCGCCTTAACTGCACTAATCTTGACAACCCAAATGTCATTGCTAGAAAAAAAAACATAACTAGAAAGTTGTGATACTCAGAATTTAGTTCGAATAAGTGGTCATACACACATCTATCAATTAAGTATGCCTCTTGAAAAGCAAAAGACTCTTGCTATTTGAAAATTTAAGATTTTTATGATGCAAAATCGTTTTTTAATATGTGAAGCTTGCCCTTGAACTTATTTAAGACTTTGAACATAACAACATAACTTGTACTCACGAAAAAGATGACTTAATCCCAATAGTATGGGTTCTGTTAGGAGCCCACATAGATGACAACAAAAGGACCAAGTAAAATTTTATGACTTGATGTCAACCTAAGATCGAGAGAGAGTATAACAATGGTGATTGATATAGCAAAAATTAATTTCTAAATTAGCGACATGAGTCAAACCAAAACTTTAATGTTTATTTCCATGTACAACTATAAATATACCAGGTACCCTCTTCTATTACCTTTTGTATTACTTAGATGCTCAACTTATATGGATCAGGTCTTTTCATCACCCTTCACCATTTGTAAGACAATTTAAATGAGGTTAGCCGTTGCGTTATTAAGATTATATTTTGCAATAGTTTTGGATCATATATATCTTTGTGTTGCATTGATTTTTTCAGTATATAAACTAATAAGTATATATTAGCCCACGGATCAAACCCAGACCAACACAACGACCCGCGTGCAAATTTGGCCCGCACACAACAGCTCGCATACGAAACTCTTCCCGCACACAACGCCCCACAAAAGAAATGGATCGGACTCGACACGAATGGACCCAAAGTGAGCCCACCCATGCAAATGGGACCCACCAGGCCCACCACTCGAAGCCAAAAGGGGGGTCGGGCGGGCCCACTGGCCCCCTCTTCTCGAAAATCGTTCCCCTCCCCCCTGGGTGAGGTGTGGCCGGCCATAGGGGAAAGGAAAGAAAGAAGAAAGAAAAAGAAAGAAAAAAAAGGAAGCAATCGCCATGCGCGGGGGGAGGTAGCTCGGACGTCTACACACCGTGGATCCGTGCCGATCCCTCGATCCGACAAACCAAATTCAACGTTGCGTCGCCATCGATTTGAATGTGCAAAGATGACATATCTCAAAAGATTGAGCTATACTTTGTCCATAACCGCCGCTACAAAAAAGGAAGGGAAACAATGTTGTTTCTCCCAAAAAGGGAAGGTAAATCCCAACGGTTATGGGGAGAGATATTCAAGGAATTCAAAAATCGCAGCCATATCTCTCCCATCCTTCCCCCTTCGCCTATAAATAGAGGGGTGGGGGGATGATATCAATGATAAAAAAAATGAAGATGAAGGCTCCGGAAAGAAGGAGGTTCGCTCTCGACGACCCAAGGCTTCACGAGGCACGACAAGCGCATCCTACGGGAACTGCTTAGTCCACAAAAGTTCTCATCAACGTGAAAACCTTATACAGAAAATCAAAGTTTCGACTCCTCACACGAAAAATAAAGCTTGGAGAAGAAGGCCCGGAGTCGGCATCACCTCGTTGTATGCAACCATCTTTAACTCCGAAGACGCCTAAAAGCAAAGGCCGGAGAAGATTGAAGCGGCATCACATCCATCATCTTCAACAAACATTCGCTCCATTCACGAAGAAGAAAGCTTGGAGAAGGATACCTGATGTGGCGCCACACCCGTTATCTTCAACAAATATCTGCTCCATTCACGAAGAAGAAAGCTTGGAGAAAGATACCCGAAGCGGCCACACCCGTCGTCTTCAACAAACATCCGCTCCATTCACGAAGAAGAAAGCTTGGAGAAGGATACCCGAAGCGGTGCTACACCCGTCGTCTTCAACAAAGCCTTCAACTCCGATTACACCAAATTCGCTCGGAGAAGAAGCCGATGCCACAACCGTCGTTGTCAAAGTTCTATCCCCAAAAGGAGGAAGCTGGAGGAATAAAGAAGACTCAGAGACATCGCCGTCGTCGTCCGAGGTGAAGATCAAGCCAAAGCCAAAAGCAAAAGCCAAAAGTCAAAGCCAAGCAAAGCAAGAGCTACACCTGCGCTAAAGCCACGCATGTGCTAAAGCCAAGCAATTACGAAGGACCACGAGTAAAACAACGCACTTTCTAGCCGATACGACGTGAAGTCTGGAAGAACAAAAGCATCACAAGCCTCTACCCCTTCTACGTTCAAGCGCTATACGCCAAAGCTACGTCGACATCAGAGCTATACCAAAGCAACGTCGGAGCCAGACGCAAGAAGCTAAAGCCAAAGCTAAAACTAAGCCAAAACCAGACGCCAGAAGCCAAAGCCAAAGCCAGAGTAAAGCCAAAGTTATGCCCGCGCTACAGCCACGCACGTGCTGAAGCCAAGCAACTACGAAGGATCACGAGCAAAGTAACACATTTTCTAGCTGATACGATGCGAAGTCCGGAAGAATGAAAGCACTGCAAGCCTCTACCCCTTCTACGTTCAAGTGTTAAACGCCAAAGCTACGTCGATGCCAGGGGTACGCTAAAGCAAAGCCAGAGTCAGATGCCAGAAGCCAAAGCCGAATGTGAAAGCAAGATTGACGCCGCGAACTGACGATTGAGGACGCCAAGGTCTAGCAAGAGTTGATGGAGACGCGAAGATCGAGAAAACAATGGCGAAAGCCCCTTAGCCGAGAAAGCACGAAGCACGGAAGGGACAACAACAAAAGCCAAAACTACCCGACCTCTCAAGAAACCCGAAACCTTGTAAAGACCTTTGTCCTGGGCGACCAATCCAGAGCTCTCGCACGAAGTAACGTGGAGACGTGGATTAAAGGGATCCTCCAGAGGATCTCTCCCACAATCTCCTGATCAAATCTTCGCCGCACCCGGCTCACCACCCCGAGCCCCCGGGTTTCGGCGTTGTAATCTTCGTGTGTGCAATGAAGACGACCCGTATCTTTTTTTTGCGCACACACCATCCATCACATCTCCTGACGTTTAAATATCAACTCTGCATCTTAAAGCTTTAAAAAAAAACTGAATGTCCTCTCGAAAATTACTAGGGCTCTAAATTAAACTCCTAACAATTTAAGATCGTTTCTCTCTAGGTCGTCCTCTTTTAGCCTCCAAAAGAAGCCTTTCAGCCTTTTTTTTTTTTGAAGGGACCAAGTGGTCAGGACATCACCTGTTAGTGCGCCGGTAAAAGATAGACCAAGGATCGCAACTCGCGACAAGAGCGAGAGCAATGCCCCAATTTTTAATAACCCCACAGACTTGAAAGCTCTTCAACCTGGATCACGACATTTCACTTTTTAATGGATGGCTACAACAGGGCTTGTGATACTTGAGTATGATTCCGAAAATATAACCCTCAATATATGTGAGAATTGTAAATTTCACATTTAAAGCATATCTGAGGGAGATACAATGAAAATTTCAGTGCAATTTTAAAAGTAAGAATTTTGAGGTTGATATTACTTTAGACTCGTGACTTAAAAGTCAAAGCTATAATAGGTTTGTATTCTTTGTTTTTCTTTTTTCCTTTCAGACCTCGGCTGATAGTAAGTCACCCTCCCTTAGTGTTTTAGTAAGGAAGGGCCGTAATCCATAGTTGCAACCTCACGTTAGTTTAATTGTGTGATAACTAAGCTTGAAGCACTATGTTGATTGGAGATCTTAGTACATTGCTGTTATTTAGATGGTGATGTAAGTGAGCAAAAGACAATGTGCCTATTTAACACAATTGTACAATGAATGACAACATAGAAAAAGTGCGAGCAAGAATAATATAGTTATTTCTTGTCCTACTTCTATGGGTTAGTGAAGTTATTGGAAAAGCTTGTGGTTAAGTTGGATTTAGCAAGGTCTATTATAACTAAATTGATCCACTATAGTATGTCAGATTGCCAGTATCATTACTAATCAAAACAGAAACAGTGTGTCTATTTGTTATAGCCTTATAGGTTATGAGCTCATTTTTTTGAAATCAAGCATAAAAATATTCTCATTGATGTTTATGTGCGGTTGATTGTTTTTAATTGGCATGCAGGGGACAATCTTCAAATTCTAAGGCAAGAGTTGAAGAGCCAAAGGAAGAATGTAAAAAGTTTAAAGAAAAAGTCACTTTGGTCCAAGAATTTGGAAGAGGTAGGCAGGTAGTACTGCTTTTTGTGTTAACTGTCGTCCAAGGTGTTCTGTAGATCATTGATTATGTACAAATGTAGTGCAGTTCAGGAAGTGTAGTTACAGTCCTTTAAATTATACCATTTGGGTGTGATCACGACATTATTTCTGCCGCATCTTGGTAAAACTAATGCACTTTTGGTGTAGGTTATGGAGAAGCTAGTAGATATCATCCAGTTCTTACATTTGGAGATTCATGATGGCTTTGAAAGTGATGGTATTTATATTCAAAAGTTTACCTATGTTTATCTATTTGTAGCCATGTTTTCTTCACTAGAGTAAACATGAAGGAATCAATCTATTACTTTGTTCTCATGTCCTAATTGGTAAATTGTAGAGAGTCAGAGCTTACAATTAAAACACCTGCTTCAGTCTCCTAAATACCTCATCATTCATCTGCTGCTTACACTTGTGATGAAATACCTGTTCAATTACTCCTATATTTCTCCATCTATGTTTCTTTATCAAAATTTAATTTTCTGGATAGATTAAAGACAGATTTGGATATCTATTTTTGAGAATGGACATCTAGATTTGGTCAAGGGCTTAGAATCATGTTGGTTTTGTAAACAAGGACAAATGTTAACATTAAATCTTTGGTTTAGTAAATACCTCATCTTGAAACATGCTTCTGGTTATGTTCAATTACTCCTATATTTTTCCGACTTTAATTATTTTGTAGAAATTCATTTTTCAGGTTGACACTAAAGGCATAGATTTGGGTAATTTTTCAGGATGGGAACTTAGATTTTGTTAAGGACTTAGAATTCATGATGATTCAGTAACCAAAGGAAAATGTTGATATGGTTTGGAGCATTAATTGTTTGATTTCTGCGTAGATTGTGTTCCAACAGTATAATTGGTTGTTCAGAAGGCTTTAGCTAGTAGGTTTTAGTATTTTTATTTAAACTTTCTTTCTTAGCTTTAATGTCCTATCACATAATAATTTTTGTGGTAATGCTAAAGGGCCAATAAGGTAGGTCTTCCTACTGGCCAACTGGCTGTTAGGTTTCTTGGCAAACCCCTCTTTACCGAATTACCAGGATCCAAGCACCAATTGATATGATGTCACTTTGTCAGCTGGTGGTATTATTCTGCTCAATATTTTCGTTGCACCTTCTTTATTCGAGGTATGCTCCATAGCAGGGATGAGACTTTATGATGATAATCATTGATGCAGGTCTTAATCTGCATTAGGACCAAAGTTTTAGTTTCGGATTCCTTTTTGGTTCCGGTCCGACCACTGAGGATTGGTTTTGGTCGGTTTCGGGGTTTCAAATCGGAGTCTCGCTGGTTTTGATTTTTTTTAATTTAAAAATAATTGAGAAATTGAAAAATATTTTTTATAAATATTTTTTCTTATTTTAATATTTTGTATTTTTTATATTTTCTAACTTTTTTTCCTAATATTTTGTTATTGTTTTCTATTTTTGTATATTATTTTCTAATTTATAAAATATTATACTTATAACTTATAAGTTATCCCAAATCCTCGATCATAGACGTTCATTGCTCCCAGTGCCGGCTGGTGAATCGCACTCAACCTCGATTGGCAGGAAGAACACTGTGATTGGATGCCACATCATTTACTTTACCATTAAGTATAAACGCTTCAGGCTTAATAGTCTTCTCTCAAACCTCGCGGGTTAGGGTTTGAGAGGAGACTAAAGAATGACTTGTAGGGGAAGAGGCCCGGCGAGGTGGTGACCACGGCGATCAGCGACGATTGTGATCGAACGATGATAGTTCCATGGAGGTTTTTAACTTTTTTTTTTCCTTCTCTTCTTCCCGTACTCTCTTCTTCTCTAGACTGACTGAAACCAAGAAGTATCGGGGGGTGTTTCGGACCTGACTCGACCGAAACCGATCCGATCCGGATTGGTTTTGGTCGATCCTTCAAACCTTTATAAGGACTTTTGATTTATTGGGAGAAAATAACTTTATTATATCAGTTTTTATTTATTTATTTATTCAATTTTTAAACCGTTTATGATGTTTTGGCCATTTCTTGCATTATTTATTATTTGTAGTCAATGCCTTGTGTGGGGATGTTTGCAACCTCATTCGTGAGCTTTTTGGGTCATTTCAGGCACTTTTGAAAGAGTTTCCAGCAATTTTTTATAAAATATAAGGCTATAGGGTTTTGCAGGGCTCCAACGGTCGAGATTGATCTCGAATCTGACAGTTAAATCATTATAACATAAGTTATTTGATGACTGGTTATTAATGGGCTTCAAAATGCGCTCATTGGGCACTTATGATAAGTCCAAAGGTGAGCACCTCCACATATGACCGCCCCTTTCTCTCTTCTTCCATCTCTACCCGCGTCCCCCCATCCTTTTGTCCACTCTCTTTTTCGGGGAACATGACCCCCACGTCTCTCTTTTATCTTTCCTCTCTTTGCCACACCACCTCTCTCTCTCTCTCCTTTCTTTATTTGCCTCCACTAGGTCATCAACTCCTTTTTCCTTTGAACTATACCATTGGATTCAAACGCTAGTTCTATAAAAGAGACCAAGATAAAATAAATTGAGATTTGAATAATTGTTGCTTCCTATTTGTGAGAGAACCTTAGAAGACGACGACTTCGAGCCCTCCTTCTCATTCCCTGACTTCACTATGGGAAGTCCCTCGATTGGATCGAGAAGCCTCAACTTCATCTCGAGAAGAGCTTTTGGGCTACACGACCGACTGGCCTTGCTCCGCGAGAAGATTCGGCAATGACTCCTTGCACCCACGGTGGATCTCATCCCAGACTTTATTCTTCTTCCTTCTTATCCTATATCTCTCTTATTTTATTTGTTTCTAGTTTCTATCATCCTCTATCTTCATCACCGCTGTCCTACACCTTCCCCTCCCCCTCTTTTATTGCCCAGATAGTGCCCAATTAACAATTACTATATGACTGATTGATCGATACCCCTGCTATCTTGTTTTGCTTTATTTTTAGATTCAATTTTTGAATTGTTTGTCCTCTCTAAAGTATAAGATCTGCTGCTGCACCTATTTCGATTATATGCAGAAATCTGGGTTATGTTGATGATATTAATGCCATGTTGGTAGAACTTAACTATTGATTATCTCTGCTTATATATGTTGAAAAGATCAAGGATAAAACTACTTGCTTGCTGACCTTTTACTGTATTTCTCTGCATTATTATATCAACGGTTCAATTTAGACTTAACGTTCATTAAAGGTGCTCATACTTTTAGCGTATCTTACTAGTGCATGCCCGTGCCTGTCGGCACTGCAGCGGGCTGCCTTCGGTGGCAACACACCTGAACGCCTTCGGCAACAAAACACTTTCGACGACAACACCGGCATTCATAGGGACACCCATTTTCTCGCCTGTGCCGATTGGCACGAAGCGAGTGCCTTCGGCGCGACCAACTCCCCCTCCCCCAATAATTGATCAATGACGGCTGTCTCTATTCGAACGGATTCCTCGAGATCAACCCGATAGTTTGGGAGGCCGAAATTTCAACAGGCGGATTTATAGCTGTTGATGCGAACAATGATCACGGGATGAACGTTTAGGTTTAGTGCAGTTTAAATGGGTCGGGATTTTAGGGGTTTAGTGCAGTTTAAATGGTTAGGGAGGGAGTTGGTTGACGGGGAAATAGAGATCGTGCGTTGATTTTTGAATGAATGGTTAGATCTATTCGATTCATTTTTGTCCAGTCAGCTTGTCCTAGTCAGCTTTCATTTTGTCTAGTCAGCACAAAACCGACGTGCCATGTTATATAGATTGGTACCTACATCAATCATTTTAAGGATTTGAGTTGTACTTGCATATCAAGTCGATTCAAAATTTACCTGCTTCTTTTACAGGCAAGTCGTCATGCAAATTATAACTTACAAGTGACTCATGCCTTTTTCTAAATTAAGAGTCTATAGATTCATTAGAAAAGGGACCTTGTGTTTATTTCGTACAACAGTTTTTTGTAAGAAAAAAGAACTCACAACCCCCAAAGAAAAAATGGATTATCTTCATCCTCTTTGCTTGAACCCAAATTCTAGAAGGTTATGATGCCTTTACTCATGTAGGTGATGACTCATTAATAATTGTGACCACTACATTGGCTTTTTGTTCGTGAATAGCTAGATCTCCTTTGAGATTATTGGGACGGGACCTAACCTGCACATGTACGGACACTTTAATCTCCTATATCTGAAACTAGGACTGAAGTATCAATCTTGTTACTTGGTTTCGTAGTTGTGAACACTTGCATATGTTTTTTTGGTAATATAGATTTACATTTGAGAAATATGCAAGATAGTCTTGCAAATTTCTTTTTGGCATCAAATTAGTTTTTTTTTAAGATCTCCTCAGTGCGTCATCTGAAGGAGGGTTAAGGCGGACCCCTACTAGGACAAACTTCATTGATTCATGGAAGCAATACAAAAAATCGTTGTAAACCTATGTAGCCAAGAAATCTAGGGATGTAGTTTGTCCTATCTAATATCTATTATGTCAAAGTACTTTTAAACTGTTTCTACTGTTATTGCTATCCTTCTTATTAACCTCGCCTTCAATTATTTGTATCAGGCCCATCAACCGATTTTTTTTTTTATTTTTCAGTAAATATTCCAGTGGCCTTCAAATTAAACTCTTTCTTTTATCTTCATTATGATGGCTTAAATTAGTGTGTTTCAGGGGGTTTACTTGTGCAAATGTCCAATGATATCTTGTAAAGAAGTATTACAGGATTAATAAGTTTTCACAACTCACAAGTCAGGCTTGAAGCACATGCATTGAAGAGAAGTTAGCTGTTTGTTAAGTGAATCCTGATTCTATCATTTTATTTGTCGAAGTAACTTTTTCATTCCTTTGGGTGTTGAAAGTTGAAGCCAGTGTTCAAAAATCCGGAACTCGGACTCGACTCGAAAGTCCACCGAATCGAGTAACTCGAAGACTCGACTCGGGCGACTCGGTAATTATATATATATATATATATATATATATATATATATATATATATATATATATATATATATATATATATATATATATATATATATATATATATATATATATATAGAGGACTGGGTTCCTATGACATGTCATAGGGAGTACCCTATGACATATGGTGAATTAGTAATGCTAGAATGTTTAGAATGTGCTGAATTTTTTAGAGGGTGATCACCTTACCTTAGATAGAATGTCCACAAAAAATCAAAGCATTCTAAAACTTGTTGGGGCATCAAATGCTAGAAGCTTTATCGGCCATCCATTTTAACCGTTAAATTGAAAATCATATTTGATGCCTCTAGAAGTTTTAGAATGAACCGATTTTTTGTGGGGGTCCTATCTAAGATAGGGTGATCATCCTCATAAAAATTTAGAACATTCTAAATATTCTAGGGTTACTAACTCACCATATGTCATAGGGTACACCCTATGACATGTCATAGGAACTCATTTCCCATATATATATATATATATATATATATATAGAGAGAGAGAGAGAGAGAGAGAGAGAGAGAGAGAGAGGGCTGTTAGGATGCGGTGTGCGGTGCGTGCGACGCGACACCGTAGCTGTCTGATGCACCGCACCCACCGTACATCACATTTTATCATTTCTCTCTCTCTCTCTCTCTCTCTCTCTCTCTCTATATATATATATATATATATATATATATATATATATATATATATATATATATATATATATGTGTGTGTGTGTGTGTGTGTGTGTGTGTGTTCAAAACTCAAAATAATAAATAGCCCGAGTAGTTCTCGAGTCGGATTGAGTCACAGCCGGTTCGAGTTTTGGTCCGAGTCGGCTCGATTTTTGGCCAAGTCGAGTCGACTTGGGCGAGTTGAGTCGAGTCGAGGTCGGACCGAGTTTTGGTACTATGGTTGAAGTCTTCATTAGGGGTTGGAAAGAATTGATTCAGGCTCCCCAAGTCCTTATGCCAGTTCTAACTTCAAGCGATGGCGTCCCCATTCAATCTAAGTATAGTGAGCCTTGTAAAAATGGGCATAGCCTTCTATATCAGATTTGTGGGCATTAAAACAATCGTAAAGATTATGATTGGATCATCCGTAATTGTTCAACTTGTGTTGCATTGAACTAAAATTGCGTTCCAGGTCAACCTTACTTCCCTCTTTCCTCTTTTTTTTGTTCTCTTTATAACTCTCCAATGGGATTTGATTGGTGATGAACTTTTGGGGTATCCAATTTCATGAAAAAGTGATTGATGTGGTGCATGTTGAAATGAATATCAAAAGTGCCAAGAGAAAAGCGCGGCTCTTAAAATAATTTGTTATCACGATGAGTTGTGCCCTTTTGGTCACTGTCAAATATCATGCTATTCCCATTGTTGTTGAAGAGCAGCGAACACATTTGTATTTTGCAAATAATAAAATTTGTATTTTTTAAATAATAGGGTTTTTCTCTTTAGCTGTACATTAAGCTGGCATCAAATTATCTGTGTAACATAGTTAAGGAGGAAATGTGCACAAAAAATAGGAAAGCCAGCTATATTTTGCAGGAAACATGTGTGTATTCAATAGGGACCTTGAGGTTGATGATCCATGGAGTTTTTTTTTCATGGTGACATGACTAGTGTTTTACTTGGGACATGATTTACTTCAATGGGCATGCAAAGGTAGCTCTTTTTTTCATAGGTTTTTCTCTTGCAAAATGGATTTCTTGTTAGTTGTTAGGCCTTCCATTGTCAATGGTTGAATAACCACATCTATATTTAGGATTGATTTGGATCGGTAGGTTCGTATCCCACTAGATTATTGTGCTTAAATGGTGGCTTTGATATGACACTTCTCCTTAACATGGATAGAGGAAAGACAAACACAGTACGCTTGCCACAATTTTTGATAAGACTCAGAGCTTCTTTTTCCATTGTAGAGCACTTCTTTGGATGTGGTATATTACTTGGGTGGGCTACACATAATTTTTTATTAGACTCTTAACTAGTTTTTCCATTGTAGAACACTTCTTTGGAGTGGTATATAGCTAGGGTGGGCTACATGGTGGAGGAGGAAAAACCAATAGCCATGACCATGGGAACATCCTTTGACTTTAAATGGGGTTTTCTAGATTCGAACTATTTGACATCCCTATCTTAAGGAGTCAGAGTGGGTTGCTTCATGTTAAGGTTGAGGATATGAATGAGTGTGACCCTATTTAAAGTCGATCTTCAAGAGATGCCTTGGAGCTTCTTTTTCCCCTTTCAACTTCTTGGTTCTTTTACACAAAAAAGTGGTAAGAAGACCACATCATTCCACAATTAGCGCATATCAAATGAGGGAAGTGCTCCTAGAGTATTGTGTCATAGCAAAAAAATCTAGCGTACGACCTAGTAAGGAGAGGGGCTCAGCTTTTTGTTAGGGTCATCAAAGAGGAGGGGAGTCCTAATAAGTTGTAGATGGAGTCTTGGAGAATCAAAGTGGATTGCCCCATGCTTGTTTAAGATTTAGCTGGCCAGGCCGTGGGCTAGGGGTCTGAACCCGGACCCAACCCACATGTACCACGGCCCATGGGCCACCAGGTCGGGTCGGTCCGGGTTTGGGCAAAAACCTACACAGAGTAGAGACTGTCCGTTGACCGGGCCGGGCTTGGTCCATTGACTTTCTGGCTGAATCGAGCCGGGCCGGGCCATTTTTACACCCCTAATGATAATGTTTCCCTATTTAGAGTCAAGGTCCAAGAGATATATTGGAGCTTCTTTTTCCCCTTTCATCATCTTGGATATTTTCCACCAATAAGTGGCAAATTGAGCATGTCCTAGTACAATTAGAGCATCATGAATTGGAGAAGTTCCCATAGAGTGTTGTGTGGCAGAAAAAAAAGGTAGAGTGCACACTAGTATGGAGGCGTATATTTGCAGCAGGGTTCATGAAAGAGGGGAGAAGTTCAAATAAGTTTAGATAGCGGTTATGATAGAAGATCTAAACATATGATAGAGCTGGCAAAGGATAAAGGCCCTTACTAGGAACCAATGTTGAAGAATGTTACACAAGCTTGTTTCAAATAGATTTGTTGAGGCATAGTGTTTATAAATCATTCATGTTTGACTGTCAGTGGCTTGAAAAGCTAGATTGGACATCAACATTTGTGATGGTGGTCCTGATGTTGATTGAAGGATATAACCTGGATGAATCAAAAGCTTAAACTTGGATTAAGCTGTTGAGGATTGGGGTCTACTGAATTTACTAATGCACTTTTGGGATATTATTTTAAGAATATTTGGTGGAAGAAAATGAAAACCCCTTTTAATGGACATAGAATACAAAATTAGAGTGGTCGAATATGGGGAAACTTGGAGAAACTGATTTGGAGGAAAATAGGATGCTTGGTTTAATTGAAGGAACAAAATTACTGCACCAATCAGAAGACATTTATTGCTAGATGAAAACTAAGCGAATGAGGGAAAATGATATTAGCATGAGCTAGTAATTGAGGTTGCTCACGTGGATTATTGCTCCGTGTTTTTCCTAGGATGGATTGAATGGGGGCCCAAGGCTTAAAACTATGGAGTTAAACAAGATTAATATCTATTTACCCGAACAGTTTGAAAGAAAGAGGAAGAGAAGGTTCTCATGGAAGGGTTTAGTTGGAGGATGGCTTCCTTTTGCATTGTCTTCTGCTTGGGAACTTCTTAAGGAGAACCTGTTAAAAATGGGGCAATGACCCTAAAAAGATGTGCTTACTTGAAGGATTCAAGTGTCCCATTTGTTTTGTTACATACTGTGATGCCCCGTAGGAGTTTATGTGGCAATTCTTGAGATTTCTTAGATATTCAGGTCAATCTTTGCCCTTATAAGAACTAACTGATCTTTGGACTGTTGCCTTCCAAGAAGATTTAAGATTTATTTTTGTTGTAAAGAAAGGTAGAAGATTTACTGGGTTGTGTCCCACATGTTGACTCACTATGAGACCACATGGGAGTTTGTGTGCTAATTCTTTTTTGATACTTTAGCTGATCACTCCTTGCTTAAGAATATGCTCATCTTCGGAATCACCTCTAGAGGAAATTAGACTATTTCTGTTTCCATCCGGGGATGTATGGAAAGAAAATGAAGGATTTATGTTGAGTGACAAGGGCCCATACACATCATCATTGGTATATATACTATAAAGGATGGGAAAAATTCCCTTTTAATCATGTGTGCACCGCCAGTAGGATGGGGTGGGGTGGTTTTAAATCTTCAGGGTGGTTACGATTGAAGTTTTTGTTCTTGTATACATCACCCTTATTTCTCAGTTTTTGAAACCTTCATACTACTTAGATGCAAGGGCTTTTAATTGTTTGTTTTCATGGAATTATTGCTTTGATAAGCAAAAAAGGTTGTCTTATGGTTTTATGGAACCATTCTCTGTTCTGGACAGCATAGATTTTGGTCGTATACTATTGATGAGTGTGTGGAGCTTTGTTTATATACATAGTCTATAACATTAATGAGCCTCTTGCAAAAAATTAAAACATATTTAAGTACAAAAATTGAAACAGTTTTTGACAGATTATTAAATGATGTTCCTTCTGATAGTAGTGAATCACAGTGAAAGGTTGATTATTTATTTATATATCGTATCCATTCCCAAATAGATGTGATGAAGTTTGTAGTCTTGTAGATTACGTCTATGGATCTTTATGATTATATATTTTTTTAAGAAGATTTTTATCTATGAAACTGTAGATGGAGATAAACCAGGGAAAGGATCTATCAACATACATCAAAGGTTGGGGTCTACCGGCCTTGCATTGCATTATGCAAATATCATCAATCAAATTGACTCCCTTGTAAGAGCCTTCATCTGATATCTAATACGATTGTGTGTTGCTTACTATTTTATGGTTTTACATGTATGTTGTTTTGTTTAATGTACGGTTCTAAGCAGTATAGATATCTGTGAAAGCTGTTTTTTTTTTAAAATCGGTATTTTGAAATCTTTCTCTATTTCTATCTCAAAATTAAAACGGATTAAACCAATGATGACTTGCACACTGCAGATTATGCTTGCGGTGTTTATATCTAGTTGTCTACCGGCTCTCCCTCTTGTTTCCATTATTGACTGTTCAGTAGAATGTTAAGCATGGTCCTCCTTTAAGGCTGATATTTCATTGCCATTGCTTTTGTCTACAAGGTTTTGTACTGCCATTTCTTCACTTTCTTCTACTTGGTCGTAATATAGAGCACTTTGTAAAGTACCAAGTTCTTAACACAGCAGGAGATACAAACTTATTATTCCATTGAAGGGAGGGATTGCACAGGACACTGGCTATCAACAATGTTTGATTTGGCCATAACTAGGATAGGCCTCTCCAGTTACTCACAAAGCCTATGAGATTATCATGGAGAAATACTATCTTTGAAACCATGATGCCACATGCAGACATAGTTTGTCTACACTAGCCTTAAGCAATGGTTAGATCTGTGCCATGAGATAGCTACAAAGAACTACTTTGGACCAGATCTAGATCTTGATCTAAAGATAAAAAGGCAGAAGCTTGCAGAATCTTGCAAACAGAATCAAGATCTAATTGATCAACTCATGGATTTTAGCATCTATAACATGCATGAATGATGAAGAAGTAAATAATGCTGGTGATTATTCAAGACTTTGTTTTCTGTTGACCATTCTTGATTCTCCTAGATGAGTTATAACTTATAACTCCTCAGCATCTTTAGATGCCTAGATGTAGGTCTCTTCGCTGCGAGCAAGATGGTTTGGGATGAATGACCTGAAGGGTTCACGCTATGCCTGCACAAGTAAAGATCCCTTCCTCTGAGGTGGTGGAGCCTCTTCTATCAATGCCCTCAACCTTCTATAAGATCCTCCCCTTTACTCGCTAATACTTGTTACCTATACTAATGCCTCCATAGAATCAATCTTTCACCATGGAGCTAACCCCTGGGGGGGGGGGGGGGGGGGAGCTTTCCAGGTGGAGTTAACACTGAGGCTTGAGCATTATTTATTAGGGCATTATGAGGAGAGGGTATCATATTTACCATGTAATTTGTGCTGCAAATGAAATGGTTACTATGCTTAGGTGTCTGTGGGAGTCGTGGCCTGTGGGACATTTTTGGCCACTGTATACCTTGATGTTGAGGCGACTTAGCACTTCATCGCTTGTCCTAATTGAGCTATGCTTTTGTACCATCATATTTTATGTCAAAATCCTAATTTATCCAATTAAAAAATATGTCCTTGGAAATGTAAGATTCCTAGTTCTTAAAATCCACAAAAATTTTTTGTTTTCCTTTCTTCTAGGTTATGGTACAACTGTACAAGTAAACAGTTTCTATTGATTACTGAGCATTTAGATGTATACAGGTATCTAGATCAAGTTCAGTACCTCCAAATACAAGGGACACATTGTACCAAGGATTGCCACCCAGCGTAAAAGGTTGTTTCAGATCCAAGTTGCAGTCATTTCAAGTCAACGAAGAGGTACAAAATGCTTCCAAGCTTTATCTCACTTAACCATGAAAGAATTTCTCATGAAATGCGATGTCTCTAAATTCACCTTTTCAAGGGCTTTATATGTTATACTATTGATACCTCAGCACACATGCAGCTTAGTGCTACTGAAATAAAAGCAGAAATGGAGAAAACACTGCAGTGGCTTGTCCCGATTGCCAATAACACAACCAAGTAATTTATAGCTTGCCCTACAATTGCATTCCTTTATCTTGGTTGCTGCACCATTCTCTAAGCTATCTTGGATCTTGAACTTGCCTAATGATATTCGTATCTGATCCTGTTTGTGGCTGCAATGCAATCATATCAGAGCACACCATGGTTTCGGTTGGGTTGGAGAGTGGGCAAACACCGGGTCAGTGGATGATTATTTACTTTGATTCGCTAAGATTTATAAAAGAAAAAAATGGTAGCTGTTTCATTAGCTATCAACTTACTGTTTCCTCCTCCAGTTCTGAGGTGAATCATAGGCCCGCTGGTAATGCGGACTTGATCCGGATAGCGACGCTTCACCATGCAGACAAAGTGAAGACCGAAGCCTACATACTCGACCTGGTCCTGTGGCTTCACCATCTGATCATCCATGTCAGGGCCGGCAACAGGGGCATCAGGTCACCTGTTAAATCCCCGATACGGTCTCCGACAACGAAGAGCTCGTCAATCTTGCTGCCTTCGAACAAACAGAGAATGGAACCTTCCAACCTCACCCAGGAGGACCAACGAATGTTGCGTGATGTCACCTTCAAAACATTCATGCCAGGAATAAGCAAAAGCCAGGAATTTGAGACGGGGGACTCAAGATTGTGGAAACACGACAGGCTGAGCAGGAGCAGCAGTCATTCACCGATCGCTGGAAATAGGGAATATCCTCCCCAATCCAGAGTGCCATCAGCCGTTCCTGTCATCAACTTCGACATCGACAGGATAAAATCTTTGGATGTGATCGATCGAGTGGATGATATATGAAACCTATAGAGTTCTGTGCTCGAAGCGTAACGCAATATTTCCGTGCAACATAGAACCCTAACGCAATGATGAGTGGTGAAGATGGTATGCTCTTTTGCATGTAGATAGAACGATGGTGGATGCGGTTGATTTGTATTATACAACGGATCGATGATCAATGTATGAAAAGGAGAATGTGGTGCAGCATTATTTTCTGCTTGTAGTGGGGTGTTACAGTTCTTTCAAATAATGAAAGTCATCTCCTAGTACACTACATACAAGAGCGCAAGACCATTGAATGCCTGAGAGTTCCAACAGTCGAGAGTTGCCTGCTGAGAAAAGAAAAGCGCATAGCACGAAGGAGCTCTGATTGTGGGTTCTTACCATCGATTATGATCGAAAGCAATCTGTGAGGATATCCTATCAGTATTATACTTGTCAATCTGTTCACAAGTCTCACCAGCCAAATTTAAAGTGAATATTTGCAAAAAACTTATTTGGGAATGTCTGGGATTTCATCCATGGAATTAGGGATTTGTTAACTAAATTCTAGATGGAAGCACACATCTCAGGAGCTTGTATTTTAGTATTTTTTTTTATTTGAAACTATACATATTTACTAAAATCAAATTTGATGAGGGCATCTAGGCGTGTGCAGGATCCAAACCGACCAATTTTGATTGGTTTCTATACACTCAATGGATTGGATTGGGTTTCTAAAAAACTGACATGATTGGATCGGTTGACGGATATATATATATATATATATATATATAGGGGACGGGGAGCCTGGACCTCAGGTGCAGCGTGAACGCTGCACCTGAGCCCGGGATGCGTAACACCTGTATTTTCGGAAAAAATCCCCACCGCAAGCTTCCCCAGCGACCGCAAACCGTTCAGGCCAAATCTTACCCGTCCGATCGATTGAATCGAACAGATCGGATTCGGTTCGGCCTCGCTGTTACTGTGGCGGCCACAGTAACAGCCCGGGTGAATCCCGTCCGTTCGATTCGGTCGATCGGGCGGTTGACAGTATTCTCGTGATTACTGTAGCGGCTACAGTAATCGCGATTTTATTTTCAGCCACCTGATTCAATCGATCGGACGGTTGAAATCATTCTCCCGATTACTGTAGCCGCTACAGTAATCGCGAATTTTTTTTCAACCGCCCGATCGACTGAATCGAACGGACGCGATTCACCCGGGCTGTTACTGTGGCCGCCACAGTAACAGCGAGGCCGAACCGAATCCGATCCGTTCGATTCAATCGATCGGACGGGTAAGATTTGGCCCGAACGGTTTGCGGTCGTAGGGGAAGCTTGCGGTGGGGATTTTTTCCGAAAATACAGGTGTCACTTATCCCGGGCTCAGGTGCAGCGTTCACGCTGCACCTGAGGTCCAGGCTCCCCGTCCCCATATATATATATATATATAGATAGAGGGCCGATCCAGTGAGAAACCCCTTATTTGCGAAACCTTGTGCGAAACCCCCCTAGAGGTTTCAGAATTTGATGAAACTTGGTAGGCATGCTACCTATGCCATGTTGATCATCCTCACAAAATTTCATCAAATTCTAAAACCTCTACGGGTATCAAATTAGATAATCAAATTAACGGTTTTTATGAACGGTCAGTAAATTTTCTAACAATTGATGCCCCTAGAGGTTTTAGAATTTGATGAAATTTTGTGAGGATGATCAACATGGCATAGGTAGCATGCCTACCAAGTTTCATCAAATTCTGAAACCTCTAGGGGGGTTTCGCATAAGGTTTCGCAAATAAGGAGTCTCTCATTGGATCAGCCCTCTCTCTCTCTCTCTCTCTCTCTCTCTCTCTCTCTATATATATATATATATATATATATATATATATATATATATATATATATATATATATATATATATATATATATATATATATAGAGAGAGAGAGAGAGAGAGAGAGAGAGAGAGAGAGAGAGAGAGAGAGAGAGAGAGAGAGAGGGCTGTTACAGTGCGCTGTGGGCTGCCGGGGGGGGAAAGTGAGCTGCGAGTATTTTGACCCCCCAAGAAGTTATGGAATTTGATGAAATTTGGTGAGGTTGTTGCCTAGTATAAGATGATCATCCTCACCAATTTTCATTAAATTCCAAAACTTCTAGGGGGGTCAAATGGTCGAAGCAATTTTAACGGTGACTGCGGACGACATAAATTGCTTCGACCATTTGACCCCCCTAGAAGTTTTGGAATTTGATAAAAATTGGTGAGAATGATCATCTTATACTAGGCAACAACCTGACCAAATTTCAACAAATTCCATAACTTCTTGGGGGGTCAAAATACCCGCAGCTCACTTTCCCCCCCGGCAGCCCCCAACTCACTATAACAGCCCTCTCTCTCTCTCTCTCTCTATATATATATATATATATATATATATATATATATATATATATATATATATATATATATATATATATATATATATATATATATATATATATATATATATATATATATATATATATATATATATATATATATATATATATATATATATATATATATATATAGAGAGAGAGAGAGAGAGAGAGAGAGAGAGAGAGAGAGAGAGAGAGGAAACGGGAAATGAGCTGCCAGCCTATTTCGAAAAAATGGGCAGCCACCCATTTGATTCCCTTATGAGTCTTAGAATGTGCTGAATTTTTGTAAGCATAAGTATCTTATCTTGGATATAACACCCACAAAAAATCAGCACATTCAAAACTCCTAGGGGCATCAAATGCTAGAAGTTTTTTCGAGCGTTCGTTGTCACCGTTAATCAAAAATATTGCATTTGATGACCCTAAAAGTTTTAGAATTTGCTGATTTTTTGTGGGTGTTCTATCTGAGATAAGATGCTTATGCTCACAAAAAATCAGCATATTCTAAGACTCATAGGGGCATCAAATGGGTGGCTGCCCATTTCGTCGAAATAGGCCACTAGCCTATACCCCGTATCCTCTCTCTCTCTCTCTCTCTCTCTATATATATATATATATATATATATATATATATATATATATATATATATATATATATATATATATATATATATATATATATATATATATATATATATATATATATATATATATAAATAGAGAGAGAAATGCTATAATGTGGCATGCGGTAAGTGCGGCACCTCACCGCAGCCGTCTGATTCACCGCTGCGTGCATGTGATGCACGCAGCGCGTGCATGTGATGCACGCAGCGCGTGCATCAGACGGCTGTAGTGCAGTGCCGCACGCACCGCATGCCGCAGCATAGGATGCACGGAGTGATGCATCGGACGGCTGCGGACCGCACGGACCGCAGACCGCACCTAAGCATCCCCATATATATATATATATATATATATATATATATATATAGTAGTGATACATTGCGGCCGGGTAACGTGCGGCTTAAAGTGCGGCCACCCACTTCGGGGGTATTTTCGGAATTTTTTTTGGGGGATTGATCACCCACCCTTGGATTGGACACACAAAAAATTTCAGCCCGATCCAAGACTTGTAGGCCGTCCAAATGTGTTGATCTTTTATCGCTCGTTCATTTTTTTCGCCATTTTGATCAACACATTTGGACGGCCTACAGGTCTTGGATCGGGCTAAAATTTTTGTGTGTCCAATCCAAGGGTAGATGATCTATCCCCAAAAAAAAAATTTCCGAAAATACCCCCGAATGGTGTGCCGCACATTAAGCCCGCACGTTACCCGCCGCAATGTATCACTATATATATATATATATATATATATATATATATATATATATATATATATATATATAGAGAGAGAGAGAGAGAGAGAGAGAGAGAGAGAAATGCTTGAATGCGGCATGCGGCATGCGGTGCGTGCGGCATCGCACCGCAGCCGTGTGATGCACGCGCTGCGTGCATGCGATGCACGCAGCAGTGCATCACACGGCTGCGGTGCGATGCCGCACGCACCGCATGCCGCAGCATAGCAGCCCCCTATATATATATATGTATATATATATATATGTATATATATATATATATATATGTGTATATATATATATATATATATATGTATATATATATATATATATATATATATATATATATATATATATATATATATATATATATATATATATATATATATATATATATATATATATATATATATATATATATAGGAGTGTTACGTTGCGCTGTGCGCTGCTGGCAGTGAAAATGAGCTGTGAATCCCCCGACCGTCCGATCACGTGGATCGCCTGCGATCCGCAGCTGAAATCCCCCGCTCGTCCCTCGTCCATCTGATCCGCTGGACCGACCGTCTGATCCCGTGCACGCACAACCGCCCGACGTTTGTTTGATGGGTCGTTCGATTCCCATCAGTTGGATCGATGGGAATCGAACGGACCAAAAAAAATTCATTGTTACTGTAGCGGCTATAGTAACAGCGAAAAACGTTTTAGTCCGTTCGATTCCCATCGATCCAACGGATGGGAATCACCCGGAAAAATTGTGTGTTAATTTGATTCCCATCCGTTGGATCAATGGGAATCTAACGGACCAAAATGTTTTTCGCTGTTACTGTAGCCACTACAGTAACAACGAAATTTTTTTGGTCCGTTCGATTCCCATCGATCCAACGGATGGGAATCGAACGACCCATCAAACAAACGCCGGGCGGCTGTGCGTGCACGGGATCTGACGGTCGGTCCAACGGATCAGACGTGCGGGGGATTTCAGCCACAGATGACAGGTAATCCGCGCGATCGGACGGCCGGGGGATTCACAGCTCATTTTCACTGCCTGCAGCGCATAGTGCAACGTAACACTCCTCTCTCTCTCTCTCTCTCTCTCTATATATATATATATATATATATATATATATATATATATATATATATATATATATATATATATATATATATATATATATATATATATATATATATATATATATATATATATATATATATATATAGGGCTGTTACATTGAGCTTTGAGCTGCCGGGGGAGAAAATGAGCTGTGATTGAATTGACCCCCCTTGAAGTTTCGGAATTTGATGAAATTTTGTGAGGATGTTGTATTGGGTAAGATGATCATCCTCACCAATTTTTATCAAATTCCAAAGCTTCTAGGAGGGTCAATTTGATTGCAGCTGAGGATGTTGTCTAGGGTAAGATGATCATCCTCACCAATTTTCATTAAATTCCAAAACTTCTAGGATCATCAAATGGTAGAAGCAAAATATGTAGATTTAACGGTGACTACGGACGACTGATTTTGCATCTACCATTTGATGACTCTAGAAGTTTTGGAATTTGATGAAAATTATTGAGGATGATCATCTTACCCTAGACAACACGTACCCTCATCAAATTTTATCAAAATCCAAAACTTCTAGGGGGTCAAAATACTTGCAGCTCACATGAAAGCGCAAGGTTAAAGTACTTGAGAAGTGTCGGTTGGGCCACCGTACTCGGATTCCTTGGGTTGGGTATGATCGTTGCCCAAACCCGTCCAAATTAAAATCGGGTTGATCTTTTTTGTCCAAATCTGTCCAAGTTTGTAGCCAGTTTTGCTCATGCTTGTCCATTCTTCGGGTTGGGTGGGTTGGACTCGCCCAAGTCCATTTCGGGGGTTAGGGGATGGAGGTACGGTATGCTGATCATACCCCTCAAGTAAAAATGAAAAGCCGGAGGATACAAATAAGCGGTAGTAATTTACATAGTGTGTGTTGATAGAAAGAGATTGGTCACTAGGGTGGTTAATGGGCCGGGTTCGGTGTGGGGGTTGTTTTTCATGCCGACCCGAATACTCCGCCCAACCAGTCAATCGAGTCGAGTCGAATGTCTGATCGAACGATTGTCTAATATGTAGGTTCGGAGGTCGATGTGTTTGAGTTGAATCTTCGGAATATCGAAAGACTGTTGACACTAGATGTGATTTCAGAGTTCAGCCGAAGCCTACGTCTCCATGCTATAGGGAGCAACCCGAATTCACTAACACTTGGATTGAAGTGACCTCAACAGGCCGTGTGTCACTGGTCTCACTTCTAAAAAGAAGATCGAAAAGTAATTAGGTCAGAGCTCTGGGTTTTTTGAAAGTCTGATTTAGAAATCAGATCTTCGATCACTTATACTTGTAGGGTCTGCTATTTATAGAATTCTCTGGGAGGAAAACCGGGGCAAATGGCGGTTTCTGCTGCCGTACTTGGGGACCCGCCAGACATGGCTGGTGGGTCCCGCTGTCATCTCTGTGGACCCCCCAGGCAGGGCTGGTGGGTCCCGCTGCCGCCTCTGTGGACCCCCAGGCAGGGCTGGTGGGTCCCGCTGTCGTCTCTGTGGACCCCCTAGGCAGGGCTGGTGGGTCCCGCTGTCGTCTCTGTGGACCCCCCAGGCAGGTCTAGTGGGTCCCGCTATTGCGAGGCTTCTGGTCAAAATTTGTACCCACATTCGGGTCGGGCCACCCAATGCCCAGGCCCGACCCAAACTTACAATCATGTGCCCATATCTGATCCAGGCCCGAGCTTAGTCCAAACCTGACCCAAAGCCTGCACAAGAGTGTTACGTTGCGTTGTGCGCTGCCGGCAGTGAAAATGAGCTGCAAATCCCTCGGACGTCCGATCGTGCGGATCGCCTGTGATCCGCGGCTGAAATCCCCCGCCCGTCCCTCGCCCGTCCGATCCGCTGGACCGACCGTCTGATCCCGTGCACGCATAGCCGCCCTGCGTTTGTTTGATGGGTTGTTTGATTCCATCCGTTGGATCGATGGGAATCGAACGGACCAAAAAAAATTCGCTGTTACTGTAGCGGCTACAGTAACAATGAAAAACATTTTAGTCCGTTCGATTCCCATCGATCCAACGGATGGGAATCACCCGGACCAATTGTGTGTTAATTTGATTCACATCCGTTGGATCAATGGGAATCTAACGGACCAAAACGTTTTTCGCTGTTACTGTAGCCGCTACAGTAACAACGAATTTTTTTTGGTCCGTTCGATTCCCATCGATCCAATGGATGGGAATTGAACGACCCATCAAACAAACGCCGGGCGGCTATGCATGCGCGGGATCAGACGGTCGGTCCAACGGATCAGATGGGCAGGGGACGGGCAAGAGATTTCAGTCGCAGATCGCCGCACGATCGGACGGCCTGGGGATTCGCAACTCATTTTCACTGCCAGCAGCGCACAGCGCAACGTAACACTCCTCTCTCTCTCTCTCTGTACATATATATATATATATATATATATATATATATATATATATATATATATATATATATATATATATATATATATATATATATATATATATATACACTACAAGAAATAGGGTCTTTACCGACGGATATTATTACTACCGTCGGTAATAATACTCTTTTTACCGACGGTTAACATAATATCCGTCGGTATTATAACTTCAATTTTTTAAATTTTTTTTGCACATTTATTACCGACAGTCAAATATTATTCGTCGGTAAAATGATTTATACGGACAGTACATATATTTACCGTCGTTACTATAGTTTATACCGACGGCTAAAAAACGACCGTCGGTAAAACTAATTATACCGACGGAAATTTTATGGCCGTCGGTATCGTACCGACGGTAATTAAATATCCGTCGGTACAATTGTCCGACGAAACTCAGGGTAAAAATCGAGCCTCTGGAAAAAATGGAACCCTGAGTTTCGTCGTCGGTTTTTACCGACGGACTATATATTTCCGTCGGCATAATTAGTTATACCGACGGAAATAAAATGTCCGTCGGTAGACTACCGACGGTAATTAAATATCCGTCGGTAAAAGTGTCCCGACGAAACTCAGGGTGAAAACCCGAGCCTCTGGAAAAAATGGAACCCTGAGTTTCGTCGGCGGTTTTTACCGACGGACTATATATTTCCGTCGGTATAATTAGTTATACCGACGGAAATAAAATGTCCGTCGGTAGAATACCGACGGTAATTAAATATCCGTCGGTAAAATTGTCTCGACGAAACTCAGGGTGAAAACCCGAGCCTCTGGAAAAAAATGGAACCCTGAGTTTCGTCGCTGATTTGTACCGACGGACATTATGATACCGTCGGTATAAATTAATTATACCGACGGCACTTATAAGTCCGTCGGTATAAAGTTATGTTTACCGACGGAGGTAAAAATGTCCGTCGGTAAAAAACCTGATATATAACTTATCCAGCGATCCCCCCCTTCTGTTCTGTTTCGATCTAACCTCCCCGCCCACCCCCTCTCTCTCTCTCTCTCTCGATCTCTCTCTCTCTCTCAATCTCCCCCCCTCCCCGGCCTCCCTCCCCCCCTCCCCGGCCTCCCCCCCCTCCCCGTCCTCCCTCCCCTCCTCCCCGGAGCTCCCTCGGGTCGCGTCCCTCCGGCCCTCTCTCTCTCTCTCTCTCTCTTTCTCTCTCTCTCTCAATCTCCCCCCCTCTCCGGCCTCCCTCCCCCCCTCCCCGGCCTCCCCCCCCTCCCCGGCCTCCCTCCCCTCCTCCCCGGAGCTCCCTCGCGTCGCGTCCCTTTGGCCGACCGATCGACCGGCGGCAAGCTCCGGCGGCAAGCTCCTCCTCCTCCTCGTGGGCTCCGGCCGGTGAGATCCTCCTCCTCCTCCCCCCGGTGAGCTCCTCCTCCTCCCATGGCATGTACATCTTAAATTATTTTTTTCCAGTATATTGCTTGCTGAACTTCCAGTATATTTTCTAAGGAGTTAGGCCTAAATACCATATTTTTATTATTGGGTATGTATAATTGTGATTAGTTTGTGGGATATGTCCAAACACCAAATAGTTGTGAGTCAAAACCATCCTTTTTTGGTACAAACATTCTATTCGGCTTTTTCTTTCAAATTTTATCATGGTTTTGGATCGGGCTAACCCAAGTCTGGCTGAAGCGGATGAGTCCTCCGTATGATATATTGTTAATGTTGAAAATTTTGGAAGGCTTAAATCGATTTTCATTTCACTTGTTGTCCTATGAAAGAAGCAATGCATTTGCTGAAGGAAAATTAAACAATTCGATGATCTAAGGGTGGTAGTTTCTACTGTTCCACAGTCTGAGTTCACAAACAGGCTCTCCACAAAAACACTTTTTGGGATCAGGTTGTATCCAAACAGGCTCTTTATCTTTTTTAGGAATTCCGGGCTTCCAGAATCCTGGAAACGGAGCGTATCCAAACATAAGTCCCCCTAAAATTTTTCCCTATAAGAAGTAGAAGAGGGTTTAAATTTTTCCCTTAAAATTCAAAATGAAAAAAAAAACGTGGACGACAGGATTCGAACCTGCGCGGGCAAGCCCACATGATTTCTAGTCATGCCCGATAACCACTCCGGTACGTCCACCAGTTATATTGAAAGAGAGTCTTTTAATTATATGACGAAATGAACGACACGACGACATGTGCGTCACAACCATCCGGTGGGGTGCGCGTGCGCCCGATATGTGAATCGCCACACGTGTAATGAAGTGAGCGATCGGGACCAAGAACAATTCAAATATTCGAGAAAGAGTCGCGTAGTTAACGTTTCCTGAATTAGTCGCGATTAAAACATGATCGACTTATAGTTCCTATAAAGCATGCAAACTACTACACTATTAGCAAGAAGTCGTGAAGTAATCACTACTTAACTACTTCACTATTGGGCAATTAGTGCCCTAAGTATAGTCCATCTTTTCCTACTATTCTTGGTAATATTTGGGGTTCTTTTAGAATGACCTGGAGAATCGCGATCAATTCTCTCATTCTAATTTTCCATGGTATTCTTAGGTCTTATCCATTGATATAGAATTGCGAGTATTATTACTGTCTTGTAAAGTTTATCCTTGAGTTTTAAAGGCCTGTAGAAGTTTCGGTAGTTTCGGTTCGGTGTTCCATACCCGGGAACCGAAACCGAAATTGTGCGGAGTCTTATAACATTGTTTGAAATTATATGTCAGGTGTTGTATAGCCAGATAGACGAAGATGTCTTCGATCGATAAGAGTTGGATGCGTAATTCGAATCGCATGAGCCAAGAGTACAGAGAAGGAGTCAGGAAATTTCTGGATTTTGCATTTGAGCGTCTTGCACCGCTTGATGGAAAAATTGTGTGTCCCTGTATAGACTGCGGAAGGGTGATTAGGAAGGTTCGAGAGGAATGTGAGGTTGATCTGGTAATGCGTGGCATTGACATTACCTATACCCGTTGGTTCTCGCACGGTGAGGAGCTAGATGCAGTCCCCATGGCAGCTCACGGTGAAACTTCAAACACAGTGATCGCTGATGATAATATTAATACAGACGATGACGATGACATGCAGGGTATGATACATGATTTGCAAGGTGGAATAGGCACGGAAACACCGTCAGGTGATCAGCCCAATATCGAAGCGGACAAGTTCTACAGATTGCTTAAAGATGCCGAACAACCTCTATACCCGGGGTGTGAGAAGTTTTCAAAACTCTCTTTCACTGTAAAGCTTCTTCATTTGAAGTGCCTCAATGGTTGGAGTAATAAGTCATTTAATATGTTGGTAGAGTTGCTGAAAGAGGCTTTTCCTATGGGTGAGACAGTACCGAAATCATTCTACGAGGCGAAGAAGACAATTAAAGATCTCGGTCTGGGTTATGAGAAAATTGATGCATGCGTGAACGATTGTATGTTGTACCGGAAAGAGTACGAACATGCGCGGTCATGCCACATATGCGGAGCAACGAGATATAAAGAGACGGATGCCGAGTCTAGTACCAGTCGAAGGAAGAAAAATGTATCTGCAAAGGTTCTCCTATACTTCCCGCTCAGGGACAGGCTTCAGAGGTTGTTTATGTCATCGAAGACTGCTGAGCACATGAGGTGGCATGCACGAGAACGTACAGATGACGGGATTATGAGACATCCGGCCGACTCTCTGACGTGGAAAGATTTTGATCATACATATCCTGAATTCGCATGTGAAGTTCGCAACGTCAGGTTAGGGCTTGCTAGCGATGGCTTCAATCCCTTTGGGAATATGAGTGTGTCGTACAGCATTTGGCCAGTTGTCCTAGTTCCATACAATTTGCCTCCCTGGATGTGCTTAAAAAAGCCATACACAATGCTCTCCTTGCTCATTCCCGGACCCAGGTCGCCTGGTAATGATATTGACGTTTACTTGCAGCCGTTGATTGAGGAGTTGAACGAGTTATGGGAAGTTGGGGCCGATAAGTATGATGCCTCGTTGCGCCAGAATTTTCGGATGCATGCGGCACTTCTATGGACCATCAACGATTTTCCTGCATATGCCAACTTATCCGGGTGGAGTACTAAAGGAAAATTGGCGTGCCCTACATGCAATAAGGAGACAGATTCATTACGATTGAAGAACGGAGGCAAGTTCTGTTATATGGGCCATCGAAGATTCCTTGTTGACGGCCATAAGTGGAGGCAGAACAAAAGAGCTTTCAACGGCAAGAAGGAACTTGCAAAGGCCCCGGAGCAGCTTTCGGGGGTAGAAGTCTTGTGCGAATTGGATCAGCTTGATGCCGTGGCACTTGGAAAAGGTAAAAAGAAGAGAACGCATGAAGATTCTACGCGTGAGCATAACTGGAAGAAGAAGAGTATTTTCTTTAAACTACCGTACTGGAGCAGCCTACTCTTGCGGCATAACTTGGATGTCATACATATTGAGAAAAATGTGTGTGACAACATTATAGGAACACTGCTGAATCTCGACGGTAAGACGAAGGATAATCTTAAATCTCGTCTCGATCTTAAGGAGTTGGGCATCCGAAAATCACTTCATCCCCAAGAGATTGGGGATAAGTATGTGTTGCCAGTTGCATGCTACACCATGAGCTCACAGCAAAAGGCAGCCTTATGTGCATTCCTACGGTCTGTGAAAACGCCAGACGGTTATTCTTCGAATATCGCACGATGCGTGCAAGAGAACGGCCGGAAGTTGTCTGGATTAAAGAGCCACGATTGTCATGTTCTTATGCAGCGATTGTTATCTCTTGCTATACGTGGGAATTTAACCGAAGAGGTGTCCGGTCCGTTAATTGAGCTCAGCACTTTTTTCAGACAGTTGTGCTCGAAGGTACTTAGAGTGGACCAACTTGAACAGATGGAGAGGGATATTGCGCTCACATTGTGCAAGTTAGAGATGATATTTCCACCTTCATTCTTTGATGTCATGGTGCATTTGACCGTTCACTTGGCAAATGAGGCCAAACTCGGCGGCCCAGTTCATTACCGGTGGATGTATTTTATCGAGAGGTAATCGTCTCGTCTCATTCGCACAATGTATTTGATCGTTCCCTGATATATTCATACAAATATTTTTTTCTCAAATTAGGTACTTGCGAACATTGAAATCATATGTTCGTAATAAAAGTCGTCCGGAGGGATCAATTGCTGAAGGATACCTAGCAGAAGAATGTCTAACATTCTGCTCAAGATACCTACATGGTATAGACACGCGATTCAATCAACTTGAGCGGAACTATGACGGTGGTCCAATAGACTTCGATGGGGGTCTGTCTATATTTGCCGAAATGGGTAGACCTGTAGGAGGAGGCAAAACCCGTCGATTGTCTGTAGATGAGATTCAACAGGCACATATGTATGTGTTGCGCCAATGTGATGAAGTGTGGCCATTCATTGAGTAAGCATTTTACGATCATTTACTCATTCTTTCAGTCCATTCATTAAGTATATGTGCTAATTATAATCTAATTCATAACCGGTAAAACAGGAAGCATAAAGCCATCATTAATAATCGGAGTATTCGAAATGCTCCCCAAATTCATGATCGTGAATTCCCATCGTGGTTCGAGAAACACGTAAGTATTCACATCATTACTGAATTTCATTGACATCCATTACCGAACAATAATTATGTGTTCATATCATGAATGTCGTGTGGTTATTATAGGCACAGGAGCTGCACGACAACCACGATCCACTGATGAATGAGGATCTCTGGCGCTTATCTTGTAGTCCTTTGCAAGACGCAATATCGTACGATGGTTATATCGTGAACGGTTATAGATTTCGGACGAAAGATAGTGAAAAATCACGAAGAACCCAAAATAGTGGGGTTGTCGTCAACGGTGAGCAAGAAGAATTAAAAAATATCGACTTCTACGGCGTCCTCAACGAGATTCTCGAGATTAAATTCCTTGGCCAAAATCGGATCGTATTATTCAAATGCGATTGGTATGATGTTAATAATCGCGGGACTGGTTATAATGTCGACAAATACGGTTTTATCAGCATCAACACTGCCAAGAGATTGAATACCCAATATGAATATCCATTCATTCTTGCCTCTCAAGCGCAACAGATATTTTATGCACCGGATAATACCTCTCCAGGTTGGCAAATTGTAGTCAGGTCACCACCCAGAGATTTTTACGACATGGGAGACAAGGATGCGGGGGTCGTCGATGATGATTTGGATGCATACCAGAATGATGAGATAATCATTGTCGACGCAGTGCACGACGAAAATGAAGATGTCGACAATATAAACTGGACAGCGAATGCAGATCAAATAATAGAAGAGGGAAGCGATGAGAGTGACAGAGATGAGACAGAAAATGACTAGACCGTATGTAAATCAAATTGTTTCATATTTAAATCAAATTGTTTCATATATAAATCATATTGTTTCATATGTATATCATATTGTTTCATATGTAAATCATACCGTTTCACCGATTCATATGTAAATCATACCGTTTCATATGTAAATCATACCGTTTCACCGATTTACGATCCGACCGATTCACCGATTTAGAGTCTAAGAGTTGGAAAATCATAAGTTAGCGTGTTTCGGATATGAAATAGGTTTCGATTCGATCGGATCGTCATCGGATCGGCATCCGATAATTCGAAGTTGGATTTATTCCGTATTTCGGACTTGCGAGCGGGTTCTAATTGGATATTTGACCAATTTACGCTCCGATTCACCGATTTAGAGTCTAAGTGTTGGAAAATCATAAGTTAGCGTGTTTCGGATATGAAATAGGTTTGGATTCGATCGGATCGTCATCGGCTCGGCATCCGGTAATTCGAACTTGGAATTATTCCGTATTTCGGACTTGCGAGCGGGTTCTAATTGGATATTTGACCAATTTACGCTCCGATTCACCGATTTAGAGTCTAAGTGTTGGAAAATCATAAGTTAGCGTGTTTCGGATATGAAATAGGTTTGGATTCGATCCGATCGTCATCGGCTCGCCATCCGGTAATTCGAACTTGGAATTATTCCGTATTTCGGACTTGCGAGCGGGTTCTAATTGGATATTTGACCAATTTACGCTCCGATTCACCGATTTAGAGTCTAAGTGTTGGAAAATCATAAGTTAGCGTGTTTCGGATATGAAATAGGTTTGGATTCGATCCGATCGTCATCGGATCGGCATCCGTTAATTCGAAGTTGGAATTATTCCGTATTTCGGACTTGCGAGCGGGTTCTAATTGGATATTTGACCAATTTACGCTCCGAGTCACCGATTTAGAGTCTAAGTGTTGGAAAATCATAAGTTAGCGTGTTTCGGATATGAAATAGGTTTGGATTCGATCCGATCATCATCGGATCGGCATCCGATAATTCGAAGTTGGAATTATTCCGTATTTCGGACTTGCGAGCGGGTTCTAATTGGATATTTGACCAATTTACGCTCCGATTCACCGATTTAGAGTCTAAGTGTTGGAAAATCATAAGTTAGCGTGTTTCGGATATGAAATAGGTTTGGATTCGATCCGATCGTCATCGGATCGGCATCCGGTAATTCGAACTTGGAATTATTCCGTATTTCGGACTTGCGAGCGGGTTCTAATTGGATATTTGACCAATTTACGCTCCGATTCACCGATTTAGAGTCTAAGTGTTGGAAAATCATAAGTTAGCGTGTTTCGGATATGAAATAGGTTTGGATTCGATCCGATCGTCATCGGCTCGGCATCCGGTAATTCGAACTTGGAATTATTCTGTATTTCGGACTTGCGAGCGGGTTCTAATTGGATATTTGACCAATTTACGCTCCGATTCACCGATTTAGAGTCTAAGTGTTGGAAAATCATAAGTTAGCGTGTTTCGGATATGAAATAGGTTTGGATTCGATCCGATCGTCATCGGCTCGGCATCCGGTAATTCGAACTTGGAATTATTCCGTATTTCGGACTTGCGAGCGGGTTCTAATTGGATATTTGACCAATTTACGCTCCGATTCACCGATTTAGAGTCTAACTGTTTCATATTATTTCATATTGTTTCATATTGTTTCATATTGCGAGCGGGTTCATATTGTTTTATATTGTTTCATATGTAAATCATACTGTTTCATATATAAATCAAACTGTTTCATATTTTTTCATATGTAAATCTTAAATCTTACTGTTTCATATGTAAATTAAATTGTTTCAGATGGCATCACGGTCATATGTTCGTAGAGGCAGAGGCAGAGGCAGGGGTAGGGTAGCTGAGAGCGCTCCGGCTGCCACCCCAGGGTCCGAGGCTGAGCCGTCCGGATCTGGTAGTGCTGTTCCTCTCTCCACACCAGCTCCTGCTGTGGTCGCAGCCTCCGGAGCTTCGAGCAGTGCTCAGCACTCGGCTGCAGCGTCTACGCCCACAGGTAATGTTTAGATCTAAAGTTTTATACATGTTGTAAATACTTCTTCAGTACTGATGTATATTTTATTTGCAGGGTCGACCAGGTACGTAGGCGACCGGGGCGTGACGACGGCCCGGCGCTTGTCGGCCTTACGCGAGCCGCTGTCCCTACAGTGGAGCGGCCATACCTTTGTGGGCGAGCACGCTTCTGACGCCGCCACGTGGGTTGGCATGATAGTACGGGAGGAGAGGAATGCCCCTATTGTGGGGTTAAGGGGGTGGAAGAACATTGATGCATCCTATAAGGAGAGGATGTATCAGCAGTTTTTGGTACGTTAGTTTCATTAAAGCATTTTAGAATAATATCGTATTTCTTTATAATTTGATTTGATAAAATGACTTGTTTCTAAATTGATTTTACAGGAGAAATTTAAATGGGAGAACATGGAAACCGACACCCATCGGGAGGACTTGTTGAAGACGATGGGTGAGCGGTACAGGGATTACCGTTACGAGCTCTACCAGCTCTACGGTTACTTGGTCGGCCAGCCGGCTGAGGAGGTACAGGCTGCGGCCGGGACGAGAGACGCGCCACCGCTGCACATTCTACAGTTTTTGGTCGCTCACTGGGCCACCCCTAGCTTTCAGGTATAATTATAATTTTGTTGATTCGTACTTGTTTTAATGTTATACTAAAAATTTGTATTGATGTTTCAAAATTTAATCGATTGACACAGGCGAAATCTGCTATAGGCAAGCAGAATAGAAGTGCCTCGACGACACCTGCTCCAGTGAAGGGGAGGACCTCCATGCCCCAGCTTGCCCAGCAGCTGGTAAATGATACAAACATTGTTATTATTTAAAGCTCTATACATGTTATATTAACTCGTCTATTTATTTTATATGTCCAACAGACACAGTCCTTGGGCCACGAGCCTAATAGGATTGACCTTTTTGAGGCCTCTAGGAGGCGGCGTATCGATGGGGCATTTCTGGACGACAGGGTTGCCTCGCAAGTGGTAAGTAATTAAATTACTGTTAATATATTCTTATACATATGCCATAAAATATCATTGAATATCATTGGTTGTTTTTATATAGGAGAGGATGAGACTTCTGGTGACCCCGTCGGGCGAGGCCGGCTCCTCCTCCAGCTCAGTATCTGTCGACTCAGCGATGGATACTGTGCTGAGACCTGCCACGCACGGCCGTGTCCTCTGTACGGGCCTTGGAGTCACGCCCTCCTCCTACTTTGGACGAGAGGGTATGCGCTCGAGGGCACGGGACACCCAGACCGGTGCTATCACTCAGCTGCAGTCTGCGCTAGACGCGGAGCGAGAGCAGAGGCAGGCCCTCGAGCAGAGGATGGAGGCGGAGCGAGAGCAGAGGCAAGCCCTCGAGCAGAGGGTTGAGGCGGAGAAGAAGGCCCTCGATGAGGAAAGAGAAGCTCGCAGGGAACTGGAGCGTAAATTTAATGAATTCATAAGCCGGTCTAGCGGTGGCTCATCCTCATGATCAGGTACTTACTAATCTTTATAATATTAGCAAAAAATATGAATCTTACTAATTTGACTTTAGATCATATTATCACACTTATGATTTTCCAACACTTAGACTATAAATCAGTAAATCGAATCGTAAATGGTCTTTCTCTCATGGTAATGATGTAGCCTCTGTTTTTCTTTTAAATACGGAATAATTCCAACTTCGAATTACCGGATGCCGATCCGATGACGATCCGATCGAATCCAAACCTATTTCATATCCGAAACACGCTAACTTATGATTTTCCAACACTTAGACTCTAAATCGGTGAATCGGAGCGTAAATTGGTCAAATATCCAATTAGAACCCGCTCGCAAGTCCGAAATACGGAATAATTCCAACTTCGAATTATCGGATGCCGATCCGATGACGATCGGATCGAATCCAAACCTATTTCATATCCGAAACACGCTAACTTATGATTTTCCAACACTTAGACTCTAAATCGGTGAATCGGAGCGTAAATTGGTCAAATATCCAATTAGAACCCGCTCGCAAGTCCGAAATACGGAATAATTCCAAGTTCGAATTACCGGATGCCGATCCGATGACGATCGGATCGAATCCAAACCTATTTCATATCCGAAACACGCTAACTTATGATTTTCCAACACTTAGACTCTAAATCGGTGAATCGGAGCGTAAATTGGTCAAATATCCAATTAGAACCCGCTCGCAAGTCCGAAATACGGAATAATTCCAAGTTCGAATTACCGGATGCCGATCCGATGACGATCGGATCGAATCCAAACCTATTTCATATCCGAAACACGCTAACTTATGATTTTCCAACACTTAGACTCTAAATCGGTGAATCGGAGCGTAAATTGGTCAAATATCCAATTAGAACCCGCTCGCAAGTCCGAAATACGGAATAATTCCAAGTTCGAATTACCGGATGCCGAGCCGATGACGATCGGATCGAATCCAAACCTATTTCATATCCGAAACACGCTAACTTATGATTTTCCAACACTTAGACTCTAAATCGGTGAATCGGAGCGTAAATTGGTCAAATATCCAATTAGAACCCGCTCGCAAGTCCGAAATACGGAATAATTCCAACTTCGAATTACCGGATGCCGAGCCGATGACGATCGGATCGAATCCAAACCTATTTCATATCCGAAACACGCTAACTTATGATTTTCCAACACTTAGACTCTAAATCGGTGAATCGGAGCGTAAATTGGTCAAATATCCAATTAGAACCCGCTCGCAAGTCCGAAATACGGAATAATTCCAACTTCGAATTACCGGATGCCGATCCGATGACGATCGGATCGAATCCAAACCTATTTCATATCCGAAACACGCTAACTTATGATTTTCCAACACTTAGACTCTAAATCGGTGAATCGGAGCGTAAATTGGTCAAATATCCAATTAGAACCCGCTCGCAAGTCCGAAATACGGAATAATTCCAAGTTCGAATTACCGGATGCCGAGCCGATGACGATCGGATCGAATCCAAACCTATTTCATATCCGATACACGCTAACTTATGATTTTCCAACACTTAGACTCTAAATCGGTGAATCGGAGCGTAAATTGGTCAAATATCCAATTAGAACCCGCTCGCAAGTCCGAAATACGGAATAATTTCAAGTTCGAATTACCGGATGCCGAGCCGATGACGATCGGATCGAATCCAAACCTATTTCATATCCGAAACACGCTAACTTATGATTTTCCAACACTTAGACTCTAAATCGGTGAATCGGAGCGTAAATTGGTCAAATATCCAATTAGAACCCGCTCGCAAGTCCGAAATACGGAATAATTCCAAGTTCGAATTACCGGATGCCGATCCGATGACGATCGGATCGAATCCAAACCTATTTCATATCCGAAACACGCTAACTTATGATTTTCCAACACTTAGACTCTAAATCGGTGAATCGGAGCGTAAATTGGTCAAATATCCAATTAGAACCCGCTCGCAAGTCCGAAATACGGAATAATTCCAACTTCGAATTACCGGATGCCGATCCGATGACGATCGGATCGAATCCAAACCTATTTCATATCCGAAACACGCTAACTTATGATTTTCCAACACTTAGACTCTAAATCGGTGACTCGGAGCGTAAATTGGTCAAATATCCAATTAGAACCCGCTCGCAAGTCCGAAATACGGAATAATTCCAAGTTCGAATTACCGGATGCCGAGCCGATGACGATCGGATCGAATCCAAACCTATTTCATATCCGAAACACGCTAACTTATGATTTTCCAACACTTAGACTCTAAATCGGTGAATCGGAGCGTAAATTGGTCAAATATCCAATTAGAACCCGCTCGCAAGTCCGAAATACGGAATAATTCCAACTTCGAATTACCGGATGCCGATCCGATGACGATCGGATCGAATCCAAACCTATTTCATATCCGAAACACGCTAACTTATGATTTTCCAACACTTAGACTCTAAATCGGTGAATCGGAGCGTAAATTGGTCAAATATCCAATTAGAACCCGCTCGCAAGTCCGAAATACGGAATAATTCCAAGTTCGAATTACCGGATGCCGATCCGATGACGATCGGATCGAATCCAAACCTATTTCATATCCGAAACACGCTAACTTATGATTTTCCAACACTTAGACTCTAAATCGGTGAATCGGAGCGTAAATTGGTCAAATATCCAATTAGAACCCGCTCGCAAGTCCGAAATACGGAATAATTCCAAGTTCGAATTACCGGATGCCGAGCCGATGACGATCGGATCGAATCCAAACCTATTTCATATCCGAAACACGCTAACTTATGATTTTCCAACACTTAGACTCTAAATCGGTGAATCGGAGCGTAAATTGGTCAAATATCCAATTAGAACCCGCTCGCAAGTCCGAAATACGGAATAATTCCAAGTTCGAATTACCGGATGCCGATCCGATGACGATCGGATCGAATCCAAACCTATTTCATATCCGAAACACGCTAACTTATGATTTTCCAACACTTAGACTCTAAATCGGTGAATCGGAGCGTAAATTGGTCAAATATCCAATTAGAACCCGCTCGCAAGTCCGAAATACGGAATAATTCCAAGTTCGAATTACCGGATGCCGAGCCGATGACGATCGGATCGAATCCAAACCTATTTCATATCCGAAACACGCTAACTTATGATTTTCCAACACTTAGACTCTAAATCGGTGAATCGGAGCGTAAATTGGTCAAATATCCAATTAGAACCCGCTCGCAAGTCCGAAATACGGAATAATTCCAAGTTCGAATTACCGGATGCCGATCCGATGACGATCGGATCGAATCCAAACCTATTTCATATCCGAAACATGCTAACTTATGATTTTCCAACACTTAGACTCTAAATCGGTGAATCGGAGCGTAAATTGGTCAAATATCCAATTAGAACCCGCTCGCAAGTCCGAAATACGGAATAATTCCAACTTCGAATTATCGGATGCCGATCCGATGACGATCCGATCGAATCCAAACCTATTTCATATCCGAAACACGCTAACTTATGATTTTCCAACACTTAGACTCTAAATTGGTGACTCGTAGCGTAAATTGGTCAAATATTCAATTAGAACCCGCTCGCAAGTCCGAAATACGGAATAATTCCAACTTCGAATTACCGGATGCCGAGCCGATGACGATCGGATCGAATCCAAACCTATTTCATATCCGAAACACGCTAACTTATGATTTTCCAACACTTAGACTCTAAATCGGTGAATCGGAGCGTAAATTGGTCAAATATCCAATTAGAACCCGCTCGCAAGTCCGAAATACGGAATAATTCCAAGTTCGAATTACCGGATGCCGATCCGATGACGATCGGATCGAATCCAAACCTATTTCATATCCGAAACACGCTAACTTATGATTTTCCAACACTTAGACTCTAAATCGGTGAATCGGAGCGTAAATTGGTCAAATATCCAATTAGAACCCGCTCGCAAGTCCGAAATACGGAATAATTCCAAGTTCGAATTACCGGATGCCGATCCGATGACGATCGGATCGAATCCAAACCTATTTCATATCCGAAACACGCTAACTTATGATTTTCCAACACTTAGACTCTAAATCGGTGAATCGGAGCGTAAATTGGTCAAATATCCAATTAGAACCCGCTCGCAAGTCCGAAATACGGAATAATTCCAAGTTCGAATTACCGGATGCCGAGCCGATGACGATCGGATCGAATCCAAACCTATTTCATATCCGAAACACGCTAACTTATGATTTTCCAACACTTAGACTCTAAATCGGTGAATCGGAGCGTAAATTGGTCAAATATCCAATTAGAACCCGCTCGCAAGTCCGAAATACGGAATAATTCCAAGTTCGAATTACCGGATGCCGATCCGATGACGATCGGATCGAATCCAAACCTATTTCATATCCGAAACACGCTAACTTATGATTTTCCAACACTTAGACTCTAAATCGGTGAATCGGAGCGTAAATTGGTCAAATATCCAATTAGAACCCGCTCGCAAGTCCGAAATACGGAATAATTCCAAGTTCGAATTACCGGATGCCGATCCGATGACGATCGGATCGAATCCAAACCTATTTCATATCCGAAACACGCTAACTTATGATTTTTCAACACTTAGACTCTAAATCGGTGAATCGGAGCGTAAATTGGTCAAATATCCAATTAGAACCCGCTCGCAAGTCCGAAATACGGAATAATTCCAAGTTCGAATTATCGGATGCCGATAATTCTACGATCGGATCGAATCCAAACCTATTTCAAAATCGAAACACGCTAACTTATCATTTTTTAACGCTTAGACTCAGTTATAGATATAAACCATTTTTTTAACAAATACATGTTAATTGCAGGAGCAGGGCGGCGTCAGGGGATCGATGAGAGCACCAGCGTTGGTGGTGGGCGGGCGTGGTTGAGATAGGGCGGCGTCAGGGGATCGATGAGAGCACCGGCGTTGGTGGCGGGCGGGGGTGGTTGAGATAGGACATGTATCATCTCTCAGTTCTGGATTGTGTAAATATTGTTTTGTAATATATGGTTATTTTTTGTTCTATCTATAATTGTCGGCCGGGAACTGTGGTAATATTTGATAATTTGCTGTAATTTTTTATCAATTTAGGTAATATTTTATAAATTGTGGTAATATTTGATAAATTGTGGTAATATATTGTGGTATTGAATCACAGGAATTAAATAACATTATTTAGGTAAATTTATTATAAAAAAAAACATACTTATTACCGACGGAAATTAATTATTCCGTCGGTAATAATATTTTTATTTTTTTTAAATTATTAATTATTTGCCGACGGCATATAATATCCGTCGGTAATATATATATTATGACCGACGGGTAATATATATATCCGTCGGTAATATATATAGTATTACCGACGGTTATATTAATTTGGTCGGTAATATATATATTATTACCGACGGGTAATATATATATGTGTCGGTAATATATATAGTATTACCGACAGTATAAACTATTCTCGTCGGTAAAATGGTTATATATTACCGACGGATTATTATAGTTCGTCGGCAATACTATATTATATTAGTTTTAAATTGATTAAATATTACCGACGGTTTTAATATTACCGTCGGTATTAATTATTATTACCGACGGTAATATTTGGTCCGTCGTATTGTTTTCCCCGACGCCTTCTTTCCCGACAGTCAGCGACGGAAATATCTTCCGTCGCTATATAATATTACCGACGAAACATTAATATTACCGACGGATATTGTCCGTCGGTAATAACTGTTTTTTTGTAGTGATATATATATATATAGATAGGGCTGTTACATTGAGCTTTGAGCTACCGGGGGAGAAAATGAGTTGTGATTGAATTGACCCCTCTTGAAGTTTCAGAATTTGATGAAATTTTGTGAGGATGTTGTATAAGGTAAGATGATCATCCTCACCAATTTTCATCAAATTCCAAAACTTCTAGGAGAGTCAATTCAATCGCAGCTGAGGATGTTGTCTAGGGTAAGATGATCATCCTCACCAATTTTCATCAAATTCCAAAACTTCTAGGATCATCAAATGGTAGAAGCAAAATATGTAGATTTAACGGTGACTGCGTACAACTGATTTTGCATCTACCATTTGATGCTCTAGAAGTTTTGGAATTTGATGAAAATTGGTGAGGATGATCATCTTACCCTAGACAACACGTACCCTCATCAAATTTTATCAAATTCCAAAACTTCTAGGGGGGTCAAAATACCCGCAGCTCACATGAAAGTGCAAGGTTAAAGTACTTGAGAAGTGTCGGTTGGGCCACTGTACTCGGGTTCCTTGGGTTGGGTATGATCGTTGCCCAAATCCGTCCAAATTAAAATCGGGTTGATCTTTTATGTCCAAATCTGTTCAAGTTTGTAGCTAGTTTTGCTCATGCTTGTCCATTCTTCGGGTTGGGTGGGTTGGACCCGCCCAAGTCCATTCCGGGGGTTAGGTGATGGACGTACGGTATGCTGGTCATACCCCTCAAGTAAAAATGAAAAGCTGGAGGATACACATAAGCGACAGTAATTTACATTGTGTGTGTTGATAGAAAGAGATTGGTCACTAGGGCGGTTAATGGGCCGGGTTCGGTGTGGGGGATGATTTTCGTGCCGACCCGAAGAATCCGCCCAACCAGTCAATCGAGTCGAGTCGAATGTCCGATCGAACGTTTGTCTAATATGTAGGTTCGGAGGTCGATGTCTTTGAGTTGAATCTTCGGAATATCGAAAGACTGTTGACACTAGATGTGATCTCAGAGTTCAGCCGAAGCCTACGTCTCCGTGCTATAGGGAGCAACCCGAATTCACTAACACTTGGATTGAAGTGACATCGACAGGCCGAGTGTCACTGGTCTCTCTTCTCAAAAGAAGATCGAAAAGTAAGAAGGTCAGAGCTCTGGGTTTTTTGAAAGTCTGATTTAGAAATTAGATCTTCGATCACTTACACTTGTAGGGTCTGCTATTTATAGAATTCTCTGGGAGGAAAACCGGGGCAAAGGGCGGTTTCTGCTGCCGTACTTGGGGACCCTCCAGACAGGGTTGGTGGGTCCCGCTGCCGCCTCTGTGGACCCCCTAGGCAGGGCTGGTGGGTCCCGCTGCCGTCTCTGTGGACCCCCCAGGCAGGGCTGGTGGGTCCCGCTGCCGTCTTTGTGGACCCCCAGGCAGGGCTGGTGGGTCTCGCTGTCGTATTTGTGGACCCCCCAGGCAGATCTAGTGGGTCCAGCTGTTGCGAGGCTTCCGGTCAAAATTTGCACCCACATTCGGGTCGGACCACCCAATGCCCAGGCCCGACCCAAACTTACAATCGTGTGCCCATATCTGATCAAGGCCTGAGCTTAGTCCAAACCCGGCCCAAAGCCTGCCCAAACTAGACCCAAATTGGGCCGGACCGAACCCATTAAAGCCCTATTGGTCACCAATGGAGGTAGTATATCAGCAAAGAAAAGTTAGGGTTCCTCGCACACGAACAAAGGGTCTGGTTTCTTGAGCCCTGAAAAGGCCGGAGAGCATCGAATCGGGTGTAAATACCGTCGGTGGGAAAGACGCGACGAGAGAGAGAGAGAGAGAGAGAGAGAGAGAGAGAGAGAGAGAGAGGGGGGAGGGGGGCACAAACACACACCACGTAGAGAGAGAGAAGGCGAGAGGGCTCACACGTAACCAGACCTACCTACCTACCTACCAACCTATCCGAATCCCACTCTCGGGCTCTCCTGGCCGCTTTATAACCCCTCGCACCTACCCCGTCAAACGGTCGAAGGGGATCGAGTCAATGGGTGCCCCCCCCCTCCTCTCATATATAATCCCTCCTTCCTTTTCCCCAAACTCCCTCTCCTTCTGATCCGACTCTCAAGTCTCAACTCTCTCTCTCTCTCTAGCTTTCTCTCTCTCTCTACCTAGCTCTATGGGGAGGTCTCCATGCTGCGAGAAGGCACACACCAACAAGGGAGCATGGAGCAAGGATGAGGACCAGCGGCTCATCTCCTACATTAAATCCCACGGCGAAGGATGCTGGAGGTCGCTCCCCACGGCTGCAGGTACCTTCCTCCCATCCTCACCCCCTCGTAAGAAACCCATCACACCGAACCCCCTGGATTCGCCATCTCACTGACGTCCCTCGCCTCTTCGATCGTTTCCGTCCTCGCCAGGACTGCTCCGCTGCGGCAAGAGCTGCCGCCTCCGGTGGATAAACTACCTCCGCCCCGACCTCAAGCGCGGCAACTTCACCGAGGAGGAGGACGACCTCATCATCCAGCTCCACGGATTGCTCGGAAACAAGTGGTCGCTTATCGCCGGGCGCCTGCCGGGGAGGACCGACAACGAGATCAAGAACCACTGGAATACCCACCTCAAGCGCAAGCTCCTCGGCCGGGGGCTCGACCCCCGGACCCACCGCCCGATCCCCCGGCACCCCGACGAGGCTGCAAAGGCGGCAGCGGACTCGGGTGAGGAGGGCCAAAGCAGCGGGACCAGCATGGAGGAGGAGGGCTGCTGCGCCGGGATTAACCTCGACCTCACCATAAGCCTCCCTTTCCCTTCTTCGCTGAAGCCTTCATCGGAGGAGGCCTTGACGGCAGCCGCCGCACCCGAGGCTGGGGCGGCGATGTGCTTGTGTTACCATCTAGGGTTTGAGAGGAGTGAGGGGTGCAGTTGCCAACCCATGATCAGCAATGACCCAGTAGTTCTTAGATACTATATATAGACCGTTTGAAGATGTGTAGCAGCTATAGATTGTTTGAAATACTGAACAGCTATAAATTTTTTTTTTTTGAGTCCTAGGGGGTCAGAGTGCATGATCGAGCAGGCCAATGTGATCGATGAAGGAAGGAGGTGGGGGGTTTGAGAATTCTGATCAGATGATTCCATCTGTCATGTAGGTGGGTGCAGTGTGTGCGGGGTGGGGGAGTGCACGTGAAGTGCTTCAGGCCTGTAGGTTAGGTAGCCGAATCACCCATAAATAAAGAAAAGGACGGCCGATAAAGAAGAGGTGGGGGTGGTTGGTAAGCGCCGATCAGAGTTTTGTCGTGTGGGGGCAAAAGTTTGGAGGTTGGTGGGCAGATAGATAGTTCCATGCACAGAGAGAGAGAGAGAGAGAGAGAGAGAGAGAGAGAGAGAGAGAGAGAGAGAGAGAGAGAGAGAGAGAGAGAGAGAGAGAGAGAGAGAGAGAGGGGATGCCCTGTTTCTTGATGAGAGAGAGAGAGAGAGAATGCCCTGTTTTGGAAAGATTATTGGAATAGATTCAGTTGCTATCAAAATGTGGCTCCTATGAGATGACTAGCTTCCTTTTTGCTTTCGCTATATCAGGTTCCGTTTGGTACGAAGTAGCTATGAGGTATTATAGTTACGAGGTATTTTGGATATAAGTATGTCATATTGCTTATTTCGTGGTATTAAGTTGCCTCAATTATGCGGTGTCTCAGAGATACCAAATCAATTTATTGCATCGAATATTACAAAATAAATGAGATAAGTCCTACACAGTATTATGAATCCTTACCACAAATTGATTGATTGCACCGGATACATCGAACCAAACCGAGCCCAAGTGTTACCCGCGCACATCCTAATCCTCGAAAAATCCATCTCAGTTGCTTCCACAACATCTGGTTGTATAAGAGCGCCTCCAATTTTTCGAGCATGTCCATCTAATAAGTTATATATATTTATTTTAAAGTATATATATAGAGGAAACGAAAAATGAGCTTCCAATCTATTTTGGCGAAATAGGCAGGCACTCATTTGAAGCCCTTAGAAGTTTTAGAATGTACTGATTTTTTTTGTGAGTATAAGCACATTATCTTAGATAAAACATCCACAATAAATCAGCACATATATTCTAAAACTCCTACATATATCAAATGTTAGAAGTTTTATCGAACGTCCATTGTAACCGTTAATCTGAAATATAACATTTGATGTCCCTAAAAGTTTTAGAATGTATTGATTTTTTATGGGTGCGCTATCTAAGGTAAGGTATATATGCTCACAAAAAATCAGCACATTCTAAGAGGCTTAGGGGTGTCAAATGGATGGCTGCCCATTTCGTCGAAATAGACCGCCAGCGTATACCCGTATCCTCTCTCTCTCTCTCTATGTGTGTGTGTGTGTGTGTATATATATATATATATATATATATATATATATATATATATATATATATATATATATATATATATATATATATATATATATATATATATATAGGGTCAGGATCGGATGACCCAGCAAAATTTGACCCATTAATAACCCAGCATCCTTTGAGGCACTTAGAGGTTATAGAATGGGCTGATTTTTTGTAGGGATGTTGTCTATGGTATGTTGATCATCCTCACAAAAAATCAGCCCATTCTAAAACCTCTAGGTGCATCAAATGCGCACTTCAAATCAACGGTTTTTCACTGTCAATTTTAACCGTTGATTTGAAGAGCACCCTTTGATGCACCTAGAGGTTTTAGAATGGGCTGATTTTTTGTAAGGATGATCAACATATCATAGACAACATGTCTACAAAAAATCAGCCCATTCCAAAACCTCTAGGTGCCTCAAAGAGTGCTGGGTTATTAATGGGTCAAAATTTTGCTGGGTCATCCGATCCTGACCCATATATATATATATATAGGAATGTTAGGGCGCGGCGTGCGGTGCGTGCGGCGCCGCACCGCAACCGTCTGATGCACGCAGCAGTGCATCAGACGGCTGCTGCGGTGCGCCGTACGCACCGCACGTCGCATCCTAACACCCCTATATATATATATATATATATATATATATATATATATATATATATATATATATATATATATATATATATATATATATATATATATATATATATATATATATATATATATATTCTCATTAAGGTTTAGATCACAATATTATATAAAATAATCCTGGGGTTGTCATGTTCCATATTTGATTATAAAATCGAAGAAAATAAATCATAAAGGATTGAAGATTTAATTATAGAATTGATAGGGCACCACACTGATGAAGGGTACTAGGAAGTCGGTGGGTGGAAAACTAATTGAAAGATCATGAATGCATGGGTGGTGCCAGGGTATGGGAATGGTACGGTTGACTAGCTATTTGGATGGTTGCCATCAATATCAAATGAATGTCATGAGCATGTTCACTATGGTTGTGGCCAAGAATTTCAAACCTTCTCTATCTATTACTATCCTAGTCTAGAAGCAACTCTTATCCCGTCTCAAGGCTTAATTTGTATTGCATTTCTCATTTGGAGTCCAAACTTAATCAAGGTATGTAACCATACGAAGGTTAATCACAATCACATTGACAAGAAAGTTCAGTTACAAAGTTCTAGGACTGGGACTTGGTCCGGACGAACCCGAGCAACCTGATCAAATTCTGAATTTGGGCAATCACATGCAACAGTATTTGAGCATTTGGAGGAACATAATCAAATTTTTTTTTTCGAATTTGAACAAAGATTTTCAGCCGTATGACCAACCCGAAAGAGACCGATATATATATATATATATATATATATATATATATATATATATATATATATATATATATATATATATATATATATATATATATATATATATATATATATATATATATATATATATATATATATATATATATATATATATATATATATATATATATATATATATATATATATATATATATGAGAATACGGGGTATGAGCGCTGACAGCCCATTTCTTAATTTGGGTTGTCAGCTAATAGACGTCCGATCCCCATCATATACCATTGATTTTTAAAAAAAAAACACCGAACCCACTCTCTCTCTCCCTCTCCCTCTCCCTCTCCCTCTCCCTCTCTCTCGCGAGCGGCAGCCCGTCCCCGACTACCTCCACCTCCTGCTCCAGCTGCCCCCTCCGGCACCGACTCCCCCTCCGGCGGCATCACCCCCTCCGATCTCCGGCAGCACCCTCCGGTGCGGATCCACCTTCCCCTCCCCCTTCGACCACCTTCCCCTCCCCCTTCGGCGATCCGCGCCGGAGGGTGCTGCCGGAGATCGGAGGGGGTGACGCCGAAGGGGGAGGGGAAGGACGCCGGAGGGTGCTGCCGGAGATCGGAGGGGGGAGCTGGATCTGGTGCCGGAGGGGGAGTCGGTGTCGGAGGGGGGAGCCGGTGCCGGTGTCGGAGGGGGCAACTGGAGCGGGAGGTGGAGGTGGTCGGGGATGGACTGCCGCTCGCGAGAGAGAGGGAGAGGGAGAGAGAAAGAGTTCAATGTTTTTTTTAAAAAAAAATCAATGGTATATGATATATGGGGATCGGACGGCTATTAGCTGACAGCCCAAATTAAGAAATGGGCTGTCAGCTCATACCCAGTATTCTCTCTCTCTCTCTCTCTCTCTCTATATATATATATATATATATATATATATATATATATATATATATATATATATATATATATATATATATATATATATAGGGAAATGAGTTCCTATGACATGTCATAGGGAGTACCCTATGACATATGGTGAGTTAGTAACCCTAGAATATTTAGAATATTTTGAATTTTTATGAGGATGATCACTTTATCTTAGATAGGACCCCCACAAAAAATCGGCTCATTCTAAAACTTCTAAAGGCATCAAATATGATTTTCAATTTAACGGTTAAAATGGATGACCGATAAAGCGTCTAGCATTTGATGCCCCAACAAGTTTTAGAATGCTTTGATATTTTGTAGACATTCTATCTAAGGTAAAGTGATCACCCTCAAAAAAATTCGGCACATTCTAAATATTCTAGCATTACTAATTCACCATATGTCATAGGGTACGTACTCCTTATGACATGTCATAGGAACCCAGTCCTAATATATATATGAGCGAGACTTTGTATGTCTATGCATTGAAGGTTTCAATGTATGCTCCCCTACGCACACAAACACAGAGGAATGCACATTTTCTCTACAATTATGTAAAACTTGTAATATTTTTCATTGCACGGTCTGCATTGAAATTTTTTTGCTTCTGTGAGGGGAAGCTCCAGATTAAACAGTGTAAATTTTAGATCGGACGTCTCTCTACTCTTTATTGATCGGTTTGGATAAACCCGATGAACTTCTATGGCCCAAACACGGGCGAACCCTTTATAAGTTCATCGGGCAAATCAGACAAAGACGATGTAACTTGGTCCAAACTTGATCAGACTTTCAAACTCGACCAACCCGACCATGTCCACCCTTACAAAGTTCTTGAAGGTATTTGAGGGTGCTAGTTACATCAACTAGTAAAGACTGTTGATGGTTGTATCAGAGATCGAAGTTCGCAACTGCGACTGCATCCCAAAGATTAACCTACTATTTCTCGCTCAGGAGGTCGCAGGATCGAATCCCGGGTATATCTTACGTCGTGTGGCTATAAAAAATGTGGTGCATCTATGGGCAAAAACAAGGCTTGGTCTTTGGTATGAAAAAAAGTTTTGCACTCCTTTGATTGGTAGTCTTCGAATCGTGGTTTCTTTGGTGCAATTGCTAGCACTTACAGACATTGTTCTAGTCGGACATGTATGTCGTCCTTAAAAAAAAGAAGAGATCTATGATGGACTAAATAACGGCACGTGATCCACTGAGCTTATAACCTCATAGGACCAAGATAGGTTAAGGTCAAAACTTTATCACAACCATCGGTTACATCCAGCCCGATTGATGAATCACACTCTGTCCTGAATTTCGAGCAAGAGGACGGGCGCTCAGCCCCAAATGAATGCCTATGGCTTTAACCTGACTTCAGAGGATCCACACCCTAATTAAATAACTAGTAGGGATACATATACCTTAATCCACCTCAGATATAACATGGAAGGCTACTGTAGTCACTGAAGTTGACGTATCTATTGGGATGATGACAGTAGGGGTGGCAATGGGTCGTGTCGGGTCGGGTTTGTGTCTAGTTTCGGGTCGTGTCCAAAACCCCTAGTCCCGGATCCGATCCGTTTAACTAATCGTGTCTACATTCTAAACCCGTACCCAACCCGTTTATAAACGGATAGACCCGATAAGACCCGTTTGCCACACGGGTTTATTCAGTTGACCCGATCCGACTCAACCCGACATTACCCGATAGACCCGCTGATACTATATATTATAGTATCGGATTGCGGGTAGACCCGACCGGACACGATCCGGTGAATTTTATACGGGCCTTTCCGTGTCTACCGTGTCCAGACTGTAAACCCGGACCCGACCCGTTTATTAAACGGGTCTACCTTGTCGATCCGTTTATGACCCGAACCTGTGTTTAACCCTGATCCAGACCCGCTAACTTCGTGTCGGGTCTGCCTGTCGGGTCCGAAATTGCCAGCCCTAGATGACAGTGCATTCTCATTGAACCACAAAAACCTATGCACATGCCACAACTTGATTACGTAGACTTATCCATATTATTTAATTCTCACAAGAAAAAGGGCAGAAAAGAGCAGGCCCAAGTGTAGGTCTCCTACTCGCCTTTGCCCTTGGGCCCCACCAATGATCAAGGCTGCTGGGGCCCACCGCAGACATGAGGGAAGTGGTGGTTGGTAGTCCGATGACACCACAGTGACCACACGATGCTGGGGGTGGGATTTCCTCCCCAGTCCCCCTCCTCTGAATGTCACTTCCTGCCTTCCTGGCTGCTGTTCTAACCTTCCAGAAGGCCGTCCTCACAAAACAATTCTGTGATTATCTGAATTATTTAACCTTAATAATGCACTTGTCCAATCTGTTTTCCAACTTTCGTCTGTCCATCCTGATGTGGCTTGATCATAATCATCCGTTGCACCTAGGCTCGATCGCTGATTCCCACTCGGGTGGCGAAGAGACGGTTGTGATCCGATACCACATTATACTAGATTTAAAAAAAAGTTAAAAAGACAGGTTGGATGAGTAGCACTGCTCTTAAGATAAGTGGGGGGATGTCTTCTCCATTCTTTGCATCTTTCCAACTGAAAGATTAGGTGCACTATGAAACAACTGAAAAGTTTGGTGAATTTGGAAAGGGATTGATGGAGTGATTAATTATGAGAGAGCAAAGTACTTAATGAGCTAAATCCTAAGTTTGGTAAGCACCACAAAGGGACTATATTATTCTAAGATACCTGCATGCACCTTGGATTATGAAAAGTCTGAAATATGACAATAATCATTATCAACAGATGCACCCTGTCTCGGCAGCCAAAGATGGTTGTGTTGTTTCGATTGGGGGAAGAAGAATGATCGGAGGAGAGGGTCAATGCCATCCTTTCCTCCCTACTCAGATTTGGGGAAGAAGAAGATGGGGAAAATTAGGCTGGAGTCGCGCCCTGTCCACTTTTTCGGTGGCCGTCCCTCATGTGGGATAAAAGAGACTGAAAGGGAGGAGGGGTCGGATCTATGGCCGCCTCCTCCTCTCCCTGTTGGCCAATTCTGGTGGGGGGAGGAAGTGACATCCCTTCTTTAGATATGGGGAGGATCCAAACCCTAGATTCTCCACTCTTTCTTTTGAGCCGTTGATTACAATCTTTCGATAACAGCAGGGATGTTAACATGTGTACCATACCCTTGGATAAACTGGTCAGATCAGATTTCGGAGATATTGCCAAGCGGCCGCTCACAGTTAAGTGACTTGACCTCGCGTCTGGATTGACCATGAGCTGCCCGGACTCGAGCTAGCCTGCATGAGGATATATATATATATATATATATATATATATATATATATATATATATATATATATATATATATATATATATATATATATATATATATATATATATATATATATATATATATATATATATATATATATATATATATATATATATTGTGGGGCGTTTTTACTTGAATCGGGCGGTTCAGGTGGCAAGCACAATCTAACAAGCCAATAAACAAAGAAAACCGGATTTACGTGGAAAAACCCCTTCTCAACGTCGAAGAGGAAAAAACCATGGATGGGGCGAGAATGCACTAAAACAACAGTAACGGTTACAATCTTTCACCTTAACCCCAATTACACCCTGAGGACCGGTCATCCAAGATACCAACCTCTACAGTTTCATTCAAGATACCGACCTCTGCAACTTCGGTCAAGATACCGACCTCTGCAATCTCGGTCTCTCTAGCTCCGCAAAATCTGGGAAGAATCTGGCAGCACCTCCTCCAGATTTTCGGTCCCTTATGTTGAAGGGGTAGGTCCCCTTTTATAGCCCTGAACTGACGGTTGGTGGGCGCTCCGTGCGGGACGGGTTGGCGACGTGCCTCCGCAAAGTGTTCAACCGTCGGTGTGGTAGGGACGCGCGGTCGGCCCCCGGTAACTTCGGCCGGGAATCTCGGGAGCGTGGGCTGAACCGCGTAACCGCTGTGCGCCCGAGATTTTCGAGTTCAACCATCGCCCTTCTCTCAATTTTAATGCATGGCCGACCCCCTTGGGAAGGTGGGGACTTGGACCCTCCCCCTTCCTTGATCTGATGCGTGGCCGACCACTTTGGGGGGGGGGGAGTTTGGACTCCCCCCTCTCCCACTTAATGCGCGGCCGACCACCTTAGGGGGGGGAGTCATTATAGTGCGCGACCAACCTCCCTTTGTGGGGGGGTTTTGAACTCCCCCCTCTCACCACTTAGCGCGCGACCGACCTCCCTTGGGGGTGGGGGAGTTTGGTCTCCCCACTTAGCGCGCGACTGACCTCCCTTGGGGGGGGGGGAGTTTGGACTCCCCCTCCCTCCAACTTAGTGTTGTAGCTTGTGTGTCCTTAGCGTGGATTTTCTGTATTAACATTAATAAAGATGACTTTGGTTATTGCTTTAATTAGAATACTACTATGGTATATGATAATTCTCATATAATAAAAGGACCCTAGGGAACACAGTAGGCCACTGAGGTGCATAGAGGATTCATGCTTGGGAGACCCAGTGGACCAGTTCTGTGTAGACCTAGAACTAGTTCACAGCTTAGGTAATGCCGGTCGCTTCACCGAGAACAAGCTGTTGGCAGGTAGAGGATGTGGTGAAGTCTCCACCACGGGAACGTGGGATTCCCATTCACCTGACCAAGCACGATGATCGTGTTGAACAAGAACCAAGACGGTGCACAGTTCAGTGATTCAGACACTGGTGCATAAACCGTCTTACTACTATAGATAATCTGTCCTTAACCCTGAGGGACCATGTACACTGGACCAACCAGTTGTGTGGTGCTTTGATGTGCCAACGTGTGCGGGCCTTCCATAGTCCAATACCATGGTACGTTGGGTTACCCGGCTGGCGCTTGAGTGACATGTAATCCCTACAGGTTATCCGACGTCCAGTGTTGGATGGGTGCGGTTTGATGAGTCAATCTGTCCACACAGTTAACCCAGGCCTGGTGGTTGTCAGTATGACTGACGATGTTCCGGATGCTAGGCATAGCACCGGAAGGTGTGTGGTGTTATAGGTGACAAGTCATCAAACCCTAGTCAGATGATCGATCAGGATCTGACGGTGCTCCCCACCGCCCGAGTCGAATCATGGCACCAGTAATAGGAGAGACTAAGGATTATCGGAGTATAGTAGAGAATAGGGTTACGAGGGAGTAACATAAGTTTAGGATCACTGGAGTTCAACTCGCGTCGCACTCTGGGTGGCTACGCGGGTTAATCGGATTAGGGCTGATTAACGAAACTTTCGGTGTGTCACCGGAACAGTTAATCAGGGATCCGGTTGGAGCTAGAGATCCCGAACCCTGAAGGTTCCACCCTAATGTTGCATATAGGAATTGTTCCCCGACCTAGTTGGATACGTTGGATGCGAAGTAGCGCGATGGAGCGCAAGCCCGGAGCCAAAGAACCTAATTCACACGTGTTACGGGCCGTAGGGGTATTTTGGTAAATACTGAAATATGGCTCAGAACATATTGAATATGGATCTTAGATTGAGCGGAATAATTCCAGGAGCTCACAGGCGCTGACGGAACTCGATTCCGAGTAGCGCACCCCACTCAGTCTCTCTTTCAGTTTTTCCACTTTCGTGAAGGGCGTTTTCGTCCAGGGTTCACGATAGACATTGGAATACCCTAAAATCCGATCCTCCTCATCCCTATCCATATAGGGGCCGGCCCTAGCCTCCTTGGAGCCATGGGAGACCGGCCCTATATAGGAAATAGGGAGAGGGAGGGCCGGCCCTAAGGTTCTACTCCCTCTCCTCCAAAAATCCGAACCCCTAGCCTCCTCCTTTGTGGTTTCGGCCAAGAAAAAGAGAGGAAGAAAAAGGGAGAAGGAAGAGGAAGGAAGGAGAAGGAAGAGGAAGGAAGGAGAAAGAGGAGGAGAAAATCTCGCGGCTCGCCATCCTCTTCGCAACGGATTCTTCCGTCGGCTCGAAATCCTTGCACTCAGAGACGGGATTTCGAGGATTCTTCAATTTGCAAAGGACAAGGTGCTATCCGATAGTTTCCCTTACGATTCAAGCACAGTTCTTCATCGTTCCGTAATCTCCGGATCATAGATCCATAAGGTATGATGAATCTAAACACCTAAGTAGATGCATGCATGTCTTCCGTAGATCGTAGTATGCCTCTAGGGTGTCCGCACATATGCTAAGATCATAGATTTGCATGTAGATTGTTTTGTATCACGAATTGTAATGAAACATACACCGTATGATCTTCGGATCGTTCTTTTTGCTTCCGCTGCGACTCTGATTAGCGAAACCCAATTCCAATAATTGGTATCAAAGCACGCTTTGGTGTATGTTTCATGCATGAATTCGTAAAAACATCATGTGAATATATGATGGCATATGTTTTCGTCAGGGTTCGGCGTAGATCATGCATATGGATTGTGCTATGTATCGTCTTTTTGCAGGTGCCACACTGAATAGTAATCTATGATTGCACGCATCCGGGGGTCGGACCCCGGATTTAATTTTGCATTGATTATTATTGTGGATTGTAAGGCTCTAGATGAGCGAGAGTGGGGGTTGACCATCCTCGGTTCCCTGGCCATGTTTCTAGGATTGTCTTCTTTACTTTCTAGCGAAATTGTACACGAACGAGCACTTGCTCGGAGCGTGTTAGTTTTTCGGTCACAGGAAGAAGGAGATGATGCTACATCCACGGTTCGGGCAAGCGGTACCATGGCATGCAAAGACCCGGCGAAAGCGTGTACGTTGGCGATAAAAGGGATCGTCGTTAGAGATCGTGCAGAACGGAAGAGCAGGATATCTTGGCTGTGCTATTCAGGTTCAGGGGTCGGACCCTAGACTTGATTCAGTTTGGATGTTTTTCTATTGTTTCTCTTTATTTCGTATTTAGAGAACCCCGATGATAATATGATTATCTTGCTTGTGAGTTTGTCTCTAGATCAGGCTTAGGGTTAGTACTAAGCTTATGGATTCATCAGTGTCTCTAAATGCTTCTAACAAGTGCGAATCAGGTGGCTAGCTAAAAGGAAAGGTGGTAACCGATCTCATGGTAGTTCAGGTAGCCAAGTACTGTGCACCGAGATAGACGCAGTGTTAGATTTGTTTAGAGATAATTAACTAATGTCTCCATAAGAAGTATGATAACCCTAGTGGGATGCCCTTTCCCCACGTGGTCCTAGCGACCAAGTTAGGTTAGGATTTCACTGTGTGATACCCGTTTCTAGATGAAGTTTGATGGTAGTATGAACTCATCACGATTTGGTTATGCCACCATTAGGTTGAGGTCCGGCGGAGGTTGTCGGATGTCCCTATTTGGCCAGCATCGAAACCTGTAATGAGATGAGGTCTACTATGACATCAGGCATCAAATTGTGAACGAGGCGTCATCGTAGTGGGAGTCCTTTCCATGTTGACCTTAGGCTAGGCTCCAGATCTTAGGATTGTGGGCAAACTAGTGAAGTATCGGGATCCTTAGAATCTATGTAATGTGATCCTTGCAAGAAAGGCGAAAACTGAGTATTCAAGGTAGGGACTATGATATTTTCCGAGGATACTAATGCTTTGCGGGAGGGTTTGTAATCCTAGTGGGAGCACGGTAGACCAGGGTCTATGTCTAGGAGGTCGTGACCATTCTAGATATGCATAAAACTTCATAAAGAAGGGATATGTAAGGGGTTCCATCCAAAGGGGAGCCCCTGGCCTCCACAATCAACCGGCTAAGGGTCTGGGTGGGAGGTACGTAGTTCGATATTCCCACCGGGTGAGAGCTGTGTTTCCTTCCATGCTGGTTCGCCTAGTGGTTTCCTTTAGGACATGGAGGATGCCGGTGGCAGTGGGTGACTGATAACTACTTCTTTGTTATGTCGTTGGAGTGAAGTAATTTTCAAAAATTATCAGTACCTGCAATTAAAAATTTAAATAGTATAGCGCAAGTAAGGAATCAAACCATACATAATTAGATGCCTAGAGAAAAGAGATCACAAATAACACTAAATTGAAATAAAGGGAGTTTGGATTTTATTATTATTATTTTTTTGAAAATAATTTATTTTAGAAAGTAAATCGTAGAACTAATACTAATAATTGATAATTTTAGAAAATATAAGAAGAGAATCCGCCTAGGAGAGGGATTTGTAAACCATGGTGAGGAGCCGACTTCTCTTGCAGCGTCACTCTCGATAATCCACACTTGAGAACGAAAGTTTTACCGCCTCAAGTGGAAAATTTAGAATTAAGATCCATTTTATCTAATTTAATTATATAATACCCTCACAATTTCAAGAACAAGGTCCTTCTTATAGTAAAGAAGTATAACTCGCTCAGTTGTGAGAATTTATATAACATAAATTAGATTTGAGAATAATAAATTTAACCATCTTAGTCAACGATTCAATGTGGGAGTTTTGAAGAATCACCGAATCCCTAATAGAGGATGGGTGATCTTCACTCTCGCTTCAGAATTACAATCAACTAACTAAGAGGAATAACATTAAGTGCAATCAAGAGCGACTTACAAGAGAGAAAACTACCTACTTACCATGGCATCAAACCCCTCTTCCTGGCGGAGAGGAGTTTAGCCGACCATGGTGGAATTATGGGTACAGTAAATAAAATGAGACATTAGAAAAAGAACAAAGAGCATGAGAATAGAGCAACTGAATAAATTTTATTAAAAAAAACAAATACGATTACAAGTACTTCAAAACCTTCTTCTTGAAATGACTCGAATACAATGTTACGTACTCTCTTCGCACACTCTCCCTATTACAATTTGCTCAACACTCTATGGAAAACTGGATTATGATCCTCTCTTCATGCCCATGTCCCTCTATTTATAGGGGTTTTGTAGCTTGCTCCCTAAGGCACCGGATTTGGCAGGTGGTCTCTCATTGGTATGAAATAAAGGAAAAATAAAAGGGGAATGATTTGAGGGAGAATGAGAGAGAGAGAGCTAGGGTCGGACTAGAGAGAGAGAGAGAGAGAGGGAGAGAGCCAGGTAAAAGGGATCTCGGGTATGATGTTGCATGCATGGCTGGATCGGGTAGGATTTTAGAGAGATATAGATGGGGAAAAAGGGATGGCTATGATCTCGGGTTGGCAAGGGTGTGAGGATCGGGTGAGAATCTCGTGTAAAGGGAAGGCTGTGTCGGAAGTTAGAGAGGTAAATCAGGGATAGAGAAAAAATCAAGGGAGATTTAGAGAGAGAAAGTAGGAAACGAGAGAGAGAATTAAGGAAGGAAAGAGAGGGAAAGTTGGGCACGATCGGGGGTCTCGGCTGTGATTGGATTTCAAGAGAGAGAGAGGTGGGCACGAGGTTGTGAGATGGGGTAGGTGTTGGAGATCCCAATGATATCCGGAAGGGATCTGGGCTGGGTTTCGGTTTTAGAGAGAGAAAAGAAAGAAACGGAAGAGAGAGAGAGAGAGAGTGGATCCCGGGCTACAGCTGGGTTCTCGGTGCGCATGGGGCTAGGGACGACTGTGATGGTGGGAATGAAAGAGAGTGCTGGGTGGATCGGTGCCATGCATGCATGGAAGGATGAGCAATCCTACGACTGTGATTTGTTAGAAGAGAAGAGAAAAGCTGTATGTGCTGTTAACACATGCATGTGTATGGAAGGGAGGAGTGATCGGACGGCTGCAATCGGGTCGGGTTTGTGAAGGACGACTGTGATGGTTCGGTTGAGAGAAACCCGGGGTTAGAGAGAGAAATCAGGAACGGGAGAGAGAAATAGGCAAGAGAGAGGAAGAAGATCGGGAATGAGAGGAGATGGTGTGCAGATTTTAGAGAGAGAAAATGGAAAGAGAGAGGACGGGATCTCTGCATGCATGGGCAGTAAATGGGTAGGGATGGTTATATGGTTTCCAAGTGGGGAGAGATTTAAGGAGAGAGAAATGGGGGACGCAGGATGCAAATAAGATAAGGAAGAGAGAGGATTTTTCGGAAAGAGAGAGAGTAGATGACAGCGGTTCATATGAGAGGGGGTTCGGGTAAAGGTCTAGAGAGAGAATCTCGGGTGCGTGCATGGCTCGGGTACAGCTGGGGTTAGATAGGAGATGGGTTGAGCGGTTGTGATATTGGTGAGATTTAGAGAGAGAAAAATGAGGTGAAGATCGGTTTTAAGGGAGAGAAATCTGGGCCGTTTTAAGGAAAGAGAGGGACGGCTGTGATTGATCCGGATGGCTGCGATGGTTTTGCATGGATATGGGAGAGTGTAATGAGTTTTTTAAATGGGATAATAAAATGGAGAATTATTTAGAGAAAGAAGAGATCTGGCCGGGCCGAATGGAAACATCATGCATGGCTTGAGTTTGCAAAGGACGGCTGCGATGCATGGAGGACTGTGATGGAGATGAAGTCAGTGGAGTGCTGGGCTTGTGTTTGAGGTGTGAAGGGATGCCATGCATGGCTTGATGAGAAGGAGGGCTGTGATGGATGCATGGCTGGGTTCACATGGCAAAGGGGTTTGTTTTGGGTGTATGCAACATATGGGTTGGCATGGACGGCTGCGATGGGGTTGGTGAGAGTGCAATGGACCGTTGAGATCGTGTTGGGTCTTAATGCATATCTAAAGATTGGTTTTCGAGTGGGGATTTTAGTCGGGTTTTGGATAAGTAAGGATGGGTTTAAGTCAGCCCCTAGTGAGCTGTAAGATGGCTATGAGATCGAATGAGATATAGAGAGAAAATTCGGAGAGAGAAAATCAAGAGAAATTAGAGAAGAGAGAGAGAATGGCGTTAGGGCTTTCTCCGTACCACATCTGCAAGTCATCATCATGCCTCATTAAGCTCCGTAGAATGTCCGGGGGTCTTCTCTTGTTCGAATCATGCAATTCGTCCGCCTGATGAAATCGATTCTCCGCCAAATCTTGTACTTAGCCTTTGCTTCATCTTTCTTCAGAAAATGCCTCCAAACGCACTGTACAACTTCCATCGAATCACCGTGAGAATATCCATCGCTTGATCATAATGCTCTTGAGCTGACTGCATCGATAACCGGATCAATTCCTTGAAAAATATACATGAAATGATGCTCATTAGGTTCGAAATAAAAATGATAATTTTGACTACCGGGTTCCGTACTTCCATGTATGAGATGTATATAAATAGTGCGATATGCTGTTGTATCCTGGTGACATTGTACTATGCAATAATTTAAAAGAAATTCATGCACTTTATATATAATATGAATGTTTTACGCGATAGAGTGATGAGATATGCATAATAAATGAAGGATAATCAACACTAAATAGACACTTAACAGTGACGGTTTTATCCTACACCTCGGGAGCCTATGAACCCCCTGCCGACACCACCTAGATTTGTGGGAAGCATCCGAAAGCTTGTGTGAAGCCGCTGTTGCTGCGCACGCGGGTCACATAAAGCTGGCCAAAAGGAGACTGGGAGGTCTTTCAGTTTACCATGGGTAATTCTGATGAAGACTGGGTCGTAAAAACCCCGTTGGTAGAAGCGGTTGCATGCTCTCACCGAGATGCTGTCTCCAATTCAGGGCCGATAGTCTCAGTGCTCCAGCCCAGGGAATTTAGATTCCTGGATGTCTCCACTTGAGGTGGTGAAGACATAGCGGCTGGAGTAGACATTATCTATTTCTAAATTCCATGAAATAGATTGTAGTAGACCCTAACTATTGCTTTAAACCATTGTTTACAGAAATAATGACCAAACTCGACCCCCTTGCCTCCATACTTAATGATAACAAACTTACGGGACCATACTACGAGGACTGGAAGCGTAACCTAATGCTCGTCCTAAGGGTTGGCAAACACACAATTGCCCTAAGTACCCCTCAACCGGCCATACCGGGACCAAGTGCAACTGAGGCCCAGTTAAAGGAATGGAAAGACTGGCTAGATGCTGATGAGATGTGCAAGTGCTACATTGTGGCATCCTTGCATACCGTCCTTCAGAAGCAAGTCGAAGACATGGCCTTTGCTTCAGACATGATATTCTACCTGAAGGAAATGTTCGAGGGTCGTAGTTGGGTAACTCGTTACCTGACCATCAAGAAATTAGTGTCCACGAAGATGACAGAAGGGACTTTAGTTCGGGATTATATGCTGAAGTTGTTTAGCTATGTGAACGAGTTTGGTTCCTTCGATGTCATCTTGGATGCAGAGATCTAGACCGATATTTTCCTCGCGTCTCTGTCAGGAGCGTTTGAGGGCTTCGTTACCAACTTCAACCTTAACCGGTTGGAGATGTCTAACGCAGAGCTCCTAGCGGCGCTCCAGGAGGCAGAGGACGGGATAAAGGCAGGAGCCCAATCCCTAAATGTAGAGCGGAATTCTTCTCTAAAAGCCAAGGGCAAGTTTCAGAAAAGAAAGTCTAAGAAGCCTGGGAAGATGGGCCAGGTGCAGTTGTAGGTTCCCAAGCAGAATGGTCCGGCGAAGCCTAAAGGAAAATGTTTCCGATGCGGCAAGAAGGGGCACTGGAAGGGCAACTATCGCACGGCTCCCAAGAAGGCTGAGACAGGTATATTTCAAATCCATATAGTGGAATCCCTTGTAGCATCCAGTTGTTCTCCAGTTTCATGGATTGTGGATTATGGTTCCACTAACCATGCTTGCAATAATTTGCAGGGGTTCAAGGAGACAAGAAAACTGGGTGATGGGGAGATAATCCTAAGTATGGGAACTGAGGCCGTGGCAGAGGCTGAAGCAGTTGGAGTTGTCATCTTGTAGTTCCTTGATGGAAGAAGTTTATTACTTAGAGACATACTTTATGTACCGTCCTTGAGACATAATTTAATTTATGTTTCCTTATTGAATAATGAAGGTTTTTCAGTTTTATTTGATGCTTCTGGTGTGTCAATTAAATTGAATGGTTTCTTTGTTTGTAAGGGAAAGATACAGAATGGTCTCTATGTAATTAACTCCAATCATAAGCAGGATAACATAACTGAAGCTTGTGTGATTAATTCATCTAAAAGGAAAAATCCCTCAGATAATCCAACACTCCTTTGGCATCTAAGGCTTGGACACATAGCCTCAGACAGGATTCACAGGTTGGTTAAGGTAGGACTCTTAAGTCCAGATATTTCAGAAAGCCTACCGACGTGTGAGTCTTGCCTGGAAGGCAAGATGACTAAAAGGTCTTTCCTAGCCAAAAGTAGCAGATCTAAGGAGGTATTGGAGTTGGTACACACTGATGTATGTGGGCCCATAAGTGTCCGTGTTATAGGAGGCTTTGAGTATTTCATCACCTTCACGGATGATCACTCGAGGTTTGGATATATATACCTAATGCGGCGGAAGTCTGAATCCTTTGATAAGTTCAAGGAGTTCAGAGCTGAAGCAGAAAAGCAGACGGGTAAAAGTATCAAGTCTTTTCGATCGGATCGAGGAGGCGAATACCTATCAGATGAATTTATTGGGTACCTGCGTGAGCATGGGATCGTATCCCAGTTGACTGCACTAGGGACACCACAACAGAATGGTGTATCTGAGAGGAGAAACCAACCTTTGTTAGACATAGTTCGGACTATGATGAGTTATGCAACATTGCCACCTAGTTTTTGAGGATATGCCCTAGAGACGGCAGCATATACTTTGAACTTTGTTCCATCAAAGTCAATACCCCTAACTCCTTGGGAGCTGTGGTTGAAGCGAAAGCCAAGCCTACAGCACTTTAGGATTTAGGGTTGTCCAGCACATATGCGAAAGGACAAGCGAGATAAGATGGAGTTAAAAACTAAGGTATGTCTGTTCGTTGGGTATCCAAAAGGGACAAAGGGTGGTTTATTTTATGATCCTGAGGATAGAAAGGTTGTCGTCTTGACGAACGCCGTATTCCTGGAGTAGGATTATTTAATAGACCATAAGCCCATCAGTAAAGTAGTTCTTGAAGAATTGCTTGGTACTGATGGAAGTACGCAGACAGAAAACGTAGTGGGAGCCGATACCACTAAGATTAACGGTACTGTAGAATCGACTCCTATGGAACCACCGTAGGTTCGTCGCACTGGGAGGACGTACCACAAGTGCTCCTGATAGATACATTGGAGAAGCCTTTATGGTTGATCCAGATTTTCAGGAGAATGATCCTCTGAACTATGACGAAGCGATGGTATCCACTGACCATGTAGCATGGCAGGAAGCCATAGAGGCAGAACTGACATCGATGTCCCAAAATTTAGTCTGGACACTTATAACACCACCTCACAACATTAAACCTATTGGGTGTAAGTGGGTGTACAAAAGGAAAAGAGGTCCGGAAGATACCGTTGAGACTTACAAAGCTAGACTAGTCGCTAAGGGTTATACCCAGCGAGAAGGGATCGACTATGACGAAACCTTTTCCCCAGTGGCTATGCTTAAGTCTATCCGGATCCTCTTGTCCATTGCAGCCCATTATGATTGGGAGATCTGGCAAAATGGACGTCAAGACCGCATTCCTCAATGGGGATTTGGAAGAAGACATCTACATGTCTCAGCCTCCAGGCTTTGTCGCAAAAGGTCAGGAAGGTCTGGTGTGCAAGTTGCAAAGGTCCATTTATGGACTGAAGCAAGCATCCAGAAGTTGGAACATGCGTTTTGATCAGGCTATCCAGTCTTATGGATTTGAACAGAACGTGGATGAACCATATGTTTATAAAAGGAGCGATAAGACTGCAGTAGTTTTTCTAGTGCTTTACGTGGACGATATCATGCTCATCGGAAACGATGTTGGAACGTTGTCTACAGTGAAGGTGTGGTTATCCTCTCAATTTGACATGAAAGACCTGGGTGAAGCGAGTTATGTTCTGGGGATCAAGGTAACTCAAGATCGCCAGAACAAGATTCTCTCGCTGTCACAGTCAGCCTACATAGATACTATCTTGGTCAGATTCAGTATGCACAGCTCCAAGAAGGGACTGGTTCCATTCAGACATGGAATAAAGTTGTCTAAGGATTAGGGTCCTAAGACTCCTGAGGAGAGGGCAGAGATGCAGAAGATTCTTATGCTTCGGCTGTAGGGAGTCTAATGTATGTCATGCAGTGCACGAGACCAGATATATGCTATGCAGTAGGCATGATGGGCAGGTATCAGTCAAATCCGGGTCCAGGGCACTGGACTGCTGTGAAAAGTATACTCAAGTATCTCCGTAGGACGAGAGATTATGAGTTAGTTTACTCTTCACAGGGACTGATGCCGATTGGATATACGGATTCTGACTTTGCGTCAGATCCGGAATCCAGGAGATCGACGTCAGGGTTTGTGTTTTCATTAGGAGGAGGAGCTGTCAGTTAGAGGAGCGTGAAGCAGGGATGCATCGCGGATTCGACGACAGAGGCTGAGTACGTTGCGGCGTGCGAAGCAGCTAAGGAGGCGGTGTGGCTCAAGAAGTTCCTCACGGACTTAGGATGCGTACCGGGAGCTCAAGATCCTATTGTCCTTTACTGCGACAATAGTGGAGCGGTAGCACAATCCAAGGAGCCAAGATATCACAAAAAGAGCAAGCATATCGAGCGGAAATACTACATAATCCGGGACTTGCAGAAGCGAGGGGAGGTTGCAGTGACTCAGGTGGCGTCTGCAGATAACATGGCGGACCCTTTCACAAAGGCGTTACCGACCAAGGTTTTTGAGAAGCACGTGGATGCCATGGGAGTTAAGACTGTTGTTCCCCGCTTAGCCAAGTGGGAGATTGTTGTAGCTCGTGTGTCCTTAGCGTGGATTTTCTGTATTAACATTAATAAAGATGACTTTGGTTATTGCTTTAATTAGAATACTACTATGGTATATGATAATTCTCATATAATAAAAGGACCCTAGGGAACACAGTAGGCCACTGAGGCGCATGGAGGATCCATGCTTGAGAGACCCAGTGGACGAGTTCTGTGTAGACCTAGAACTAGTTCACAGCTTAGGTAATGTCGGTCGCTTCACCGAGAACAAGCTGTTGGCAGGTAGAGGATGTGGTGAAGTCTCCACCATGGGAACGTGGGATTCCCATTCACCTGACCAAGCACGATGATCGTGTTGAACAGGAACCAATACGGTGCACAGTTCAGTGATTCAGATACTGGTGCATAAACCGTCTTACTACTATAGATAATCTGTCCTTAACCCTGAGGGACCATGTACACTGGGCCAACCAGTTGTGTGGTGCTTTGATGTGCCAACGTGTGCGGGCCTTCCATAGTCCAATACCACGGTACGTTGGGTTACCCGGCTGGCGCTTGAGTGATATGTAATCCCTACAGGTTATCCGACGTCCAGTGTTGGATGGGTGCGATTTGATGAGTCAATCTGTCCACACAGTTAACCCAGGCCTGGTGGTTATCAGTATGACTGATGATGTTCCGGATGCTAGGCATAGCACCGGAAGGTGTGTGGTATTATAGATGACAAGTCATCAAACCCTAGTCAGATGATCGATCGGGATCTGACGGTGCTCCCCACTGCCCGAGTCAAATCATGGCACCAGTAATAGGAGGGACTAAGGATTATCGTAGTATAGTAGAGAACAGGGTTACGAGGGAGTAACATAAGTTTAGTATCACTGGAGTTCAACTCGTGTCGCACTCTGGGTGGCTTCGCGGGTTAATCAGATTAGGGCTGATTAATGGAACTTTCGGTGTGTCACCGGAACAGTTAATCAGGGATCCGGTTGGAGCTAGAGATCCCGAACCCTGAAGGTTTCACCCTATCGTTACGTATAGGAATTGTTCCCCGACCTAGTTGGATACGTTGGATCCAAAGTAGCGCAATGGAGCGCAAGCCCGGAGCCAAAGAACCTAATTCACACGTGTTACGGGCCATAGGGGTATTTTGGTAAATACTGAAATATGGCTCAGAACACTATTTCCTTCTGGAATTGTAATCGAACTAAGTTTGGCTTAGTGTATGTTATTAGTGGCAATAATACAGCTGTGTTCTCTTTGGGTAGGCCTCTCCTCAAGGCCCCAAGCCTAGGATAGCTCACAATAAAATATAAATATTAAAATGACCTAATTGACTAGCCATTAGATAGGATATATGAACCAGTGCCCGAGTGCTAGAGAGCGGGCGAGGCTACTCAGCTCGCCGTCAGAGGCTTGAGCCTCGTGCTCCCTTAAGAGGGACTTATGTCAGCATGTGGGGCACCAGCAGGCCACGCATGCTGAGAGGATAACCCGGTTGAGGGTCAAGCGTGATCATTTCTCTATCGATAAAATTATATCTCTATACTTTCTTTTAAAAATAAAAGGAAAAAAAAAGTAAGTTTTAAAATATCTCTTGAGAGAGTAGAAGCCCTGTGAGAGACCCTAATTGGAGCATACAATTAACCAAACCCTTAAAACCTTGGTTTTTCTCAATTCACACCCCAGGGATCGATTTCGGATTTCTGGGGCGTGACAGAACTTCTCCTTCGGCCTTGGCCTCCTTGCGCTGAGGGAGGTCAATGAAGCAGCCAAGGTGGCCGACCTCAATGAGATCCTCAATATGATGCTTGAGCACCCGGCACTGCACGGTGTGTGGCCTTGGCCTTGGTGGTATTCGCAATACCTCGATGCATCTCTGGCTCCTCTCTCCCCGGGTTCAAGCGGTGGCGCCCACTTGAAGTAAGGCTCACTCTTGATGGCTTCCAAGATTTGTTCTATAGGGGCGTTCAGTACCGTGAACTCCCTATTCCACTGCGGTCTCACTGGCCTATCTTGCCTTTGCCGCTTCTCTTCGTGCCGTGTCGCCTCCTCTTGTTGCTTGTTGACGTTCTTCATAGTCGCTGGCTTGGCATAGCTCTGGTGCAGGACCCTGGTCTCCATTGCCTTCCTCTTGCGGTCCGCTTCTTCTATCTTGATGTACTTCTCCACACACCGCGATAGTTCGTCGATCATCTTCGGGGGTCGCTAGATGAGTGACATGTTGATGAGCTGGTTGGGCTGAATAGCGTTCTTGAAGGCTGCGATCACCATGCGATCCTGCCCATCAGTGTCCGCCAAGCTCAGGTATTCAGTCTTGAACCTATGGTAGACCTGCCTTAATATCTCCTTCTGGGTCATACTCATCCCGAAGAGTGACTCCAGAGTCTTCATCTCCTGGCAGTTGCACCGATATTGGTCGATGAACCGCGTGCTCAGCTTCGAGAAGGAGAAGATTGACGAGGGCCTAAGCTTGTGGAACCATTCAATGGGGGGTTCCCGACAAGTTGTTGTTGAAGGTCCGACAGAGGATATGATCATCGTCGTGGGGGACCAGAGCATCCCGGAAAGCAAGCACGTGCTCCACCGGGTCCTTCGATCCGTCAAACTTGGGGAGGCGTGGAGGATTCCACCCCCGGGGGAATGGCTCCCTGAGTAACTTCTCGATGAGCGACGACCGTGCAGCTCCTCGAATGGCGACCTCCTCCAACCGATCGGGAGCTCGGACCCCCGGTCGGTCTCGCTGGATTCCTTCTTGATTTTTGAGTCACTCTGACGCATGTACCCGAATGTGATCATGTATGCTTCTCCGATCAGCAGTGTGAGCCGGCTGCCGACTAGTCGATGTCATCCAAGTGTGATGACTATCACTCGGTTGATGATGATGCTCGTCCTCTAATTGCAGGCGATGAGGTTGTGTCGAATCCATCTTCGAGTGGTACTTGGAGGCAAGCGGCTATCGGGGGTGTGCCTCGAGTCGGGACCAGACATCCGAGCGTGCCGATGCTGCCCAAGCTTGTTTGTTTCTTTCTGCAGGTCCCATGCTACTTGAGTCTCACCCGTCGGGATTTGCGCTTTGAACTTCCACCGAGCGATTCACCCTGACCTCCACCTGAGGTAGGGGTTGCGGCTGCATTTGCCCTGGTTGGGCAACCTGTGTAGGAAGGCTTTTTCCCGCTTGGGCCAACATGCCTTGTTTGAGTAGACCACCAGCCGGTGTGGCCCGCATGAAGTCGCGCAACTCCTCATAGTTGCGCTGCACCGTCTGGAGTTGGGCGGTGAGATTTTGTTGGGTCATCATCATGGTAGCCAGAAAAGCTTCCGATAGTCCTCCGGCTAGAGGAGCCAGGGTTATTACCGGAGCTTGACTGGACTCCCCGACCCCCGGTATGGGATTCTTCAACGGGGCTACACGCTCCGAGTTCATTGGTGGTTGCATAAGATGCCCGACATCATTAGCATCTCCGAGTGGAGCAGCTTCGGATGGGAGCTGCGACGTCGAACACGTACGATACGGGCCACCGGCCATCGTTCTTCAATCGTGTGGTCGTAGCGGTGACTTCTAAGTTTACCGATTGATCGACGCCCAAGGGTCGGTCAGTCAGTAAACTCGAGCAGGTTGCAGGTAGACTTAGACTGGTTGACACCCACGGGTCGACAGTCAAAAGCCCTAGTAAGAAGTCTCGAAGACTGATCTCACAGACGGCGCCAAGATTGTGGGGCGTTTTTACTTGAACCGGGAAGTTCGGTTGGCAAGCATAATCTAACAAGCCAATAAACAAAGAAAAATGGATTTACGTGGAAAAACCACTACTCAACGTCAAAGGGAAAAAAACCACGGGTGGGGCGAGAATGCACTAAAACAACAGTAACGGTTACAATCTCTCACCTTAACCCCAATTACACTCTGAGGACCGGTTACCCAAGATACCAACCTCTGCAGTTTCACTCAAGATACCGACCTCTGCAACTTCGGTCAAGATACCGACCTCTGCAATCTCGGTCTCTCTAGTTCCGTAAAATCCGAGAAGAATCAGGCAGCACCTCCTTCAGATTTTCGATCCCTTCTGCTGAAGGGGTAGGTCCCCTTTTATAGCCCCGAGCTGACGGTTGGTGCGCGCTCTGTGTGGGACTGGTTGGTGACGTGCCTCTGCAAAGTGCTCAACCGTCGGTGTGGTGGGGACGTGACGTGCGGTCGGCCCCCGATAACTTCGGCCGGGAATCTCGGGAGCGTGGGCTGCACCCCGTAACCGCTGTGCGCCCAAAATTTCCGGGTTCAACCGTCGCCCTTCTCTCCATTTTAATGCATGGCCGACCCCCTTGGGAAGGTGGGGACTTGGACCCTCGCCCTTTCTTGCTCTGATGCGTGGCCGACCACCTTGGGGTGGGGAGTTTGGACTCCCCCCTCTCCCACTTAATGTGCGGCCGACCACCTTGGGGGGGGGGGGGGGGGGGAGTTTGGACTCCCCCCTCTCCCACTTAATGCGCGGCCGGCCACCTTGGGGGGGGGGGGGGGGGGGGGGGTTGAACTCCCCTCTCTCCCCACTTAGTGCGCGGCCAACCTCCCTGTGGGGGGGGGGGGGGGGGGGGGAGTTTGGTCTCCCCCCTCTCCCCGCTTAGCGCGCGGTCGACCTCTCTTGGTGGGGGGGGGAGTTGGACTCCTCCCCGTAGGTTTTAATGCGCGGTCGGCCAAGGTGGGGGGGGAGGAGAGCTTCGACCCCCCCTGCTTCCATTTTAGCACGCGACCTACCCGCAACAAGTTTGCAGGTCCTGGTAACTTCGAGTTCGCCTGTTTTATCTTAGCGCGCGGCCTACCCGCGACGAAGTTATGGCCCCCGGTAGGTAAGTTCGCTCTTCTTCTCCACTTCACGCGTGGCCTACCCGCGATGAAGTTACGGCCCTCGGTAGGTAAGTTCGCTCTTCTTCTCCACTTCGCGCGTGGCCGGCCCGTGACGAAGTTACGGCCCCCGATAGGTAAGTTCGCTCTTTTTCTCCACTTTGCACGTGGCCGACCCGTGACGAAGTTACAGACTCCGGTAGGTAAGTTCGCTCTTCTTCTCCACTTCGCGCGTGGCCGACCCGTGACGAAGTTACGGCCCCCGGTAGGTAAGTTCATCAGGGTACACACACACACATACACACACACAGATATATATATATATATATATATATATATATATATATATATATATATATATATATATATATATATATAGAGAGAGAGAGAGAGAGAGAGAGAGAGAGAATTAACCCCAAGTCTCCCCCCTAGACTCAAGTCTGCACGATTATCTATGCTAGTTGTTTCAAGCGCTAGAGCTATGAAAGAATAGGTATTTGTATTGTTAAACCACTTACCAGCCACCTTTTACAGCAGCCAGACCCCAACAAATGCCTTAGCAAATTTGGTGGCTGAGCCAGTTGTTAATATGGTACGGTGGGAGACTCCTCCTCCTTTTACGATGGTGGGTTTGACCGACATATTAATTGTTTCTTCTTTTTGCGAGGGCATGGCCGTCGCATTTACTTGGCTTAGAGCATCTCCAACCAAAGCCTCCATTTTGCCTTTGCCAAATGAGAATATTCTCAAATAGAGGCTCTCTATTTTGGTTAGCCTCCAACCATGGTAGGAATAAATATAGCCATTCTAATTCATTCGTACGAACGAATGTACCCATTCTAATTTGTTCGTCCGAAGGTAACCATTCTAATTCATTTGTATGAATGTAGCTATTCTAATTCATTTGTACGAATGTATCCATTCTAATTCATTTGTTCGAGCCATTCTAATTCTTTCGTACAAAGTAGACATTCTAATTCATTCGTACGAACGAATGTAGTCATTCTAATTCATTCGTACGAATGTAGCTATTCTGATTCATTAGTGAGAAGGTAGCCATTCTAGTTCATTCAGACAAGCCATTTTAATTCATTCGTACGAATGTAGCCATTCTAATTCATTCGTACGAATGTAGCTGTTTGATCTCAATTGGACTTACTAAAGGACCCAACCTCTCCCTACCAACTTAATATAACCTGTGAAACTTGAATTCACTCAACCCAATCTTAGCCATCCCCTCAACCAACCAACTCCAATCAACACTCTTCAACCACCCTCTCATCCCTACACTAAAATCCCATTCAACCCACCCCATCCAGCCATACACCACTCCAATAACCCATCTCCCCTCTCCCGTACACACAGTCAAACCCATCTCTCTCTCTCTTTCTCCTCTATCTCACCAACAACCCGAACCCGTCTCAACCGTCCATCTCTCCCATCTCTCGGATCTCTCTCCCCATCCCCCACCTAACCCGATCCATCCCCTCCACCCCCTCTCCCTCATCATCCTGACCCATCTCTCTCCCATCATATATCCCTCTCCCTCCGTTCTCCGTTCCTGCTCTCCCCTCACCCTGGATCCCTGGCCCCCGATCTCGCTCGTACACCGGTCGCCGCCCCTCCCCCTTTTTAAAGACCCGAGCCCTCACCCCCTCTAGGATCTCTCACCTCTCTTCCCCCTCCGATCTCGATCTCTCTTCCTTGGGGTGGCTGCACGCGGCGACGCTGGAGAGGAAGCAGCCGGCCAGAGGAGGAGTCGCAGCCAGAGCCGACGCCCCCCCCCCGATCAGGTCGGCCCCTTATTTTCCTCCTCGTTCTTCCCTTCGATTAAGCCCAGCCCGACTTATCTTCCCTTTGGTTTTGCCGCCATGACGACTGCCAGCCATGCGGTCGACAATTGAACAAAGACATTTGACCACCATAAGCAGCCTGACCACTGAGCCACCCGAAGACTATCCAACGGCCCGATCAGGTCACGATCCCCCGAGTTGACTATCTGTCGGTGTCGGATGTGCATGAGCTTCGACCGCTACCTCGGCCACCGTTGACCCTCGGCGCCCTTGACTGCCAAATCCGATCATCTCTATCTCTCTCTCTCTCTCTCTCTCTCTATCTGAGTCTCTTAATCTCTCAGTGATACATTATAATACTAGCATGAGATGGTGTTGGACGTGTCAAGGGTGGGTTACATCTAGGGTGTTTAGATCTAATGAATAGGATTTGATGAGTGGGGTTGTTTAGGGTGCAATAGTATGTGAGTATGTGTGTGTGCTAATAGAGAGGATGAGGGTGATGCATGATGATGATATGATGACACAAAGATAAAGAGCATGGGATGGGTTTGGGCACGTGTAGGTATGTGGTACGTCTGTGTGTGATAAGGGAGTTGTGGGGACTATGCATGTGTAGGGATATGAAGGTGGAATGGTGATAATGTTATGGTGGTGCTCATTGTTGTTGTACAATTTCCTTGGACTATAGTATGCCCTGTGGGGGGAAATTTCCGTGCCACCTTGATCGAGAATCCCAACCTACAACCTTGATTGAATTGGATTGTTTGTATGTTAGAGATTAGAAAGTTGAGAAGAAGAGGGATGACACATGGAGTTGTTGTCGAAGTTCGGTTTTACGACCTACGTCTCCGGGCGAGAGGTGCCACCTGATCTTCACTATAATTTGAGTAAAATGAGGGGTGAGTGTTCTCTTGACAGGCCAAGAGAAGCTTCGTACAGTGGGGTTGCGCGGAGCAACTAGAAGAGAATAAGAAAGGGAGAATTGAGCTCTAGCACTTGGTCTGGAATCCTCTCTTCCTCTGATTGAATGACCAACCCCTTTTCCTGGATGCCTTGGGGGTCCTTTAATAGCATAGGCATGTGCCCAATATGGCAGTGATGATGTGGTGATGACGATGTTGCACTGGTTCTGGGCCTCCTTGCTGGACCCTTATTGGGCCGTTGTTCGGGCCCAATGAGAGGGAGGGCTTGATCTGCGAGCCCCGTAGAGTAGACCCATGAGCCTGGGCGGGCTTACCCACTTGGGCCGTTGCGCAGGCCCATGCCGCTCTGATCCGGTCCGGTATAATTTTTGCACTCACAGTTACCCCCTCCCAGTCGGGTCAGGACCCCCTGGGTCGGCTGGGATTCCATGGTGCAAACGTTTTGTGGTACGAGCCAAAAAGTCTCGGTTTTGTGAGGGGGTATTTTTGAAAACTCAGTACGTTTCCCGACCGAGAGGACGCCGAGACCCTTTCGGTGCGAGCCAAAAAGTCTCGATTTTGCAAGGGGGTGTTTCCGAAAACTCAGTACGTTTCCCGACCGAGAGGACGCCGAGACCCCTTTTCCTTCTGCCGACGCCGAGACCCTTTTGGTGCGAGCCAAAAAGTCTCGGTTTTGCGAGGGGGTGTTTCCGAAAACTCAGTACATTTTTCGACCAAGAGGACGCCGAGACCCTTTTGGTGCGAGCCAAAAAGTCTCGGTTTGCAAGGGAGCGTTTTCGAAAACTCAGTACGTTTTCCGACCGAGAGGACGCCTAGACCCCTTTTCCTTCTACCGACGCCGAGACCCGTTTGGTACGAGCCAAAAAGTCTTGGTTTTGCGAGGGGGCGTTTCCGAAAACCCAGTACGTTTCCCGACCGAGAGGACGCCGAGACCCCTTTTCCTTCTGCCGACGCCGATCCCCTTTTGGTGCGAGCCAAAAAGTCTCGGTTTTGCGAGGGGGCATTTCTGAAAACCCAGTATGTTTCCTGACCAAGAGGACGCCGAGACCCCTTTTCCTTCTGCCGACGCCGAGACCCTTTGGTGCGAGCTAAAAAGTCTCGGTTTTACGAGGGGGCATTTCCGAAAACTCAGTACGTTTCCCGACCGAGAGGACGTCTAGACCCCTTTTCCTTCTGCCGATGCCGAGACCATTTTGGTGCGAGCCAAAAAGTCTCGGTTTTGCAAGGGGGCATTTCTAAAAACTCAGTACGTTTCCTGACCGAGAGGACACCGAGACCCTTCTCCTTCATCAACCAGAGACGCCCTTATATGGTAACACGCTTCCGAGACAAAACCACGCCATGTCAGGCAACACAGATCGGCCTCCATTACTAGGTGAGCCCTTCACGTCGATCTACCGATTACCACCCTACCATTTGGGATCACCATCTCATGGAATCCCTATGGAGCCCTTACACGGGTGAGGTGTTTGATCGCCGCCTTGAGGAATTGAAGCTCGAGGTCAGGTCATTGCTCAAGGCATGCAGGGAGCCGGTGGCTCGACTCCAACTCGTCGACTCGATGCAACGTCTCGGGGTGGTGTATCATTTTGTGGAATAGATCGAAGACACCCTCAACAGAATCTACGTCGGCGGTTTCGATCTGTTCGATGGTTTGTATGAGACCGCCCTTTGCTTTCAGATCCTTTGACAGCACCGACGCGATGCCTCCTCTGATGTTTTTAACAGGTCTAGAGATGGGAAGAATGGATTCAAGGAGTCCCCCCACCCCCGCTCCCTCTCTTCTTCGCTGAAGGTGGAAGTTGCACGGGGGCGTCCAGCCGAGACGGCTGCGTTAGGCGAAGGGTGGCATGGGGAGGGGTACGTGTCGGATCTCCTCCCCATGGTACTGCGAGCCGGAGGAGAAAAGAGAAGGGGGGAGGGAGCAGCATTCGACCTCCCCCGAGTGTTGCCGGATCCGTTTATCACCCTCACGCTGCTGCAATTATGCCGGAGAAGAGAGATCGGGGGGGTTCGGCCGCCTCTCTTCTTTGCTGCAGGTCGGGAGATGCACGCGGGCGTCCGAGAAGGCAGCGTGGGGTGAGGGTTAGCACGGGGGGTGCTGCATGTCACCCTCCCTCTCTTCTATGTTGCCCTAGGTCGGACCCCGATGGGGAGCACGTGGAGAGAGTGTGGGCGTCCGATTCGTCCGACCCCCTTGGGCCATATCGAGATGCTGCTAAAGGGAGCGCGCTGAGAGAAGGGGAGTGCGATTCGTCTGACCCCCTCTGGGTTGGCTTGGGCTGCTGCGAAGAGAACATGCGGGGTTGCCTCGGGTCGCTGTGAGACAGCACGCACGGAGGGGTCGCCTTGGTCCGCTGCGAGACGGAGTGCGCGGAGGGGGAGGACGAGTTTGGTTCGTCATCGTCGCCGCGTGACGAATTACATAAGGAGAATGCGCGGGAGGGTGTTTGGTTCATTCGACCCCCTATTCCCATTCTGATCGATTGTCCCCAAGAGCACGTGCGCATGGGCCGAGAGAGGTGCGAGTTTTTCTTTCATACCCGGCGCTCGGCCTGCTACGAGTTGGGCGTGTAACGAACCAAATTGAGGGCGTGAGCGTAACCGTCATTGCCGTGTAATTATTCTGATGCTAGTCTTCGAAGAAAATGAACTCGAAAACTTTCGACCGTCGTAGTTTTTCATACGTGAGCCAGATCACTGGGTATAATATGACATTGCGTCGGCGCTGAAAAACTGGTTAAAGTGGACGTAAAGCATCGGGCACCTTTGCTTGTAATATTTCCAATGCATGTCTTCGAAGAAAAAGACCTTGAAACCTTCTGACAGCTTGACATGCAACATTTCTGATGCTTGTATTCGGAGAAAAAGACTTTGAAAACTTCCGACGGCCATAACTTTTCATACGCACGTCGGATCAATGCATATAAGGTGTCGTTGTGTCGGCACCGAAAAACCGGTCAAAGTGGACGTGAAACATTGTTTGCCTTGACGAGTAACTTTTCCGATAATCACCTTCATAAAGAGATGACTTTAGAGAACGCATTGGCCGAGTGTTCTACGCGCGTCTTGAAGAGGCATCGATACGCGATAACTCATTCGCCTCTGTTCGATACCCAACTGCACCTAGTTACTGTATTCACTAGGGACTGCAGTCGGGCCCTAGTGATGACGCGACAGTTACCACGAGTCCACCCCCATATGAGAAGGAGGAATTTTGCTTGTGAAGTTTGTACAGCCAACTCAATAGGTTTGGTTGAGATGCTATTCAACCAACCCAATGGAAGATAACTCTTCGTCTTTAACTGATCCTTGTGTGCGAATGCCACTTGAATTGGATTGACTAATAAGTAGTGGTATCTTGATCTTTGTCTAGTTGGAGAGGTTCCACATTTTGAAAATGTACAGCCATGTCCCTTGTTTGCAAGTGAGATTCTTTGATCGGGCTTGAATGTGATTTGGCAGATTTGCATAGTTGCCTTTCTTTGGTGAATATCGAAGTCTGGCGGTATTAATCAGGCATCGAGTGTGTGGGTGGACATGTGCGACCCCCAGCTAATGATCGATCGGTAAATCGGTCGCTACTAACCAATGACGGTCCCGGGGATTGAATATTCTTGCGGCATTGATCTCTCACAAAATATTAAACTTTGGTCAACCGGTTGTTGCCGGAAGTTCGGTTACTGCCAAGAGTTCGGTTGTCGTCGGACGATCAATTACATACAAACTTTACATTGCATTGAATGCCATGGCGCGGAAGGTAGAGCGTGCTGATAAAGTTGGACCGACCACCCCCTGATCGGTTTGGAACCGTCAGCCGTCAAGAGAGGGTGATGATCGGTGACAATCTGACATATGAACCCAAGTGACAAGACTAAGCTTGGAATTTTGATCGCATGCCAAGACTTCGGTCTCAGACTTTCTCGTTGCATGCCAAAGCAGTGAGCTTGGACTTTTGATTGAGTGTCAAGACTTCTGCGGTGATGTCTCGGACTTTGTCGTTGCGTGCCAAGACAGTGAGCTTGGACTTTTGCTCCAGTTCCAAGACGTCGACGGTGACATCTCAGACTTTATGTTTAAGTGCCAAGGGTAGGGCCTTGGGTTTGTATAGTATTGAGGCATTGTTTGCCTCGGACTTTGTTTTCGAATGCCAAGGGCTGGGCCTTGGGCTTGTAGAGTGCCAAGGTGTTGGTCGCCTCGGACCTTTGTCTTCGAATGCCAAGGGCTGGGCCTTGGGCTTGTAGAGTGCCGAGGCATTGGTCACCTTGGATTTTGTCTTTGAGTGCCAAGGGTTGGGTCTTGGGCTTGTAGAGTGCCGAAGTGTTGGTCACCTCGGACTTTGCCTTCGAGTGCCAAGGGCTGGGTCTTGGGCTTATAGAGTGCCGAAGCGTTGGTCACCTCGGACTTTGCTTTCGAGTGCCAAGGTCTGGGCCTTGGGCTTATAGAGTGCCAAGGCGTTGGTCGCCTCGGAGTTTGTCTTCAAGTGCCAAGGATGTCTCCTTGAACTTGGTGCATGTCGAAGCGGCGACGCCTACCTTGGACTTATTCTCATCGCCTCGGATGAGTATAGTTGATAACTTAGCTTGACCTGGATTGTCAGGAGCATTTTTATCGGACTTTCGCCTTGAAAGGGGCGTAGCCGAATTGCCTTCAAGCTTCCGACTTGACAAGGCAGAATTGAAGGTCTTTGGTTGACCTGGGTTGCCAAGAGCTTTTTTATTGGATTTAGCCTCGAGAGGGCATTGCCGAATTGCCTTCGAGCTTCCGACTTGAATGGGCGGAATCGAAGGTCTTTGGTTGACCTGGGTTGCCAGGAGCCTTTTTATCGGACTTTAGCCTCGAGAGGGCATAGCCGAATTGCCTTCGAGCTTTCGACTTAAATGGGCGGAATCGAAGGTCTTTGGTTGACTTGGGTTGCCAGGAGCCTTTTTATCAGACTTTAGCCTCGAGAGGGCGTAGCCAAATTGCCTTCGAGCTTCTTACTTGAATGGGTGGAATCGAAGGTCTTTGGTTGACCTGGGTTGCCAATAGCCTTTTTATCGGACTTTAGCCTTGAGAGGGCGTAGCCGAATTACCTTCGAGCTTCCGACTTGAATGGGCGGAATCGAAGGTCTTTGGTTGACCTAGGTTGCCAGGAGCTTTTTTATCGGATTTTAGCCTCGAGAGGGCATAACCGAATTGCCTTCGAGCTTTCGACTTGAATAGGCAGAATCGAAGGTCTTTGGTTGACCTGGGTTGCCGAGAGCCTTTTTATCGGACTTTCGCCTTGAAAGGGCGTAGCCGAATTGCCTTCGAGCTTCTGACTTGCACGGGCGGAATCAAAGGTCTTTGGTTGACCTGGGTTACCAGGAGCCTTTTTATCGGACTTTAGCCTCGAGAGGGCGTAGCCGAATTGCCTTCGAGCTTCCGACTTGAATGGGTGGAATCGAAGGTCTTCGGTTGACCTGGGTTGCCAGGAGCCTCTTTTTTTTTATGCCTTAACATGGTGGGATCGAACTTTGAGAGATTTGATTTTGAGAAAAAAAAGACACTTTATTGATAAAACAAAGTTACGGTTACACTTTTTCGGAGGCTGTCCAGCGGACGTTACGATTACGCATCCACGTATTATGTTGACTTTCTTTCTCCACTGCTGCTGCTTTTACTTTCTGGTTCCTTATTAGCAAGGTAGCCATTGAGCCACCCTTCTTGGATCAGATCTTCGATATGATGCTTTAATTTCTGACATGTAGAGGTTGGGTGGCCATGACTGCGATGGAACTCACAGTAGGCTATCGTATCTCCCGCCTGGTCGGAATTTGGAGGAAGAGGCTGTGGCCACTTGCAAAAGGGCTCATTCTGCAAGTAGGCGTTGATGTCTTCAATGGAGGTGTTCAGCTCACTGAATACCCTTTGCTCCCTTGGAGTTTGCCTCTTCCTTGCTGGAGGGGCCTTCGGATCTTTATTTTACCTTTTGGCCTGTACCTTTTGGTCGGACGCGGGATGGGCAGACTTCTTGTAGTGTCCTTCATTCGGAGCTTCATCATCTTTCTTATGTCGGGTGTCACGAGACTCGCAGGGCTCGCGTAGTCTTCTGGCCTGCTGATTGTCTTCCACCTCTATCTCTCGCTGTACGCGCTTGAACATTGCCTCTAAGGTACTGGGAGAATACCGGATGAAGTCGGTGTAGACGTGGAGCTCTGGCCGGATAGCATTCTGGAATGCCAGCATGATGGCCTCCTCATTATGGGACCGACCGGTGACCTCAGAGTGCTCATTACGAAACCTCATTGTGAAGCTCCTTAGAGACTCATCGGAGCCCATCTTCAGCCGGTAGAGTGTATCCAGCTTCTTTTCCGGCTTTAAGTTTAGCTGATAATGGTCCATGAAGAGTTCAACCAACTCTTTGAATGTGGCCACCGTATCGGTAGGCAGTGTGTGATACCACTCGAGGGAAGATCCCTCGAGACTTCCCGCGAACATACGACAGAGGATATGATTCTTATACTCATATGGCGTCAGGGCCTGCTTGTAGGCTAGGATATGGAGAGCAGGGTCTCCCTTGATGCAGTTAAACTTTGGCAGGCTCGGTGTTCGCCAATCCATAGGAAATGGGGTTACAAGAACCTTGGGATGCAATGGCCCCACCGAGGTGATTAGCTACCTACGGTCTTGATAACGGCGTCCCACATCGGCAGTATGCCTTAGTTGGTTGACCAGCTCGCGGGCATCTGTTGCTTTCATGTGCGGAGGGATAGAACGCCCAGTGGACCCTGGTGACTGAGGCGATCCTTCTTGGCGATAGCTTAGCGCACCGTCGACGTCGAGGCGATCCCATATCGTTTGCCTTGGTGCTTGTGTGGATACCTGACGCCTCTCGATACGCAACACATGTGGTTCTTCAAGATGATGGCTCACGGCTGGGCGAGTCCTTGGTTGGTCTTCATCAGCAGCTGGAGAGTTATGGGCCACAACCCCCGCTCTTTCAGCTACCTTCTTTAGGGAACCCCTCTCTTGCTCGAGGGCTGCGTTCCTCTTGAGAAGGTTCAACAACTGGAAATCAGTAGTCAAAATTTGGTATGTAGCTGGACCGTTGTCCCCTTGGGTGGCGTGCTCTTTGCCAGATCGTTGCCTCGGGAATGGTGGGTCCTGCCGATTGCTGCGGCTTCCCGGATGACTTCCTTGTGGCCCCAGTCACTTATGAACATTTCTTCGGTTGGTTGCAACCAAGACTTCTTGTTCTTCTTCGATTAGCACGTCGATTGTCCGATCAGCACCCGCCTTTGGTGGGTTGGTGTTGACCTTCACCATTGAGTGTGTTGATGTTGGCGTGATGAAGGCGTTGAGGTTGATTTAGAGGAGGACTTGTGGTTCGTCACCACAAACTGAATAGGAGTCGGTAGAGGTGTGGGTAAGACCTTTATCGATATCTTACAGACGGCGCCAAAAGATTATGGGGGGAAATTTCCATGCCGCCTTGATCGAGAATCCCACCCCACAGCCTTGATTGAATTGGATTGTTTGTATGTTAGAGATTAGAAAGTTGAGAAGAAGAGGGATGACACATGGAGTTGTTGTCGAAGTTTGGTCTTACGACCTACGTCTCTGGGCGAGAGGTGCCCCCTGATCTTCACTATAATTTGAGTAAAATAAGGTGTGAGCGTTCTCTTGACAGGCCAAGAGAAGCTTCGTACAGTGGGATTGCGCGGAGCAACTAGAAGAGAATAAGAAAGGGAGAATTGAGCTCTAGCACTTGCTCTGGAATCCTCTTTTCCTCTGATAGAATGACCAACCCCTTTTCCTAGATGCCTTGGGGGTCCTTTAATAGCATAAGTATGTGCCCAATATGGCAGTGGTGATGTGGCGATGACGACGTGGCACTGGTTCTGGGCCTCCTTGCTGGGCCCTTATTGGGCCGTTATTCGGGCCCAATGAGAGGGAGGGCTTGATCTGCGAGCCCCGTAGAGTGGTCCCATGAGCCCGGGCGGGCTTACCCACTTGGGCCGTTGCGCGGGCCCATGCCGCTCTGATCCGGTCCGGTATAATTTTTGCACCCACATGCCCCACTAAGCCAGTGCGTCCACTTGATTCAGCACACAACTAACCATCACTGATCAATTCATTCGCTAGTACGACTTCGACCATACTTAGCCATAGGATAGAGCCTTTATGACCACCATTGATGCTTTAACGACCATTGTACATGGGTTCAACCATGTGCCGATTACCTTGTCGCTAGCAATAGCGTCACCATATTAGGCATGATAGTATTGCGCTTGCTTCGTTAGTAGCCGAGCCGGATTTCGACTGAGCGAGATTGTTATCTGGTTTCCTTAAGAATGACCAATCCGAACTTAAACCTAGTAAGGCTGACTAGTTACGATCATTCCTAACATAGACATGTAATATAGACTTGTGTGACTTTCCAGTTCATGATTGTGACGATCCAACCAGAGACAGACTAGAGCCCAGACTAGTAAGAGAGCAACGATTGCCTACCAGGTGACATCTAATTCCCTTGTCGTGATCTTTGATAATGGAAAATGAGAATAACTAAGGTAGGTGTCCATGACACTGCATGCGGGTTCCACTAGGCATCGCCGTATGTGGTTAAGTGGACCCCTCCTTGCATGCGGAGTCGTGAGTCCGACGACGCATGCTTTAAAATATTAATAAAATAATTATAATTATTGCATGGACACTGTAATTAGGCATCCCCTTGAATTCAACTGTAATTTGAATAAAATAATAATTAATGGTAAGTATAGCCCCCACCCTTCCGGTAGGAGTGTGAGGATCATACCTAAACTTGGTCCCAGGGGAGTGTTTATTTTGTTATATATCATGTGATGCATGGGCTGTGAGTGCGGTGAGAATCCCGGTGTAAAATGTCAAAACTGATTTTTTCTGTTTAGCATTTTTGGTAACTGTGTGATGACTGTGAACCACTCTGTGCGCACAGCTGAAGATTAGTAGGCTTAGGGGTCACGGGCAAGGGATGTGGTAAAGCCAATAGGAGTAGCCCTCTAGTAGGGATTGGCCTAGCAATTTATGTCCCGGGGTAGTTGAAGACTCCAAAGAAAGCAAGTTAGGTGGTAGAGCTCCACCGTGGAAGACGGGAAACCCCTTATGATTATCTGGGTGATTTGTGCATGGTGTTGGTGGATGCACGATAAGAGAGTTGACCCTCTATATCGAAATAAAAGGCCCTATAATAATGCCCGACTGGGGGCAGGATGAACAAAATATCTGGGGTTCACATTAGGATAGATGTTTTATATGATTGCTAATTAACTACTAAGGAATCTTAATATGGATTATGAAATTATAGAGCGTGATAATGCAGTGACATTTGGATGATCGTTTTATTTAATTTATTTATTAATATTGTAGAATATTGAATAGACTTATTGTTAGACAACTTAGTGACAATAAGAATTGCATGAGAACGCAGACTGCTGGTAGGCTTAGGATATCTATTCGTAAATTTTGATTTAATTGGTTATCTCATATTATTAAAGACTACTATGATGTCACTAGCCATTAATTTGGCTAATCTCTCAATTTTTCATTGGGGGTTACTCTTTCCCACGAGTAAACTCTTGTAGGTGCGGAGGTTCAAAAGTAGCAGTGGGAGGCCAGAGGTGGAGTTAGGGTTGCGGTAGTGTTCTATCTCCAATTGTCATTTTGTAGTCTTTCTTTATTTCTGGCAATGTAATCGACTGGATTATTATTAGAGTTATTTAGTCTTAGTGTTTGTGGTATTTAGTGGCAATGATACAGCTGAAACTCTTTTGGGTAGGCCTCTCCTCAAGGCCACAAGCCTAGGATAACTCATGATAAAAATATAAGTATCTAAATGAACTAATTGACTAGCCCAGTAGATAGGATCTCTAAAACCAGTGAGCCGAGTGCTAGAGAGTGGGCGAGGCTACTTGGCTCGCCGTCAAAGGCTTGAGCCTCATGCTCCCTTAAAGGGACTACTGTTAGCAGGTAGTGGCGCCGACATGCCATACATGCTGAGAGAATAACCTTGTTAAAGGTCAAGCTCGGTCATCTCTCTATCGACAAAATTTTATCTCTCTGCTTCCTTTTAAATAAAATATTTTTATAAAAATAAGTTTTAAAATATTCTTTGTTTCTCCCTCCCTCTTCTGTTTCAATTATGAGAGAGTCGCAGCCCTGTGAGAAACCCTAATTGGTGTAGACAACTGACTAAATCCTAATCCTTTGGTTTCTTCTCATCTCACACCCCAGGGATCGGTTCCAGATTTTTGGGGCGTGACAACCTCTTCCGTGTGCGAGCTGACCGCAATGGTCAGGACGAGCTCTCTGAAAATATTCTTTAAACCCCAAAACCTGCTTTGGTCACAAGGCTGCTTGCCCAAAATCGGGGTTGACCTCGATTCTCAACCCTCCGATAGGGTGGTTTCTGCTTTGATCACCCGAGATCGCCCTAGGTGCACCTAAAGTCATGGGCGACCTCCCTGGGGACTTATGCTATCTCGTTGCATTCTTTCTCTGCTGCTGCCACGTGGACGACGAGCCGGTGATATTTTTGGCACCATCAGGATATATTCTCATAATAGCCCTTGGTTTTTTAAATGCATAAATAAGACTCAATTGATAAGGGTAATATTCATGGATGGTATTTGTTATTTGTGTCGGGATAGAACGGAAAGGGTAAAAATTGTATATTACGGTCCTAGCCCTTGTGTTTGTTTTCATGACATAGGAATCAAAATACTTATTTTGGGTATGGATTAATATATAAGGTGAAGGGTAAATGAGAACTCATTCAAAAGATGGAAGGTGTAAGGATCCAAAAGTACGGATTTATCTGTGGGGTGTGGATAATAGCCCTTGGCTTTTTAAATGGATAAATAAGACTCAATTGTTTAGTGGCAAAATGGTAATATTTTTGGATGATATTTGCGATTTGTGGGGATAGAATGGGAAGGATAAAAATTGCATATTACGGTCCAAGCCCTTGTGTTTGTTTTCATGACATAGGATTCAAAATACTTGATATGGATTAATATATAATGTGAAGGGTAAAATGAAAACTCATGCAAAAAAATAGAATGATGTAAGGACCAAAAAGTACGGATTTATCTTAGGGTATGGATATGGATTACCACACAAGAGGTGCATTATAACGTTGAATGCCTATAATTGGATAACTCTCCCCTTAAAATAAACTTCAATGAGGTAATAATTTTAGACAATCATTTTTCCTAAATTATGTCGGTCAAGATTCATGATTTTGTAATAGGAGTAATAAATAAGAGGAATATGAACATTAATACTTGGCTGCTAACTGGTGTGTGCCGCTAACGCAACACATGGGGTAGGTGGCGTGCTGGTTTTGGTGAAGGGAGTGGGGCCCATGTTATGAAAAACTTAAAAGAACGTCTGACCGGGCTTTACTTCATGTTGTACCGAATCATCTAGCTTCATCATAGCAGAATTATTATTATTCTATATGGTGGGCCCCACTCTCGAATTACTATACACCCCCTCTTAAAAAAATAAAACACGAAACCGCCACTACATGAGACCTCCCCTATGTAGGGTTGGCAGCGCAGCGGTGCGGTTTAAAATCAAAAACCACGAAACAAAATCGTATGGTGCGGTGCTGTTTCGGTTTTAATCAACACTGCATCAAATCACCGTTTAGACAATTTATAAATATAAACCGTGGTGCACTGTACCACATTGCACTGTATGATAGGGTTTCGGTTTTATATAATGGTACATCGTTACGTTACGGTACGGTACGATTTTGGTATGATGGTTCAGTGTTGCGGTACGATTTTGATTTCACTCAAAACCAGACCGAAACCGCACCATCACTATCCCTACCACCATGTGTGTGTCGGGTTAACAACGGACGGGGTAGCCGACAAATATTATTCTTAATGAATCAGTAGTGTGGCTATGTTCGAATGTTTGCCAACTCTGGCAGTACACGGCAAATTCCTACATGATATCATTTTTTTAATAAAAATTACTATTTAGCCCCAAAGCATGTAGCCCTGACTGGTTAACCAGTATGACATATCCCGATCATAATCGTTCATTCCGCCAATTTCTAACTAGTGAGTGTCATTCAGCGAAGAAAGGGGCGTTGTGATTAGATGACACGTCATTTTATTTTTTCTCACTGCCTGATAACAAGAGCATTTTTGCTATCCAATTACTTTGTTGTATTTATTTACTGCTCAATCATGGTCTGTTGTGTCTAAGGGTGGCAATGGGTCGTGTGTCGGATCAGGTCGTGTCATGTCTAGTTTCGGATCGTGTCCAAAACCCCTAGACCCCGATCTGATCACTTTAACTAATCGTGTCTAGATTCTAAACCCGTACCCGACCCGTTATAAACGGGTAGATCCGAAAAGACCCGTTTATCATACGGATTTATTCAGTTGACCCGATCCGACTCAACCCGACATGACCCGATAGACCTGCTGATACTATATATTATAGTACTGATTGCGGGTAGACCCGACCCGACACGACCCGGTGAATTTTGAACGGGTCTTTTCGGGTCTACTGTGTGCAGACCCTAAATCCGGACCCGGCCCATTTATTAAACGGGTCTATCGTGTCGACCCGTTTACGACCCGAACCCATTTAGTCCTGACCCAGATCCGTTAACTCCGTGTCGGATCTGCCGTATCGGGTCCGAAATTGCCAGCTCTAGTTGTGTCATCCAAAAGACAGAGCATAACAGGACTACACCATTATACCTCTCCTACAACGTGGGGTTGCAGGGAATCAAGTGCAGCCTGCAGCTGCCAAGCCATCAGCATAAGGCTTCGGTGGAACCTTTACTTTTGAAGTAACCTAGTTGACCAATAGATCAAAATCCAGTGGCCCAAACTTGTGATTGGTCGTCTCCGGGTCTTTCGGGCTCAAGGTCAACCAATGTATCTCACCTGACCGCCGTGATCAAGAAATCATTTGATGGTGATGACTTTGACCGCCAGCCACCATGTGCCGGCGCCGTTCAAACCTGTCTTGCTTTTCTCTCTGTTCCCTCAGATTTTCACGGTCTATGTTGGGGGATGCGTGGCAACAGAAGCTCCTAACCTTTTCACAGCATCTCACACCACGTAGAGAGAGAGAGAGAGAGAGAGAGAGGGGGGGGGGGACACAAACACACCACGTAGAGAGAGAGAGAGGAGGTGAGAGGGCTCACACGTAAGCAGACCTACCTTCCTACCTTCGAGAGAAAGAGAGAGAGAGAGAGAGAGGACACAGACACACACCACGTAGAGAGAGAGAGAGAGAGGAGGTGAGAGGACTCAGACGTAAGCAGACCTACTAGGCTACTACCTACCTATCCGAATGTAGGCTCTCGGGCTTTCCTCTCACCAACGCGGTTAAACGGTCGAAGGGGATCGAGTCAATGGGCAGCCCCCCCTCCTCTCATGTATAATCCCTCCTTCCTTTCCCCCAAACTCCCTCTCCTTCGGATCCGACTCGCAGCTCTCTCTTTCTCTCTCTCTCTAGCTTTCTCTCTCTCTCTCTCTAGCTCTATGGGGAGGTCTCCATGCTGCGAGAAGGCACACACCAACAAGGGAGCATGGAGCAAGGAGGAGGATCAGCGGCTCATCTCCTACATTAAATCCCACGGCGAAGGATGCTGGAGGTCGCTCCCCACGGCTGCAGGTTCCTCCCGTCCTCACCTTCTCGTAAGAAACCCATTCACACCGAACCCCCTCGATTCCCCATCTCACTGACGTCCCTCGCCTCTTCCATCGTTTCCGCCCTCGCCAGGCCTGCTCCGCTGCGGCAAGAGCTGCCGCCTCCGGTGGATAAACTACCTCCGCCCCGACCTCAAGCGTGGCAACTTCACCGAGGAGGAGGACGACCTCATCATCCAGCTCCACGGATTGCTCGGAAACAAGTGGTCGATTATCGCCGGGCGCCTGCCGGGGAGGACCGACAACGAGATCAAGAACCACTGGAACACCCACCTCAAGCGCAAGCTCCTCGGCCGGGGGCTCAACCCCCGGCACCCCGACGCAGCTGCAAAGGCGGCAGCAGACTCGGGCGAGGAGGGGCAAAGCAGCGGGACCAGCATGGAGGAGGAGGGCTGCTGCGCCGGGATTAACCTCGACCTCACCTTAAGCCTCCCTTTCCCTTCTTCGCTGAAGCCATCGCCACCTTCATCGGAGGAGGCCTTCACAGCAGCCGCCGCTCCCCAAGCGGGGGCGGCGATGTGCTTGTGTTACCATCTAGGGTTTGAGAGGAGTGAGGGGTGCAGTTGCCAACCCATGATCAGCAATGACCCAGTAGTTCTTAGATACTATAGACCGTTAATTTGAAGATGTGTAGCAGCTATAGATTGTTTTGGATTGGAGTACTGAACAGATATATTGCTGAGTTTTTCTTTTTTGCAATTAACCAAGGAGGTTCTATTCATCCCAGAAATAAAATCAAAACAGGCCTGATCATCATCTTGATCAAAACCCACAGAGGAAGACTCTTCCTCGAATCCGAAGAAACCAAATCAGTGATGATATCCGGTAAGACAATAGGATTATAATCCTGCACGTCTCAGCTCCAATGTAAGAGCCGCAATCTGGTGAACAACCAACTGGTATATAGCATCTCTGAAAACATGTTGAATCTGCAAACACATGAACAATTTCAGGTATCTCCTGCACTCCATAATATCATTATGGATATTCCATGGAGGGGTAGCGTCCCCATCCAACAGGAGTTTCATCACTGAGAGATTATCTCCCTCAAAAACAGATATATTGTTGAGTTTTTCACTAAGATCTGTTTGAGGGTATACCCGATCTGGCCTTAAATACTATTGTATGTTTTTATTTTGACATTGGTGGGTGTCCCAAAACCATTTTGGCACCACTGCAGGCTCGGACTAATCCCTCCGGAAATACACACCGATTCACTCGAAAGTGAACACAAATCTTCTATCCAGTTAAATGTCGTGACTAAATGTCGCGGTCTCAGTTACTGCTTGATCATCCGCCCAACAAACCACATCCGTTGCTTATGTTCGACAGTTGGGATGGAGTGCAATTAATCTGTCAGGCGGAGGTGTAATGAACAGTTGTGGTTTGTGGGGCAGATGATCAAGAGATAATTGAGGCCACAACATTTTGTTGCTAAAGAAGATTTTTGTTTCTCAAAAAATTCTAGATACACTCCTTGTTAACTCCAAAGGGGGGAGGCACAATTAACCTCCTCACGGAAGCATTAGTTGCTTACCAACTCTCCTATCCCCGGGTCTTTTATATGTATTAATGAGATATGATATCCGATATATTTTATTATTTTATTATCTTTTTTTATTGGGATATATTTAACCTTTAGTTATTTGTTTTTATAAGTTGCTCAATGATCATGTTGTGGAAATTTTAATTAGGACACGACTCTCCAGCAACGAAAGTGACCAGTAAGAGGTGGCTAGCGCACAGACGCATGCGAAGTGATGCAGCTAGCAAGGGTGCTTTCCTCACTAGCAGGCAACGTGCTCATCGTGGCCGCTATTTTCGCATCGTATGCGTCTAAGCCCTATTCGCCAGCTTTTTGTCGCAGGAGCACAATCAAGCCCAAAATTTCATAGTTTATTTTTTCAAGAATCCCACAACGTCTCATCGAAGAGAGAGTTAAGCCATAGACCCCTACTGTATTTTAAAGTGATGCAAGCGGAAATCAATCCTAAGTTTTGGGTACCAACCCCCCCAGATTGACTTTGCCAACTCATATAGCTGACACTTATTGCAAGCGGGAATCGATCGCTATTGTTTAGACTTGTAATTCTGGTCACTTCGTGAGGGCATTGGAGTATTTTATTTTCCTTTTTTTGGCTATGTTTGATATTTTTGGGCATATATTTTTATTTTTAGAGTATATATATGCCCGTTAAGGTTTATTTTAATTATTGTCTAACATAATCCAAGGGTTGTAATGTTCCATATTTGATTATAAAATTAAAAAAATTATCCTAGAGGATTGTAGATTTAATTATAGAATTGAATAAATTCTCTTATAAATTTAATTTTCTTTCAAATTTATTTTAGTTTTCCATATAATTTCTTGCACTTCTTTCTCTTCCACATAACATGCATGACTTTTCTCCATAGGCACCACAATGATGAAGGGTACTACTAGTCGGGACTAATTGAAGGATCATGAATGCATATGTGGTACGATTTTATGGCCATGGGAATTGTCGACTATTTGGATTGGTACCATCAATCAAATGTCGCGTTTCTGGTCATTGTGGTTGTGGCCAAGAGTTTCCAAGCTTCTCCCCTTATCACTAAAAGTAACTCTTATGCTAGCACTAGGTCCTCTGGCTGGAGAGGAACATAAGGATCATCAATGGTAAGTCTTCTAACACTGAGTAGCTCCGAAGGTCAGCGGTTTTAACCTTCACGCTATTGATCATTCCTTGGATTGCTTATTTGACTTCTGAGACGAAGGACTTTTGTACTCATATTGTACCTTGATTTCTATTTAATATAAATGGTCGGAGGCCGCCTAACCCCTCCCTTCTTTGGGAGGGATTCTAAAAAATAAATAGAAAAACTCGTATGCCAGCTCAAGGCTTAATTTGTAATAAATTTTTTGTTAGGAGCCCAAACTTAATTAAGCTTTGTAACCATATGAAGGCTAATCACAATCACGTACATTGACAATGTACGTCCGATGGCACCACACATTTTAACTAACAATGTCTCTTCTCTTCCTCTTCATAAATTCTCGGGGGGGATTTCCTCCCCCTCCTCTGAATGTCACTTCCTGGCTGTTGTTCTATGCTTCCAGAAGGCTTCTATTGATTGCCTCCTTCTTCTTCAAAATCTATGTGCAACGAGACTCTCACACATGCTAAGGAAGGGAAACACGGTGGTGGACTGGTTAATTAGCTATATTTGTATGTCGAACACTCAATAATTCAAAAGTGATCTCCCCCAGGATCTCCAAAGGCTACTGGCTCTGGATGCACTAGGCCACCGCCGTGTGTGGGCCGGACATTGATGTGGATTGTCTAGCCTAACGGACAATCTTAGTGTAATTCCTGCCAAAAAAAAAAGGTTGTCCTCACTAAACAAAACAAATCCAAGTCAGATGGAGTCATGGACTAGCACACCTAATTAAGCAATAATAAAAATATCAATATTAGTGATTATTTGATATATTTAACCTTAATAATGCAGAAAATGCCTGTCCAACTACCTAGCTACTATCATTAGCATAGGAAATTGAATTACCACTTGTCCAATCTGTTTTCCAACTTTCTTCTGTCCATCCTGATGTGGCTTAATCATAGTCAGCCATTGCACCAAGCCCCGACCGGTGATTCCCACTCAGATCTGACCGTCAGGCGAAGAGACGGTTGTGATCAGTTACCACATTATACTAGATTTAAAAAAAAGTTGAAAAGACAGGTTGGATGAGTAGCATTGCTCTTAGGATAAGTGTGGGGGGATGTCATCTTCATTCTTAGCATCTTTCCAACTGAAAGATTGGGTGCACCATGAAACAACTGAAAAGTTAGGTGAATTTGGAAAGGGATTGATGAAGTGATTAATTAATTATGAGAGAGGAAAGTACTTAATGAGCTCAACCCTAAGTTTGGTAAGCACCACAAAGGGACTATATTATCCTAATTAAGATACCGGCCTACATGCACCTTGGATTTTGAAAAGCCTGATGTAGGACAATAATCATAATTGTGTGCATTGCACACACTACAACAGATGACCCTGTCTCGGCAGCCAAAGATGGTCGTACTTTGATTGGGGGAAGAAGAAGGAGGAGAGGGCGAATGCCATCCCTTCCTCCTTGTCATACTCCTCTGATTTGGAGAAGAAGAAGATGGGGGGAGGTTGGCTGGAGTCGTGCCTCGTCTACGTTTTTGGTGGTCGTCCCTCATGTGGGCGAAAAGAGACTAAGAGGGAGGAGGGGTCGGATCCATGGTCGCCGCCTCCACTACATCCCTGCTGGTCGATTCTTGACGGGGGAGGAAGAGACATACCTTCTTCAGATATGGGGGAGGATCGACACACTAGACCCTCCACTCTCTTTCTTTTGAACCGTTGATTTCAATCTTTCGATAATAGCAGGGATGTTAACATGTGTACTGTACCATACCCGAGGATAAGATAGTCAGATCAGATTTTGGGGCTATTACCAAGCGGCCGCTCATAGTCAAGTGACTCGACCCCGCTTCTGGATCGACCATGAGCTGCTCGGACTCTAGCAAACCTGCACGAGGATAGATATATATATACCGGCAAAGAGAATCAATTCCCAAGTCTCACCCCGAGACTCGAGCCCGCACGAACATCTATGCTAGCTGTTTCAAGTACAAGAGCAAGAAAATAATAGGTATTTGTATTGTTAAACCACTTACCTCCGGCAGCCAACCCCCACAAATGCCTTAGGAAATTCCGCGACTGAGCTGGACGCCGCATTTGTTGTTAATATGGTGTATGCATAGAAAAAGATACGGGTCTTCTTTATTGCAAACACACGAACATTACAGAGGCCGGGACCCGGGGACTCGGGGGTGGTGAGCCGGGTGTGGCGAATATTGATCGATCAGGAGATTGTGGGAGAGATCCTCTGGAGGGTCCCTTTGATCCGCGTCTTCACGTGGTATTCGTGCGAGAACTCTGAAGGGGTTGCCCAGGACAAAGGTCTTTACAGGGTGAGGGTTCTTTGAGAGGCTAAGGAGTATATGCCGTTGCTTTTGTCCCTTCCATACTTCGTGCTTACTCGGCTAGGGGTTTTCGGTTTCGTTCCTTGGTCTTTGTGTCTTCCTCGATCCTTGCTAGACCCCGGCGTCCTTGATCATTGGTTCGCGACATCGATCGTGCTGTGGGTGCAAAAATTGTATCGGACCGGATTAGAGCCGCATGGGCTCGCGCGATGGCCCAAGTGAGTAAGCCCGTCCGGGCTCATGGACCTACTCTGCAAGACCCGCAATTTAAGCCCTCCCCCTTATTGGGCCCGCACAACGGTCCAATAAGGACCCGACAAGGAGGCCCAGAACCAGTGCCATGTCATCACCACCACATCATCACTGCCATATTGGGCACATACCTATGTTATAAAAGGACCCCCATGGTATTCAGAAAGGGGGTTGGTCATTCAATTAAAGGAAGAGAGGATCCCAAAGACAGAGCTAAAGCTTACTTCTCTGCTCCTTATTCTTTTCTTGTTGCTCCATGCAACCCCCACTGTAAAAAGCTTCTCTCGACCTGTCGAGAGAACACTCCCCCACCTTTATATTCATTGTAGTGGAAACCAGATGGCACCTCTCGCTCGGAGACGTAGGTCGTAAGATCAAACTTCGACAATAACTCCACTTGTCTTATTTCTCTTTACCTACTCTTTAATCTCTAACTCTACAAACCATCCACATTCAATCAAGGCTGTGGGGCGGGGTTCCTGATCAAGGCGGCACAGAAATTTCCCTCACAATCTTTGGCACCGTTTGTGGGATATTGTTAGAGGTCTTACCCACACCTCTACCAACTCCTACTCAACTTGTGGTGACGAGCCACAAGTCCTCCTTCAAGTCTACTTCAATTTCTTCACCACGCCAACATCAACGCACTCGATGGTGAAGGCTAGCTCCAACCCTCCGAAGGCGATTGCTAACCGGACAATCGATGTGCTAATCGAAGACGAGCATGAGGTCTCCACAGCCACTAATCGCAGACATATCCATGAGTGGCTAGGGCCGCAAAGTAGCCAGCTAGAAGGCCACAGTAATCGACATGACTCGCCGTCCCCGAGGTGTCAATCTAGCAAAGAGCACGATACCCAAGGAGGCGAGGTTCCAGCTATGTACCAAATCTTAGCTGTCGACTTCCAGCTGCTGAACCTTCTCAAGAAGAATATAGCTCTCGAGCAAGAGAAGGATTCCTTAGAGAAGGCGACTGAAAGAGCAGGGGTTGTGGCCCATAACTCTCCAGCCGCTGATGAAGACCAACCAAGGACTCACCCAGCTGTGAGTCATCATCTTGAACAACCACATGTGCCGTGTATCGAGAGGCGTCAGGTATCCATACAAGCACCAAGGCAAACAGTATGGGATTGCCTCGACGTCGATGATGCGCCAAGCTATCACCGAGATGGATTGCCTAAATCAACAGGGTCCACTAGACGTCCTATCCCTTCGCACACAAAAGCAATAGATGCCCATGAGCTGCTCAACTGACTAAGATATACTGCTAACGTGGGACGCCACCATCAGGACCGCAGGTAGCTAATCCCTTTGGTGGGGCCACTGCATCCCAAGGTTCTTGTAACCCCATTTCCTATGGGTTGGCGAACACCGAGCCCGCCAAATTTCAACTGCATCAATGAAGACCCTGCTCTCCATATCTTGGCCTTCAAGCAAGCCATGACACTATATGAGTATAAGAATCATATCATCTGCCGTATGTTCATAGGAAGTTTCGAGGGACCTGCCCTCGACTGGTACCACACGTTGCCTATCGGTACGGTGACCACATTCAAAGAGTTGGCTGAACTCTTCATGAACCATTACTGGCTAAACTTAAAGTCGGAAAAGAAGCTGGATACATTGTACTGGCTAAAGATGGTCTTCGACAAGTCTCTAAGGAGCTTCACGATGAGGTTTCGTAATGAGCACTCTGAGCTCACCGGTCGGTCCCATAATAAGGAGGCCATCATGCTGGCATTCCAGAATGTTATCCGGCCAGAACTCCACGTCTACACCAACTTCATCCGGCATCCTCCCAGTACCTTGGAGGTAATGTTTAAACGCGTACAGTGGGAGATAGAGGTGGAAGACAATCAGTGGGCCAGAAGACTATGTGAGCCCTGCGAGTCTCATGACTCCCGATATAAGAAAGATGACGAAACTCCGAATGAAGCACACTATAAGAAGTCTGTCAATGCCGTGTCTGACCAAAAGGTACAAGCCAAAAGGTATAATGAAGATCCGAAGGCCCCTCCAGCAAGAAAGAGGCAAACTCCAAGGGAGCAAAGGGTATTCACTGAGCTGAATAACTCCATTGAAGACATCTTCGCCTACTTGCAGAACAAGCCCTTTTGCAAGCGGCCACAGCCTCTCCCTCCAAATTCTGACCAGGCGGAAGATACGACAGCCTACTATGAATTCCATCGCAGCCATGGCCACCTAACCTCTACATGTTGGAAGCTAAAGCATCACATCGAAGACCTGATCCGAAAAGGGCGGCTCGATGGCTACCTCTCTAACAAGGAACCAGGTCAAGAGAAGGAAAGGCAGTAGCAATGGAGAAAGAAAGACAACGTAATACGTGGATGCATAATCATAACGTCCACTGGGCAACCTCTGAAAAAGTATAACCGCAACTTTGTTTTATCAATATAGTGTCTCTTTTTTTCTCAAAATCAAATCTCTTGAAGTTTGATTCCACCATGTTAAGGCATGAAAAAAAAAGGGCTCCTAGCAACCCAAGTTAACCAAAGACCTTTGATTCCGTCCATTCAAGTCAGAATCTCAAAGTCAATTAGGCTACGCCCTCTCGAGGCTAAAGTCTGATAGAAAGACTCCTGACAACCCAGGTCAACCTAAGACCTTCGATTCCACCCATTCAAATCGGAAGCTCAAAGGCAATTCGGCTATGCCCTCTCGAGGCTAAAGTCTGATAAAAAGGCTCCTGGCAACCCAGGTCAACCAAAGACCTTCGATTCCGCCCATTCAAGTCGGAAGCTCGAAGGCAATTCGGCTACGCCCTCTCGAGGCTAAAGTCCGATAAAAATGCTCCTGGCAACCCAGGTTAACCAAAGACTTTCGATTCCGCCCATTCAAGTCGGAAGCTCAAAGGCAATTCGGCTACGCCCTCTCGAGGCTAAAGTCCGATAAAAAGGCTCCTGGCAATCTAGGTCAACCAAAGACCTTCGATTCTGCCCATTCAAGTCGGAAGCTCGAAGGCAATTCAGCTACGCCCTCTCAAGGCTAAAGTCTAATAAAAAGGCTCCTAGCAACCCAGGTCAACCAAAGACCTTCGATTCCGCCTGTTCAAGTTGGAAGCTCGAAGGCAATTCGGCTATGCCCTCTCAAGGCTAAAGTTCGATAAAAAGGCTCCTGGCAACCCAGGTCAACCAAAGACCTTCGATTCTGCCCATTCAAGTCGAAAGCTCGAAAGCAATTTGACTACGCCTTCTCGAGGCTAAAAAAGTACCTGATAACTCAGGTCATCCAAAGACCTTCTATTCCACCCATTCAAGTCGGAAGCTCAAAGGCAATTCGGCTATGCCCTTTCAAGGCGAAAGTCCGATAAAAAAGCTCCTAGCTATCCAGATCAAGCTAAGCTATCAACTATACTCATCCGAGGTGATGAGAATAAGTCCAAGGCAGGCGTCGCCACTTCGACATGCGCCAAGTTCAAGGAGACATCCTTGTCTTTGACAAAGTCCGAGGCGACCAACGTCTCAGCGCTCTACAAGCTCAAGGCCCAGCCCTTGGTACTCGAAGACAAAGTCTGAGGCGACCAACACCTCGATACTCTACAAGCCCAAGGCCCTGCCCTTGGTACTTGAAGGCAAAGTCCGAAGCGACCAACGCCTTGGCACTCTATAAGCTCAAGGCCCAGCCCTTGGCATTCAAAGACAAAGTCCGAGGCGACCAACGCCTTAGCACTCTACAAGCCCAAGGCCTAGCCCTTGGCACTCAAAGACAAAGTTTGAGGCAACCAACGCCTCGGCACTCTATAAGCCCAAGACCCTACCCTTGGTACTCGAAGACATAGTCCGAGACGACCGATACCTTGGCACTCTACAAACCCAAGGCCCTACCCTTGACACATAAAGACAAAGTTTGAAACGTCATCGCCGACGTATTGGCATTCGATCAAAAGTCCAAGCTTAGTCTTGTCACTCAGTTCCAAGCATCAGATTGTCACTGGCCATCACTTTTTCTCGATGACTGACGGTTCCAAACCGATTAGGGGGTGGTCGATCTAACTATATCAGCACGTGTCTCCACACTGGTGCAGTCGACGGTGGGTTCCTCATGATCTTTGTTCACAAAGGGCCTTAATGGCCCGAGCTCACCATCAAAGCCACTGTCTGAATCCTCAATATATGGCAGAGTAAGAGCGCAAACAATCTTCTTCATTCTTCGATGGTGTTTTTCCAACACAGCGGGTCCCTTGACGGTTTTCATCATGAAGAGAGCGACCTACAATGGGTGAACAAACGATAAGTAAATAGTAGGGTGGGTGAAAAATCCATCGAAATACGAGATAAAATGGCACTTCCTTGATCCTGGCTAAGTCAACATCCTCACGTGACCGTAGTACCTGGCGAATACAATAACCAGGTGCAGTAGTACATTGGGTGAAGAATAGCTAGCCATCATACGGCGTCATCCTAGATTATCTCTAAGAAGTCCCCTCAAATATAGCGTTGTCCCTCGCCAACACCCCCGCGCACCAGTGTTTTAGGAATATGACCGAAAAAAGTGTTGGTTTCAAATAGGGCTAAAATTCAGAAAATACACTAGTTTTTCGAGAATGCCCACTTACAAAACTGAGACTTTTTTGCTCGCACCAAGAGCGTCTCGGCATCGGCAGAAGAAAAAGGATCTCGATCGAAAAACGCACTAGTTTTTTTATAATGCCCACTTACAAAACTGAGTCTTTCTGACTCATACCAAGAGGGCCTCGGTATCGATAACAGGAAAAGAAGCCTCGGTTGGAAAACATACTATTTTTCAGAAAGCACCGCTTTATAAAACTGAGACTTTTCAGCTTACACCGATAAATAAAAAATCGTGACCATGGCAGCAGGAGGACTGCAAATATGGAAAGAAGATCAGCAAAGTATCCTACACAAACACGTTGGCTTGGATCATGACACGAGTCAAGACTCTGCTAATACGAACCGCGACTCTGATGGCCCTAGCCAACCATGCCAGAATCCTAAGGTGCTTGCACCATGGAATCCCAGCTGACCCAAACGGTCCTGACCCGACTGGGAGGGGGTAACTGTGGGTGCAAATATTGTATCGGACCGGATCAGAGCCGCATGCGCTCACGCGATAGCCCAAGTGAGTAAGCCCGTCCGGGCTCATAGACCCACTCTGCAAGGCCCACAATTTAAGCTCTCCTCCTTATTGGGCCCGCACAACGGCCCAGCAAGGAGGCCCAAAACCAGTGCCATATCATCACCACCATATCATCACTGCCATATTGGGCACATACCTATGCTATAAAAGAACCCCCATGGCATTCAGAAAGGGGATTGGTCATTTAATCAGAGGAAGAAAGGATCCCATAGACAGAGCTAAAGCTTATTTCTCTCCTCCTTGTTCTTTTCTTGTTGCTCCGTGCAACCCCCACTGTAAAAAGCTTCTCTCGGCCTGTCGAGAGAACTCTCCCCCACCTTTATATTCATTATAGTGGAAACCAGATGGCACCTCTCACCTGGAGACGTAGGTCGTAAGACCAAACTTCGACAACAACTCCACTTGTCTTATTTCTTTTTACCTACTCTTTAATCTCTAACTCTACAAACCATCCACATTCAATCAAGGTTGTGGGGCGGGGTTTCCAATCAAGGCGGCACGAAAATTTTCCTCACACGTGCTTTTGGCGTTGGCTTTGGCTTTGGCTTTTGGCTTTGGCTTGGCTTTGGCGTGGCTCTGGCTTTTGCTTTGCTTTGGCACTTACACTTGAACGTAGACGGGTAGAGGCTTGCGGTGCTTTAGTTCTTTCAGACTTTGCATCGTATCGGTTAGAACGTGCAGTGCTTTGCTCGTGACCGGCGTAGCTGCTTTGCTTTGGCACTTGCGTTGCTTTGGCGTGGGCTTTATCGGGGCTTTTGCTTTGGCTTCTTGCATTGGCTTTTTCTTTGGCGTTGACTTGACCTTCTTCTTGAACGGCGGTGGCTACTTCTTCAATGCTTCTGGCTTCTGGCTTCTTCAATGGTTAAAGCGTCTGCTTGACTTCCCTTCTCCTCCGGGCTTCTTTGGCGTGATCGAAGTCGAGGGTTTTGCTTTGAAGACGACGGGGGTAGCACCGACTTTGCTTCTCTTCTCCGAGCTTCTTTGGTGTGATCGGAGTCGAAGGCTTCTTTTGAAGATGGCAGGGGTAGTACCGATCTCCATGCGATGGTTGTAGCGCCAGCTTTGCTTTGAAGATGACGGGTGTAGCAACACTTTGGGTGTCCCTCTCCAAGCTTTCTTCTTCATGAATAAAACGGGCGTTGTTGAAGACGACGGGGTGATGCCGCTTCGTTCTTCTTCTCCGGGCTTTTGGGCTTGATCGGAGTCGAAGGGTTATTGGAGACGACGGGGTAGTGTCGCTCCGATCTCCTTATCCGGCCTTTGCTTCTAGCATTTTCAGAGTCGAAAGGTTGTTGGAGACGACGGGGTAGTGCGGCTTCGATCTTCTTCTCTGGCCTTTGCTTCTGGCGTCTTCGGAGTCTAAGGGTTGTTGGAGACGACGGGGTGATGCCGCTCCAATCTTCTTCTTCGGCCTTTGCTTCTGGCATCTTCAAAGTCGAAGGGTTCGTTGGAGACGACGGGGTGATACCGCTCAGATCTTCTTCTCCGGCCTTTGCTTTTAGCATCTTTGGAGTCAAAGGTTTATTCTTCTCCGAGCTTTCTTCTTCATGCACGGAGTTGAATGGGTGATTTTCTTGTGCAAGGGTCTTCACTTTGAAGAGGGCATTCAATAAACTAAGCCGGTCCCGAAGGGATAGGCTTGCCCGTGCCTCGTGAAGCTTTGGGTCGAAGAAGGGCGAGTCTCCTCCTTTGCAGAGCTTCTTCGCTTCGTCTTCAGTTTCGACTTCGACCTAGTGAAGGTTGTGGTGTCAGTTTCTTCTCCGGGCGTATTTGGCGTAATCGAAGTTGAAGGCTTTGTTAAAGACGACAGGTATAGCGCCGCTTCGGGTATCCTTCTCCATGCTTTCTTCTTCGTAAATGGAGTGGATGCTTATTGAAGACGATGGGGTGATGCCGCTTCAATCTTCTTCTCCGGGCTTTTGGGCTTGATCGGAGTTGAAGGTTTGTTGGAGACGACGGGGTGATATCGCTCCAATCTTCTTCTCCGGCCTTTGCTTCTGGCGTCTTCGGAGTTGAAGGTTTCTTCTTCTCCGAGCTTTCTTCTTTGTGCACAGAGTTGAAGGGGTCATCTTCTTGTGCAAGGGTCTTCACATTGATGAGGACTTTCGATGGACTAAGCCGGTCCCAAAGGGATAGGCTTTTCCGAGCCTCGTGAAGCCTTGGGTCGATGAAGGGCGCGTATCCTCCTTTGCAGAGCTTCTTCGCTTCTTGCCATCCAACCCAACTTCGACTTCTCTGACCTTTTGAGACTTCCCCCTCCCCCTCTATTTATAGGTGAAGGGGGAGGGGAGAGATATGGGAAGATTTATTTGAATCCCTTTAATATCTCTCCCATAATTATCCAAGATTTATTCTTTCATTGAAGAGGGGAATAAACCTTTATTTGCCTTCCATTTCTGTCGGAGTAGTTATGGCTTAATCCTCTTTGAATTTATTTGATTCTTGCATATAAAGTCGATGGCAACCTGTCTTTGTTTCTTGTTCGTCGGATCGAGGGATCGGCATAGATCCACGCTTATGTAGACGTCATATGCAACCTCCCCTCGCGCATGGCGGTCTTTCTTTCCTTTTTCTTCTTTTATTTCCTTTTCTTTTCTTTCCTTTCTTTTCTTTCTTTCTTTCTTTTCGTTTCTTTTTTTTTTCCCTTTCTTGCATGGCCGGCCACCCCTTATGGGGTTCGGATTTCTAGAAGGGAGTCGGGTGGGCTCTACTTGGGGATGGGCCCACCCGGCCTCTTGTTTGGCATGGGTCGGGTCCGGTTTGCCCCCCTTGACTTGGTGCATGCAAGTCGAGTTCGGGTCCGGGTCCAAGTGCGTGTCGGGTTTGCCTCCGAGCCGGCACATGCGAGTCGGGTCCGGGCCTAAGTGCGTGTCGGGTTTGCCTCCGCATTGGTTCATGCGAGTCTGGTCCGGGTTAGACACAATTTGTGTGTCTACAATTGCCCCCTCAAGGATGAGTGCGCCGGCAGAAACACAGAGTACTTGTGTACATAGGAAATACATAGCACTTGTCCTTGATTCCTTTCTTGGATGGGATTGGGGGCTTATTTATGGGCCACTACCCCTTTCATCCAACACCTTGTTCTTGCAAAGGCTCTGCTGGCGTTTGGAGACAGCCGTCGGAAGAGTGCTGCCTCGGGTTGTACGTGACTTGCTCTGTCTTCTTGGTGTCGCCTCTTTCGTCGACGGCGGTGGCGATGGTGCGCGAATTAAGGATTGTTGCGAAGGCAAGTTTGAAGCAATGGGGCGACAACGATCGCGGCAAGGACGACGGAGGAGCGCGGCTGAGGTGTCGACTGCCTTCGCCGCCTTCTTCTTCTTCTTCTTTCTTCCTTTTTCTTCTCTTTCTTTTCTTTTTCTTTTTCTTTCTTTTCTTTCTTCTTATTCTTCTTCTTCCTCTGGTTTGCAGAGGCAGCGGCAGTGGAGGCTGGCTGCGGTGCGCACAGAGGCCGGGCGCAGGATGCTGCGGAGGCTGGAGTGGCGCAAGGCATTGTGGCGGTGGCGTAGGGTGCTGCGGTGCGGTGGCTGCAGAGGCCGAGGTGCAAGCGGGGTGGCGTCGCAGGGTGCGGGGCACGGCGGCGGCTTCGGGCGCGGGTGACGTCGGCCAGGGAGTGGGGCGCAGGCAGTGCGCGCGGAGGCTGGCTGCGTACGGGCTGCGACGCAGGGGCGGGCTGCGGTCGGCGTGCAGCTCCGGGCGTGGGACACGGCGACGGTGGTTGGCGGCTCTGGATGTTGGTCCCGACCGGGTCGGAGAGGGGAAGCGGTGGCCGTGGCGGCGGAGGCCCCAAGCGGGTCGACGGGGGACTCGGGCAGCCACAGCTGTGGGCGCGAGTCGGGCGGCCTGCCCCCAACTGGGTCGGAGGAGAAGGAAGGTGGGCTATGGGCCCCCCCTCCTTTTTGTGCAGCTTTGGATCTGAGGAGAGGGGGCTGCGGGCCCCTCCCCCCCCCCTCCTGTGCGGGTTTGGATAGAGGAGAGGGGCTGCGGGCCCCCCATGTTTTTTTTTTTACTGTTTGGCCCTTTGTCTCTTTCTTTCCTTCCTTTTTTTTTCGCACGGCCAACAGCAGCAGTAGCGGCAATTGCGGCATAGGTGGAGGCCGAGTGCGTGGAGCAGCTGTGGGTTCCTGGCGAGGTGGCGAGTGCAAGCTCCAAGCGATGGCTGGCTGTGTGGCATAGGCGATGCGAGGTCCAACACAGGCGGAGCGGCGGGTTCTTGGTGGAGAGGGAACTGTGGGCCCCCTTTGTGTGGGTTCGAAATAGGAGAGTTGCGGGCCCTTTTTTTTCCTTCTTCTTCTTCTTATTCTTCTTCTTCTTCTTCTTTTTTTTTAGCCGGCTTCTCTACCATGCTTGACTTGCTTTTGCTTGTGTCCCTTCAGGATGCGAGCTTTTGAGGGTTTGACTTCACCGGGGTGGATAGCTGAGGACTTCTCATACGGGAGTAAGTACCTTTGCTTCCCCTTGTGTCTTTTCAGGATCCGAGCTTTCGCTTGACCCGATGGGGTGTCGACTCCTGGCCTCGAGGGGATGTTTAGTACCTCTGTGGCTTTTGTGAGTGGATGGACGACTGTGCTGAAGACTTTGTGCCCACACCGGTAGTGGCTTCTAATATTTGCCCTCATTCGACCAGATGGGGTGTTGACTCCTGGCCTTGGGGGAACGTTTAGTACCTCTGCGGCTTTTGCGAGTGGATGGACGATTGTGCTGAAGACTTTGTGCCCACGCCGGTAGTGGCTTCGAATATTTGCCCTCTTTTGACCCAATGGGGTGTTGACTTCTGGCCTCGGGGGGGACGTTTAGTACCTCTGCGACTTTTGCGAGCAAGCTCTCAGAATTTTTCAAGGTGGAGCATCGGCGTTTGAAGACGAAGGCTTCTTCGACGACTTGGAGACGAAGGATTATTCGGCAGCTCGCGGAGATGAAAGCTTCTTCGGTAGCTTGGAGACGAAGGATTCTTCGACAGCTTGGAGGTGGAGGATTCTTCAACGACTTGGAGACGAAGGCTCCCTTAGCGACTTGGAGACAAAGGATTCTTTTGTGGCTTGGAGATGAAGGCTCCTTTGGCGGTTTGGAGAAGAAGGATTCTTTGGCAACTTGCGGAGACAAAAGCTTCTTCGGCGGCTTGGAGACGAAGGATTCTCTGGCGGCTTGGAGACGAAGGATTCTTCGGCGGCTCACGGAGACGAAAGCTTCTTCGGCGGCTTAGAGACAAAAGATTCTTCGGCGAAGTGTTGTCGTCTTCTTGGTGTGGAAGCGTGATGACAACAGCACAGCGAGAGGATAAGACAAAGCCGAGTGTAGTGACAATCGCTTGGTGCGAGGACGAGGCGGAGACATCAGAGGCCGGGGAAGGTGGCTCCTTCATCTTCTTCCTTCCTTCGGGTTTTTTTTTTTTTTTGAGCTTCTCCTGAACTTGACTTGCTCTTGGCTTGACTTGGTCCTAGATTTGATTCCTTCGTCTTCTTTCAAGACTCGTCCTTTCGAGAATCTTACGGGGGCTGGCTGGATCGAAGATAGCTTTATCGTAGGAACGCATACCTTCATTTCCCTTTCATGTGCATCTTTCGACTGGCTAGGTTGCGTTTGGGCATGCCGAGCGAGGCAGGCTGGATGTTCTTTAATGATCGCTGGTTGTTGGGAACCCATGAAAAACTTTTCCGATGGCGATGCTGTCTTGAAGACCATCAAGATGAATGGTCTGGAGTTTGACGAGGAGAAGACAAGACTGTGAATGTTGGCAAGGGGCAGATTACTTTAGTTATCGTCTGCTTGGCAATCTTGGCCTTGATGACAGCTCCAACGGTCCTCTTGGCTTTTGTGGAGAATGCTTCCTCGGCTTTAGCTACGGCCGAGGAAGAGGAACGTCGATTGGAGGGGCTTCACATGCTTGCTACTGCAGACTTGGTTCAGGTGCAGAAGAAGGTGGAGGCTAGTCTCGCGTCACTTCAGAAGTCGGAGTCCCATCTGGAGGATGCTCGAGTGACTAAGAAGACTTCTAGTGCAGGGTTTGCAAAATAGCGAGAAGTCCTGACGAAGTGCCGGGAGCTGGTGGAGTGTTCGAGAAGGTTTCCGAAGTGAACCTTGCGAAGCAGCATGCATAGCTGGCGATGTGTCGGAAGTTGACGGCTTCTCTACCCTTGGAGTTGCAACGCATGTTTGCTGCGGGAGGTGAGCTGCTTCAGTGCCTCAAGGACTTAGACTTGCTACTCGTGCGTCGCTTTAGAAGCTGGAGTTCCGTTTAGGGAAATCTCAAGCGACCGAGAAGACGTCTGGAGCAAAGCTTGCGAAGTAGCGTAAAAGGCTGACGAAGTGCCGGGAGCTGGTGGAGCGATCGAGAAGGCTTCCGGAGCGGACCTTGCAAAGCAGCGTGCATAGCTGGCGATGCATCGAAAGTTGACGGCCACTCTACCCCTATAGTTGCAGTGCGTGTAGGCCGCGGGAGGCGAACTACTTCACCGCCAAAAGGACTTGGACTTTCTTGTCATCTTTTGATTTGCTGACTAGACTTGTGGATCTGCACTCATTCTTTTCTGGGCTGGCCTTCTTGGACGACGTTGGTGTGTTTCTTTTTATCTGGACTGAACCTTTGAGGGCTGCCTACGTACCCTACTGGGAGGGATTAAGTCGCACGTAGTTTATTTATTCCCTTTTATTTTTGGCAAGGGGTGTGGCCTTGCTTTAGGCATAGTATCTTTTGAGGTACTTGCTATTGATAGGGCCGAGTATGAGCCCTTCTGGCGTGGTAAGGAGGTATGCGCCGTTGGAGTAGACTTCTTTAACGGCATGCGGTCCATCTCATTTGGCGTCAAACTTCTTTCTTCCTCGATGCGAGAGAATGATGGGGCATTTGACTGCCAGCACCAGTTCTCCTGTTTGGAAGGTTCAAGGGCGGATCTTCTTGTTAAAGGCGCAAGTCAGCCTGGCCTGATAACACTCCAAACATTGCTGAGCTTCGAGGCACCTTTCATCCAGTGCTTCCAATTCTGCTAGGCGGAGCAGGGCGTTGTCATCGCTGGTGAGGCCTTCTTGGACTGCTATCCTGAGCGACTGGATCTGGAGCTCGAGTGGAAGAACGGCTTCTATCCCATAGACGAGGAAGTATGGAGTTGCTTAAGTTGGAGAGCGAAAGAACATACGGTAAACCCATAGTGCTTCGCCCATGCGTTCATGCCAGTCCTTCTTTGTCTTCGAGTTAATTTTTTTCAGAAGCTTGCAAAGAGTCTTGTTGAAGGCTTCTGCCAGACCATTGGCCAGAGCGTTGTACATTGTCGAGCATTTCTGCTTAATGTCGTACTTGGCGCAGAACTGGCTGACAGTAGTATTTTTAAATTGCTTTCCGTTGTCCGTTACAATGTAGCGAAGGATTCCATATCGAAAGATGATGTCGTTCTGGATGAAGCTGATGACGGAGTGTCTTGTAACTTTTCGTATGGGCATTGCTTCAGTCCATTTCGAGAAGTAGTCCATTGCTGCCAGGATGTAAAGATGTTGTTTGGATGATTTGGGCAGGGGACCAACGATGTCGAGTCCCCATCTATCGAAGGGCCACAACGCGATTGTTAGGTGCAAAGGCTCTGGTGGTTGACGGATGTAGTCACCACGTAGCTGGCAAGCGTGACATTTTTTTGCGAACTCCAAGCTATCTTTTATCATGGTGGGCCAGTAATAGTCCATCCTTCTGATGCGAAAGTGGATCTTTGGACCAGACTAGTGCGAGCCACAGATTTCAGCGTGTACTTCTTCCAGTGCTGCTTCTGCCTCTTCCTTTACGAGGCACCTCAGGAGCGTGCCATCGTAACTTCGACGGTACAGCTCATTGTTGAAGTGGTAGAACTTCAGAGACCGTCGATGAATATCGACTTTGCTCTTTGGATCGTTGGGGAGTTTACCATGGATGAGATAATCCACAAAGGGTTGCCTCCATTCTTGCTCTTCAATTTTGAGGACATGCACCGTGTTGACTTGAGCTGGGATCCCGATAGGGGCTTTTTCTTTGGTGAGCACTATTCTTCTACAGACGGGGACGATGAGCTGGCGTTCTTCTGAAAATGGGAGTGTAGCTGCCAAGTTCGCGAGTACGTCTGCCTGCTAGTGGAGGCTTCTGGAGACATGATGAATAGAAGCAGCCTCGAGTTTGCCGAGGAGTTCCAAAGCTTGCGCATGCAGTGGCACTAGGTCTTCTTTGTTGACTTCGTATGCCCCCAAGACTTGCTGGATGACGAGCTGAGAGTGACCAAAAATCTTGAGTCCCTAAAGCTTCATATCGTTGGCGAGTTCGAGACCGATGAGTAGAGCTTGATATTCCGCCATGTTGTTGGAGCACGGTTCCGATAGTAGAAGCAAGAAAGGGAGTATCTCGTCGTTTGGAGTAAGAAGATAACCCCTGCTCCAGCTATGTCTTATCTTGCTGCGCCGTCAAAGAACATCTTCCAGAAGGAGGCGATATCGATGGAGAATACTTCTTCGTCCAGGAGATCTTCTGATAGTTCCTATTCTGTCGGGAGGGGATATTCTGTGAGGAAGTCCGCGAGAGCTTGCCCTTTGACTGCCTTCTGTGGCACAAAAATGATATCAAACTCGAGAAGTAGTAGTGCCCACTTTGCCAGACATCTAGAAAGCACTGGCTTTGACATGATGTATTTGAGAGGGTTAGCCTTTGAGATGAGTCTGACGGTGTGAGCCAGCATGTAATGTCGCAGCTTTTTTGTAGCGAAGATGAGCGCCAAGCAGACCTTTTCAATTGGGGAGTAGTTTAGCTCTGCACCGACGAAAGAGCGACTCAGGTAGTAGCATGTCGTCTCTTTGCCTAGCTCGTTGTATTGAGCCAGGAGTGCCCCCAAGGATTGCTCCTGGGCACTAATATAGAGGATTAGCGGTCTTCCTTGAATAGGCGCTGATAGAACTGGCGGCTTCAGTAGATAGCTTTTGATATTTTGGAGAGCTTCTTAGCAAGCATCATCCCATTTGAACGACGCTCCTTTCTTTATGAGGCGACTGAATGGGTGACACTTCCCAGCTAGGTTGGCGATGAACCTTCGGATATAAGCCAGATGCCCTTGGAGACCTCTGAGGTCTCGCACCGTCTTTGGTGCGGGCATATTAACAATAGCATCAATTTTGGATTGATCTATCTCGATGCCTCGATGTCGTACGACGAAGCCAAGGAATTTGCCTGATGAGACTCCAAATGCACACTTGAGTGGATTCATACGGAGTTGGTACCTTCGAAGCCGTTTAAAGATCAGCTCGAGATCTTGCAGATGTGTCGACTTCTCCGTAGACTTTACAACAAGGTCATCGACGTAGCACTCCACATTTTGATGAAGAATATCATTGAAGATTCTCGGCATGGTTCGTTGGTAGGACCAACGATGTCGAGTCCCCATCTATCGAAGGACCACAACGCGATTGTTAGGTGCAAAGGCTCTGGCGGTTGACGGATGTAGTCACCACATAGCTGGCAAGCATGACATTTTTTTTGCGAACTCCATGCTATCTTTTATCATGGTGGGCCAGTAATAGTCCATCCTCCTGATGCGAAAGTGGAGCTTTGGACCGGACTGGTGCGAGCCACAGATTTCAGCGTGTACTTCTTCCAGTGCTGCTTTTGCCTCTTCCTTTACGAGGCACCTCAGGAGCATACCATCGTAACTTCGACGGTACAGCTCATTGTTGAAGTGGTAGAACTTCAGAGACCGTCGACGAATATCGATTTTGCTCTTTGGATCGTTGGGGAGTTTACCATGGATGAGATAATTCACAAAGGGTTGTCTCCAGTCTTGCTCTTCAATTTTAAGGATGTGCACCGTGTTGACTTGAGCTGGGATCCCGATAGGGGCTTCTTCTTTGGTGAGCACTATTCTTCTACAGACGGGGACGATGAGCTGGCGTTCTTCTGAAAATAAGAGTGTAGCCGCCAAGTTCGCGAGTACATCTCCCTGTTAGTGGAGGCTTCTGGAGACATGCTGAATAAAAGCAGCCTCGAGTTTGCCGAGGAGTTCCAAAGCTTGCGCATGCAGTGGCACGAGGTCTTCTTTGTTGACTTTGTATGCCCCCAAGACTTGCTGGATGACGAGCTGAGAGTCACCGAAAATCTTGAGTCCCTAAAGCTTCATATCGTTGGCGAGTTCGAGGCCGATAAGTAGAGCTTGATATTCCGCCACGTTGTTGGAGCACGGTTTCGATAGTAGAAACAAGAAAGGGAGTATCTCATCGTTTGGAGTAAGAAGATAACTCCTGCTCCAGCTATGTCTTATCTTGCTGCGCCGTCAAAGAACATCTTCCAGAAGGGGGCGATGTCGATAGAGAAGACTTCTTCGTCCAGGAGATCTTCTGATAGTTCCCATTCTGCCAGGAGGGGATATTCTGTGATAAGTCCGCAAGAGCTTGCCCTTTGACTGCCTTCTGTGGCACAAAAGTGATGTCAAACTCGAGAAGTAGTAGTGCCCACTTTGCCAGACATCCAGAAAGCACTGGCTTTGACATGATGTATTTGAGGGGGTTAGCCTTTCAGATGAGTCTGACGGTGTGAGCCAGCATGTAATGTCGCAGCTTTTTTGTAGCAAAGATGAGCGCCAAGCAGACCTTTTCGATTGGGGAGTAGTTTAGCTCTGCACTGACGAGAGAGCGACTCAGGTAGTAGCATGCTGTCTCTTTGCCTAGCTCATTGTATTGAGCCAAGAGTGCCCCCAAGGATTGCTCCTGGGCACTAATGTAGAGGATTAGCGGTCTTCCTTGAATAGGCGCTGATAGAATTGGCGGCTTCAGTAGATAGCTTTTGATATTTTGGAGAGCTTCTTGGCAAGCATCATCCCATTTGAACGGTGCTTCTTTCTTTATGAGGCGACTGAACGGGTGACACTTCCCAGCTAGGTTGGCGATGAA